>CM062296.1:304836420-305436420 GCA_031216915.1 Pictodentalium vernedei | reverse complement strand
GTTAATGATCTCCATGCCACTGAAACTATCTTCACAAAAAGTTAATTGGAAGCTCGGAGGTGCGGTGGCATTGCGGTAACCCATTCTCATCAGATCACTGAAGTTAACTGGTTGAAGGCTAGATTATTTTGGGTGGGTCGAATTAGTTATTCAATAGTTTTTATTACAAATTACTGGAGAGTGCCCCAGGCACTCTCCAATCATTTGTAATAAAACAAATTCATATAAACAAAATATTATTTGCACTTGACTGAATATCTGAAACATAAGCAAGGAAAATGTTGGCGTTTGCTCTGGTATCCTCATTCATGTGAAGCCCTGATAGTGGCTTCTAGCACTCAACCAGTTGAGCAACGTCGAGTGCGGTTCGTAGTTGGATGGATGACCATTTCAGTGACTGATTCATGCTCCCGCATTGTGTCCTTGGGCAAGGCACTTTACCCTGATTGCCTACATGGGGGCACGATGACGCTGTGTACTAAGGCGTACTGCACGTTGATGGTGCACATGTCTTCAACCAACCTAACCCTGCCTGTGCCGCAGTGCAGAATTCAGAGTTACAATGTTGGAGAGCTGACAGCTGCTCGTCGTTGCTCGGTGGTTCTCTCTGGGTACTCCGGCTTCCTCTACCTGTAAAACTGTCACCGACATGATATGACCTTGGCTGTTAATGAGTCTTAAACTCTAATATTAAAAAAAAAAAAAAAAAAAAAAAATTGGAAGCTCATATTCTGTATCATCAGAACTACAATTTATGCTTACATACATGCCTTTGAAAATATCATTTTGGCTGTAACGAATAATCTCCATGACTTCAGAAAGTGAACTGGAAATGTATATTTCCTAATTTGCATTTGATAACACATAAACATTTATTATTGGGGGTAAAATGGATATTCATTATCTTCTATCTGAAAAGGTTCTGCTATTTGTGCACTTCACAAGAGTGAAATTTTGGATAAATTGTGTCATGCCACTAAGCAGGATGTAACAGGAACTCTAACTTCAGTAAAGAGCAGGAAAAGGGTGACGCACAGCTAATGCAACCCTCCCAAAACTTGAAGTTTACGAAACTTTAAATTTATTCAGTAGAGTATAAGATCAATATCAGCAGTTATAGCTACATTAGGACTGCGAAACAAATATCGAGTCAACTTAGGCCATGGTTAATTAATTTTTGGTTTAGCATTATTCGCCTCATTTTGTTTTTTGCCCCCCAAAATAATGCATTTTCTTTACGGTTGGCTCCGCAAATGGGTCACCTCCTTTATAGAGTCAAGAGAATATGCCATTTCATGTTTCTTCCTCATCCATTGCAATGCCAATCTGGCAATAATGAGGAAATAGTCTGGCGTCATTAAGGATAAAATATTGACTAATGATACATTTTGCTACAGGCTGCCCTGTATATAACCCTGGCCAATGAACGTTCTACTGATATCTGAGACAACCTACACATGCAAGGAAGCAGTGTGCAACAGGCAAAGTGATAAAATATGCATCTTGTAGAAAGGGATATATTATGCCATTTCCCCCACAAGGATATAATTAATAATTACTTCATTCCACATTTTGTTCTGATAGTCTTGAATAATGCTGAACTGAAAATAGGCTCCTGTGAATATTCAATTCGAAATTCGATTCGAAAGTCAATATTCAATTCAATTCGATTCGATTTGATTCTAAATCGGAAATTCAAATATTTTCGAATATACTTCGGCAATAACCGTGAATGTTTACAGATTGTAACTGACAACATTTTATATTGAGTATTGTTCTGAGTGGAAATGAACCTAACTGTACAACAGTTGTAGCTACATCGCTACAAACACTGTTACCGCTACAACTGTTCATTTCAACTTATTGTGCATTATGACCAGTGACAATTTATAAACATTTCAAGTTCGAACTTTGAAAAGTTATTCAGCTGCTCAACTTCAATAAATGATTTGTTCCACAACATGATCACATTATTTTATACTTAATATTGTTCTGTTCGATCACAGTTACTGGATACATCGTCAAAAAAGCAACGGTTTTCTAAAGAATACCCCTGATTATTATATAAAGAGAGTAGAGCAGGCTTTAATTTACAAGCAATAAAAATGGCCGTCTTTATTATTATTATCCAGTTTATTGAAGCCGAGCGGTTCCAGAGTTTGTAGTGCGTAGATCCAATGCTTTTTGCGTTTTCTCCGTGTGGTGGTTGTGTTTTGTGAGTCGGGGTCTCTGTGGAGGACTTGTATGATTTGGAAAACTAAATCTTTAATGTCATGATCGATCATGTTGTAATGTTTAGTGACTGGTTTGTTCAGGTTTTTTCTAATATCATAAAAATGTTCTTTGATCCACATTTTGAACTCCCTCTTCGTTTCTCCATTCGGCATTAAATTATTGTTTTGTTTGAGTCATTCCGCATTTTTATTTAAAAATGAAAGTGTCAATGACACTGTAGCTCAACTTGTCAAGACAAAGACAAAGACATGTACATGTATAGTATGTGACACAGCAATGACAAACATCTAGGTAATGACCTGATAACAAAGGTACATATAAAGTATTGTAACGGTCTGTACATAAATACTGACCGTTGTCTGTAACAAATGTATAGGTAAAGTATTGTAAAGGTGGGTGACAGTCAGATGCTAAACTAGAAAAAAATCTTTGAGTCCCAGAGTGGGTCTGACTGAACCCCAAAATATTTGTTCTCATAGCACAGTGATAACAAAGGAACCCCAAAACACACTCGTTCCTGTCCCAAGGTGAAAACAAAGGTACCCAAGAAGTTTTGTGCAGATCAGTTCATAAATACGAGCTGTATAGAACTTGTGACAAAAAACTGATTGGACCTAATTTCGGTACAAAATGGCCACTGGCAGCCATCTTGAATTTTGGACCGTACCCAGAAACACTCATTCTTGTCCCAAGGTGATAACAAAGGTACCCAAGAAGTTTTGTGAAGATCGGTTCATAAATACAGCCTCTACCCTGAGCCGTATTGACATGTGTGCTTACATTGTGTAAGTAGCACTGAATAAATCAAAGTTCATCTAATTTGCATAATTTCTGCACGAAAAAAAAACCCTTACAATATGTGATGTATTCCATGTTACTAAACATTCATACAAAAATTTATTCAAATCAGAACTTTCATATAGAAGTTCTGTACAAAAGACTGATTGCACTAATTTTGGTACAAAATGGCTGCTGGTGGCCATCTTGAATTTCAGACCACACCCAAAAACACTCGCTCTCATCCCACTGTGATAACAAAGGTACCCAAGAAGTTTCGTAAAGATTGGTTCATAAATATGGCCTCTAGTCTGAGCTGTATAGAAGTTGTGTACAAAAACTGATTAGACCTAATTTCGGTACAAAATGGCCACTGGCAGCCATCTTGAATTTTAGACCGCACCCAGAAACACTCGTTCTCATCCCAAGGTGATAAAAAAAGGTACCCAAGACATTTCGTGAAGATCAATTCATAAATACAGACTCTAGTCTGAGCCGTATTGACATGTGTACTTACTGTGTGTAAGTCGCACTGAAAAAATCAAAGTTCATCTAATTTGCATAATTTCTGCACGAGAAAAAAACCCGTATTATATGTGATTTATCCCATGGTACTAAACATTCACACAAAATATTATTCAAATCAGCGCTTTCATATGGAAGTTCTGTGCAAAAATCTGATTGCACCTAATTTTGTACAAAATGGCTGCCATCGGCCATCTTGAATTTCGGACCGGACCCCAAAACACTCGTTCTCGTCCCACGGTGGTACCAAAGGTACCCAAGAAGTTTCATAAAGATCAGTTCATAAATACGGCCTCTAGCCCAAGCCATATTAGCATTTGCACTTTCAGTGCTGAAAGTAACACCAAAAAACATCAAAATTAGTCTAATTTGCACAATTTACGCACGAGAAAAAAACCTGTATTATATGTGATGTATCCCATGGTACTAAACATTCATACAAAAAATTATTCAAATCAGAGCTTTCATATGGAAGTTCTGTACAAAAAACAGATTTCTGCATCATCGGTACAAAATGGCGGCTGGCAGCCATCTTGAATTTTGGACCACACCCAAAAACACTCGTTCTCGTCCCACAGTCATAACAAAGGTACCCAAGAAGTTTCATAAAGATCGGTTCATAAATACGGCCTCTAGCCCGAGCTGTATCCAATTGTCGACAGACGGACAGACGGACGACGGGCCATGACAAAAGCTCAAATTTGGCTTCGCCAAAGTTGAGCTAAAAATGGATGGATTCAATTTGAAAGAAAGTTTTTTTTCCAAGAAAACATGAAACAAAGATTTTTTTCCAAGAAAACATGTGATAAAAGTGAGGTATCAGCCCTACCAGCCAGGTTCGTTTAGAAATGTTTATTGCTGCAGTTTCAAAGCTGAAAGGTCAACAATTCGAATCGTTTCCCCCAACAGCTAGTATATTGGTTTATATCTCAATTTATAGCGAGGGAAGTGGTGAGGCAAAAAAAGCACTTGACATAACTGTGTGTCTTTTAATAATCGGGGGTATTATTTTAGAAAAAAAAATTCTTTTGACGGCGTATCCATTAACTGTGATTCGATTTGAAGTTTGATTCGATGCAAAGTTCGATTATAAATTCAAAATTTGATTCGTTTTCACCAATTTGATTCAAAGTTCGATTCGATCAAAATCGGCAATTTGCAGGTCCCTAACTGAAAATTAACTAATCATGGCCCACCAACCATTCATCTTCATCCTGCAAGCAAGTGGAGAGTTTAAGATCACCTCAGCAGTCATATCTATAGTACGACTGAAACAAATATAAAGTCATGTTCTATCACTATGTTGCCCACTATAAGGGACTCTATGATGCCCACTATATATACGATGAAAGTGCTGTGGAGGCCAATCCTAGTACTTTCATTGTATGGCAGCCAGTGCATTCCACACTTTCATACAGCTACCAAAAGCAAAGTGAACAAAGTAATCATGAGTACTTCATAAAATGAAAGTGTCAATGACACTGTAGCTCAACTTGTTAAGACATGTACATGTATAGTATGTGACACAGCAATGACAAACATCTAGGTAATGACCTGATAACAAAGGTATATATAAAGTATTGTAACGGTCTGTACATAAATACTGGCCGTAGCCTGTAACAAATGTATAGGTAAAGTATTGTAAAGGTGGGTGACAGTCAGATGTTAAACTGGAAAAGAAATCTTTTGAGTCCCAGAGTGGGTCTGACTGAACCAATAAAATATTTGTTCTCATAGCACAGTGATAACAAAGGCACCCCAAAACACACTCGTTCCTGTCCCAAGGTGAAAACAAAGATACCCAAGAAGTTTTGTGAAGATCAGTTCATAAATACGAGATATATAGAAGTTGAGACAAAAAAACTGATTGGACTTAATTTTGGTATAAAATGGCCACTGGCAGCCATCTTGAATTTTGGACCGCACTCAGAAACACTCGTTCTCGTCCCAAGGTGATAACAAAGGTACCCAAGAAGTTTCGTGAAGATCGGTTGATAAATACAGCCTCTAGCCCGAGACGTATTGACATGTGCACTTATAGTGTATAAGTAGCACTAAATAAATCAAAATTCATCTAATTTGCATAATTTCTGCACGAGAGAAAAAACCCTACTATATGTGATGTATTCCATGTTACTAAACATTCATACAAAAATTTATTCAAATCAGAACTTTCATACAGAAGTTCTGTACAAAAGACTGATTGCTCTAATTTTGGTACAAAATGGCTGCTGGTGGCCATCTTGAATTTCGGACCACACCCAAAAACACTCGTTCTCATCCCACGGTGATAACAAAGGTACTCAAGAAGTTTCGTAAAGATCGGTTCATAAATACGGCCTCTAGCCTGAGGCGTATAGAAGTTGTGTACAAAAAACAGATTAGACCTAATTTTGGTACAAAATGGCCACTGGCAGCCATCTTGAATTTTGGACCGCACCCAGAAACACTCGTTCTCGTCCTAAGGTGATAACAGAGGTACCCAAGAAGTTTCGTGAAGATCGGTTGATAAATATAGCCTCCAGCCCGAGCCGTATTGACATGTGTAATTACTGTGTGTAAGTAGCACTGAAAATATCAAAGTTCATCTAATTTGCATAATTTTTGCATGAGAAAAAAGCCTGTATTATATGTGATGTATCCCATGGTACTAAACATTCACACAACAAATTATTCAAATCAGCGCTTTCATATGGAAGTTCTGTGCAAAAATCTGATTGCACCTAATTTTGTACAAAATGGCTGCCATCGGCCATCTTGAATTTCGGATCGGACCCCAAAACACTTGTTCTCGTCCCACAGTCATAACAAAGGTACCCAAAAAGTTTCGTAAAGATCGGTTCATAAATACGGCCTCCAGCCCGAGCCGTATTGAATTGTTGACGGACAGACGGATGACTGGCCATGGCATAAGCTCAAATTTGGCTTCGCCAAAGTTGAGCTAAAAAGCTAGATTCCAGCCATCGTTTTAGACAGTGTGCAAAGGTCTAATAGTTTAGGTGTTGGACTTCTGATTGTCAGGCCGAGTTGCCATGAGTTCTATTCCCAGCAGGGGGATCAGAAACCAACATTCTAAACTCCTCCAAAACACTATCCTGTCCTTCAAAATACACACTCAGGCTCGAGCCAGTCTTTGTCTGAGGCCAACCATAGAACTTTTGTTGTTCTGTAGCCTGTGCATTCCACACTTTTATGCAGTTGCCGAAAGGAAAGTGAACTAAGTAATCATAAGAACTTCATCTAAAGAGCTAGATTCTAGCAATCATCATTTTTGCCGGTGTATGATGGTCTTGTGGTTTAGGTGTTGAACTCCTGAATGCCAGCCAGAGTTACCGAAGTTCAATCCCCAGTGGGGATCAGAAACCAACATTCTAAATTCTTCAGAAACATGGTTGTGCCCTTCAAAATACACACTGTTTAAAATGCAATGCCTGGACCTAATTCTTGGGACACATCCTACCACATTTCAAATCCCATAACAGAGATGGACAAAAAAAACATTTACTGAAATAATGAAAGTGAATACCAGACTATTCACAACATTTTAATTTATTTCAACATGAACAAAACAAAACAAATTATGAAATTCCCAAAAATTCCTAACAATTCAAGATGAAATTCAACATTTTTATATTACAAATAACAAAACAAGAAAGAAAAATAATCTCCAAAAACAAGATCATCATCATCTTTTAATTGATCATTTGCTGAATTACTTTTCCCCCAAAGATGATTTTTAAGTTGAATGTTTTTTATCAAAGATACTATTCCAAGAATGAGGGGAGCCTTTTTTTCAAATATAATTTTGTTACAATTTATCAGAGTGCCCTTTTGGTTGCTGAACTGAAAAGTTATCATAACAAGAGTGTCTAACAACATCTATATCCCCCGCCGACATTTATGTTATGATAGGAACAAGCATTTGATACAGAAATTTTGCTATTACCAAGGGCTGTAACCTTGCAAAATCCATCGCTTTGAAAATTCCTGACCACATGCGCAACTACACATGATACTGTTACTTCAGACCAAGTTTCATAAAAATCCAGTAACAAATGTAGGAGGAGTTAAGCGTACAAGCCTTTGTGATGGAAATTTTGCTATTTGCAAGGGCCATATCCAAATTTCGTAAAAATCCACTGAAAAGTGTAGGAGGAGTTAATGGACAAAGTTTGTGACAGATGGATGAATGCCATTTCAATATCCCCCTTCTGACTTCGTCGGACAAGCATTTATAACAGAAGTTTTGCTATCAGAGAGTGCCTTTTGGCTGCTGAACTGAAAAGCTATCATAACAAGAGAGTCTAACAACATCCATATCACCTGGCAACTTTTTTGTTATGATAGCGACAAGCATTTGTGATGGAAATATTGCTATTACCAAGGGCAGTAACCATGAGTAACCATGCAAAATTTGTTGCAGCAAACATTCCTTACCACATGCATATCTACACTTGATGCTGATACTTCAGACCAAGTTTCATAAAATCCAATAAAAAATGTAGGAGTTCAGCGGACAAACTTAATGATGGAAATTTTGCCATTTCAAAGGGCTGTAACCACACAAAATTTGTCACATCGAAAATTCCTGACCACATGTACATCTACACTTGACACTGATACTTCAGTTTAAATTTCGAAAAAATCTACTGAAAACTTATAAGTTAAGTGGACAAAGTTTGCGACGGGTGGATGGATGGACAGATGGACTGCCAGACGGATGAACAAACACCATTTCAAACTCGACCAATAAACAAAAAAAATATGTTTGAAAACACAACATTATTCCATCACGATGACATTACTACGTTTATTTGCATTTTTCTTACAAGAAACGGCCCATGAAACTAGCATTTAAGAGAGCAGATAAATACATTTCTTCCACTTTATACCCCACCAATAAAACTTTGGCCCGAACTATTCCGTAAAAAAGTTTTCTCTTCTTCTTTATTGTTTTCGTTCCCTGTTGTTTGATTGACTGTTGATGTACGCTCGCCATACCCCTCCTCCAGATTTGCTGTTGAAAACAAAAAAAATTCACGTATGCGTGTGTGTGGCAGAGGGGGGGGGGGGGGCACTGAAATTATTTTTTTTTTTTTATTTGTGTGGGGGCAGGTTGAGGTTAGTGAGGTGGGGAAGTGGGATAGAAGCCTGTTTAACGAGGGTCGACCATCTCCTGTAGTGACACCCTTGCCCATGAGCCTCATTCTATAAAATGTCTGTGAACTTGATGTGAAGCCAACCAGGCATGTTTTAAGGCATTTTCAATTGCCGTATACTTTGCATTTTTTTCTCAGTATGAAATATACTGTGAGTGGATGAAATTGTCAATGGGTATAGAGTAGAAGTGGAATTAAAGGAAGAGGTTGTTACACAACAAATAAATATTATAAAAAGGAAACATGTTAAAAAAATTAAGAGGCCCAACAGCATGAGCATGGGAATATTGCCTTTATTTCCAGTGTCCTGCTTGCATTAGGCCTTCTATACTTTTTCTGGGGGATTGTTACGATGATCATGGGTATGAATTAGTGGCGTAGCTGGGGGGGCTGAGGGAGCATATCCCCCCAAAAATGGACCCCCCCCCAATGTTAACCCATATAGGGAGCATCAGGCAAGAAATATAATATCTAGATATTTACACTTGTAAGATGTATGAGGGGTGTCATCCTAAAAAGACAAACGGCTGAAATATCCCAATAAGACGAATCCGAACAGGACAAAAACTTCATTTTTTTTCATTAACTATAGGGGAATGAAATACTCTTGTGAACAATTTGAATAATTGTGGCGTATCTTTAAATTCCCTTTCATTCGGTGACCCACTGGCATTAGATGGGGTTAACAACGATATGTTTCTGGCCTTCCAGAAATATATAATCGACACCGAGAGATTCAGTAATCGGTGGTGATGCTCTGGAGAAGTTGAAGATGATAAATCACAAACATCACCAGCAGATACTGAAGCTCGCAGTGCCACCTCTGTCTGGGTGCCTGCTAAATCCCCTTCCACAAAACGAGTAGCCCTAAACGTTGTTACTTTCTACATGTTGGAAAATCTTGCCAAATAAAACAATAGAGTGTTAATCTGTAATAACATGAAATATGTTCAGTAGATATCCACCTAGACGTACAACTTTACCAAGAAGTTTAACGTATTTTTTATACAACAATTTGCAGTAAAGCTCTTTACTATACCTTAACTTTACTCCTTATAGCGCTTGCACTCGTTTCATTGTTTCTATACTGTATATTCGAATATACTGTCTTTGTAGGGGGAAGCATTTATATAGGCTCAGCCTGTTCGCCAAACCCAATTTCCACTTTGAAGGAAATAAAATTACTGTTTTAAAAAAAAAAAAACTATAGGGAAAATTTGTGAAAAGAGATTTATAATGTGTATAATTACTCTCTTTTGGAGGCGGTTGTTTCACATGTTTCAGTAGTTGCTGGGCATTTATTATTAATATTTTTATTTTTCATCTCTTGATCGCTCACAAGCACTGTCTGATTTGAGCAAGAGTTTATTTCTGTAGTGAGTTCAGTTGTTATATCCTTAAGTCTTACTTTGTCAGGCAACCGCGTTGTGTCCTTGGGCAAGACACTTCACTCCCATTGCCCACGTGGGGGGGAGGGGCACGGTGGCACTGTGGCACTGTGTACTAAGGCGTACTGCATATCGATGGTGCACCTGTCTTCAACTAATGCTAACCCTGCATGTGTGGAGTTAGTATGTTGGGGAACTGACAGTTGCTCGCCGTTGCTCGGTGGTTCTCTCCAGGTACTCCCGCATCTTCCACCCGTAAAACTGCCGTAGTCACGATTAGCCATTGTGCAGAAATGTGTGACCTTAAACACCAATAAATAACTTACTTTGTCAATACTTTGTATTCAATAAATGCAGTACAAACCTAGTCAGCTATTTTTATGAAAACTCACTTGTGACACTAAAAGCGCATTTTACAAAAAAAGATATTGCCGACGTAGTTGAAGCAAGGGCACCGCCAGGTGGTGGATCAATATACGGCCGCCCATGAAGAAATTGCACTTGTGAAGAAATTTTTAGTTGAAGAAAAGGTCAATAAATCCTAAATCCTTCAAAAATAATTGTACATACCTGGCTTACAACCCATTTATTTATTGTTGTTTAAGGTCACATACTTCTGCACAATGGCTAATCATGACCACAACATGGAGATAAAGTCAAGGGCAGTCAATCGTTTATACCCCATGTTGCCTATTTTAGAGGACTTGCACCCCAAGCATTAGTGACTGGGTCCTATTTTACCAGTGAAACAGAGCTTGTTTACCACATTAAACAAGCACTGCTTCACTTCCCATTAAAGTTGAATATATTGTTTTCAAGTTATTACGTGGAGAATCAAGTCACCAAAACTCCCAGATGGTTGTCATAGCGGCTATATTGGACATGCCAGAATGCTGGTTATCGAAAGGAACCATCCTCTAGTCATGACTAATCAACCATAAAAAACAGTATCTGTTGGATGTTTTGTTTTCAAGTTATAGCATGGACAAATAAAAGTTAACAAACAGATGGACGGACGAAGGGATGGACGGACAGATGGATGGACAGATGGACATTGCCATACCATAATACGGCCCGCTCATATGAGTGGCCGTATAAAAACATGCTCGAATTTTTTTTTATATAAATTCTGATACTGGCCCCAAAAGTTAAAACATTTCTGGTAAAATATTTTAACAGACTTCTTGTATATTCCTTGTAATAATTTCTATCCCTATGATATTTACGCTTTATAAAATTGAGAGGTTAATTCGCAGTTCAAAACGGAACATTACCACAACCTATCGTTGATGAGTGGAACATTTTTCCTCACAAAGGCATGAGCGATGATAGGCCCACCACCCACCCCACTGCTCCCCCCCCCCCCCCTAACAAAAAAAAATTGGAAATCAGATATTAAATGGAGACTTCTGGAGGCTTTTGGGATGAAAAATCCCGTTATTTTTTCTGTATCAGAATAAAGCTTTTAGCCGGGAAGAGGTGTGTTGATCGCCTAATTGAACAAAGGCTGGTCATTATTGAATAAGAAAAACTAATTGTTTTCTGCTGAATTTGTGATCTACATGTGGTTATAATTACGATTAGGCTAAAATAATTGAAAATATTGATTACAGTCTCTTGTTTTCCTCAACTATGTCATGTGCAGAGGTGTTAAAACAGATGTTTCTTTGGAGAATAAAAGCTTCGGTTGCTCTGTCGTGCCACACAAATGTTATTTCACAACATGTGCAAGTGGTGGTTAATTCAATCTACACATACTTTTAATTAATCCCATCAATCATGATTGCTTTAATTGCATAGCCCTGCAACCTAACAATTCAGTTAAATGATTTGTTACCAAAGAGAGAGAGAGAGAGAGAAGAGAGAGAAGAGAGAGAGAAGAGAGAGAGAAGAGAGAGAGAGAGAGGAAGAGAGAGTGAGAAAGTGACAGAAAGAGAGAGAAGATTGTAATTTAAGTTTATATCTGATTTGTTTTTGTTTAATCACCGTGGTGATCCAGAAAAAGTTCCAGCACAGCCAATCAGGCTGATTAGTCTATTTTTAGCATAAGTGTTACATAACAGCAATCAGCAATACTGGTGTCAGTTTTAAATGAGAGGTACACATAATGTTTTTGTTGTTTAAGGTGACATATCTCTGCACAATGGCTAATTGTGACTGCAACATGGAGAAAAAGTCACTTTTAGTCTGTTGTTTGTACCTATGTTGCCCATTTTAGAGAACTTCTACCACAAGCACTGATGATGGTCTATTTTCTCAGTAAAACAAGCACTGCTTCACTTCCCAGGATTCCCACTGGGATCTGAAATTTGAGTTGATATAATAAATCTGATGGCAGCATACCGATTCTCTTGTAACCCTCTGCACACTGATGTCAAAATTTCAAACAGCAAATATTTTCCCATAATGCAGGGATGCACAAATTGGATGAACGTCCATTACATTCGTCTCAGGGTTTTCTAAAAATAATTTGGATAACCATTTCTCGATATTCTAAATTGTTAATGCGTTCTGAGTTAGCTCCTCAAACAAATTCAACATGAAACTTCACAATTTCAAAGAATGCGCCGACAAAGTGCACACGATGCAACAGTGTAAAGAGCAAAACAAAGCGAGTCGCTATAATCCATTTCTACTTATGTGCAAACAGTACTATAGGCATTAGCTAAATGACATCACCCCCTTGAAATAAATAAACTATAGGGAATAATGTGCAAGCAATTTTGTAGATGCCATGATGGTGTGATGATGGTTACAGCAGGCCAACGCAAATTTGTGATAACTCACAGTGAGGTTGACAACATCATAGGTTTCATAACTCTTTGAAGCGGATCAACAGAACAGTATTCCATGATGTAGGATAGGCACAAAGCTAATGTTTAATGACATTGTGTCTATAGAGCATCGGTTTTCTGTGAGTACTGTCAACAAAATATACCCCCTATGTATGCTGGTATGGAAATGAATTTCTTAATAGTTCAACGTGGTTTATTCCCGATTTCAATAGTAATCAATACCTCATATTATCAGGCGCAATATCGGGAGTATGGTTATCCAGTTATTTGCTTTTCTAACCGGTTGAGTTTCTTTGCAACCAGATATCCGGTTAACTGTGGAAGCTCTATATATTACACATTAACAAAAAAGTGAATATACATGTGAATGGTTATCGAAATTTGGAGGGTTATCAAAAATCTTTTGGCTTAAATGTTTTGGGGTTGTCTATATTTTCAATTTGTGTATCCCTGTAATGCAACTTTGAATTAACCAATTCAATCTTGTTTGATAGCTATGCCGAGGTAATTCAACTTTACTATAGGATTTCCCAAATATGTTTTACTGTACCTGTTCTGAGCTACAAAGTCTGTCAGTGTTGCATATACATTTCTGAAGGTTAACAAGATTTGTATTAACCATTTACCTTACATTTATCAAATGACACTTACATAGAAAGTTATCGAAAAACTAAAAACTTAAATTTTTTGCCTCAAAAACATAGCTTTAACTCCTCAAATGATCTACTGGTCTAAAGCTGCTGCAACCAAATTTATTTATTTATTTATTTATTGATGTTTAAGGTCACATATTTATGCACAATGGCTAATCATGACCGTGACAGTTTTATGGGTGGAGGAAGCCGGAGTACCCGGAGAGAACCACCGAGCAACGATGAGCAGCTGCCAGCTCCCCAACATCGTAACTCCGCACTGCAGCACAGGCAGGGTTAGATTGGTTGAAGACATGCGTATCATCGATGTGCAGTACGCCTTAGTACACGGCGTCATCGTGCCCCCACGCGGGCAATGGAGATGAAGTGTCTTGCCCAAGGACACAACGCGGTTGCCGCAGGTGGGATTTGAACCAAGGACCTCTCGGCTTGCAGCCTGCACCTCTACCTACTGAGCCACCGCGCTCCCACTGCAACCAAATCAGAATCTGATTGAGAGAAGAAAGAGAATGCTTTTGCATTCACAATACTGTATTTGACAAGTTAATTAACCCTTTACCAAATGTAATATCTAAATATAGCCTGTGCCCACAAAAATAGTCCTACAAATTCTATCATTTTCTCAATTTTTCCCAAAACATAGCTGATGATCCCTCTCAGTGGAATGAGCTTGTTCTAATGAAGAGTCAATGGTTTTATTTTCAAAACAAAAATGAGTTATTCAATTTTTTGCAAGTGTTGTTTAATCACCGTATTACGAAAAGAGTTAAGACCCTAGTGAAGCTTTTCGACTGTGCTACTAAAATTACCAAAAGAAAGTACTATGAATTCCCCAACAAGAGTACTGGCAATTCCCAACATCTTTTTCAAATACTTTTCACCACTGAAATTTCAAAGCCTTAAAAAATATTTGAACCATGTCATGAGCGTAAAACCTTTTGGCTGGTTGACAAAATCTTCGAGGGTAAGCCCATATTCAACAGAAAAAATGGAAAAAACTGAAACTTCCTTCATCACCTATTCTGGTGAAACAGTGATTTTATCAAACATAATTTCTACATCAAAAGTAGCAGTACTTTCTTTAACCATCAACTCTTCAAATACAACTGTTATGATGGAGAGCAGGTAAAGTGTGTTAACCTAGAATTGAATGTTATTGTTTCATGCTTCTTGTACGTCTTTTGTTTGTCTAGGAAAATTGGAAATTTAAAACAGAGGGATGTCCAATCCCATCCACTCACCTACATTTGTGCTTGATACATTACGAGCAAAGTGAAATAGGTAATCAGAAGACAGGCTGTCAAAATCTACATAGCACTTAATCTAAAGAAAAACCTTTATTGTGTGAAATTAGGCAGAAGTACAATGTATAAATGCTGACCTTAAATCAAAATGAAAACCTTGACTGCAAAAATATATAAAACATAATGCCTTAAGGGGTACTTGACTTTGGGACAACTACTTTAATGCAAACTCTTACAACACTGGATTGTGAAATTTTCAAAGTCCAAAAAACATTTTTTGAAGTCAAAAAAGGGACATAAATCTGGCAAAAAATGTTGGACCAAACCCTGATTTGAACTTAACCTGCATGTTATGTTGATAAACCTACATACCAAATTTTATCTGAATCGGTCTACAGCAGTTAAAGTTATCATCAGAAAACAAAAAAAAAAGGAAGTTGAAAAAGGGGCATAACTCTGGCAGCACTTGTTGGACCAACCCTTATTCGAACTTGACCTGTATTTTATGTTGATACACCTACATACAAATTTACATTTGATTTGGTCAACTATAACTGAAGTTATCGGGAAACCCCCAAAAATGAAGTTTTGAAGTCGAAAAAGGGGCATAACTCTGGCAGAAATTATTGGACCGCACCCCGATTCGAACTTGACCTGTATTTTATGTTGCTACACCTACATATCAAATTTCATTTGATTTGGCCAACTCAAGTTATCGCGAAACAAAAGTGGGACGGAAGCACAGATGGACGGACACCGGCTATTTTAGCAGTACCCACCCCTCCCCCCCCCCCCAAGGGCACCTGAGGGTGCTCACCTGACATGGTAGCCTAAATATCAACCCAGAGAATTGATTTCCACAAGTTGCATCTGCTCCTCCTAAGAAAAGCTGAAACCAAATATCCAAATATTCTGACCAGTGGATCTAAAAAAAGATTTTTAAAGAATATTCCTCATATTGAACTAAGTCATAATTCGGGCTCCCACAGGGAGCCCATATATGAACCCAGGGACTTGGCTTTAACAAACCTGAATCTCACACCCCTAAGGATTCTGCACACCAAATATCAAAACATTCCGACTGCTGGATCTGAAGAAGAAGATTTTTCAAGAAAATTCCTCATTTTGAACCAAGTTACAATTCGAGCTCCCACAATCAGCCCAAATATGGACCTAGGGACATGGCTTGAACAAACTTGAATCTTACCCCCCCCCCCCCCCCCCCCCCCCCCTAAGGATGCTGCATAAAAAATATTAAAAGCATTCATCTGCTGGATCTGAAGATTTTTAAAGAAAATTCCTCATTTTGAACTAAGTTGTCATTCAGGCTCCCATAGTGAGACCAAATATGAACCAAGGGACTTGGCTTGAACAAACTTCGATCTCAGCCCCCTAAGGTTGCTCCATGCCAAATATCAAAACATTCCAACTGCTGAATCTGAAGAAGAAGATTTTTAAAGAAAAATTCCTCATATTGACTAAGTTATAATTTGGGCTCGCACAGGGAGCCCAAATATGGACCCATGGACTTGGCTTTAATACACTTGAATCCCCCCCTCCTCCTCCCCCCCCCCCCCCCCCCAAGGATATGCTACCCACCACATATCAAACCATTCCGACTGCTGGATCTGAAGAAGAAAAGTTTTTAAGAAAATTCCTCATTTCGAACAAAGTTACAATTCAAGCTCCCACAGTGAGCCCAAATATGGACCTAGGAACATGGCTTGAACAAACTTGAATCTCACCCCCTAAGGATGCTGCATACCAAATATCACAAGATTCTGCCTGCTGGATCTTAAAAAGATTTTCAAAGAAATTTGCCTGAAATGCACTAAGTTCAAATTTGGGATCCTATACTGAGCCCAAATATAAACCCAGGGGGCCGATTTGAACAAACTTGAATCAGATCCACCCCACAATGTTGCATACCAAATATCACAAGATTCTTCCTGCTGGATCTGGAGAAGATTTTTGAAGAAATTTGCCTGAAATGCACTAAGTTCGAATTTGGGCTTCTATAGTGAGCCCAAATATGAATCCAGGTGGCCGATTTGAACAAACTGGAATCAGATCCACCCCACAATGTTGCATACCAAATATCAAAAGATTCTGCCTGCAGGATCTGGAGAAGAAGATTTTTGAAGAAATTTGCCTGAAATGCACTAAGTTCGAATTCGAGCTTCTATAGTGAGCCCAAATATGAATCTAGGGAGCCGATTTGAACAAAATAGAATCAGATCCACCCCACAATGTTGCATACCAAATATCAAAAGATTCTGCCAGCTGGATCTGGAGAAGAAGATTTTTTAAGAAATTTGCCTGAAAAGCACTAAGTTCAAATTTGGGCTCCTATACTGAGCCCAAAAATAAACCCAGGGAGCCGATTTGAACAAACTTGAATCAGATCCACCCCACAATGTTGCATACCAAATATCAAAAGATTCTGCCTCCTGGATCTTGAGAAGATTTTCAAAGAAATTTGCCTGAAATGCACTAAGTTCAAATTTGGGCTCCCATACTGAGCCCAAATATAAACCCAAGGGGCCGATTTGAACAAACTTGAATCAGATTCACCCCACAATGTTGCATACCAAATATCAAAAGATTCTACCTGCTGGATCTGGAGAAGAAGATTTTCAAAGAAATTTGCCTGAAATGCAGTAAGTTCAAATTTGGGCTCCTATACTGAGCCCAAATATAAACCCAGGGGGCCGATTTGAACAAACTTGAATCAGATCCACCCCACAATGTTGCATACCAAATATCAAAAGATTTTGCCTGCTGGATCTGGAGAAGAAGATTTTTTTTAAGAAATTTGCCTGAAATGCACTAAGTTCGAAATCGGGCTCCTATACTGAGCCCAAATATGACCCCAGGGGGCCGATTCGAACAAACTTGAATCAGATCCACCTACAATGTTGCATACCAAATATCAAAAGATTCTGCCTGCTGGATCTGGAGAAGATTTTTTAAATGTTTTTCCCATTGCCTACAGTGTTAAAAAGTGCTGACTCAGCACTTTTTCAAAGTCCCGAAACTGTACCCTATGATAAAACCGATGGCAATTTTTTTTTACCAATTCTTTCTGTTGGTCCTAAGGAAGCTTCACACCAAATAAAAATTCTCGGTGCCATGCAGTTTTGGAGATATGGGCGTTTTAATTTTTTTCTATTTTTAGCTCCTGCGGTTCCCATGGGGATACAGGAAAAAAAAATCAGCATAAATTAGGTACTTATGACCCAATAAGCCCTCACATAAAATTTGGTTCAAATCAGCCTCTCGGTTTGGAAAATAGAAATTTTGGGCGGGGCCAAAAATTTTGCCCCTCCCATAACGACGCCAAGTATAGACCCACAAACTTCTCTTGAACAAATCTGAGTCTACACCTCAAAAGGAAGCTGCACACCAAATATCAAGTCTCTGCTACTGCTGATTCATGAGAAGAAGATTTTTTAAGATTTCAGCACACTTTTTGGGTGTGGCCCTACCAACGGGCGAGGCAACTTGATTTGAACAAAATCAAATTGCGATATCATAACAAACTATTATCTCAAATATCAATTAAATTGGTTCAGCGGTTTGGGAGGAGAAGACGCAAACACCATGTTCACGGACGACGACGGACGGTGAGTGATCACTATAGCTCTCCTGACTGAAAGTCAGGTGAGCTAAAAAAAAAACACAATATGATGGTGAATCACTGTGGTGGTGCATCCCGAACACTCACCTATTCAATACTGAAGCCTTGAGGGGTACTCAACTTTGGGACAACTACCTTAACACAAACTCTTACAACACTGGGCTCTGAAATTTTCAAAGCCCCAAAAACATTAAAATTTTGGAAAAAAATATAAATATATTCTTAAATATTGCAGTAATGAGGTGTTAGTCACCACTGAAGGTCACAAGAAGACAGGTTTGTGGAAACATCATAACATGCATACAATATGACCTAAACACAAATTCTTATAACTTTTTAAAATGAAAGAGTCAATGACTCTGTAGCTCAACTTGGATATGACAGGAATTAGTACTTGCTGTGACCAAGACAACTGAATAATGAATATGACAGGAATTAGTATTTGTTTTGGCCCAGTCAACAATAATAAAAGAATTACAAGGTGACTGTAATGGACTACAGATTAAGACCAATCATTGTAGATTATTTTTTTTGTGTGGAAATTTTCAGTCCCAAACAAAATATTTTCAAACTAAAATTTTTTCTTCTTCTTCTTATAATTGACCAAAATGCATCAAAACACAAAAAACTAATTTCCGGATTTTGGTCCAAAATTTTCTAAGTCCCACCCGGACCCCTAATTTGCATAATTTATTCACGAGAAAAACTCTGTATTATATGTAATGTATCCCATGGTACTAAACATTCATACAAAAATTTATTCAAATCAGATCTTTCATTTGGAAGTTCTGCGCAAAAATCTGATTGCACTTAATTTTGAACAAAATGGCTGCTAGCGGCCATCTTGAATTTCAGACTGGACCCCAAAACACTCCTTCTCGTCCCACAGTGATAACAAAGGTACCCAAGAAGTTTCGTGAAGATCGGTTCATAAATACGGCCTCTAGACCGAGCCGTATTGGGATTTGCACTCACAGTGCTGAAAGTAACACTAAATAAATCAAAGTTAGCCTAATTTGCATAATTTACGCACAAGCAAAAAACCTGTAATATATGTAATGTATCCCATGGTACTAAACATTCATACAAAAAATTATTCAAATCAGAGCTTTCATATGGAAGTTCTGTACAAAAAACAGATTTCGGCATCGTCGGTACAAAATGGCTGCTGGCAGCCATCTGGAATTTGGGACTGCACCCAAAAACACTTGTTCTCGTCCCACGGTCATAACAAAGGTACCCAAGAAGTTTTGTAAAGATTGGTTCATAAATACGGCCTCTAGCCCGAGCCATAGCAGCTTGGCACTTACAGCTCTGAAAGTAACACTAAATAAATCAAAGTTAGTCTAATTTGCATAATTTACGCACGAGAAAAAAACCCGTATTATATGTGATGTATCCCATTGTACTATACATTTATACAAAACTTTATTCAAATCAGAACTTTCATACAGAAGTTCTGTACAAAAAACTGATTTTTGCATCATCGGTACAAAATGGCCACTGGCAGCCATCTTGAATTTCGGACCACACCCAAAAAACACTCGTTCCCGTCCCAGGGTCATAACAAAGGTACCCAGGAAGTTTCGTAAAGATTGGTTCATAAATACGGCCTCTAGCCCGAGCCATAGCAGCTTGGCACTTACAGCTCTGAAAGTAACACTAAATAAATCAAAGTCAGTCTAATTTGCATAATTTACGCACGAGAAAAAAACCCGTATTATATGTGATGTATCCCATGGTACTAAACATTTATACAAAACTTTATTCAAATCAGAACTTTCATACAGAAGTTCTGTACACAAAACTGATTTTTGCATCATTGGTACAAAATGGCCGTTGGCAGCCATCTTGAATTTCGTACCACACCTAAAAACACTCGTTCCCGTCCCAGGGTCATAACAAAGGTACACAAGAAGTTTCGTAAAGATCGGTTCATAAATACGACCTCTAGCCCGAGCCATAGCCAACTGTTGACGTACGGACAGACAGACGACGGGCCATGACAATAGCTCAAATTTGACTTCGTCAAAGTTGAGCTAAAAATAACTTTTTGGACCCAATTCTTTTAAAATTTAAAAAAAAATCTGAGTTTGGGGGTGGAATACTGTCGGGAAGGCCCCCTACTCAGGCTTGGCAATTTCAAGAGAGCGATTTTTTAGCTCTCCCTACTGCCCTCCTGAAAGAATTGAGGAGAGCGAAAAATTGCCCTCCTAAATATTTTGGTCTGGGATGATTGAGATTACATGTATTATACTCACATTAAATTTTTGTTGTAAAGCAAAAATGTAATTTAACTTTGAAGTCACATAACATCACGCAATTTCATTTTGAAAGTGGTTTAGTGGTAAAAGGTAATGGCTGCAACCATACCCAAACACAGTTGCAATCATTTGAAGCAAAATGGGTCACAGCAATATTTTTTTTTTCTGTCAGTTTCAAGTTCAACAACTGACATCACAGTTTGAGGGGTAATTATTCAATTTCAAGGAATATTGACACTATAATATACTACCATTACAACTATCCTGTCACTTGAAGCACTTGCACCAGGATGTGACTGTAGATTCAAGCAGACCTGTTGTCCAAGAAAGTCATACGCCTACTACTACCTTCAACCCCCTTTGAGGAGAGCGATTTTTTGCCCTCCTGCATTTTTCAGAATGCCAGGCCTGCCTACTACCCACATACGAAATATCAAAGCCCTAGGGTCACAGGACTTTTGAGAAAATGTCCTAAACACAAACACGTACAAAATTGGACATGTACAAGGCCTCGATTTGTTTTCCAATAATTGATTAACAAGGAAACAACTTTTTTGTAGCCCAGGTTGAGAGTCCATGGATGCTCCGGGCCAACCATGGTTCAATCCGGAGAGAAAATTTTTTAAAAACTTGACCTGAAATACATAATTTTCCTGGCTTCTGGGATTGTAGTCCAAGCTTGGTCTTGAAGGTCGTAATTTATTTCTTTACACTGGTACATCCTTCAAGGACGTACCAATGGAAAACATTAAATTATCAGGGCTTGCCTTTAGTTGGGGCCGATCGGTCCAGGCCCCGAGATCGGCCCTGAGAGGCCCCTTCTCTGGGCTTTTCTTTCGGCCCCAACTTTTTTTTCTGTCTTGGCTCCCGAAATCTCAGTGTTGGTAGGTTTGGGCAACAAAATTTTTCCATTCACGTCTCATTCACGCAACTGTGATTACAATAGAAGAAGCAGCAAATAACAGATAAAATAATAATACAAACTGGTTTTGTCTGATTCGAATTAACATCCACCTAAATCCGCATGAAAACTGAGAAAATCCCAAGATAAAACAAAAAAAAACAAACACATTTACGAGACTTCGAAAGCACGTTTGTCAACTAATGGGGCAATTCCCTTCAATCCCACAATACTATGCGCAGGTACATCCGATCCTAACATCTGAATAAATGCAACACTAGACACAGAAACTGCCATCAAAATAAATGCACGAAGTAAAATAAAATGTGTACCTGTGTCTATGTGGAGAGGTGGGGGCCGGGGGGGGGGGGGGGGGGGGGGGGTGCATTCCATTTCTGAAATATCCAAAGCTGTGGGGAATTTTCCTAGATTGAAATTATTTAAATGGTAAACTGAAATGGGTTTTTTTTTCAATTTTTTTCTTTGAGACAACCCTTGCATCGAAAATACACACCCCACAATATGTACAAAACGTCCTAAAATTTTATCAACAAAAAATCCAAAATGTCTATGTACGAAACGTCCAGCACCCACATGATGGGTCCAAGTCGTTTCGTCCCCAGGATTTTTTTTTCTAAGCAAAAGCAATCAACTAAGGTCGCCATTGGAAAGAATGTAACAACATAAAATTACCCCAAAAGGCCCTGACCTCAATATCTGGGGGACTTTTTTCAGGCCCCCAGCAGGCCCCGACCTCAACATCTGGGGGACTTTTTTTTAGGCCCCCGACCATTTTACTCAAGGCAAGCCCTGAATTATGGCCTTCAAGTCCACGTTTGGACTACTGGGATTGTAACTTCGTCTTACTTTGAAACTCACTTTTCCAAGTGAATGAAGAGAAATTATTTTATTCTGTTACTCACTGGTATTCAGGTGCTGGAGGAGACCAGGTAAAAAAATCTATTGCTATGATGTTGGTTGATCACATCTTCAAAATATGTACAAAGTGACATATTGTACTTTCAGTTTCCCAAGACACATGTTTATACATCCAAGAAATATGTAAACGTGTGCAAGTCAGAAAATAAGCAGACTGCCATCTGCAAAATGAGGTCCCCCGGGGGTGAATTTATTGCACAGCAGGGTAGCATCACTAAATTTACCCTCTGTGAACCTCAATCTGAATCAGGGTCTCAAAACTAAACAGAAAGAGGTACCCAGAGGATAAATTGGCTCACTGTATCAGATAGCATCATCAAATTCATCCTCTGGGGACCTCATTCTGCAAATGTCAGACTGCCTATTTTCAGGTTTGAACTTGAGTCTTAGACATTCTGGTTCGACACAATTAGGATTCCCCCAGCCACCAATCAGAAGCTATATGTACTCTACAAGCTACAAATGGTTATTGATAAAAAAAAAAAAAAATTACACACTTTGCGCCCTTATACATCATACCATCCAATTCAAAGATTTGTGTTCTAACATTTTTTCCTGAAGTAAAAAAAAACTGCTAACCAATTCTAGAGCTATTGCATCGCAGCTCACAATTTTTGCTTCACATTTTGCGATGCGAAACCGAACAAATCGAGGCCTATGTACAACTGCAACAGACCCCACCATACATATTACAATAGCGCACTTCATTGAAGTAGGTGAGCTAATAATTTCAATATTTAACATAACATACCTAACACTGACCCAGACATAGCAAAGCTAGCTCATTTGAAGAATCAGGTCAAACACTTAGTTTTGAACCACCAACCTTCAAAATTAGGCCACCCCCAAACAAAAACTGTCCTATATAGTTCTCTGTACAAGATGTCTGCACCATGTGCAAAGATCCGGGGAGTGATGTCTGCACCATGTGCAAAGATCCGGGGAATGATGTCGTTTCCTGCCCTAAACCATTCTTTTGTGCCTTCTAAGTGTTTATAGTTGAATGCAGGAAAAAAGTGACTGAACTCAGGGGAGAGCACTTCCTATAGAAATTATTTTAAATTTCCAATATTTATCCACCATTACCACTGGCCCAGACATTGCTGAATAAGTAAAGGGTGAAGTGACCATACAGGATTAAGGTGATTACACAAAGTAGGCTTGTACGATTAACTCCAGCAAACTTAATCTCCAGGAGATTGAGTTTACAAAAAATGCCGCTCAGGATCACCGATCCAATGTCGAGTCGTGACAACAGTTCCTCGCACCAAGGCCAACACACCTATGAAGTTTCATGACTCTAGGTTGAACCACTATCAAGTTCTCATCCGGAAACCAATTGTTGCGATATACTATGTTCAAGGTCACTGTGACCTTGACCTTTGACCTGGTGAGTCCAACATCGATAGGGTTCTTCCTCACACCAAGGCCAACACGCCTGTAAAGTTTCATGACTCTAGGTTGAACCACTATCAAGTTATCATCCGGAAACCAATTGTTGCGATATACTATGTTCAAGGTCACTGTGACCTTGACCTTTGACCTGGGGAGTCCAAGATCAATAGGGTTCTTCCTCGCACCAAGGCCAACACACCTATGAAGTTTCATGACTCTAGGTTGAACCACTATCAAGTTATCATCCGGAAACCAAGTGTTGCGATATACTATGTTAAAGGTCACTGTGACCTTGACCTTTGATCTGGTGAGTCCAAGATCAACAGAGTTCTTCCTCGCACCAAGGCCAACCCACCTATGAAGTTTCTTGAATGTAGGTTGAACTACTATCAAGTTATCATCCGGAAAGGAATTGTTGCGATTTACTATGTTCAAAGTCATGTTGACCTTGACCTTTGACGTAGCGAGTCCATAATCAATAGGGTTCTTCCCCTCACCAAGGCCAATCTACCTATGAAGTTTCATGAATGTGAGTTGAACCATTATCAAGTTATCATCCGGAAACCAATTGTTTAAGATTTACTACGTTCAAGGTCACTGTGACCTTGACCTTCGACGTAGCATGTCCAAAATCAATAGGGTTCTTCCTCCCCCCAAGACCAACCTATGTATGAAGTTTAATGAATGTGAGTTGAACCACTATCAAGTTATCATCCGGACAAATTGTTTACGCCCGCCCGCCCGCCTGCCCGTCCGCACGCCCGCCCGCCCGCCATTCACCAAACTATAAGTCGAGTTTGACTTCGTCACAACTCGACTAAAAAGTTTACATCCAGCAATAATAACTTTAAATTTATAATAATATTTAAAATAACTCCAAATTTATTTTTCTTCCCAATTTAATAAATGAAAGTGTCGATGACACTGTAGCTTAACTTGTGTGTTGTGTTTGATGAAAAGGATAATGTTCAATGTTTATGAAAGGATTATGAAATAAGGCAAGAATTGTGATAATTGGGAATATGTTCATTTCTGTTCCCTGTATGCTATGTTTTTGATAAAAATAATATGAGGCGTACACTGTACTAAAGAGCTGAGGGGTGGGTTAATATGACCTCACAGTTAATGTATGTGGCCCTCACAGTTAACGTATATCAACAAAAGTTACAAGTTACAGTGAAATTATTCCAAAACGAGTCATCCTGTCAAGTTACATTAAAATCCCTTCATAAATATGGCCTGTAGACTGTGCTAAAGGTTTTCGGGCTTCGGGCCCCTGTAGCCGTCAGTTTCCCAATTGCATTCAAAGGGGACGTTCTCATCTAGACTTTATATGAAGTCAACCTACCAAGTTACAATGAAATCCCTTCATAAATATGACTTGTCGACTGTGCTAAAGGTTTTCAAGCTTCGGCATCTTTAGCCGTCACAGTTGCCCAATCATGTCCAAAGAGGATGTTCTCATCTAGACATTATATGAAGTAAACCTACCAAGTTACAATGAAATCCCTTCATAAATATGACCTGTAGACTGTGCTAAATGTTTTCGGGCTTGGGCAGCCATCATGGTTGAATGATCGCAACCAAAGGGGACAATCTCATCTGGGCATCATCTGGAGTGATCCTACGAAGTTACAATGAAATCCCTTCATAAATATGACCTGTAGACTGTGCTCAAGGTTTTCGGGCTTCGGGCACTTGTAGCCATCACAATTGGCCAATCACGACCAAAAGGGGATGTCATCATCTAGGCATTATATGGAGTCAACCTACCAAGTTACAATGAAATCCCTTCATAATTATGACCTGTAGACTGTTCTAAAGGTTTTTGGGCTTTGAGCTCCTGTAGCCGTCACAGTTGCCCAGTTGTGTCCAAATGGGACGTTCTCATCTAGACATTATATGAAGTCAACCTACCAAGTTACAATGAAATCCCTTCATAAATATGACCTGTAGACTGTGCTCAAGGTTTTCGGGCTTCGGGCACCTGTAGCCATCACAGTTGACCAATCACGACCAAAAGGGGATGTCATCATCTAGGTATTATATGGAGTCAACCTAACAGGTTACGTTGAAATCCTTCTATAAATATAACCTTTTGCCTATGCTAAAGGTTTTTGGGCTTGGGCACCCATCAAGGCTGAATGATCACAACCAAAATGGGATGTTCTCATCTAGACATTACAATGAAATCCCTTCATAAATATGACCTGTAGATTGTGCTCAACGTTTTCGGGCTTCGGGCACTTGTAGCCATCACAATTGGCCAATCACGACCAAAAGGGGATGTCATCATCTAGGCATTATGTGGAGTCAACCTAACAGGTTACAATGAAATCCTTCCATAAATATGACCTTTTGCCTATGCTGAAGGTTTTTGGGCTCGGGCAGCCACCAAAGCTGAATGATCGCGATCAAAATGGGATGTTCTTATCTAGACATTATTTGGAGTAATCCTACCAAGTTACAATGAAATCCCTTCATAAATATGACCTGTAGACTGTGCTAAAGGTTTTTGGGCTTCAGGCACCTTTAGCCGTCACAGTTGCCCAATCATGTCCAAAAGGGGACATTCTCATCTAGACATTATATGAAGTCAACCTACCAAGTTACAATGAAATCCCTTCTTAAATATGACCTGTAGACTGTGCTAAAGGTTTTCAGGCTTTGGGCTCGGGCAGCCATCATGGTTGAATGATCACAACCAAAGGAGACAATCTCATCTGGGCATCATCTGGAGTGATCCTACGAAGTTACAATGAAATCCCTTCATAAATATGACCTGTAGACTGTGCTCAAGGTTTTCGGGCTTCGGGCACTTGTAGCCATCACAGCTGACCAATCATGACCAAAAGGGGATGTCATCATCTAGGCATTATATGGAGTCAACCTAACAGGTTATAATGAAATCCTTCCATAAATATGACCTTTTGCCTATGCTAAAGGTTTTTGGGCTCGGGCACCCATCAAGGCTGAATGATCGCGATCAAAATGAGACGTTCTCATCTAGACATTATTTGGAGTCATCCTACCAAGTTACAATGAAATCCCTTCATAAATATGACCTCTAGACTGTGCTAAAGGTTTTCGGGCTTCTTGCCCCTGTAGACGTCACAGCTGCCCAATCACGTCCAAAAGAGGACTTTCTTATCTAGACATTATATGAAGTCAACCCACCAAGTTACAATGAAATTCCTCAATAAATATGACCTGTAGACTGTGCTAAAGGTTTTCAGGTTTTGGGTTCGGGCAGTCGTCATGGTTGGCAGATCATGCCCAAATGGGGAAATTCTCATCTAGACATCATAAGGAGTCATCCTACCAAGTTACAATGAAATCCCTCCACATTAAACATGACCTGCAGACTGTGCTAAAAGTTTGGCTTGGGCAGCCATCACGGTTGATAGATCATGCCCAAAAGTGGACGTTCTCATCTAGGCATTATACAGAGGCATCCTACCAAGTTACAATGAAATCCCTTCATAAATACAACCTGCAGACTGTGCTAATGGTTTTCGGGTTTTGGGCTCGGTCAGCCATACTGGTTGCCCGATCGCGACCAAAAGGGGACATTCTCATCTAGACATGACCCCAAACCTGCATATGAAATTTCGTGACAATCAGACAAGAACTGCGGGGTGTAGCCCGTGCTAAAGGAAAATGTGAACAGACTCACAGACACACAGACTAACAGACTTCCGCACGCGTGATGACAACAGCTTATCTTGACTATGTCAAGTTAAGCTAAAAATCAATTCATGGCTACTTTACAGCTGCCATAACATGGCTTGATAACAAATTTGGAATTAAATATCTTAGGTAATTTGGCATGAATACTTTTTAAGCCAGCAAGTTTATTTTTAAGTAATCTGAAGTTAAATTAACCTTTACCAAAAGTTTTCAGGAACATTAACAAAATATCTTTTCCACAATATTTTTCCAAAGCATCTTATGATTCTTATTGAAATATGCTCAACGAACAAAAGAATTCCAAAACTGAGTTACAAATGCCCAATAAGAATGCACCTATAAACTACAGCTGGAGCAAAAGACGAATTTCTGCATGATATTCAGCATATTGAAGGGGAGATAAGTCTTATATTTTACAAGAAAAATTGTAAAGACTTTTTCAAATTCTGCACCTTTTTCTTGGTTTAACTTATTAGCAAATATGAATAGCAGATGACACTTTCAAAAATTAGTGGTGGTAAATACATTCATTTTTTTGCCTTCCAAATAAATATTGTATAACCTCTTACTGGAATAAGCTCAATGAGCTTGTTCCAATGAGAGGTTGTAAGCTAAGTTATTGGAGGCAAATTTTTTAATTTATATAATTTTCATAGCAATTGCAGTGAATAGCAATGGTTGGATATCGCAGTTATGTTAGATGGAGGGTTAATTTCCAATGAAATTGGTTTGTACAGAAAAATGGGTACTATTTAGTGCGCAGTTTTATTTTTTATTACACGCCTGTTCAATGAAATCCCCATCTACAGCAACACTAAACCATGTGGAAAATGAAATCTGTTCCGCACATGTGCAGAACGAAAATCACTGACGGATTATTTTTGAATAGAAATTTCACTGGAATTTTCTGCAAATCGTGCAACACAATTACAATTTGAGTCGCTAGCGATAGCTAGAAACCGTTCCCTGAGTTCCAATGTGTTCTAATGGCACATAGAACACATTGGAACTCAGAGGACGAAGTAGTAACATGGTTCCCCTCGCAAATTTGGTTGGCGATAAAATGTGTTCTTTTTGTTAATAGTTGTCAAATGAATTGCTGAGTGTCCTTCTAATAATTGTTTTTATGGATGTGAAGGCGTGTAATAAACACATAAGGTCTGCAGTCTCTCGTACTATCCATCCATGCTGGCACTTGTGCCATATCGATTAACCCATTCACACGCATGTCATTCTGTGTATGTTCTACCATGAATCCATCAAGTAAAACAGTTCAGGAACTTGAGAATGACATTCGCCTATGTTCCAATCAGACTAAAATCCTCGCCCTCTGATTGAACGAGAGCTTGCATATTTTTTTCTACTGTTTCTCCAGTAGAATATGTTACCATTTTATGTCACCATGCAAAATATTTGAAACGAGGTTGCCCGTTTTGAAATTATTTCAACGATGTGACTTGCAAACCACTTCATTTTTCTACATTTTTCACCAATACTTCAGACAATGCTCCCAGTAAAGTGTGGTTTAAATTACATATCATTTTATGCTATTAACTTCGATTGAGTGACTTCAATCTCTATCTAATTTATTGATTATTTGTCCAGTGAAGTTGTGGGGTACACAAAAGGTTTATTTACTAAATTTGTTATCGTCAAAAGTATGGACTCAACCCATAGCCCAAAATGCACAATGTGAGTTTTGGGATATGGGTGGGGTCTTATTGGAACATACACGTCATTGTGATGAACTGACGGTAACATGGTCTGAGGTTTAAATTACAAATAAGTTTACGATTTGAACTAAGATCTTTATCTGATTTACTATTTGTTCAGTGACATCGTTGGGTAAACAAGAGGTTTATTTATTAAATTTGTTATTGTTAAAAATTATCTTGTTCATTTCACGATGTGGGTTTTGGGCTGTGGGTAAGATCTATTTGGAACATATTGTGATGAACTGATAGTAACATAGTCTGAAGTTTACAGCTCAAAGCGTATGTTCAACCAAGATGTGGTGCATCTCGGTTGAACATAAACTCTGATCTACAAACCTCAGCCCATGTTACACTCAAAAAAAACTTATAACATACTCATGCTCATGAGACTTATCATAATAACTTATTTTCTAATGCTCATGAGAATACCTATTAGAAGCTTAGTTCATTCATGTTCATGTATGTTACAACTATTATTGCCAACAAAATGCCAACCTTACTTTATTTTTGGCTATCAAACCCAATATCTAAACTTTTGGCTGTCAAACCCAATATCTACATGGTAAATGCAACCAAAATGGGACGTTCTCATCTAGACATGACCTCGAAACTGCATATAAAATTTCGTGATGATCGGTCAAGAACTATGGCGTGTCTCCTGTGCTAAAGAAAAAGTGAACAGACTCACACACTTCCACGCTTGATGGCAATAGCTTATCTTGACTTTGTCAAGTTAAGCTAAAAATAATTTATTTTACTGAAAAAGTGAATATATTCCATTTCCTTGTACTCTAGTCATTATTTTGATATATAATATGCCTTTATTTATTTCCTTTATCAGTATTTTAAGGACTGGTGAAAAGTTAAAAAATTTTCCAAAAGTGTCACTCGACAATCCCTTAATGCTTAACCCTTTTCCTAACAAATCAGTCACATCAACGTACATAATTTACAAATTAAGCAGTTGAAAAAAAACATCTTTCAAAACATTTCAACAAAACCATATCATGTAACCCCCTCACTGGAACGAGTTTGTAAAGCTCATTCCAATGATGGGTAACTTGATATGGTTTTGTTGAAATTTTTTGAAAAATTTCAAAAAATAATACTTAAAATAATAAATTTTGATATCATCTGCATAAGGTAAAGGGTTCGTCTTTTTCCTTGTCATTTTTGAGAAGGTAACTATGTTACTTGGCAATACATGGGGCCCACTTCAACTGAATACTGGTTTACAAAATAATCATCACTGTCAAACATCAAACCTTTTAACAATATACATAATACAAATTTAAACACTAAAACTTCATGTGGATTATAAGAGTGAATCCCTGATAAATATCTGTACATATTATGTACATGTACAGCCGCCGTGGACTGGCCACTTTCCATGGGTGGGCACTATTTCAATGGATGCAATAATATTAGATTCCAAACACTAATTATAGGATCAATTATCAAAAAATTTAATTAATGAAGCACTGGGTATAACCTGGTGCTTCATTAATCAAAATTTGGCTGAAGATGCTTTTTATTACCTGGTAAACTCATGCATGAACATAACTACCCACATGTGGATTACGACCAATCCACAGAGACTGTACTGTACACAACATTGCATCACTGTAGTTCATGTTAACATTGTCAAAGTGGTGAGGTCTTGGTGGAAAATAAGAGCACGTCAGTTAAATCTCTAACAAAAAAAAACACTAACATTAAAACATCAAAATTACAGCCACAAACCTTTTGTATAAGGTAGCTAGTAATTTAATCAATTCAAGCTTGTATGACCGAGCTCAATGAGCTTAGTCAAAAAAGTTTTGAATTTTGTTTAATTCAGAGTGGATTTGGAAGTTTTGTTGGGGAAAACATAACTTTTAACCCAGCAGCATTTGTAGACAAGTCCAGTAGATATTCTTGAATAACTTCAATTTGTGTGTTTTATCCCGAAACACTGCTTACATCTTTTTCCATAATGAAAATGAAATTAACGAATTAACCTCTCATCTAACACAACTAGAAGATAACACTTGCAAAAAGGTTTCTCGAACAACTAAAACTATCAGTTTGTGCCTCCATTTGCTATTAACTTAGGTAAAGGGTTAACTGAAATGAACTTTCAGACACAAGTATAAACAACATCTGTGGAAAGTTGTTTTCTTATGCAGATAAGGGGATTTTCCTTTTTTGGAGTGTGTGTGTGTGTGGGAGAAAAAGAGAAGAAAAAAAATCTTTTGTGTGTGTGGGAGAAAAAGAGAAGAAAAAAAATCTTTTGAGTTAACAATGCAATAGATAACGCCAATACAAGAATACATAACTGACTTACATTGTCAATTGTATATTACTTACACACACCAAACTATTTATCATTCCTTCAAAATGAATTTATTTATTTTTTGGTGTTTAACCCTCTGCATACTGATTTATTTATTTATTGGTGTTCAAGGTTACATATTTCTGTACAAAGGCTAATCATGACCACAACTTGGATATAAAGCTAAGTTTAATCAATCGTTCATACCCATGTTGCCCATTTTAGAAGACTTCCACTCCAAGCACTTGTGACTGGGTCCTATTTTACCAGTAAAACAGAACAGTAAAAAGGGCACAGCTTCATTTACTGGGGTTCCCACAGGGACTGCATACTGATGTCAAAATGTTTCAAGCTGCAAATTTTTGTCATAATGCAAACAGAAATTGAACCAATTTAATCTTTTTGATGGAGCTCAATTTTCTACAGAAAATTTTGGTATTCTGACATTAGTGTGCAGAAGATTATGGTCACTTTTAATATCTTAGACTATATCATCACTGCAACACAAGTGTAACGTCAAGTTTAGCCAATCATTTATACCTACACTGCCCACTTTAGAAAGGAGTTCAACCCCAAGCGCTGTTAACTAAGTTTTACTTTACCAGTGAAGATCCACTTCCTGGGATTCCCAAGCAGATTTGGCACAAATCTGACCTGTTAACTACATACAGGGAAAAAGACAACACCAGTTAATAGACTAATAAATCTTGTGATCTTTTTAAGTATTACACTGCAAACTAAAGAATTTCAAGATCAGTTCGGCCACTCTACATCCAAAATAAGCATTTAATCATTATATATACAAATGAGGATGATCATGTGGGGTGGTTAAGAAATATTTGTCTCATCCAGTTATCAACATGGTATACAAAGTATTCGAGAACTACGGGGTCAAGAAGTTGCCCCAAGAGAAGTCATCACAACTGGGCCAAAGAGAGGTTTTATAAGTTGCGTAGCTAGCTCAACAAACCATTTAAAATTAATAAGCTAAACTGGTAGAGTGCTAAATTATTTTTCAAAGGTGATTTGTAACATGAGTTGTTTTTTTCCCAAAGATGTCATGCTACTAGCAAGGGGAACCTTACATGCACAAGATTTTGTTCATAAATTGTTTTGTTACAGTTTACTGGAGAGTGCCAATAGGCATGCTCCAATAAATTGTAATAAAACAATTGCATGTAAAGAATTTGTCCTACTGCTGGGAAGAGAGCAATCCATGGTACATACAGCACTTTTCAACAGAGCCATGATAGTGGCTTCTAGCACTCAACCAATTAAAACCTGGCACACACTTATCTCAATAGGCAGGTAGGGTAAAAAAATGTAATCAAAATTTGCAAAAACTTAACCCTGTAGCTCATTCAATTTTACTGAAAATGTAATAAAGTCTCTCATTGAAATCATTTTAAAACTGTGTATTTTTCTTTCTTTCTTTATTTAAATTTATTTATTTTATTTTATTTATTTAAGGCCACCCAAGAAAGATTGCATCTTGGGGTCAGCTGCAAAACCCTAGGCCTTTTTAAAAAAAATTAGTGCTGATACAATGCTTTCCTACATATGAAAAGGTCTCTCCGAAAGCACCGACTTGTGCCCCATAATTCAGAACAGTAACAGGTTGGAAACCTCGAGAATCAAACAGATATACCACAAACTCTGCAATCTGTGTAATAGAAGGGTTGGCATAATCAACAAAGTGATGAGCACACCATCGATAGAAGCCCTTCCACTTAGCCGCATAGGCTAAACCAGTGGAGTGCTACCTTGAAGAAGGAAAGCACTCCACTGCTCGTCTTGAAAAACCTCTACGGAGGAGACAGGACCAGACAAAAGAGATGCATGAAGGCACAATTATATCGGGCCGACGTGAAACCTCCACGGGTGACCTTGACAGATAAGTCGCGACATAGAGGGAGATGTACCAGAACCGCTGCTGACAGAGGGTGGAGCTGATTGATCCACACCCGCTGAGGTGACAGGGGAGTGATCAGAATGATTCGACAACTGCAGGTTCATATCTTGGCTAGAACCTGTGGCAGAATCGGAACTGGCAGGAAGACATAGCCGACTAGCCCATTCCAATCGAGTGACAGAGCATCCATGGTGAAAGCCAGAGGGCAATGGAAGTGTCCACATGATTGTTCCAACAGGTCGCATACAGATCGAGGTGGGGACGACCTCCGAGATCACAAAGCGACTGGAATGTTGCTCTGTGATGCATCCACTCGGTGGAAATGACCCTGCCCCAATAGGACAGGGAGTCGGTCAGGATGTTCAGACGACCAGGAATGTGACGAAGCACCACACCGGAGTTGACGTCCTGAGTGAGCAGTAGAAGATCCTGAGCCAGTAGAAGATCCTGAACCAATTCGTACATGGGAACCGAGTGCATGCCGCCCTGGTTCCAAATGTAAGCTACCACTGTCAAATTATAGGACAACAGAAGGACCTGACGATTCAAAAGGTAGGGAATCCACTTCTGGAAACTCAGAAGAGCAAGAAGCTCCTTCTGGTTGATGTGAAAAGCTACCTGATCCTGGTGCCAAACACTGTGAATGAAAGAACTAGAGGATCCAATGTCGTGCCCTATCAGAGATCGCTGACATCTGCAGTCAAAACACGATCGGACATGGGCAACTTGAATGGAACTCCCAGCATAATCCACTGAACATCCATCCAGGGAAGAAGGTGACGACTGAGAGATGCTGGTAACTGAAGCACCAGATTCAGAGGTTCGACATTCTGCCTCCAACAGCTGAGCTGGAAGTGTTGGTGAGGTCTGACATGCTGCCGGCCGAAAGGAATGAGATCAGTCACCGAACCACAGAGTCCGAACAGCAGAAGAATACTCCTAGCTGTTGCAGATGTGGACTGGGTCAGAGTCAAGGCGAAAGCCAAGAGAATCACTGCACTTGCCCAGGGAACTGCCACCGTATTCAGCTGAGTATGAAAGTCCATCCCCAGAAGGGACCAGATCCGACTTCCCCTTGTTGACTCTGAACCCTAGCGACAAAAGCAGGTTCAACAGTGTGTCGACATCGGACTCCAGAAGAGCTGAATTGGAGTGCCTCTGAAGGATGTCGTTCAGGTAAGCTGAAGGATGTCACCCTGGACTGTGTGCGATGGAATGCTAGCACATGTGACATCAGTCAGGTGAAGGCCCAAGGAGCCAGGCTGAGGCCAAAAGGCAAGGCCTTAAACTGGTAAACTCGCCCCAGAAAAGCGAGCTGGAGATACTTTCACGATGTCCGATGAATCGGAACGTGAAATCGAGTGTCTCGCAGGTAGATGCTGGAAGCAGAGTTTCCATGGTGAATGGAGCGGCGAATCGACCTGAAAGTCTCCATGCTGAACTTCGGAGCAATGATAGACCGGTTCAGGATACTCAGATCAATAACCGGTCGCAGTTGTCCATCCTTCTTTACCACAAAGAACAGCTGGGAATAAAGTCCCACTGAATGAATGTTCTTGACAACCCTGATCGCCCCCTTTGACAGGAGACTGTCTATCTCTGTAATCAAAAGTTCCCGACATGAACCGTCTGAAGGAACTTGGATTGGCAGTGGCACTCGTGATAGAGTGGGGTGTCTCCGAAAGGATATCCGCAGACCGGACCAAACAACATCTAACACCTAAGGATCGGATGTGATCGCGGCCCCAACGGTCTGTAAACTCAGTTAACCTTCCTCCAACCTGGGAAGAATCGAGGTCAGGACCTTCATTTCGAGCCCCAGAGAGGCCCATTAGAGGAGAAATCACCTCCTCTGCTAGTAGAAGGTTCCTGAGACCTCCCTCTGTTCCGCCGACGTTTACCCTTACCACGTGAGTAAGAGGAAGAATCAGAGATCGGCCCTTGGCTTCGCAGATGAAGTAGAAGAGCATTTGTTAGGCTTGGTACAACCCCAGCCTTCTACAGAAGGTGGATCAAGCTGGCAAAACAGCAGCTGATCTTTGGAACGATGCAGGACATCATCCCGGACCATCGCCACGGAATCATGGAACAGACACAGACCCACCAAAGAAGCGTGCTGCACTTCAGGAAGGGAACGGCCAGTGTCCAACACTGCAGCCCAGCGAGCAAATTCCAGATTAGCCCTGTTACAGGCATGCATGTGAAAAAGATACATGAGTGCCTTAGATATCACACCCAAGGGAGCCTGTATGACATCAAACTTATCTGGAGGCAGATAAGCAGCCAAGGCAGAGACAACATGATCCGAGAGAGGAAGCATGCCCAGCATCTCTGTGGATAAGCCCAACAAGGACTCCAAATTCGCCATAGGAATAATGGTGGACTTGGGCTTGGAAAGCCTGAGGGAGTCCTGATCCAAGACCGTCAACTTCTGGCAAACCGACGAATTGGCAGAATCGTAGGAACGATAATGCACAGGAGGCAAAAGGTATCAGCCCAAGTGAAGAACGAAGTCTTCATAGCCTTGAAACTCAACTTAAGAGTCCAATGCTGCAAAAGCTTCAACCACCTGTATAGATTGGTAGGTCGAAGGCGCCCAGAAGCAGGTTGCTCCACAGGCTGTAGGCGAGCAACCGATGGTCGCAGCCTGTCTGAAACCACCGTATGGAATTTCGTTTAAGCTCCAGAAGGAACTCAAACAAAAAGTCAAGAGCCACCCCCAAGTTAAAAGACTGATGGCTCTCAAAGTCAGGTGTGTCTGAACCACCCTCAGAGTTGGAAGACACATAGCCCATCTCGAGCATACCAGCCGAAGCCTCCCATGGTGTAGGAACACCAGGGGGATCAGAAAGAGGCCTGCTTTCAATCCTGGGAGGTGGCGCTGCCAAGGGCACCTGAAAACCACCAGTAGCCTCGCTGAAGGCAACAGGAAGGCTCTTGTAAAGAACCTGAGTCAGCAAGGAGAGGTCCTGCTTAAGCTCACGGTCCGAATCTGCTGGTCCGACGTGGGAAGGACCAGGCAAAGTGCCTTCACATCCGACCCTCTTAATCAGCAAAGGGTCACAATCCTGAAGAGTACCCGACACGGAACGACAGGTGGCAGACGAAACATCCGAAAGCAGATGCTGATAGGGTATGAATACCCCGAGGATTTGGAGAGCGGGAATCACGTCCAACTTTGCCAAGTTGAAGTCAGGGAAGGTTAAAGCCAAGAACCCACATCCAACGAAGCAGAAATCCCTGCAGACCACAGCAGGGATAAGCCGAGGCAGGCTGAAATGGAGACCAATGACGTCACCGACGAAACAGCAGCAGGAGTGGATACATCAGTAGCTGTTGACGAAAGCAGAAATGCGAAGAGCAACCAAGCTGGGCTCCAAAGGAGGAGGAGAGCAGTCCCGGAACCAGGCATCTCTTCGCCAGAAAGTCAGCAGCTACTGTGGTATCCACCGCCAGAGAAGACAGCAAAACCTCCACCTAGAGGGTAGAACTCTCTCCAGACAGAGTCGGTTCGGGAGGCCCCTGCATTCCCCTTCCTGCGGGCATGGTATAAAGGGCACATGCCCAAATTACATGATAGACTGAAGCCCAAAAGGTGGAAGACCAAGAACCACACTGCCCACAGGGTCTTTCAATGGAACACCCATATCAAGTGGAGCATGAATCATGGGAATTCTTCAACATGCTAAAGTAACAAACATTGCCCGCAAAGGTATCGTCCTAGGCTTATCTGGTGAGAGCAATGTAGATGGGAAGGTAAACCAAAAGAATAAAATAAAATCAGGACACCCCCAGCTTCGAGAGTAAGGTGGCAGGAAACAACGGTCAGACGAGAATAGAAAAGTACCCCAACATCCAAAAGGGGGAAAACGGGCAGAAATTCAACCCTCAACAGAGGGGAGAAAATCTGCCACAACAGCCAGCTGATACCTAAATCAGATAAAAGAAGAACCCAAAGGGTTAGCATTAATGAACAAGAGACTGAAACAGCATGGTATGCAAAAATTGCGCGCAAAGTTGGTATAGAGATATATCACAAAAAATATGGTGAATAATCGAGAGAATATACAAAAACACAGCCCTGTATGTCTGAAGCAACAGCTATGAGTCCATAATTCAGAACAGGAACATCGTCAACATCGAGTCAAAAGGTATCACTGTTGATAAGCAAAATGAAAGGCATCTTCACAAGATGGCGGAAGAAAAAAGAATGACACATTGGTTATATGTCTGCACACTGATACTGGAAAGCCGTGGATTAGTACAGAGAAGAGTGTCCCCTATTGGATGTGCGCCAGCCAATCGATCCAGTTTTGGCTTACTTTTTCTTGGTGCTTTTGCATCACTTTTTCTTTCCCAAATCACTTGGGAAAGAACAAAATATAGAGTATACTTCCAGGTTAGAGACTTCCTCTCTAATGCAAGCCTTTTGTAAACAACTATGAGGTTGGTTGATAAGAAATGAAGTATTTTTTTCTTTCCTAACAAATCATAGCTAATGGCTTCACTCAATCACACTCAACCAAAAAACATACTAGTACATTATATTCTGTCAGAGCTCCAGATGAAATGTTTATCTAACTGGCATAAAGCATATTAAATTTTGAAAAAAATACATTGGAAATAATTTGAACGCATACGCATTTAACAATTTTGAAAAATATTGCATTGAAAATCTATCACATGTATGAAATCACTGTTGTTTTAGAGTTAAGTTCTCTTTTTCAGTAAGCACAGGTGTTTTGATACAAACTTTCAAAGTTAAAAAAAAGAAGATATTACATAATATTTCATATCTCTGTAGTGATCCTGTAATCAGATAAAAAAAAGAATGCTAGAAAAATATTTTTTATACCTGGCCACACGAGCACTGCAGAATCAGTTATCAGAGCAGTGCAGAAATAATAAAAAACAAGACCCCCCCCCCCCCCCCCCCCACGGGGCCTGAAGCGCTCATCTTGAACAGAATACAATTTAAAAAGTCATAGATTGAGTCTACATTAAGCAAACCATCTCCATAGGCTACACTGTCAATCCTTGAGTCCCTCAGGAGTGACAAAAATAATCTGGGCATCATGCCTTTTCTTCAGTTGATCATAAAGTAAAATGTAGAGCTCCCCTATGAAGCCCCTTGATACAACCTATGTGGATTAACCTTAGTTACACACCTCTAGAGGGTACTGAATACAAAATTTTTAATTCTTCAGCAAAATAGCCAATTCCGACTCCCATAGAGAGCCCAAAAATTAACCCAGGCTCTTGATTTGAACACAGCTGAATCTGACTTCCCTAGAGATGTTGTGTACCGAATATGAAAGCATTCTGACTGTTGGATCTGAAGAAGAGAAATTGTAAAGAAATTTCTTCGAATTGCACTAAGTTCAAATTTGGGCTACCATAGCGAGCCCAAATATTAACCTATGGGTCTGATTTGAACAAACTTGAATCTGACCCCCCTAGAGATGTTGTATACCAAATGTGAAAGCATTCTGATGAGTGGATCTGAAGAAGAAGATTTTTGAAGAAATTCCCTCATATTGTACTAAGTTAAATTTCATGTTCCCATATGGAGCCCATATTTTAACCTAGGCACTCGAATTGAACAACCTAGATTCTGACCCCCCTAGAGATGTTGTACACCAAATATAAAAGCATTCCGACTGTTGGATCTGAAGAAGAAGATTTTTAAAGAAATGTCCTCATATTGCACTAAGTAAAAATTTGGGCTACCATAGTGAGCCCAAAAATATACCTAGGGATCTGATTTGAACAAACTTGAATCTGACCCCCTTAGAGATGTTGCATACCAAATATGAAAGCATTCTGACTGGTGGATGTGAAGAAGATTTTTTTAAATTACCCTCCATATTGAACAAAGATAAAATTTGGGCTTCCATAGGAAGCCCAAATATTAACCTAGGGACTTGGTTTGAACAATCTTGAATCTGACCCTCATAACAATGATGTATACTAAACATTAAAAGATTCTGACTGGTGGTTCTGAAGAAGAAGATTTTTAAAGAATATTCCCCATATTACCCTATGTTAAAACTTTGGGCTCCTGTAGAGAGCCCAAATATGAATCAATGAGCTTTATTTCAACAAACTTTTATCTGCCCCCCCTATGAATGTTGTATACCAAATATCAAAAGATTTCGATGATTGGTTCTGGAGAAAAGATTTTTTAAAATCTTTGCAAATATGCTGACTCAGCATTTTTTCGATGCCCATTACAGAATACCCTAACATAACCGATGGCAATACTTCATACCAAATATCAGCTCTCTGTTCCGTGGGGTTTGGGAAATATGGGCGTTTAAAAATATTTCTATTTTTAGCTCCCAGGGTTCCCATGGGAATGCAGGAATTTTTTTTTTTTTTTTTTGCATGGGTCAAGTACTTATGACCCAATAATATCCGTTTAGAAAATAGAAATTTTGGGCGGGGCCAACAATCTTACCCCTCCTATTACAAAGCCAAATATTACTTCACGAACTTTGTTTGAACAAACTCGATTCTACACCTCATATGGAAGCTCCATAGCAAATATCAAGTCATTGTACACACTGGTTCTTGAGAAGAAGATATTTAAAATATTTTGGAGCATTTTCTCCCACACCCTCCCTATGGGGCTGGGCATGTTGAGTTGAACAAAAATGAAATGCCCCTTTGGGACCATCACTCACACAAACTTTCACTTGCATTGGCCCAGTGGTTTTGGAGGAGAAGACCAAAACATGGTGTTGACGGATGACGGAGGGAGAGCGATGAGATTAGCTCAGTTTGACTTTGTCAAGATGAGCTAAAAATTGTTATCAAATAAATTGGGATGCTCTTAATTGAATCACCACTTTGCCAGTAAAAATTATTCAGTTAACAGGAGTATTCAATTAACAAGGATTGGTTCCTTGTATTGAAGAGATAAACCAACCATTTATTCTATTATATCTTGTTTGACAGAGCTCATGGAACTCTTGTCAAACAAGATATAATAGATTAAGTATTGGATGTACTGAGGCCAAATGGGTCCATAAACAATGGGAATTTGGTGATTGTCATGGTAATTTCTCAACATTTCTGTACACAAACTTTTTTTACATTTAACCATTTAATCTATAACTGATATGCAATTAACTGGTAGAGAGCTGAATTATTTTTGGTCATCAAAATTTATTCACATATCTTTGCCTTGTTGCAACTGATGGGAGAGTGCCAATAGGCACTTTCCCATCAATTGTAACAAGGCAAATTCTAACAGACTAAATAATTTCACTTCAAAGGTGATATGAACAACATCCACAGAATATGAAGCCTTTAAGTTGTGGTACCGACACTTCAGAATAAAGACCAAAATGGGGGCTTTCAGCACTATACCAGTTAACAGATCAAATTTATATTAAAAGTAAACAGTAAATGGTTTTATGTTTAGAAGTTATATTCAATTAATAGGACTATTCCATTAAGAGAAATCCAGTTAAGTAGCCTGCACTGTATTCCATTTTCCTGATCCTTGGTAGTGTCGAGTATTTGTATCTTGGAAAATTTTAAAATCTATTTTGGTAATGTTTTGAGGGGATAAATAATTATGTTTTGCACCAAAGAGGGAACATAGCCTTCCTTCTGAAATCTTATTTGGAGCTCTGATTCTGAAAAAAAAAAAATTTAATCCTTTATGTGACTTAACACCCATCCCAAACCCTATTCACAAAAAAATGCCGTTAAAATTTCATTATTATTTTTTTCTCTAATTTTTACCTCCAAACTAGCTTATGCGACGTGCAGTACAGTAGTGGTGGACTAATCCATGCGTGGGCAATAATGTCCACGCATGCTTTTACCTGGTAATGAAAAGCCTCAACAGCAAAATTTTAATTAATGAAGCACTGGGTAGTACATGGTGCTTCATTAATTAAATTTTTGATGATTATTCCTATAATTAGCATTTGGAATCTAATATTGCATCTGTGGAAATATTGCCAAGCCATGAAATGTGACCAGTACATGGTGCCGTACAGTAATTGGAATGAGCCATTAAGCTCATTCCAATGGGGGTCCTAAACTACAATTTTCAGATTTTCAAGAAATCTTTTGCAAGTGATATCTGCAAGTCATGTTAGAAAAAGAGTTAAAAAGAATTTTTATACATCATGATGGACATCATTAGCTATTTTCTCAGATGAAGGATTAAACATCAATTTCATCTTCTTCGAAACTTGCATTCCGAGTATTTTCATCATTATATAAAGTGTCATCAAGAAAGCTATGATCTGTGGCTGTGAATGAATAATATGCTGACATATCAACTGTTGAATTTCGAGAATCTACAATGCTCTCATAATCAGATTCAGCTGATATCAGAAAGTCATCATTGTCTACCCTTTCAAATTCATTTTCAACTTTTTCTCTTCTATAAGCAAAACTATCTTGATCTTGGTAGTGAACAGATGGTGAAGCTGAATGGTTTCTGTCATCTTGTAAATCAAATGCTATCTCACATAAATAGGAATTATCAATGGATTTATCTTCAGAACAATCTACTTCATAAACAAAGTCATTCGAAATATTGTGTATTTTATCAGAAGAACTGCTCAAATCACACTTGTCTTGAGTATACCAGGAAAATTCATCTCTTCTCAAATCAAAATCTATGTGATCTCTGTTTCCACAAACAAGGTCATCAACTGACAGATTATGAAGTAAATCATCTGGCATCTGGCTAATATCAATTATACCATCACTCTCGTCATCAGAACTTTCGGTAATAAAGACATTTTCTTCTCTTATGCCTGGTTGATCCGGCAGATCTCCCCTATTACAATCTATATAGACAAAATGATTGTATCTCTCATCATTTCTTTCATGTATACTTTCTGATTCAAGATGATTATTATCAATAAATTCCTTGGAAGTGTCCTTGGGGATACGCTCTGTGTGATTTTCAACAAGATCAAAATTTGAGATTGAGTGGTTTTCAAGACATTCATGCTCATATGCTTTCTTGACAGATCTGGATTCAGAACCTTCATGGTCACTACTTGTTATGAAAGGTTCCTCCTTAATTAAGGTACTATACTCAGAAGAATCTGATGAACTGTCTAGTTTGAAATTATCATGGAAGAGCTCATCTAATGGTTTTGTTGCTTCATTAAGAAAAGATTTCATGTTCCTTGCATTATCAACAGAACTTGGGAGATATGGCTCATCTTGGTGCTGAAGCTTCTTTAGTAAGCTCGGAGAGAAATTTGGAGAATCTATAGACACAGACAAATCACTTTCTGACAAATCATTTTCAGAATGCATATTATTGTTAGCGACTGTTATTCCAAGGATTCTGTTTGAGGTTGAGTACTGTCCATTCTCAAATGAAGTCTGAAATCTTTTTGCTTTGGAATGATCTTCTGGTCCATCAAAACAATCAGTAAACTTTCTTTTTGGACTTGAAATACCAACACAATCATTCACTGTTTCAGACTTTATATCACAGTTACAAGAAGGAAAGACATCACTACATGAATGAACACAGCTATCACAGTCAACTTGATTGCTATGCAGAATAGAGAATTCATCTGAAAAACAGGTGACTTCCTTTTCAGAATCTGATGACTCACTGCCATATAAATCTCGACCAAAATAAATCTTAACACTGTTATCCATATCATAAAATTTGAATGGTGAGAAGTTTGATGCTACTTTGTATGAATTTTCAGGATTTTCATCGTCCATCAAAGTTCTGTAATCGGATGTATTTATACAAGACTGTTCATTACTAATTAGGTCTGATGAAAGTGAATTTGTTTCAAGGAAAGTCTGCATCAAACTTTCATCAGTACAACTAGCGGCAGAATATGTACCTGATTCATCTATGACAGGATCTCGAAAGGATTTGTAAGACAGTAGTTTCACAGGACTGTCATCCTCTTCATTTTTCCAATTTTTCCAAAATCTGTGTCTCTTTCGTCGAACTGAACAAGATTTAACAAAGTCACTTTCTAAATCTAAAAGCAAACTTTTGGGATTTTTCTGGACTTTTACAGAACTCTGAGATGTAGAGTTACCATCAACAATAGGTGTGACATTTGACATTCCAGATGCAAAGGAAATATCTGACCATCTGTTATAACTGCTTGATGTTAAAGGCTGATTTGACTGAGAGCTGCATTTGTTTTCAGTTTGCGAATATAAATTGTCTGGTGTTTCAAACATACTCAACTTGTAAGGAAGAAACTCTTTAATTGGAGATGTTGCAGCATCTGTCATAGTACACTTCAAAAGACTTTTATCTGGCTGAAAAATCTCAGTAACACGCGAGTTTGATGAATAATTCTGGTCTATATTTTTCACACTCTGAAATGACTGTCCTGCATCAGTCATGATGCTTTTCATATTGCCTTCATCAGGTTGAAAAATCTCAATACCATCAGAGTTGGAAAAAGAATTTGTACCTCCATTTTTCATATTTTCATTTGAATGTCCAAAAGAATTATAAATTTTAGATTTCTGCTTTTGAATTGAATTGTGCAAATATGCATTTCTTTCATATGAATTGTTGGTATTTTCATTACTATCGCAACTTAAGCTATTGCACTGTAGCAACCTTTCTATCTTTTCAACTTCAGCCATTAAAGAATCATTGTCATGTATACTTGACCCTGCATCACTATTTTCATTGTCATTTCTGTTTAGAGACTTCAAAGTTAGTTTTTCATTTTTAAAATCTGTAAGAAGTTTATCAAGAGTAGAATCAACCATGTCATCAGCAAATTTGCACAAGGAGTAATCCAGCCAATTTCCATAGGATTCAGTCCTATGTTCTCCAAATCTAGGTTGATATGCAAAAATATCTTCACGGCTGGTGTATGGTGAAACCCATCTCTCACTTTCATTCACATGGCTGTTAAACGCCACATTCCCTTCTTTGTTCTTCATTTTATTTCTACTGATTGATAACTGACTATGCTGATTTCGCGGTTTTAACCATGAATTGTGGAGTAGATCTTGCAATTTGAATCTATTCACACAATTCCTAATGACTGCTGGAAGACTACCCCGTTTATTAAGGGACGTTAAGTAAGTATCTTCTTTTTGGATATCCATATAGTCTTGTCGATGTTCATCTATGTGCACTCCATCCTCCAAACTTATAGGAGATGACTCATTGTTCATATACTGACAGCCTGTAATAGGTGAATTTATTTCTTGACAGTTTTCATTAAAGGATACTGAATTGTTGTCTGCTTCTAATTCATTCATGTTCTGTTTATCATAAAAATCAATTTCAAATTCATTTTCTTGAATATCTTTTGTTTTTGACATGAGTATCTGATAATTGTTATCTTCCATATGATTTTGAGGTTTCTTACTACTGCTATTATGCAAAGAACTTCCACTGAAAAATCTTCTTATTTTTGAAATAAAGGAAGATCCTGTTTTATAAGGATAACTTTTTGTTCTTGTCAAAACTTTTTCTTTATGTTTTATTATTTTCTCACCAGGAATGACATTTGGGTGAATTCTATTGAAACCAGAATCATGAGAGTTTGACTCATTTTCAGAAATTAATGCATTGTTCGTGTGTCCTTCATCAGACTTAACTGGGCACAATTCACCTTTTAAATTTTCACTGTGACAGACTGTGGATAATTTAGATTCTTGTGGTAAAGGAAGAAAATTATTACTATCATTATGCAGAAAACCTCTGAAGTACAAGCTACATGAATCACTGTTTGACAAAGCGTTATTAGGATAAGAGTCTGTCTGTTCTGGGAGAACTATATCTTCATTTTTAGTAATATTATCTTCTGTGTTTTTCATACATAAACTATTATGTAAACCATCACCAACTAATGCTACAAAACACAGACCATGCAAGGATGCACAAGAGACAAAGAAACAAAGACAAGTGAGAAAATGAAATTTGTATAACTGGTGGAGTGCCAAATTATTTTTGGTTATTAAACCTGGTTCACATGTCCTTGCCTTATGATTTATGGGAGAGTGCCTACAGGCATTCCAACATATATTGAAATACTGCAAATCCACAGACCTAAAGATTTCACTACAAAAGTTAAAAAATTTATAGTAATTTATATATTTTTTATACTTACCAATGACCCAGACATAGCTGGTGCTAACTCTTAAAATATAGGGCCAAACACAAATTTTGCCCCCCAATCCCCAAAATTTGCATCTAAAACTAAAGAAAACATGTCCTGAGAGGCCCTCCACACTTCGCCCCTACTGCGCATGCGCAGTGTCAAGGACGTTCCGAAATTGGCGCCATTTATCATTCTAATAACCAGTGCCTGGTAAGCGCTATGTACTCAGCGGGGAGGCAAGAGTTCCCAACTCCTGGGAGGGCCATCCCCGTCTGGGTCATTGGTAAGTATAAAAAATATATAAATTACTATAAATTTTTTAACATTTTTATACTGTACCAATGACCCAGACATAGCTGAATAGTAAAAAGGCTGGAGGGCCAAGGACATAGAGCAAAATGGAATACGCTCAATAAAATAAAATAGAGTCATCCCCTGTAGGGAAAAGAAGTAATAGGCCTTACATGTATCTTTCTTATTTATGATAAATTAGAAAGATACAACACCTTCCAAAAATTGAGCTTCATACATCCATGTACTCTATTAATATCCAATAATCCTTATACTAATAATTTTTAAAGTAAGCCAATAATAAAGTAAGTCTAGAGAATAGAGACTCTTATACTCCTAAAAGTGTGTGAGAATTGCATAATCATGTCCGTTGACATATGCAATATTCAAAAGCTATACTTTAAAAACTAAGACTTGAATGAATTTTATAAACTTAAACTTCTCACTAAACAACCATCCCAATAACAGCTCAGAATTACTAACTCCGGAGGAGGTATCCCCTTGTTTTCATAGTAAAAACAGGTGACCCAAGGGAACACCCTCCCCCCCCCCTTTTTCTTGCCCTGGGTCAAATAGCCCAGAGCGAAGAGGGCAGCCGAACGGAGACACTGCCGAAACAGACAGCCTACCTAGCTATAGTAGCAACTGTTAAGTGAATGACATTCTGAGCAGTAGATAATAGACCTAACAATAGAGGCCTCCAGAAATGGACTCGATATTTCTGAGATAAAATTCATGAATGGATGGCTGAGCGCAATGAGCAGCCTTCAAAAATCTATAATAGCAACACTATTAATGTAAGCCCAAGAAGTAGAAGAACTCTTACTTCATGAGCCGAAATCTTAAGCACAACTGCTAAGCCAATGAAATACCATAAGCAGTACGCTAGTTAATAGAATCCATTAACAATAAAATGGAGCGTAACGTCCTTCTACTAGACATCAAAGACAGAAGAAGCTTACGCCCTTGTAATAAACAGATATCTGTTTATAATACATAAACTGTACCCGGAAAGAGTAAAGGCCTATGCCCATACGAAGACGGAAGGACCTTAAAATAATAGGTTCCGGATAATAGGAGCCTAACTCTTATGCAACAATCCAACCTAAATAGTAACGGAAGTATTGATTCCGAAACTATGAAAGTGAAAATCATCCATCGATAGTGCATGAAACTCACTGACTCTACAGTAAAAGAGAAACCAACAGAATTACTGTAAAAAAGGTCAGAATTTGAAAACTACTGTTTCCAGAGGCTCAAATGATTACTTAGCTAAATAAGAACCTGAAGTTAAAATCCGTATAGGAATTTAATCTAAAGATTCTAAGTCTATTTATCAAAAAGTTACTAACTGACTTAGATAAAGAGACAAAAGACTCAATTGTAAACTATCGTAGAGTGCATAGGTATGAGGTAACATAAACCTATAACCTAAATAACAACAGGCTGCAGTAGATCTTGTGAAACAAGTATTCTAAAAAATAGCAATGAGTAGTATGGAGGGATCAACCATATGAACATAATGATCCCTACACCACGACGGAAGAGCCTCCACTTTAGTCGCATAGAATAGCGAAGAAGAGGATCTCCTATAGTAAGAAATCGCGTCCAAAGCTCGTCCAGTACAGTGCTTACAATGCAATACGGACCACACAACGGAATACATGAAGGTTGCGACCTTGCTGGTTGTGATAAAGATGACACGATTTACCCAGTGAAAAAAGATCCTCACATAGAGGAAGATTTCACGTTAAGATCCACAGTAGACGAGAGAGTAAATTACTCATGATCTCTGTGAAGATAGAGATGCTATCAACAGAAATGTATTGTGGTTGTTTATCTTAGCAATACCTGCTAAAACAACAGCGCCGGAGGATACGCGTATCCTATCATTCCGTCCTATAGATCAATAGAGCGTTAACAGTATTAGCTCAGAGATCTGGACAGGCCAACACATACGTCTGCAATTGATTAGCAAGCTGTGTCATAAATAAAACATCATTGGGCGCTCCCATAGATAGCAAATCTGATTGAATACTTGTTTGTTGAGAGTCCATTCTGACAGCAACAAGCGACCCATAAGAGAACGGGAGTGCGATAAAACAATCAGACGACCCAGAATATGACGGACCAAAACTGAACTTGGTGTACTATAACCAACAGACGGATTCTTTCCATTAAATTGAATAACGGAAACGAAAGAGTGCCTCCCTGGTTCCGGAGATACGCCACTACTGTCGAATTAAAGGACAGGAATTTGGGCATGCGTTTCTGAATAATGTTCATGCAATGACATAAAGCAAGCCTAAAAAACATTATTCCGCGGAAGTTAAACTGATAGCTAAAAGACTGCGGAACTCAAAGACCCTGGCACTTCGAATCCGTAGGGATCAGTATATATCCCAATCTGTTTGACTGGCAACCGTCATAACAGCCACACTCAGGTCCGGCAACTGCGGCGGCACTCTCTGAGTCAACCACCGAATGTTTGCCCCAGTCTGAATCTCTTGTAACACTAGATAGACAAGAGAATGTATAAATCAAGCAATTCATGGATTGCCGGAAAGTTGCCGTCGAAGAGAAGCTCCTCCGAGAACGAAGCGACTCTGAGAGAGTTCTTAACCTACTATCCACGCATGGATGTAGCTAGGGCTGCATCACGTCTAACCAACTCCAATCAGCCACTGAAGGGCGGAGTTATACGTGAACAAACTACTGCCCTCAAAAGAAATTACATTGAGAATAATATCCCGTAAATCTTTTCTTGAAGACGTAATGATAACGCCTCAGTAAGGCGGATTACGTATAATAAAGCGTCTAAGTTAAGTCTACTATACATAATGTCGTTCCCAACATTGAAATTGGAAAAGACATAAACGGCGAAAAAGAATATATGCAGTCTTTAATCACACCGTCTAGACGCATATGAACTCTCGGTATGCCCTGCTCTGCCAAAATAAACTATATGTAAAAAAGATAAAATGGCAGAAATGAGCCACGCGGACAAGAAACTAAACTATCATGCTTAGTAGCAAGCTTGTATATATATATAAATATATAGCGTCGAAAAATAAAACACATGTTGTAATGACAATATTGGACTGCGTCGGTAAGTCAGGGACAAAGTCCCTGTACCGATCGAAAAATCCGAGTCCAATGACGCTATAAGTCTCTTATCCAAGATCGCAGCAATGAAGTCCGAAAAATAATCACTGGAAGAAATGCCAGAAGATATGAAAGGCATCTTCCGATACTACTAAAGGGAAAACTCGAAATCTTTCGAATCCCTTTCGCCATCCTGTCGGACCCTATAAAGCGTTCGGTCGTCCGTAGCTTGATGCAACCGCGGACCGCACCGACCCAGCGCCGTCGGATAATTCCTGATTCGACCGAGAAACCGTCAATTGCTGGGATGCTGCGAAACAACTGTGCTAACTCGGATAGCACGTCCGTCACTGAGGCCTGAGGAGCAGCGGTCTTACGATGCATTGCCGCAGGAAGCTCCGAGATCGTTACCCCGTGCATACTTCCAATATGCGAGCGAACGGAGTGTATAGGCCTCGTGTCCCTTGGCTACCGGATGGCGCGACCTATTCGCTGTGGAATCACTGAATGCCGAAACTGATCGGATACTCGAGGTCACGTAGCCAATGTGCGGTCGTGTGCCCTGCTGTGAGGATGAGGAAGCATTAAAGACAGTCTCTCGGACTGTCAATATAACGGAGCGTCCCGAGCAACGGACATATGCTCCGAATGTAAAATATCTGAACCACAACATGCGGTCCCCTATGTTGTTGGCTTCCTCCGATCTGTCCTCAATCTGCCGTCACTGGGTGAGTACTAAAGTAATTAAAGTGCTCGCATCACCCAAATCTCCTTCCTAAACCGCAACGGACGAACCCGGCAGCCGAACCATTCGATGAATGTACGCTACACCGGGTGAGCTAGCAAATGTCACTCCGTAAGCGATAGACATATTCCATGAGCACTTATTGCCGCTAACTCTTCATTAACTATGACGACAGAGGCACACTTTGAAAGACATCTCCATAACTCTTCGAACAAGAAACCAGAAATGCTTGGATAGCAAGCATAAAATAATAATATATATATAGCGTCGTTCAATAATTCGAAAGTTTGTGTGACATTATTGGACTATGTCGGAACTGAGGGACGATGTCCCTGAACCGAACCAAAAATTTCTAAGTCCACCGACGCTATCAGTTTCTTATCCGGCATCGCAGCATATGTTGTTCCGAAAGGGAAAGCTTGAAATCCACCGAATCCTTTTCGGTATCCCGTCGGACCGGATGAAACTTTCGGACGTCCGTACCCGCTTCCGCGGAGCGTCCCGACCCAGCATCGTCGGATAAAATATATGCGGCAGATACAGTTGATGCTGGGATGCTGCGATAAACTGTGCTAATAAGGAAAGCACGTCCGTTCCCGAGGCCTGTGCAGTAGCGGACTTACGATGCATTGCCGCTGGAAGCTCCGTGTACGTTGACTCCCGCATACTTCCTATGCGAACGTCCGGAGTCTGCAGGCCTCGAGTCCCCGGCTACCGACCCAGCACTGTCGGATAATTCTCGATCCGACACCGTTCCTGTCGGCTGCTGGGATGCTGCGATAAGCTGTGCTATGTGCACAAGAATGTCCGGCGTCGAGACCTGCGGAGGCGCAGTCTATCGCTGCTTCGCCGAGGGCAGCTCCGCATCAGATGGCTCCCGCATACTTTTCCTATGCGAACGTCCGGAGTCCATCGGTCTCGAATCCCTGGCTGCCGGATGGTGTGACCTGGTCGCCGAAGAATCCTTGATCGGCGAAGCTGGTAATATATCGGCGGTCACGCAGCCAAGGTGCGGTCGTGTGCGCTGACGAGAAGAGGAAGCCTTAGCAGTCTCAGCGGACTGCCTATACAACGGAGCGTCCCGAGCGACGGACGTATGCTCCGCTAACGACACATTTGTACCACAACATCTGGGGCCAGATGTTGTTGAACGAGAGAGGGGCCTCTCTCGCTTGCCGTCCGGATGGACCGGAACGAGCTATGAACCGGACTAAAAGGCTTCCTCCGTTCTCCCTCCGATCCGCCGTCACTGGGTGTGCATTAAGTTAATTTTATAGTGCTCGCATCACCCCAAAATTCCTTCTAGACCGCAACGGACGAACCCGGCTGCCGAACCATTCGGTGAATGGACGCTACACCGGGCGAGCTAGCGGACGTCAAAGGCCGTCGAACCTACTAGGGTCCTCTTAGGCAATTGGCGTATTACATGAGCACTTTTCCGCTAGCCCTTCATTAATTGTGACGACGGAGGCACACTGTTGGAAGACATCACAGATACATCACCCTAATCTTGATCGTCTGAAATAGAAATTGATAAAGTAGAGTGACCCTGCGGGGAAAGGACCGGAGTGTCCAAATCCCCAACAACATACCGTGACATACGCTTCCCATATTGTCATCGAAATCATACGATACAGAACCGGAGTTAATGCGAGTACACCGACCACATATAGAATGATAATAAGGTCAGAGGAAGACTTCCTCTTAAAACAATTGATCAATATCCTTTCAATGTGAAAAGAAACAAGTCCTGGTACTCGCACTAACCCCTGGCAATCAAAATACATAATAATAATATGATCCATTAATATAGAAAAAATAATTCAGAACAGCCCAAGTTTCTGAAAAGTAACGTTGAGCCCCAATGGATCCCAAGCCTAAGTGTGGACAAAAATTTTAAAAATATTTTAAACAATTTATTCAACACTTACGAATAATAATAATGTATCTAGTTATGATTAAAATAACATAAAGATATTATTATTTAGAAATCCCCCCCTCACACAGAGGGCTGTTGTAAATGTAAACAATGAGTGTAAAAACACTAAAATAAGACTCCAGGCACCCAGGCCCGAAATCAGTTACCAAAAATACACCATCTGATGCAAAACAGAGACTTCCAGGGAAGAAACTGCAGAACATCAGATGGTAGATGCAGAACACAACGCCTAACCACCCGTAGGTGAAGACGTAAACATGGGGAAAGAACAGAATTCATTCTGTTATTCAGCTAAACTCCCAAGAAATTTTAGTAATAATAATTACAGAAATTATGCCAAAAGCATGGGAGAATAGCAAGGGGGAACTTAAAGGACAGGGAGAGAGGAAAAACACTTGAAAAAACAGTGTAACTAAATAATCAGAATGACAACAAAATGGCTGCTGCCTTGAAAATAGGTAACTTAACATAATTTCATTAAAAAATTTTAAGTTACAGCCCTGATAATATTCTGTCACACATTCTTTTCCTCTCCTCCTTTTCTATCCTCCTTAGAATCACCATTTCACTAATATTTATGTGTCTGGCATAATTTAAACTGAGATTTAAAAGCACAAAGATCAGTCAGATGTTAACTGATGAAGGGCCAAACTTAGAATGATAAATGGCGCCAATTTCGGAACGTCCTTGACACTGCGCATGCGCAGTAGGGGCGAAGTGTGGAGGGCCTCTCAGGACATGTTTTCTTTAGTTTTAGATGCAAATTTTGGGGATTGGGGGGCAAAATTTGTGTTTGGCCCTATATTTTAAGAGTTAGCACCAGCTATGTCTGGGTCATTGGTACAGTATAAAAATATAATATGAAGCAGAACCTTATAATAAGAAGCCTTCAGGTATAACAGTTCTAAAATTTTTCTATAGGTGACCATTATAATGTTTGCGTGATAAAAAATATGATTGCATAATTTAAATTTGAGCATTCAAATATCGTTGTCAAGTGTAGCCCTTCAGATAACTTTTTCTGTTCACAAAACTGGGGGTCATGCAACAAATAAGAGAGAAAAATTGACAGGAAGGTAACTAATAGTCACAGGCACATATTTTTCAAGGAATTACCAACAAAAACACAATTGTCAATTGTAATTTTCAGGCCCTAAAATTCATCAAATCAGTCACAGGCACATTTTTTTCAGGGAATTACTGACAAAAACACATCAATAGTCAATTGCAATTTTCAGGCCCCAAAATTCATCAAATCACCCTCTTCTTTCTCTGGAATATTCAGCAATGATGCAAGATTTCAGTATAATGCCTTTTTTAAAACAATATTCTTTTCTCAAGGCTGCTTAGGTTTGGAAATTTTATCATTTCTGAGTGCAATTTTTCAAGGCGGACAATTCCAATTCAGATACTTAGTACTGTCATACCTACCATCAACCTCAACCCTACCAAAGATACATTTGACTTACTTCATGCGATAAAAGAATCTTTTCTGCATTAAAATTCAACTTTTGGTTTCTACCAAGTAAAAAACTTTGAAAATATGTTCTTTAAAAAAAAAGTGTCCACACTGTGAATGAAAGTGTCAATGACACTGTAGCTTAACCTGTGTGTGTTGTGTTTGATGAAAAAGATAATTGTTCAATGTTTATGGAAGGATTATGAAATAACACAAGAATTGTGATAATTGGGAATATGTTAATTTCTGTTTCCTGTATGCTATGTTTTCAATAAAATTAATATGAGATGTAGACTGTACTAAAGAATTGAGGGGTAGGTTAATGTGGCCCTCACAGTTAATGTATGTAGCCCTCACAGTTAATGTATGTCAACGAAAGTTACCAAGTTACAGTGAAGTTATTCCAAAACGAGTTATCCTATCAAGTTACAATGAAATCCCTTCATAAATACGGCCTGCAGACTGTGCTAAAGGTTTTCGGGCTTTGGGCCTGTGTAGTCATCATGGTTGACCGATCGTAACGAAAAGGGAACATCCTCATCTAGGCATTATACTGAGTCATCCTACAAAGTTACAATGAAATCCCTTCATAAATTTGACCTGTAGTCTGTGCTAAAGTTTTTCAGATTTTGCACTAGAGAAGCCGTAATGGTTGAATGGTCGCAACCAAAAGGGGATGTTCTCATCTAGGCATTATCTGGAGTCATCCTACCAAGTTACAATGATCTCCCTTCAAAAATACAACCTGTAGACTGTGCTAAAGGTTTTCGGGCCCTGTAGCCGTGACAGTTGACCAATCGCGACCAAAAGGGGATGTTCTCATCTAGACATTATATGGAGTCATCCTACCAAGGTACAATGAAATCCCTCCATAAATACGACCTGTAGACTGTGCTAAAGGTTTTTGGGCTTTGGGCTCGGGCAGCCATCACAGCTGAATGATCGCGACCAAAAGGGGACATTGTCATCTAGACATTATACGGAGTCAGTCAACCTACTAAGTTACAATGAAATCCCTCAATAAATATGACCTATAGACTGTGCTAAATGTTTTTGGGTTTTGGGATCAGGCAGTTGTCACGGTTGACAGATTATGACCAAATGGGGAAGTTCTCATCTAGACATCATACAGAGTCATCCTACCAAGTTACAATGAAATCCCTCCATATTAAATATAACCTGTAGACTGTGCTAAAAGTTTTTGGGTTTTCGGGCTTGGGCAGCCATCACGGTTGACAGATCATGACCAAAAGGGGACATTCCCATCTAGATATTATACAGAGGCATCCTACCAAGTTACAATGAAATCTCTTCATAAATACGACCTGTAGACTGTGTTAAAGGTTTTTGGGTTTTGGGCTTGGGCAGCCATCACGGTTGACCGATCACGACCAAAAGGGGACGTTCTCATCTAGACATGACCTCAAACCAGCATATGAAATTTTGTGACGATTGGACAAGAACTACGGGGTGTAGCCTGTGCTAAAGGAAAATATAAACAGACTCACAGACAAACAGACTTCCGCACGCATGATGGCAATAGCTTATCTTGACTTTGTCAAGTTAAGCTAAACATGGGCCTAAAAAAATTGGTACTGCCCCCAGTAGATTTTTTTACTCTGTAACCCAGTGAGTAAACTGGGGTGGATAAAAAAAAAGCTTACAACTTTCACTGAACACAACCCTAATTCCAACATAAAACAAAAAATCTGCAAAAGCACTATATTTTCGGGAAAAACTGCCTCATTTACCAAAATGGCAAGAAAAATAGTGTCCAAACCTGTCGAAACAATTTGAATCTCAAATTTGTTCTTTGAAAAAGGCTAAATTTTAAGTAATTTGTATATCCTTTATACTTACCAAATGCCCAGCCTAGATAGTGGTAACTCAAATTAATCCAGGGCCAAACACAAATTTTGTCCCGCAATCCCCAAAATTTGCACACAAAACCGAAAAAATCAAGTCCTATCTGGTCCTCCATACTTTTTAGATCTGCGCTTGCACAGTATCCAGGAAGGTACAGAAATTGGCGTCAACCATCATTCTTTCTACAGACTGCCTGTTAAATGTTATAAACAGCAAGGAGGTATGACTGCCCACTCATGGCGGGGCCATACCCGTCTGGGCCATTCGCAAGTATAAAAAATATATAAATTACTTAAAATTTATCATATTTTTATACGACAACCAATGGCCCAGACTAGCTGAATCGTAAAAAGGCTGGAAGGCCTAGGACTTGAAAGACAATCTCTCAATTACTTCAGTAAAGAAAAGCTCCCACAGGAGAACAGAAGATAGGAATTATATATGTCTTTTTCTTTTACAAGAAAAGAGAAAGACATAACACCAACAATGTAATTGAGTATTACATAATATATAATTCTCCATTTAATGCCAGCATAACAAAATATGATCGACATTTATCAATGCCCATAGCCCTGACTGGACACAGCAAAGGTCTACGGTTTCTCAACGATCTCTATTGCTTCCTTTAATAAGAGAGCCTTATCTCTGCTAGGAGAGACTCTCTTTTGAAAGGATCCGCCGGAAGATTTGTCCAACACAGACATCTCGTTAGTGGGGTTTCGCTCGGAATGATAGCCGTAAGCCATCTGAGACTACACTTCTCACACACTGATCTTCTGTGACTGCTATCCAGTTTCTCGTGAAGTTTGATTACCTTCCGCCAACTGGCAAGCAATGGTCTTGAACATCACCTGTTGGACTTGCAAAGCTTACGGGAGAAGAAGCTATGTCCTCCCCGCGAATATCCTCGCCCCGTCGGCTTAGGGGCGCCTGACCAATAGTTCCGATCAGACTTACGTCCCTTTCCCAAGTCGCTATATTTACTATCTCTGGAGTAATTGTATGAGGGTTTCTTGTACCCTTGCAAGGAGTTCCCTTTTGAGGATTTTGATTTGGAACGTCCTCGCTTATTCCTGTCTGCTGAAGTGGGTTGTTGAGACGCTGACTTCAATAGCAGAGCACTGGATGCTTTCTTAGTAGCTTGTTTGTATATTAACAAAAGCTTGTCGTCAAAGATAGTATGTCAGAAGACCGGAGCGACCCGGAGAGAGCTTTTCACCTTGTCATCTATAAGTGATGATGACGCAAAGGCAGCATCACGTCTTAATTAACTCCAGATTAGCCACTGTCAGGGCGGAGTTATAAGTGGCATACATGATTGCCCTGGAAAGAACTTTAAGAGACGTACATATGTCCTCAAATTCCTTCCCGTAGAGATGTTGTGCTATAGCTCTGGAAAGGTGATCTGCATAGGACATTGCATCCAAATTCGCTCTATTCAATGAAATTGCAGTTTCCATTACATCTGAGCAAATACTGAATGATGCAGGTAAGGATATATCTAAATCCCCTGCCTGCTCATCCGAATGCAGTGGAGCTCTCTGCACATCTTCTCCAACCATTTTAAATGAACGTGGTCCAAGGAACGGTATATTTATGGAAGATGTTGACCAGAAACTGCCTTTTTTCCTTGCACTTGAGAGGTTAAATATGGCTTTGTCTACATGGCCGAAGGCCTGCGACACCTGCCTAGACTGAACTGGAAAGAAAGAACTTCTTCCTTGCTCCGTATAAAGTCTGTGTCTAGAGATGCCAGCGGTTTCTCTCGTCACAGCTTGCTGATTCGGAGGGATAAACTCAGGTTAGTATTGATGGATCAAAGATCTAAGGTCACCGGAGATGGACTCTAAATTTCTCAGGTAAAACTTGGTAAATGAAGAGGGCTGTGTCCAGTATGCAGCCTTGATGAGATCAGTAATGGCTATCACAACCATGTGTTGCTCCAAAAGGGAAGGGTAATCCTCTTCTCTTTCACCATCCGAGTGAATCAGCTGCGAATCTCAGTCCATTACATCTGTGTGAATAGACAACTGGGCCGACCCAGCACCGTCCGACAGCTCAGGTTCTGAGTCTGAGGGAGGCTGCTCCCGCACTTGCTGGGATGCTGCGATCAGCTGCGCAATCTGCGACAGCAAGTCTGTCATCAAGGCCTGAGGAGCAGACCAGCGTACCAGAGATGGTTCTCTTCTCCAAACATCCCGATGATCGAGGCATCAGCTCCTTAGCTACCGGATGGTCCGACTTCACAGGCGAAGAGAGGATCCTTCTTCGTGCAGCCCGCGTTTAAGTTTTTCATAACAACATCTGGGCCCAGATTTTGCTGGGTTAGAGAGGGACCTCTCCCGCTCGCAGCCTTTTCAGACCTCGCAGAGCCTCCCAACAAAAAACTTGCTGGCTTCCTCCCTAGTTCCATCATCGCTGGATGAGCCTGTTTTGTTTTTAAGGTGCTCGCTCTACCCACTACACTTCCTTCGACTACAACGGACATACCCAATGTCACGGCTCCCATGGATGGAGTAACCGCTCCACCGGTCGAGCTAGCTGCTGGTAAAGGATTAAAATCACCACCCAGTGGCCTTATCCCATGCCTAATATTCAAGAGCACCTTAGTAGCTAGCTCTGTTTGCTTATCAGAGCAAGATGACGGAAGCACACTTTTGGTAGGTGGCACATTATCATCACCATGTTCTTGTTCCTCTGAAAAAGAAACTGAAAAACTTGCATGACCTTGCAGCGAGAGTACCGGCATTGGCCACTCACCGCTAACAATGTACCGTGACACCCACGTCCAACATTTGTCTTCCCAATCAAAACATGTAGGACAAGAATTTCGTAGGAGTACATCGACTAAAAGCAAGGCAACAAACATGTAAATCTGAGGAAGACATCCTCACCTTGCATTTTGAGCAATAAGCTTTCATGATTAATCAAAACTAAGTCGATCAAACTCCCACAAACTCCACAACAAATATATAATAAAGATACATAATAATCAACAATCAAAAACGAAAAATTAAATTCAAAAAAATTTTCGAAAAAATTCTGACAAAAGCAGACATGTTAACCTCCAGAATAATTTTTCAGGGAACCTGAGGGTGATTTTCAGGGAAATGGGATGGATTTCAGGGAAAAGTTCGCGCGGGGACAAAATAAAAGAAAAAACTTGTGAATTTTCAGCTCATGGACCACTATTAACACCGGGTTATATCCAGAACTAGTTGTTAACTATGCTGATGCATTTATGCTATGTTAAACAATCCTAAACTAACTGTTGATTTGACCCACCCCCCCACCCCCGATCCTCTTCTTCATGAGCCCCCCCATCACCCACCCCCACTGTCCCGCAGAGCACCTCCACCTGTGGCTTGCTCTTATCAAAGTCTACTTAGCTAATAATTTCCCAAGTCTGGAAATGTTAACAGGAAAAGATGTCCTAATGTTCAGTTACTTCAAGAACATTAGTACTTGGAAAGTATCTTTATCAAACTTCATGCATGTGGGATGCTTGTGACCTACACAAAACTTTTCTTTTTATCACTGAAGCTTTTTTTTTAATTACATTACAAATTTTCTGGTTACAGATGGCCAATAGTTAACAGTTCTGTAGTCAGCACAACAGAATAAATGTGGTGTTAGAAAATAAGTCCATTGTGTTTAAATATGCAGTCATAGTTTTTCGGCATCCTAAGCGACTTCAACTTACTTTTAAGCTGTGTTGTTTACGTTTTGATTTTGGAAAAGGGATGAGAATTAAAGCTATTCTATGAAGAAATAAATAAATATATATTATTTAATTCCTTTTCATATATTTTAATTTCCAAAAACTGCATATAAATGAAGGTGGAGTTTTCAATTTTTTGAAAGTAAGTCACCTATTTTCACTTCGACACTCGCACATTGATCACGAATCTCTGAAGAAAAGCCCCAGAAATAAACATGAACACAGTTGAAATGTATATCATAAAATAGCCTTTTCTTAAATAAATTTAACTTAAATCCATATTTTACTGCTTCGTGAGTTTTTCCGGAGTTTGAAATGCATGTGATTTGACTCCAAACATTTTTCATAAGTTACAACAGGAACGAAATATTTGACAGTTGTTTTCTGGGATTTTTGGTCCCAAACTGATTCCTGTCTGGGAGGCCGGGAACTACACTGAAATTCCGGGATTTTCCCAGGCATTCCGGGAGAGTTAACATGTGTGGACAAAAGCCCAAAGTTCCAAAAATTATTGCTACACTACCGGAACATTAATTAATGTATCTTACAATAATCCTACAGTAAAAATAACTAAATACTACATATATTTAAGGACGTTGCCAATGTAAACAACGTCAAGGAAAAAAACCAGAAACAAGACATCAGGCACAGAACAAAAAGGCTCAAAGTCAGTTACAGATTTTTAAAGCTACCAGATCTAAAGCAAGATCTTCAAACAAAGAAAAAAATATACAACGGATAGACGATGCATGACCCAAGCGACTCAACACCTCTAGGGTGAGGACATAACCATGGGGATAAACAAAATAAACATTCTGTAATACACGTTAAACTCCCAAGAAATTTAATAAAAATTTTCAATAAAAATAAGCCAAAAAGCTTAGGAGTTTAACAGGAGGGCTTCAACGAAGGATAGAGAAGGAACACTTAACAAACAGTGGATAAATCATTAGCAAGAATGATGACGTCAGGCACATGTCTCGAAATTGGGAAACATGAAATAATTTTGATAAAAATTATTAAAGTTACAGCCCTGAACGTTCCTAACCACCATTGTTCACTTCCATCATCCATTTATGTCCTTGGATCCACCAATTTTACCATTGATTTGTGTCTGGCATCCTCAAAACTGAGATTTAAAAGCACAGATGTCAGTTGAATGTTACCGACTTTAGGGCCAAACAAAGAATGATGGTTGGTGCCAATTTCAGTACCTTCCTGGATACTGCGCATGCGGAGATCTAACAAGAGCTGGATTGTCGTCCAGTGCATACCCCCACATGGTGTACCGCCTAGTGTGGGCATACCTATGACCAACAAACATTATTTATGAATATTCTCTTATGGACTGACGGACGGATGTACAGATGGGTGGACGCAATCCAGTATACCCCCCCCCCCCCCCACCCATTTTCTTCAAACGTTTTCAAGAATTTCTAAGTCAAAAGGTATGGTAAATTGTTTGGTGTTTGGAAGTTTTATGCAATGAGGCAGAAGCCTTTGTCATAGGCAAAGTGCATGCCATATTTCACTGAAATCCGATAACCCATACCTGAGATACAGGCTGAACAGACAAATAATGTCTATTTCCTACAATTTCTAAGTCAACAAGTAATAAAAAATGAATGTGTCAATGACACTGTAGCTCAACTTGTTAAGACATGTACATGCATAGTATGTGACACAGCAATGACAAGCATCTAGGTAATGACCTGATAACAAAGCTACATATAAAGTATTGTAACGGTCTGTACATAAATACTGACCGTAGCCTGTAACAAATGTATAGGTAAAGTATTGTAAAGGTGGGTGACAGTCAGATGCTAAACTAGAAAAAGAAATCTTTGAGTCACAGAGTGGGTCTGACTGAACCCCAAAATATTTGTTTTCATAGCACAGTGATAACAAAGGCACCCCAAAACAAACACGTTCCTGTCCCAAGGTAAAAACAAAGGAACCCAAGAAGTTTCGTGAAGATCAGTTCATAAAAACGAGCTGTATCGAAGTTGTGACAAAAAACTGTTTGGACCTAATTTCGGTACAAAATGGACACTGGCAGCCATCTTGAATTTTGGACTGCACCCAGAAACACTCATTCTCGACTCAAGGTGATAACAAAGGTACCCAATAAGTTTCGTGAAGATCGGTTGATAAATAGTCTCTAGCCCGAGCCGTACTGATATGTGCACTTACAGTGTATAAGTGGCACTGAATAAATCAAAGTTCATCTAATATGCATAATTTCTGCACGAGAATAAAACCCGTGCTATATGTGATGTATTCCATGTTACTAAACATTCATACAAAAATTTATTCAAATCAGAACTTTCATACAGAAGTTCTGTACAAAAGACTGATTGCACTAATTTTGGTACAAAATGGCTGCGGGTGGCCATCTTGAATTTCGGACCACACCCAAAAATACTCATCTCATCCCACGGTGATAACAAAGGTACCCAAGAAATTTCGTAAAGATCGGTTCATAAATACAGCCTCTAGCCTGAGCCGTATAGAAGTTGTGTACAAAAAACTGATTAGACCTAATTTCGATACAAAATGGCCACTAGCAGCTATCTTGAATTTTGGACTGCACCCAAAAACACCCGTTCTCGTCCCAAGGTGATAACAAAGGTACCAAAGACGTTTCGTGAAGATCGGTTCATAAATACAGACTCTAGCCCGAGCTGTATTGACATGTGTACTTACAGTGTATAAGTAGCACTAAATAAATCAAAATTCATCTAATTTGCATAATTTCTGCACGAGAAAAAAACCCGTATTATATGTGATGTATCCCATGGTACTAAACATTCACACAAAAAATTATTCAAATCAGCGTTTTCATATGGAAGTTCTGTGCAAAAATCTGATTGCCCCTAATTTTGTACAAAATGGCTGCCATCGGCCAGCTTGAATTTCAGACCGGGCCCAAAAACACTCGTTCTCATCCCACGGTGATACCAAAGGTACCCAAGAAGTTTCGTAAAGATCGGTTCATAAATACAGCCTCTAGCCCAAGCCGTATTGAATTGTTGACGGACAGACGGCCATGGCATAAGCTCAAATTTGGCTTCGCCAAAGTTGAGCTAAAAATAAAAAAATAACTAGTGTGGGCATACCTATGACCAATGTGGGCATACCTATGACCAACAAATATTATAGAAAGTAATAATTTATTTAAGTTATGAAAATTATGAAAGTTCTGAATATTCTAGGATGGACTCACACACAAACGGATGGACAGACACATGTAATCCAGTATACCCCCATTTTCTTTGAAAGTGGGAGTATAAAAAGTATGGAGGACCAGACAGGACTTGAATTTTCGGTTTTGCATGCAAATTTTGGTGATTGGGGGGCAAAATTTGTGTTTGGCCCTGGATTAATTTTTGATTTAGCACCAGCTAGTCTGGGCCATTGGTTGTATAAAAAGTTTTTTGTTTTTCTATGTTTGTCAAAGGTAAAAACTTCCAAATATCAGTTAATAGAAGTGTAATATACGTTTTTCAGCTTTTGTGCTTGTATGGTGGGAGGGGATTGGCAAATTTGGAAACCTCCTCTACCCCCAGAACTATGTGAGGAAATCATGGCTTACATAAATATGAAAGTGTCAATGAAACTGTAGCTCAACTTGACAAACTTGAACTTGGTAAGTTATAAATGAAATGGCAAAATTGAAGATCATTGGTACCAATGTCATTTTTTTTGCCAATGGCAACATTTTTTGACAGAAACCGAAGAAAATCGATAGCTCCCATCTAGAGGCCTCCCCAAACAAGCATGCCAGGTTTCAAAGCAATCCGATCATAAATGTGCCCTGTTGGGTGTACAAAAGGGAAATATTGTGGTCTGACTAGACTAAATTCTAAGAACGTTGGCCGTGGCAACATTTTTTGACGGAAATGGAAGAAAATCGATAGCTCCCATCTAGAGGTCACCATAAATAAGCATACCAGGTTTCAAAGCAATCTAATCATAAATGTGCCCTGTAGGGTGAGCCAAAGGGAAATATTGTGGTCTGACTAAACTAAGTTCTAAGAATGTTGGCTGCTCAACATTTTTTGATGGAATTGTTTGTTTGTTTGTTGGTGGTTAACGTCACATATTTATGCACCATGGCTAATCGTGACACAACATGGAGATGAAGTCAAGTTTAGTCAATCGTTTATCTACATGTTGCCCATTTTAGAGGACTTTCACCCCAAGCACTGGTGACTGGGTCCTATTTTACTAGTAAAGCAGAACTGGTTTACCACAGTAAACAAGTGCTGTTTACTTCCCGGGGTTCCCACGGGGAATTTTTTATGGAGACTGAACAAAATCGATAGCTCCCATCTAGAGGTCACCCCAAACAAGCATGCCAGGTTTCAAAGCAATCCGATCATAAATGTACCCTGTAGGGTGTGCCAAAGGGAAATATTGAGTCTTCTGACTAAACTAAGTTCTATGAACGTTGGCCGCGGCAACGTTTTTTGACAGAAATTGAAGAAAATCGATAGCTCCCATCTAGAGGTCTCCCCAAACAAGCATACCAGGTTTCAAAGCAATCTGATCATAAATGGGCCCTGTAGGGTGTGCCAAAGGGAAATATTGAGGTCTGACTAAACTAAGTTCTATGAACGTTGGCCGTGGCAACATTTTTTGCCGGAAATTGAAGAAAATTGATAGCTCCCAGGTCACCCTAAACAAGCATACCAGGTTTCAAAGCAATCAAATCATAAATGGTCCCTGTAGGGTGTGCCAAAGGGAAATATTGTGGTTTGACTAAACTAAGTTCTAAGAACGTTGGCCGCAACATTTTTTGACGGAAATTGAAGAAAATCGATAGCTCCCATCTAGAGGTCACCCCAAACAAGCATGCCAGGTTTCAAAGCAATCCAATCATAAATCTACCCTGTAGGGTGTGCCAAAGGGAAATATTGTGGTCTGACTAAACTAAGTTCTAAGAACGTTGGCTGCAGCAACATTTTTTGATGGAAATTGCAGAAAACCGATAGCTCCCATCTAGAGGCAACCCTAAACAAGCATGCCAGGTTTCAAAGCAATCCAATCATAAATGTGCCCTGTAGGGTGTGCCAAAGGGAAATATTGAGGTCTGACTAAACTAAGTTCTAAGAACGTTGGCAGCGGCAACATTTTTCGACAGAAATTGAAGAAAATCGATAGCTCCCATCTAGAGGTCACCCTAAACAAGCATACCAGGTTTCAAAGCAATCCAATCATAAATGTGCCCTGTAGGGTGTGCCAAAGGGAAATATTGTGGTTTGACTAAACTAAGTTCTAAGAACGTTGGCCGCGGCAACATTTTTTGAAGGAAATTGTAGAAAATCGATAGCTCCCATCTAGAGGCCACCCCAAACAAGCATACAAAGTTTCAAAGTAATCTGATCATAAATGCGACCTGTGAGGTGTGCTAAAGGAAATTGTGGACGTACGTACTAACGTACTAAGGTACGTACGTACGTCGACGGACGAGAAGTGATGGCAATAGCTCAGCTTGACTTTGTCAAGTTGAGCTAATAACAGGGTAGATTGTGCTGCTGTTATTTGGCATTTCACAGAGATTATTGTTTGTTTTTGAAAGCTAGATTTGGCCAAGATGACAATTTGCTTGCATGAAAAGCTTTATATTTCTGACTATATATAGCCTTTATTGCTGACAGTGACAAAAGTATAAATTTTCAAAATGAAAGTGTCAATGACACTGTAGCTCAACTTGACAAACTTGAACTTGATAGTTATAAATGAAAGGCAAAATTGAAGATCATTGGTACCAATGTTATTTGATGAAATTTCAACATAACAGCATTGTGTGTGCACAACGTCAAGAGTAATCCATGCATTTTTAAATGTAAACTGGTAAGACTGGCTAAAGGAAGAATGTTGATACACAAATGCAGTGTGTTCAGAGGTTATTGTAAATGGCAACTTTTTTTCACAGAAATGAATGCTTATCAATAGCTCTTATCTAAAGTTCTTGCCTAATTAGCACACCAAGTTAAAAAAAAATAGGCCGATGAAATCGTCAGATGTGTACCCATACGCGCAACTAGTAGAAAGCTGTATGACGGAGGGCCACCACGGATGCCGATATTATGTACACCATACAAGGTATGGGTACATATAGAAGTGGATTGGAGGAGTGTCTAATTTGATGGATAAAGGGTTAATATCTCCAGATCAAATTATCAGATTTACATAAAAAACTATACAGCACAGCACACCAGTAACCTGAATAAATATATAAAGTAACATGACAATCGGATTGATATTTTTTGAGTTATCTCATGCCAAAGGGATTGGAGGAATTTTCAATTAGAAGGATAAAGGGTTAATATCTCGGGATCAAATTATCAGATTAACACCAAAAACTATACAGCTCAGCACATCAGTAACCTGAACACAAATATAAAGTAACTTGACAATCCAAGCAATATTTTTCAAGTTATCGAATGCCAAAGGGATTGGAGGAATTTTCAATTTGAAGGATAAAGGGTTAATATCTCAGGAAAAAATTACAGATTTACACCAAAAACTATACAGCTCGGCACATCGGTAAGCTGAACACTAATAAAAAGTAACTTGACAATCCAAGTAATATTTTTCAAGTTATCGAATGCCAAAGGGATTGGAGAAATTTTCAATTTGACGGATAAAGGGTTAATATCTCAGGATCAAATCATCAGATTTACACTAAAAACTATACAGCTCTGCACATCAGTAACCTGAACACAAATATAAAGTAACTAGACAATCCAAGAAATATTTTTCAAGTTATCGAATGACAAAGGGATTGGAGGAATTTTCAATTTGAAGGTTAAAGAGTTAATATCTCAGGATCAAATTATCAGATTTACACCAAAAACTATACAGCTCGGCACATCAGTAACCTGAACACAAATATAAAGTAACTTTACAATCCAAGTAATATTTTTCAAGTTATCGAATGCCAAAGGGATTGGAGAAATTTTCAATTTGAAGGATAAAGGGTTAATATCTCAGGATCAAATTATCAGATTTACACCAAAAACTATACAGCTCGGCAAATCAGTAACCTGAACACAAATATAAAGTAACTAGACAATCCAAGCAATAATTTTCAAGTTATCGAATGCCAAAGGGATTGGAGGAAATTTCAATTTGAAGGATAAAGGATTAATATCTCAGGATCAAATTATCTGATTTACACCAAAAACTATACAGCTCGGCACATCAGTAACCTGAACACAAACGTAAAGTAACTTGACAATCCAAGCAATATTTTTAAAGTTATCGAATGCCAAAGAAATGGATACGGACGCCGGACGGACAGACGGACAGACGGATGGATGGACAGATGGACAGATGGATGGACAGACAGATGGACAGACAGACAGACGGATGGACAAAGGATGGACGAACGACGTATGGTCACCCCAGATGCCGGCATTATGTGTACCATACATAGTATGGGTACACATAACAATCCTATGATAAATGTGGCCTGTAGGCCAGGTCAAAGAACGTTGATGCACAAATGCAATAAATTCAAAGATTGTTGCTAACAGCAACAGTTTTTGATGGAAATGAAAAGAAAATCAATAGCTCCTATCTTTGTCACCCTGCATTAGCATACAAAGTTTCAAAACAACCTGATAATGAATGTGTCCTCTGAGGCATGCCAAAGGAAGATGTTAATGCACTAAGTAGAAGGTCATTGCTTGTGGCAATGGGTTTTTTTTTATGGAAATTCATAAATATTCCCTGCAGAGAGTGCAAAGGGGTAAGTTGATGCACAAATGCAGTAAGTTTAAAGGTTGGTGATAACGACAATATATTTTTATGGAAATGAAAAGAAGCAATAGCTCACATCTAGAGTAGTGCTGCTGTGGTTATCCGGATAACCGGTTAACCTGTGGTTAAAACTTTGACAGGTCAAGAAAATGTTTTAACCAGTTAACCTTACATTCACTATACTCACCGTATATGTCCGTGTATAAGTCGCCCCCGTGTATAAGTCGCACCCCAAACTCACACCTGGAATTCCTCCCTTTTGCCTAAAGCCCATGTATAAGTCGCAACCCCCCCTCCCCCCCCCCCCACCCCCCACCCCCCCCCCATTTTTAAATATATGCAGTCAAAAAGAATTAGTTGCAAGTTACGTTTTGCCAATTTGGGGCAGTTTGGGATGCAATGGAAATAGGTAAGTTTTGACGGGTTACCACGTGGTTAATAAGATAAAAGAATAAAGGAAAATTATTACTAAAGATTTAAAAAATACTCGCATTTATTTGTTTTTCGTTGTTTGTTTATCACCCCAATGTCTTTCTTCATCCCTGTCAAGAAAATCCAACGCTCGTTTGTGACTGAAAGTTCATAGTTTCAGAATCAGAGCACCATTTGGGCCGTAACCTGCGCAGTTGTTGTGATTAAGTTGTTTTTTCCGGAACGCGAGAATGTTCCGGAAAAACCAATAAAAATACAACAAATGCGCAGGTTACAGCGCAAATTGTTTTCAAATTGTCCCACTTAAGCATTGTTGGTGCTATTGAAACTAACTTTACCTGGTGCACATGTGCATAATTTATAACCGGACATTACACATCAGTGAATTGGAGTTCATGGAATAAATAAATACGTCTCTCTAGGTATTGCTGGCAAACATTTAATGTGTTATTATTTATTTTTTCGTTGTTATTTTGATGATTTTGTATTTTTTGTGGTTCCATCCATATTGGCCCCACAAACCTGTTGATTTCTGGTACACGTACTGATGTAAACACATGGGCGATTGAACAACAACGACTAAATAGAATACTTCTTTATTATTATTTATGGTCAATGTAAATAACATTGGCCGGCCCGATATAATAGTTACAGTTGAAGCAAGAACACACTACAAATATAGGTACCTTAAATGCGGTTAACCATGGTCAAACACGCTGGTTAACCGGTCAGAAAAAAGTCTTAACCGCTGCAGCACTAATCTAGAGGTCACACGGAACACATATACCAAGTTTCAAAGTGATCCAATCATAAATGTGTCCTGAAGGGCGTGTTAAAGGGAAATATTGAGGTCTGACTAAACTAAGTTCAAAGGTCAACATTTTTTGACAGAAATGGAAGAAAATCGACAGCTCCCACAGAGATGTCACCCCTAACAAGCTCACCAAGTTTGCAAGAGATCCAATCATAAATGTGCCCTGCAGGGTGTGTTAAAGGGAAATATTGATGCTTAATTGCACTAAGTTTTTACTAAGTTCATCAAAGGTCACTGCCAGTGGCAACATCTGGAGGTAAACCCAAACAAGCATGCCAGGTTTCAAAGCAATCCGATCATAAATGTGCCCTGTAGGGTGTGCCAAAGGGAAATATTGAGTCTTCTGACTAAACTAAGTTCTAAGAACGTTCACCGCGGCAACATTTTTTGACGGAAATTGAAGAAAATCAATAGCTCCCATCTAGAGGTCTCCCCAAACAAGCATACCAGGTTTCAAAGCAATCTGATCATAAATGTGCCCTGTAGGGTGTGCCAAAGGGAAATATTGAGGTCTGACTAAACTACGTTCTACGAACATTGGCCGTGGCAACATTTTTTGCCGGAAATTGAAGAAAATCGATAGCTCCCATCTAGAGGTCATCCTAAACAAGCATGCCAGGTTTCAAAGCAATCAAATCATAAATGTGCCCTGTAGGGTGTGCCAAAGGGAAATATTGTGGTTTGACTAAACTAAGTTCTAAGAATGTTGGACGCGGCAATATTTTTTGACGGAAATGGAAGAAATGGAAAATGAAAGTATCAATGACACTGTAGCTCAACTTGACAAACTTGAACTTGGTAAGTTATAAGTGAAATGGAAAAATTGAAGATTATTGGTACCAATGTTATTTGGTGAAATTTCAACAAAACAGCATTGTGTGTGCACAACGTCAAGAGTAATCCTTGAATTTATAAATGTAAACTGTAAGACTGGCTAAAGGAAAAATGTTGATACACAAATGCAGTAAGTTCAGAGGTTATTAAAAATGGCAACTTTTTTCACAGGAAATGGAAAAAAATCGATAGCTCCCATCTAGAAGTCACCTCAAATAAGCATACCAGGTTTCAAAGCAATCCAATCATAAATGTGCCCTGTAGGGTGTGACAAAGGGAAATATAGTGGTCTGACTAAACTAAGTTCTAAGAATGTTGGACGCGGCAATATTTTTTGACGGAAATGGAAGAAAATCGATAGCTCACATCTAAAGGTCACCCCAAACAAGCATACCAGGTTTCAAAGCAATCCAATCATAAATGTGCCGTGTAGGGTGTGCCAAACAGAAATACTGAGGTCAGACTAAACTAAGTTCAAAGAATGTTGGCCGCGGCAACATTTTTTGACGGAAATTGAAGAAAATCGATAGCCCCCACCTAGAGGTTACCCCAAACAAGCATGCCAGGTTTCAAAGCAATCCGATCATAAATGTGCCCTGTAGGGTGTGCCAAAGGGAAATATTGAGGTCTTCTGACTAAACTAAGTTCTAAGAACGTTGGCCTCGGCAACATTTTTTGACGGAAATTGAAGAAAATCGATAGCTCACATCTAGAGGTCTCCCCAAACAAGCATACCAGGTTTCAAAGAAATCCAACCATAAATGTGCACTGTAGAGTGTGCCAAAGGGAAATATTGAGGTCTTCTGACTAAACTAAGTTCTAAGAACGTTGGCCTCGGCAACATTTTTCGACGGAAATTGAAGAAAATCGATAGCTCCCATCAAGAGGTCACCCCAAACAAGCATACCAAGTTTCAAAGTGATCTGATCATAAATGCGACTAGGAGGTGTGCCAAAGGAAATTGTGGACGTACGTTCATACGTACATACGTCGACAGACGAGAAGTGATGACCAACACTGGGTAGATTTTGGGGTTAACTGGACAGCTCTAATTTTACCAACACTTACATAACAGAAACTGTGTATCATAAGAAAGAAGCACTGCTCCACTTACTAGAGGTCTCACAGCCGAGTGTGACCAAATATCGTGTTGTTTATTCACAGTTACTACACAGCATTTTGGGCAACAGTTATGTTAATAAAACTGAATTTGAAATTATTGTCTACTGGGATATAGTGAGAAGAATCAAAGTTTTAAGTTTTGTCTTGACTTATTTTATTTTATATTTAATAATTCATTTAATCTTGTGACAAGGCTAGTTAATCCATAGTGGAGGAAAGTGTTCCAGAATTTCAGCAATGTCACAACCTATCCTGTAATTTCAGTGGCATAACAATGATTCCACTCAATATTTTGGATGTCTGTAAATGCAGTATTAACTTGACTAGAAACCACAGCTAAAAAAATGTGCAACGCTGATCGCCAGCAATCACCGTTGGGGGTTTCTCTAAATTGTGGAGAAATGTCTGATGAATGTAGAAAGCACAGCATCAAAATATCTTTCAGCAACAGGTTCTGACATGAGTAAACAAGCTGAAAATGTTCAAAAATTAACAAATTAAGGGCCATAACACTGCTCAGTATAATCAAACTACACCGGTTATCAAACTTATTCAAGCCATTGTTAAGAAAGTCTCGCATACAAAATATTGACCGAATCGGTTAATACTTGTTCAAAGTTATCATGCCAACATGCTGAATATGTGCAAAAATTAACTAATTAAGGACCACAACTCTCTTCAGTATGATTAAATCTCACCAGTTTTCGAACTCGTTCAAGACATTGTGATGAATGTCTCATATCCTAAATCAGTTAATATTTGTTCAAATTATCATGCTACCGAGCTGAAAATGCATAAAAATTAACTCAACTCAGTAAAATCGAACCGCATTGGTTTTCAAACACATTCAATATATTGTTAAGAAAATCTCATCCAAAATATTGCCCAAATCTGTTAATATTTGTTCAAGTTATCACAATAACGAGCTGAAAATGCAAAAAAATTAACAAATTAAGGGTTATAAATCTTCTCAGTATGATCAAATCGCACCGCTTTTCGAACTCATTCAAGACATTGTTAGGAAAGTCTCATATCCCAACTACTGACCAAATCTGTTAAAATTTGTTAAAGTTATCGCACAAACTAGCTGAAAATGCACAAAAATGAACTAATTAAGGGCCACAACTCTGCTCAGAATGATAGAACTGTACCAGTTTTCTCAATCAAGACATTGTTAAGAAAATCTCTTATACCAAATTTGGACCAAATCCATTAATATTTGTCCATGTTATCACGATCACAAGGTGAAAATAGGCAAAAATTAACTAATTCAAGTTGATAACTCTGTTCGTTATGATCAAAGCACACCGGTTTTCAAACTTGTTCAAGACATTGAGAAAGTTGCACATACCAACTTTTGAACAAATCCATTGATATTTGTTCAGGTCATCGTGCTAACAAGAAAGGTGACACCCACAAAAAATTTTAAACACCAACAACCAAGCATCTCGGAGATACACAGGGTGGTAAAGATCTATAAAACTTAAAAAATTTATAGTAATTTATATATTTTTTATACTTACCAATGACCCAGACATAGCTGGTGCTAACCCTTAAAATATATGGCCAAACACAAATTTTGCCCCCCAATCCCCAAAATTTGCATCTAAAACCAAAGAAAACATGTCCTGAATGGCCCTCCATACTTCACCTCTACTGCGCATGCGCAGTGTCAAGGACGTCCCGAAATTGGCACCATTAATCATTCTTATAACCAGTGCCTGGTAAGCGCTATGTACTCAGCGGGGAGGTATGAGTTCCCAACTCCTGGGAGGGCCATCCCCGTCTGGGTCATTGGTAAGTATAAAAAATATATAAATTACTATAAATTTTTTAAGATTTTTATACTGTACCAATGACCCAGACATAGCTGAATAGTAAAAAGGCTGGAGGGCCCAGGACATAGAGGAAAATCCAATAAGCTCAACTATATAAATAGATTCATCTCCTGTAGGAGAAAAGGAGAAATAGGCTTCACGTGTATTAGAAAGACACAATACCTTTTATAATTGAGCATGATAACATCCATGTTCTCTATTAATATGTAGTATAATTCGTATACTAATTATATTTAAAATAAGCCATTAAATAAAGTTAGTCCAAAGAATTGAGACTCTTTATGCTCTTTTAAAAAAATGTCCAAGGATAGTATAATAACATCCGTTTGACACATGACATATACAAATGCTATACTTTAAAACTATGACATGAATGAATTTAAAAACATAACTTTCACTTAAGAAACCATCCCAGTAACAGCTCAGAAATACTAACTCCGGAGGAGGTATCCCCTTGTTTTCATAATAAAAACAGGTGACCCAAGGGAACACCCTCCCCCCCCCCCCCTTTTTCTTGCCCTGGGTCAAATAGCCCAGAGCAAAGAGGGCAGCAAGACGGAGTCACTGCCGGAACATAAAGCCTACATAGCTATAGTTGCAATTGTTAAGTGATCGACTTTCTGAGCAGCTGATAATGGACCTAAACAATGCAGGTCTCCAGAAATGGATACAATATTTCTGAGATAAAAATTCATGAATGTGGATGGTTGAGACCAATATGCAGCCTATTAATCTATAATAGCAAAACTATACGTCAGCCCAAGATGTAGAAGAGCTCTTGCTTCATGAGCCGAAATCTTAAGCACAGACTGCTGAGTTAAGGATAGATTATCCTAAGCAGTACCGATAGTTAACTGAATGCATTAAGTAATAGAATGGACCGTAATGACCCTTCTATTAGACATCAGAGCCAGAAGAAGCTTTACGTCCTACTGATAAACTGAGATCTGTTAATAAATAGATAAAGGTCTATCCGGACAGAGTAAAGGCCTATGCCCGCTCGAAGATGGAAGGACCTAAAAACCATAGGTTCCGGATATCATTAGGAGCCTGATTCTTAACCAAAAATACAACATTAGTAGGAAAGGTAATAGAGTTCCCGATACTACGAAAGTGAGAGTCGTCCACCGATAGTGCATGAAGCTCACTGACTCTTCAGCAGAAGAGAAGGCTAAGAGAATCGCTGCCTTAAAAGACCAGAATTGAAACTGCTGTCTCAAGGATTCAAATGGTTGCTTTAGTTAATAAGAACCCAAGCTAAATTCCGAATAGGAATTAATCTAACGATTCTAGGTCTCTTATCGAAAAGTTTCAAACTAACTTAGATAAAGAGACATTAGGCTCCATTGTAAACCACCATGGAGTGCATAGGTATCAGATAACATAGACCTATAACCTATAACAGTAACTGGCTGCAGTTGATCTCGTCAAACAAGTATACTAGAAAGTTTGCAATATCTGGTATGTAGGAATCAAAAATATCAACATAAAGATCCCTACACCAATGACGGAAGACCCTCCACTCTAGCCGCATAGTATAGTGAAGAGGAGGTCCTTCTACAGTTAGGAATCGCGTCCACTGCTGGTCCTATACAGTGCTTTCTATGCAAGGAGGACCGCACAACAAAATACGTGAAGGTTGAGACCTTGCGGGTTGTGATAGAGTTGACACGATTTCCCCAGCGAAAAAAGATTCTCTCGTGGAGGAAGTTTCCGCGGTAAGTCCCACAGTAGACATCTAAGTAAATTTATCCACCGTCTCTGTGGGACAGGGATGCTACGAACAGAATTGTATTGTGAATGAATAATTCTAGCAATACTTGCTGAATCAACAGCGATGGAGGATACGCATATCCTATCATAGCGTCCTATTAGATCGATAGAGCGTTAAGTACATATGCTCAGGGATCCGGACACGGAGACACATACGTCTACAATTGATTGGAGAGTTGTGTCGCAAATAATTATCACTGGGCGCTCCCAATGATAGCAAATCTGATTGAATACTTGTTTGTTGATAGTCCATTCCGACGGCAACAAAACGACCCTTACGTGAAAGGGAGTCTGCTAATACGATCCGACGACCAAGAATATGACGAACCGAAACAGAACTTGGTGTTCTATAACAAACAGAAGGATTCTTTCCGTTAAAATTAATAACGGAACCGAATGAGTGCCTCCCTGGTTCCGGATATACGCAACTACTGTCGTATTATCGGACAGGATTGAACATGCGTTTCTGAATAAAATTCATCCAATGACGTAGTGCAAGCCAACATAATATTCTTCCTTGGAAGTAAGGAGCTTGCCTAAAAACTGCGGAACCCAAAGACCCTGGCACTTCGAATCCGTTGGGATCAAAAAAATTGTGTCCCAACCTGTTTGACTGACATCCGTCATAATCGAAAAACTCGGATCCGGCAACTACAGTGGAACTCTCTGAGTCAACCACCGAATGTATGCCCACGTCTGAATCTCTTGTTACACTTGATAAACAAGAGAACGTGTATATCGAGCAATTCAAGATTGCTGAAAGGTTGCCGTCGAAGAGAAGCTTCTCGAGACCGAAGCGACTCTGAGAGAGTTCTTCACCTTACTATCCATGCGTGTGGATGTAGCTAGGGCCGCGTCACGTCTAACCAACTCCAGATTGCCACTGAAGGGCGGAGTTATACGTGGAAAAACTACTGCCCCTGAAAGAAATCTCATTGAGGATCATATCCTGGAATTCTTTCTGTTGAAGGCGTAATGATAAACGTCTCAGTAAGGTGGTATACGTATGATAAAGCGTCTAAGTTAAGTCTATTATACATCATTGTCGTTTCCAACATCGTGGTTGGAATCGACATAGACGGCGAAAAAGATAATTCCCAGTCTTCAGCCTCGCCGTCTTAGACGCAAAGGAACTCTCGGTAAGCCCAGTTCTGCCAATAAACAATTATTTCCTCGAATTCACGAAAGGCAGAATAGAGCATTGCGGACAAGAAACTATACTAGCATGTTGATAGTAAGCTTATATATATATAGCGTCGTTCAATAATTCAAATGTTCTAAGACATTATTGGATTGTGTCGGCAACTCAGGGACAATGTCCCTGAACCGATCCAAAACTCCGTGTCCAATGACGCTATAGTCTCTTATCCAGCATCGCAGCAATGTAGTCCGACGGAACAACCTCTAGGAGATAATGCCGGAAGAAATGTATGGCAGCTTCTGTTGTTCCGAATGGGAAAGCTTGAAATCATCCGAATCCCTTTCGCCATCCTGTCGGACCCTATGAAATATTCGGTCGTCCGTACCTGATGTAACAGCGGAGCGTACCGACCCAGCGCTGTCGGATTATTCCTGATCCAACCGAGAATCTGTCGTTTGCTGGGATGCTACGATAAGCTGTGCTATTTTGGATAGCACGTCCGTCACTGAGACCTGTGGAGAAGCGGTCTTACGATGCATTGCCGCTGGAAGCTCCGAATTCGTTACCCCGTGCATACTTCTATTATGCGAGCGACCAGAGTGTGCAGGCCTTGTGTTCCTTGGCTACCGGATGGCGTGACCTGTTCGCCATGGAATCACTGAATGTCGAAGCTGGCCGGATATTCAAGGTCACGTAGCCAATGTGCGGTCGTGTGCGCTGCTGTGAGGATGAGGAAGCATTATCGACAGTCACTCGGACTGTCTATATAACAGAGCGTCCGGAGAGGCGGACATACGCTCCAAAGGTGAAATGTCTGTACCACAACATCCGGTCCCATATGTTGTTGCACGAGAGAGGGACCTCTCTCGCTCGCCGCCCGGACGGACCGGACGAGCTAGGAACCGGACTAACAGGCTTCCTCCGATCTCTCCTCTAATCCGTCGTCACTGGGTGTGTACTAAAGTCTATCATAGTGCTCGCATCACCCAAATCTCCATCCTAGACCGCAACGGACGAACCCGACTGTCGAACCATTCGATGAATGGACGCTACACCGGGTGAGCTAGCGAATGTCAACTCCGTCGATCCTACTAGGGACCTCTTAGGAGATTGACGTAATCCATGAGCACTAACTGCCGCTAGCTCTTCATTAACTATGACGACAGAGGCACACTTTTGAAAAACATCTCAGTAATTTTGCGAACAAGAAACCAGATATGCTTGTACATAGCAAGCATATAACAAATATATATAGCGTCGTTCAATAAATCGAACGTATCTGAGACATTATTGGACTGTGTCGGAACTGAGGGACGATGTCCCTGAACCGAACCAAAAATTTCTAAGTCCACCGACGCTATCAGTTTCTTATCCGGTATCGCAGCATTCTGGTCCGACGAAGAACCTCTAGAAGAAGAAGTCGGCTGACATATACAGCAGCTTATGTTGTTCCGAAAGGGAAAGCTCGAAAACCTCCGAATCCCTTTCGGCATCCCGTCGGACCGAATGAAATTCTCGGACGTCCGCACCTGATGCTTCCGCGGAGCGTCCCGACCCAGCGCCGTCGGATATTATATTATGCGACAGAGATTCTGTCGTTGCTGGGATGCTGCGATAAGTTGTGCTATTTGGGATAGCACGTCCGTCACCGAGGCCTGTGCAGAAGCGGTCTTACGATGCTTTGCCGCTGGAAGCTCCGTGTACGTTGACTCCCGCATACTTCCTATGCGAACGTCTGGATTCTGCAGGCCTCGTGTCCCTGGCTATCGGATGGCGTGACCTGGTCACCGAGGATTCTCTGACTGGCGAAGTTGACTGGATATCGGAGGTCACGTAGCCAAGGTGCGGTCGTGTGCGCTGACATGAGAATGAGGAAGCCTTATTGACAGTCTCTCCGGACTGTCTATATAACGGAGCGTCCCAAGCGGCGGACGTATGCTCCGAATGCGATACATTTTGTACCACAACATCTGGGGCCAGATGTTGATGTACGAGAGAGGGGCCTCTCTCACTCGCAGCCCGGATGGGCCTGGACGAGCTATGAACCGGACTAAAAGGCTTCCTCCGTTCTCCCCTCTAATCCGCCGTCACTGGGTGTGCACATGGATGTTTATAGAGCTCGCATCACCCAAAACTCCTTTCTAGACCGCAACGGACGAACCCGGCTGCCGAACCATTCGATGAATGGATGCTACACCGGGCGAGCTAGCTGACGTCAAAGGCCGTCGAACCTACTAGGGTCCTCTTAGGCAATTGACGTATTACCTGAGCACTTTTCCGCTAGCTCTACATAATTGTGACGACGAAGGCCCACTTTTTGGAAGACATCACGGATACATCACCCTGATCATGATCGTCTGAAATAGAGATTGATAAAGTAGAGTGACCCTGCGGGGAAAGGACCGGAATGGACAATTCCCCACTAACATACCGTGACACACGCTTCCCATGTTGTCATCGTAATCAACACATACAGAACAGGAGTTAGTGCGAGTACACTGACTACATATACAATGATTATGAAAGTCAGAGGAAGATTTCCTCTTATTACAATTGAACAATATCCTTTCAATGTGAAAAGAAAACAAAGTCCTAGTACTCGCATCAACCCCTGACAATCAAAATACATAATAATATGATCCATTAACATAGAAAAAATAATTGAATCAAAAAACTTTTGAAAAAATATTTTTTCAGAACAGCCCAAGTTTCTGAAAAGTAACGTTGAGCCCCAATGGATCCCAAGTCTAAGTGTGGACAAAAATTCTAAAAATATTTTAAACAATTTATGCAACACTTACAAACAATAATAATGTGTCTAGTTATAATTAAATTAACATCAAGATATTATTTTCGAGAAATCCCCCCTCACACAGAGGGCTGTTGGAAATGTAAACAATGAGTGTAAAAACACTCTGATGCAAAACAGAGACTTCCAGGGAAGAAACTGCAGAACATCAGATGGTAGATGCAGAACACTACGCCTAACCACCCATAGGTGAAGACGTAAACATGGGGAAAAGAACAGAATTCATTCTGTTATTCAGCTAAAACTCCCAAGAAAATTTAGTAATAAAATTACAGAAAATATGCCAAAAGCATGGGAGAATAGCAAGAGGGGACTTAAAGGAAAGGGAGAGAGGAAAACACTGAACAATCAGTGTAACTTGATAACAATAATGACAACAAAATGACTGCTGCCTCGAAAATAGTTAACTTAACATAATTTCATTAAAAAATTTTAAGTTACAGCCCTGATAATTTTCTGTCACACATTTTTCCTCTCCTCCTTCTATATCCTCCTTAGAATCACCATTTCACTAATATTTATGTGTCTGGCATCATTTAAACTGAGATTTACAAGCACAAAGATCAGTCAGATGTTAACTGATGAAGGGCCAAACTAAGAATAATTAATGGCACCAATTTTGGGACGTCCTTGACACTGCGCATGCGCAGTAGAGGTGAAGTATGGAGGGCCATTCAGGACATGTTTTCTTTGGTTTTAGATGCAAATTTTGGGGATTGGGGGGCAAAATTTGTGTTTGGCCCTATATTTTAAGAGTTAGCACCAGCTATGTCTGGGTCATTGGTACAGTATAAAAATATATGAAAACATACGAAATAAAATTACCAATAAAAATGGCCACTATTCAGCCAGGTTTTATTTTTCCACAAAATTTGACATGTATCATATTTACATAATGTCTGATTAATGTTAAAAATTTGAACAAAAAATTATCAATTTGCAGTATCCAAGACGACACCGAAAATGGTGCCAACCATTCTTCTTTCTAGAATTTGCCTGTTAAATGTTGTCAGCCACAGGAGGTATGAGTGCCCACTCATGAGAGGGCCATCTCCGACTGGGCCATTCGTAAGTATGAAAAATATACAAATTACTTTGAATTTATAATATTTTTATACAACCAATGGCCCAGACTAGATGAATCGTAAAAAGGTACCAGAAACGAGAAAGACATAACACCAACAATGTAATTGAGCATTACATCTTAATATATAAATGCGAATGTCTGTATATCTCTATCTCTCTATCTTTGTTCCAGGTGAACTCCTCCATTTCTGGACCGATCGATCTCAAATTTTGTACACAGGGGTAATTCGGCCCTGCGAGTAACATGGGATGGGTGCCAGCCCATGCAGGGTGACCTTGAAATTGATGACCTTGACCTTTCATTTCAAAAATGGCTGGGCCGATCGGGCTAAAATTTCATATGTGCAGGTATACTGACCCATCTATCATTTTGACTTTATCGGGGTGCCCGTGCGAGATGACCTTGACCTTGAAATTGGTGACCTTGACCTATTTCGAAAACAGCTGAACCAATCATATCTGAGGGAAAATTGATATAACCATCTTCTCACGTGCAACGCCGGGTATTCACCCGCTAGTAATATATAATTCTCCATTTAATGCCAGCATAACCCATTATACTAATTCGGTGAAGGAAAGCCAATATATAAAGATAGTCCAGAGAATGATACTCTTTATACTCATTTAAAAGTGTCCAAGGATTGTATATTAACACCCGTTTGACATGTGACATATACAAATGTTTCACAGTGAGCTACACTTTAAAAACAATACATAAATGAGACATATTAATTTTGCTTCACACCAAGCTACACATTAAAACCATCCCAGCACCTACTCAGGACTGCTGACACCGGTGGAGGTCTTCCCTTGCTGTTCACTACAAAGCCAGATGATCATAAGGGAAACCCCCCCCCCCCCCCCCCCCCTTCTCTTGTTCTGAGGTACATGACCACAGAACGAAGAGGGCAGCGGAACAGCGTTACTGTTGGAATGGGTTGCCTAAATAAGTACAGATGTAATCATTTAGTGGATGACATTCTGAGCAACAGATAGAGGACCTAAACATCTAAGGTCAATGGAGATGGATGAAATTTCTAAGGTAAAACTAGGTAAATGTAGAAGGCTGTGTCCAGTACGCAGCTTTCATGAGATCAGTAATGGCTATACTGTTAGAATAAGCCCAAGCCCAAGGACAGTGCTCTAACTTCATGCGCTGATATCTTATTAACCGAATGCTGATTTGAAGATAGATTTTCATAGGCAATGTGTATTGCCATCTGAATCCATCTAGCAATTGAATGGACAGAAGTATCTTTTCTGTTAGGAATCAATGATAAAAAGAAGCGTTTCCTTCCTTTTCTTATAAAATCTGATTGGCGTTTATATGTGCGCATAGCTCTGACTGGACACAGCAGAGGTCTACGGCTGTCCATAGATGGCAGAGCCTTAATGATAATAGGCTCAGGCCGTTTATCTGGAGCCTGATTCTTAGCCAAAAATCCCACTTCTGTAGTTAAAGTGATGGTATTTCCAACACTACGGTAGTGAGATTCATCAACAGATAAAGCATGGAGTTCACTAACTCTTCTAGAAGAAACAAAGGCTAAGAGAAATGCTGTTTTATAGGTCAAGAATTTGAACTCTACAACGTCTAATGGCTCAAACGGAGCTTCTTTAAGCTTCAACAGAACCCAAGCCAAATTCCACTTAGGAATTAATCTGAGGGTTCTAGGTCTATTTATAGAGAAATTTCTAACCGGTTTGGATAATGAAGCATTAGATCCAATTGCCAAGTTATCATGATGAGTGTAAGTGTCTAATAACATAGACCTATAGCACTTAATAGTGACGGGCTGCAGTTTGAGAACGTCAAACAGGTAGACCAGAAAGATGGCAATATCTGGTATGGACGGATCAAAGAAGTCTATAGACTGATCCTTACACCAACGGAAGAAAACCTTCCACTTTGCTGCGTAATTCAGCGAAGAGGAGGACCTCCTGCAGTTAGAAATTGCGTCCACTGCTCGTCCTGTAAATTGCTTGCCGTGGAAAAAGGACCGCACAACAGAAATACGTGAAGGTTGAGACCTTCCGGGTTGTGATGCAGTGTGCGTGACTTCCCCTGATAAAGAAGGTCCTCTCACAGAGTAAGATGCCGGGGAAGGTCCCATAACAGACACATGAGAGATTGATCCAAGGTTTCTGTGACGACAGAGATGCTACTGTTTGATTTTTAACAGGATCTGCTGAATCAACGGAGTTGGAGGATACGCATATCCTATCATTCCGTCCCAAGAGATTGACAGAGCGTCTACTGCGAATGCTCGATGATCTGGACATGGCAACATGTAAGTCTGCAACTAATTGTTGAGGTGTGTTGCAAACAAATCTATCATAGGTCGATCCAACTGGTAGCAAATCTGTCTGAATACTCGCTTGTTGAGATTCCACTCCGATGGCAACAGGCGACCTTTCCGAGAGAGCGAGTCTGCTGGTAGGTTCAGACAAAGCGGTATATGACAGACCGATAGATGAACATGATGCTTCATGACATAGAGAAGAATTTTTTCCATTAGCTCTAGCTGTCTAGACGGAATCGAATGCGCGGCTCCCTGGTTCCTGATGCACGCTGCTACTGTTGAGTTGTCCGACAATATCTGAACATGAGCGTCCGCTATAATGTGAATCCACTGTTGTAGCGCTAACCATATTGATATCAATTCTTTGATGTTTATCTGTTTCTCCAGGAACCGAGGGTCCCAAAGACCCTGACACTTTGAGTCTGTCGGGCTCAGGGTCGCCCCCTAACCTGATTGACTCGCATCCATCATAATCGTGAAAGCCGGATCCGGTAGTTGCAGTGGAACTCCCTGAGTTAACCACTGAATATCTGCCCAAATCTGGACCTTTTGCTTTACCAGGTCCGTTAAAACAATACTGGTCTCGAGTGAATGCGTCTTTACACTCCAGTTCTGAGTAAAGAATATCTGGAGGGGACGTGTGTGCGAGCGACCCATCGGAATAGCTCCGCACAACCCCAGAGTGTAGACAAAAGCGAGCATAACAACTGAATAAAATCGCTCTGGGTAACAGCAGAGAAACCAGATTGTTGGGAGTCTCGAAGCTCATTCCCAGGTGAATGAACGACTTGGACGGAGCTAGATATGACTTTTTCTCGTTTACGATGAAGCTGAGACGTTGGAGCAAGAGAAGCAGACTCTGAACATCGTTCTGAAGAGTAGTTTTGTTGCCGTATCTCTGAAGAATGTCGTTCAAGTAAGCCAACATTACCGCAGACAAATGAGCTCAGAAGTGAGACATTACCGAGTTCATAATTCGAGTGAATGCCCAGGGTGCTAGATTCAGACCGAAGCACATCGCTCGGAACTGATATACTATCCCTTCAACGGCGAACCATAGGTACTTTCTGAATGCCGGATGTACCAGGACATGACAGTACGCATCCTTTACATCTATGCTTGCCGCATAGTCATTCACTCAAATGCTCGTCCTTACTGACCGAATGGTCTCCATATAGAACTTTGGAGCTACGATAAGTTTGTTTTTCCAGCTCAAGTCTATTACCGGTCAGAACGAGCCATCTGGCTTCGGTACAACAAACTGGTGACTGTAGAATCCTAGAGAATTTTGATTCTTGACGATCTCTATTGCTTCCTTTGCCAAAAGAGCCTGTACCTCCGATAGGAGAGACCCTTTTTTGCAAGGATTTGACAGAAGATTTGTCCACTGCGGACATCTTGTTAGTGGTGGTTTCTCTTGGAAAGATAGTCGTAGGCAGTCCGAGACCACACTTTTCACCCACTGGTCTTCCGTAAATGTTATCCAGTTTGTTGCGAATCTTGATAACCTTCTGCCAACTGGCAAGCAATAGAGGTCCTGACCATCACCTGTAGGATCTGCGAGGCTTACGAGAGGAGAAACCACATCCACCTCGCGAAAAGCCTCGACCCGCCGGCTTAGGGGCGTCTGACTGGTAGTCTCGATCAGACCAACGCCCCCTTCCCGGGTCGCTGTATCGACGATCCCTAGAGTAAAACTAGGAGGGTTTCTTATACCCTTGCGAGGAGTCCCCTTTAGACGATTTCTGTTTAGGATGTTCTCCCTTACTCTTTTCTGCTGCGCAGGTCGATTAGACGCCGACTAAGTAGCAGTGTATTAGACACTTTCTTTGTAGCTTGGTCATAAACCACCAATGAAAGCTTATCGTCAAAAATTGTGTGTCCAGGTACTGGAGCGACCCGTAGAGAGTTTTTCACCTTGTCATCTATTAAAGATGACGGCACAAGGGCTCCGTCACATCTGATAAATTCCAAATTTGCCACTGTTAAGGCGGAGTTATACATAGTCAACATAATAGCCCTGGAACGAACTCTTAAAGAGGTACGAACATCCTCAAATTCCTTTCCGTTGAGACGTTGCGCCACAGCTCTTGAAAGGTGATCTGGGTAAGACACAGCATCCAAAATCACTCTGTTTGAAGAAATTGCCGCCTAAATTGTGTCCAAGCGAATAGTAAATGACAAAGGCAAGGATAGCTGTAAATCCTCGGCATGCACATCCATATGCAGAGGAACTCTCTGTACATCTTCCCCGTTAAATGAACGTGATCCAACAAACGGTAAATTTACGGAAGATGATGACAAGAAACCGCCTTTCTTCTTCCCACTGGAAAGTTTGAATGTGGTGTTGTCTAAATGGCTGGAGGCCTGCGACACCTGTCTAGACGGAACACGAAAAGACAGGACCTCCTCCTTTGTCCAGATAAAGTCTGCGTCCAACAACGCCAGCGGTTTCTTCCAAGTAGTTGCAGCATTCTGATTCACCGGAACAAATTCAGGGTAGTATTGGATTAAATCCATCGCAACCATGTGCCATTCTGAAAGGGAAGGGTAATCGTCCTCTGTATCCCTTTTACCATCCAATTGAATCAGTTGAGACTCACGGTCAGCGGCATCTGAACGTGCAGATGACTGGACCGCCCCAGCACCGTCTGACATCTCAGGTTCTGAGACTGCCGTAGGCTGCTCCTGCATTTGCTGGGATGCTGCGATGAGCTGCGCAATCTGCGACCGTCACAGAGACCTGAGGAACAGCGGTCTTCTGTTTCTTGGCCGCTGGCTGCTCCTGGGACGGTGTGCCCGAGATGGCTCTTTTCTCCGGGCGTTCAGATAAATGAAGCCTTGTCTCCTTAGCTACCGGATGGTCCGACTTATTTGACAAATGAGTAGTCTCTTCTCGGAGATGCAGGCTGGATATCTGAAGTCGTGTAGCTACGGTGAGGTCATGTGTGCCTTGAAGATGCCGATGTAGCAGTCGTAACTGTAGCCGACGCCGACTGTGAACTGAATGGAGCGTCCCGGATGGGAGACGCAGATGTATGCTCCAACTGACGCAAGTTTCTAATTACAACACCTGACCCCAGATGTTGTTGGAAAAGAGAGGGGCCTCTCTTGCTCGCGGTCCTTTCAGACCTCGCCGAGCATCCCACTGAACGCGCCAGCTTCTTCCTCTGTTCCATCGTCGCTGGGTGAGCCTGTTTATATTTTAAGGTGCTCGCTCTACCCCCAATTCACTCCGCTCAACCGCAATGGACACACCCGGTGTCACGGTACCCACAGATGGAGTAACCGCTTCACCGGTCGAGCTGCTGGCAAAAAGGGACTGAAACCATCGGCTAGTGGTTTTTTGCCGTCTAATATTCATGAGCACTTTTGCCACTAGCTCTGCTTGTACATCTGAATGCGACGATGGCAGAACACTATCTCTAGGCGTCACGTAAACATCACCATGTTCTTGTTCCCCTGAAAAAGAAACTGAGAAACTAGACTGACTCTGAGGTGAGAGGACCAGCATTGTCCTCTCGCCACTAACAACTTACCATGACACCTGTCGCCAACGTTTGTCATCCCATCTGACACATGTTGAGCAAGAATTAGTGGGAGTATATCAACTGCAAGCAAGGCAACTTGCATGTAAATCTGAGGAAGACTTCCCCACTTTGTATTATCGCAATAAGCTTTCATAATGAATCAAAAATAAGTACACAATACTCCCACCAACTCCACAATAAATATATGAAAAAGATACATAATAAGTAACATTCAAAATATAAATCGAAAAATAATTTCAAAAAAAAAATTTCTAAAACTTTTGACAGGAGCCAAAGTTCCCCAATGGGAACGATGTGCCCAAATGTATTCCGATAGAGCCAAATTGTGGACAAAAGTTTTTGTAATTTGCAAAAAATTAATTGCTACACTACTGGAATATTTAATGTATCTTACAACAGTCCTGCCATGATAATAAATAGGAAACTACATATATTTATAGAGCATTGTCAATGTAAACAAAGTCAGAAAAAAAACCCAGAAACCAGACTCCAGGCACTGAATAAAAAGGCCCGAAGTCAGTAACAGCTTTTGAACTATCTGATGTAAAGCAAGATCTTCATCAAAAGAAAAAATGATACATAAGATGCATAACCAAAATGTATAAACACTCCTAGGGTGAGGACGTAACCATGGAATACATAATAAACATTCTGTGTAACACGTCAAACTCCCAAGAAATTTATAAAAAAAATTTCAATAAAACACGCCAAAAAGCTTGGGAGGTTAACTGGAGGGCTTCAAGGAAGGATAGGGAAGGAACACTTAACAAACAGTGGAAAAATCATTAGCAAGAATGATGACGTCAGGCCCATGTCCCGAAATTGGGAAACATGAAATAATTTCTGTAAAAATTATAAAGTTACAGCCCTGAATGTTTCCAACCACCGTTTCTTCCTTCCATCATCCAAATGTTTCCTTGGATCCACCAAATTTACCATTGATTTGTGTCTGGCATCATTAAAACTGAGATTTAAAAGCACAGATGTCAGTTTGTTGTTGGCACCAATTTCAGTGTCTTCTTGGATAGTGCGCATGCACAGTTTGCAAAAGTATGGAGGACCAGTTAGGACATAATTGTTTCGATTTTGCTTGCAAATTTTGGGGATTGGGGGGGGGGGGGGAATTTATGTTTGGCCCTGGATATTTTTGTGTTAGCATCTGCAAGTCTCGGCCACTGGCTGTTGTATAAAAATATTTAATGTTAATGAAAGTGTCAATGACATTGTAGCTTTATTAGACTGTGTGTAGTGTTTGATGAAAAGGATAATGTTCAATGTTTATGAAAGGATTATGAAAGAATTGTGATAATTGAGAATATGTTAATTTCTGTTCCCTACATGCTATTTTCAATAAGAATAATTTGAGGTGTAGACTGTACAAAAGAATTGAGGCCTGGGTTAATGTGGCCATCACATTTAATATATGTCAACCAAAGTTACCAAGTTACAGTAAGATCATACCAAAACGAGTCATCCTACCAAGTTACAATGAAATCCCTTCATAAATATTACTCGTAGATTTGTAGTCTTTGATAAAGGAATCTAGGTCATGTGATGGTCTGTTGGTCACGGTTGACCAATCAAGACCAAAATCGGACAGTCTCATCTAGATATCATACCAAGTTATCATACCAAGTTATCCTACCAAGTTACAATGAAATCCCTTCATAAAATAACAACCTGTAGACAGCGCTAAAGGAATCTAGGTCACATGACCAGGCGTGTTAAACGGCTGACAGATCATGACCAAAATAGGACAGTCTCATTTAGACTTCATACCCAGTTATCCTTCAAAGTTTCAATGAAATCGCTTCATAAATATAAACTGTGGACTGTGCTAAACAAATCTAGGTCATGTGCCTGTGTGGCCGTCACTATTGACCGATCACGGCCAAAAAAGGACGTTCTCACCTGGACATTATATCGACTCATCCTACCAATTTACAATGAAATCCCTTCATAAACACAAGCTGTAGACAGTGCTAAAGGAATCTAGGTAATGTGCCCCTGCGGCCATCACGGCTGACTGAACCCAACCAAAATACAATGTTCTCATCTAGACATTATACAGTTATCCTACCAAGTTACAATGAAATCCCTTCATAAATACCTGTAGACTGACGGTTACGATCAAAAGGGGATGATCTCATCTAGACATGACCTCAAACCTGCAAATGAAATTTTGTGATGATCGGACAAAAACTATGGGGTGTAGCCTGTGCTAAAGGAAAATGTGAACAGACTCACAGACTTCTGCACGCGAGATGGCAATAGCTTATCTTGACTTTGTCAAGTTCAGCTAATGAAAGTGTCAATGACATTGTAGCTCAACTTGTTAAGACATGTACATGTATAGTATGTGACACAGCAATGACAAACATCTAGATAATGACCTGATAACAAAGGTAGGCCTACATATAAAGTATTGTAACAGTCTGTACATAAATACTGGGCGTAGCCTGTAACAAATGTATAGGTAAAGTATTGTAAAGGTGGGTGACAGTCAGAAGCTAAACTAGAAAAGAAATCTTTGAGTCCCAGAGTGGGTCTGACTGAACCCCAAAATATTTGTTCTCATAGCACAGTGATGACAAAGGCATCCCAAAAAAAACTTGTTCCTGTCCAAAGGTGAAAACAAAGGTACCCAAGAAGTTTCGTGAAGATCAGTTCATAAATACGAGCTGTATAGAAGTTGTGACAAAAACTGGTTGGACCTAATTTCGGTACAAAATGGCCACTGGCAGCCATCTTGAATTTTGGACTGCACCCAGAAACACTTGTTCTCGTCCAAAGGTGATAACAAAGGTACACAAGAAGTTTCGAGAAGATCGGTTGATAAATACAGCCTCTAGCCCGAGCTGTATTGACATGTGCACTTACAGTGTATAAGTAGCACTAAATAAATCAAAGTTCATCTAATTTGCATAATTTCTGCACGAGAAAAACACCCGTACTGTATGTGATGTATTCCATGTTCCTAAACATTTATACAAACATTTATTCAAATCAGAACTTTTATACAGAAGTTCTGTACAAAAGACTGATTGCACTAATTTTGGTACAAAATGGCTGCTGGTGGCCATCTTGAATTTTGGACCACACCCAAAAACACTCGATCTCATCCCACAGTGATAACAAAGGTACACAAGAAGTTTCGTAAAGATCGGTACATAAATACGGCCTCTAGCCTAAGCTGTATAAAAGTTGTGTACAAAAAACTGATTAGACCTAATTTCGGTACAAAATGGCCACTGGCAGCCATCTTGAATTTTGGACAGCACCCAGAAACACTCGTTCTCGTCCCAAGGTGATAACAAAGGTACCCAAGACGTTTCGTGAAGATCGGTTCATAAATACAGCCCCTAGCCTGAGCCATATTGACATGTGTATTTACTGTGTAAAAGTAGCACTGAATAAATCAAAGTTCATCTAATTTGCAAAATTTCTGCACAAGAAAAAAACCTGTATTATATGTGATGTATTGCATGTTACTAAACATGCATACCAAAATTTATTCAAATCAGAACTTTCATACAGAAGTTCTGTACAAAAAAACTGATTGCACTAATTACGGTACAAAATGGCTGCTGGTGGCCATCTTGAATTTTGGACAGCACCCAAAAGTTAAAAAATTTATAGTAATTTATATATTTTTTATACTTACCAATGACCCAGACTTAGCTGCTGCAAACTCATTAAATTCAGGGCCAAACCAAATTTTGCTCCCCCAATCCCCAAAATTTGCATCAAAAACCAAAAATTAGATGTCCTGGTAGGTCCTCCATACTTTTACTGTACTGCGCATGCGCAGTGTCAAGGAGGTCTCGAAATTCCCACCAAAATGTCATTCTTACGACCAGTGCCTGGTAAGTGTTATGTACGCAGCGGGGAGGCAAGAGTTCCCAACTCCTGGGAGGGCCATCCCCGTCTGGGTCATTGGTAAGTATAAAAAATATATAAATTACTATAAATTTTTTAACATTTTTATACTGTATCGATGACCCAGACTTAGCTGAATAGTAAACAGGCTGGAGGACCAGGACATAAAGGAAAATCCAATAGGCTCAAATACATATAACAGAATTATCCGCTCAAGGAGAAAAGGACAGACAGGATTTATATGTATCTTTCTTATTTTTATCAAAAAAGAAAGACACAAAACCATTCCATAATTGAGCACAAATACATCAATAATCTCTATTAATATCCAGTATAACCCTTTATACTAATTATTTTTAAAGGTAAGCCAATAAATAAAGACAGTCCAGAGAAATGAGACTCTTTATACTCATTAAAAGTGTCTGAGGATTGTATATTAATGCCCGTTTGACACGTGACATATACAAATGCTTCACACCGAGCTACACTTTAAAAATATTACATGACATGAGTAAACATTAGCTTTACACTTTAAAACCATCCCGGTACTGACTCGGAATTACTGACTAGGGGGGAGGTATTCCCTTGCTTTTCACTATAAAGCAGGTGACCTAAGGGAACACCCCCCCCCCCCCCCCTTCCCCTTGCCCTGGATCAAAAACCCCAGAGCGAAGAGGGCAGCAGGACAGAGTCACTGCCGGAACAGAAAGCCTACATAACTATAGTTGCAACTGTTTAGTGGACGATATTCTGAGCAGCAGATAACGGACCTAAACAATGCAGATCTCCAGAAATGGACTCAATGTTTCTAAGATAAAAATTAGTGAAAGTGGAAGGCTGAGACCAATATGCAGCCTTCATTAAATCTGTAATAGCAACACTATTAGCATAAGCCCAAGATGTTGATAGAGCTCTTACTTCATGAGCCGAAATCTTGAGAGCAGACTGATGAGAAGAAGATAACTTTTCATAAGCAGTACATACTATTAATTGAATCCATCTAGCAATAGAATGAACCATAATGTCCTTTCTATTAGGCATCAAAGACAAAAAGAAACGCTACGTCCCTTTCTAATAAACTCAGACCTACGTTTATAAATACGTATTGCTCTAACAGGACAGAGTAAAGGCCTACGCCCATCTGAAGATGGAAGGGCCCTAACAACAATAGGTTCAGGATACTTATTAGGAGCCTGATTCTTAGCCAAAAATCCAACATTAGTAGTAAAAGTAATAGTATTACCAACACTACGATAGTGAGAATCATCTACCAATAAAGCATGAAGCTCACTAACTCTTCTAGCAGAAGAGAAGGCTAAGAGAAAAGCTGTCTTATATGTTAAGAATTTGAAATCCACTGTATCAAGAGGCTCAAAAGGCACTTCTTTTAGCTAAGGTTGAGACCTTGCGGATTGTGGTGGAGCGTGCGCAATTTCCCCTGCGACAGAAGATCCTCCCGTGGAGGAAGCTTCCGTGGCATGTCCCACAACAGACACCTGAGTAGATTTATCCACGATCTCTGTGGTGACAGAGATGCTACCAACAGAATCTTGCAGTGGGATTGCTTTATCTTGAGCAATATCTGCTGAATCAGCGGCGCTGGAGGATACGCATATCCTATTATCTCATCCCACGGGATCAATAGAACGTCTACTGCTAACGCTCGAGGATCCGGACATGGGGACACGTAAGTCTGCAACTGATTGTTGAGGTGCGTCGCAAACAAATCTATCATTGGTCGCTTCCATTGGTAGCAAATCTGATTGAAAACCTGTTTGTTGAGAGTCCATTCCGACGGCAACAGGCGACCCTTCCGTGAAAGGGAGTCTGCTAACACATTCAGACGACCTGGAATATGAAGGACCGATAGTAGAACCTGATGTTCCAGTACAAACAGAAAGATTCTTTCCGTTAGCTTGAACAACGGAACGGAATGAATGCCTCCCTGATTCCGAATATACGCTACTACCGTCATATTGTCGGACAAAATTTGAACGTGTGTGTTCTGAATAACGTCCATCCAATGATGCAACTCAAGCCAAATTGACATCATTTCTTTGATATTTATGTGCTTGCCTAAGAATTGAGGATCCCAAAGACCCTGGCACCTTGAATCCGACGGGCATAGTGTCGTGCCCCAACCTGTTTGACTGGCATCCGTCATGATAGTAAAACTCGGATCCGGCAAATGCAGTGGAACTCCCCGAGTTAACCACTGAATGTCTGCCCAAGTCTGAATCTCTTGTTTCACTTGGTCTGACAAGAGGATGTCCGCATCGAGCGAATGAGTCTTCACTTTCCAATTCTGAGTCAGAAAGATTTGGAGAGGACGAGTGCATAGCCGCCCCATTGGAATGAGATCCGTGGCAGCTCCACACAGACCTATCAGTCTCATGAATTCTCTCGAAGTAACCTTCTCTGAGTTTAGACAATAGCGAGCATAACAACTGACTAATTTCGCTCTGGCTAACGGCAGACGAACGAGATTGTTGTGCATCTCGAAGCTCATCCCCAGGTGGGTGAATGACTTGGATGGCACCAGATCCGACTTCTGTTCGTTTAATATAAAACCGAGACGTCGGAGCAATAGTAGAAGATTCTGCACATCGTTCTGAAGCGTTAACTCGTTGGCGTACCTCTGAAGAATATCGTCCAGGTAGGCCGACATTACCGCAGAAGAATGAGCTCGGAAGTAAGTCATGACCGAGTTCAATATCCGAGTGAAAGCCCAGGGCGCTAGATTCAGACCGAAGCACATTGCATGGAACTGATATACAACCCCTAGGACAGCGAACCGAAGATACGTTCTGAACGCCGGATGTACCAAGACGTGAAAGTATGCATCCTTGAGATCTATGCTCGCAGCATAGTCATTCACTCGAATGCTCGTTCTGACCGATCGAATGGTCTCCATATAAAATTTTGGAGCCACAATCAGCTTGTTTATCCAGCTTAAACCTATTACTGGACGGAACGAGCCATCTGGTTTGGGAACCAGAAACAGATGGCTGTAGAAACCTGGAGATTCCTGGTTTTCTACGACCTCTATCGCGTTCTTCAGTAAAAGAGACTGAACTTCTGAAAGAAGAGCGTCTCTTTTTAGAATATTCGACGGAAGTTGAGTCCATCTTGGACTTCGAGTTAACGGAGGCTTTCCTTTGAAGGACAGTTTCAGTCCTTCCGCAGTTACCCTTCGAACCCAAGGGTCCTCCGTAATCAATTCCCAAGGTTGTAAATAACTCGACAACCTTCCACCCACAGGAACGCGACAGAGGTCTACACCATCACTTCCTAGACCTGCGAGGCTTGCGGAAGGAGAAACCACATCCTCCCCGACCTGCACCTCGCGCCGTCGACCTAGGGGCGTCCGACCTAGTATTACGGCCCCTGCTAGAGTCGCTGCCTTGACGGTCTCACGAATAAGGCCTAGAGGGCACGTACGCACCTCTAAAGGAACTTCCCCTGGACATGCTCGGCCCAGAAGATCCAGGCCTACTTTTTTCTGCTGGTTCCGACTTATTAGAAGCGGACTTAAAAAGCAGAGAGCCTGAAGCTTTCTTAGTTAACTTATCGTAAATAGCAGAAAGCTTGCCGTCAAAGAGAAGCTCTCCGGAGACCGGAGCGACTCTAAGAGAGGTTTTCACCTTACTATCCACTCTCGTGGACGTAGCTAGGGTTCCGTCACGTCTAACCAACTCCAGATTAGCCACTGAAAGGGCGGAGTTATATGTAGAATAGGCAATAGCCCTTGACAGAACTCTCAGAGACGTTTGTACGTCCTGAAATTCTTGCCCTTCAAGGCGTAACGACAATGCTCTGGTAAGGTGATCTGCGTACGAGAGTGCGTCTAAATTTGCTCTATTTGAAGATATTGTAGTTTCCAAGGTAGAGCTATGAATAGACATAGACGACGGCATGGATAATTCAAGATCTTCAGCCTGGTCGTCTAGACACAGAGGAACTCTCTGAATGCCCTGTCCTGCCGTTTCAAATCTATTCCTAGAATTAATGAAAGGCAGATTAAGAGCATTAGCCGATAGGAAGGCTGACTTGCCCTATTTACCAGCAAGTATATCGATAGCGTCATTCAAAAGTTCAAATGTCCGTGAGACATTCCTGGACTGAGACGGAAACTCTGGGACGGTGTCCCTAAACCGATTAAAAAATTTGGTGTCCAGTGGCGCTATAAGCCTCCTATCAGGCTGAGCAGCATCCTGGTCCGCTGGAACAACATCAGGAAGAAAATGCCGGATTAACTCGACGGCGATTTTGTGTTGTTCCGAAAGGGAGAACTCCAATTCATCCATATCCCTTTTGCCATCCTGACGGACCTTCTGGATATCTCGGTCGTCCGCTCCCGATCCAGCTGCGGAACGTACCGACCCAGCATCATCAGATTCTTCCTGCTCTGATAGGGCTTCTGCCGGATGCTGGGATGCTGCTATGATTTGTGCTATCTGCGATAGCATGTCCGTTAACGAGGCCTGCGGTGCTGCAGTCTTGCGTGATTTAGCCGCAGGAAGCTCCGTGGACGTTGTCTCTTGCATACTTCTCTTATGCAAACGTCCAGATGAAGGTGGCCTCGAATCCTTGGCTATCGGATGGCGTGACCTGGCTGTCGAGGAATCTCTGGAAGGTGATGCCGGCTGGATATCGGCAGTCACGTAGCCAAGGTGCGGTCGAGTGCGCCGACGTGAGGAGGAAGAAGCCCTTGATACAGCCTCTCCGGACTGTTTATACACCGGAGCGTCCCGAAGGGTGGACGTAAGCTCCGACTGAGGAACGTTTTGTACAACATCTGGACAGAGATGTTGTTGTACGAGAGACCTCTCTCGCTCGCAGCCCGTGCGGAGCTGGACGAGCTAGGGACCAAACCCAAAGGCTTCTTCCATCCTAAACCAAGATCCGTCGTCACTGGGTGTGCCTGAGGAATGTTTATAGTGCTCACAACACCCTTAATTCTTTCCTGGACAGCAATGGACGAACCCGGTTGCTGTACCATTCGGTAAATGGACGCGACACCGGGAGAGCTAGCGGACGTAGATGCCAACGCCGTCGATCCTACTGGGGGCCTCTTAGGCAATTGCCGTATATCCATGAGCACTTTTGCCACTAGCTCTTCTTTGGATTGTGACGACGGACGTGCACTGGAAGACGACATCACGGAAACATCACCCAATTCTTGTTCCTCTGAAAAAGAGAGTCAAAAACTTGAGTGACCTTGCGGAGAGAGGACCGGCATGTCCTGCTCCCTGCTAACAATATACCGTGACACACGTGTCCAACGTTTGTCATCCCAATTGCTACATATAGAACAAGGCTTAGTGCGGGTACACTGACTACAATTAATGCAGAAATCATGAGAATCAGAGGAAGATTTCCTTCCATTACAATTTGAACAATAATCTTTCATTGTAAAAATAATCAATCATAGTACCCGCAATAAACCTTGCAAACAAAGATACATAGTATAAAAATCCATTATAATAACATGAAAAAACGATTCAAAAAAAAAAAAAATTTTTAAATTTTTCAGAAGAGCCCAAGTTCCCAAAGGGAACCCAGAGCCCAAATGGATCCCAAAAAAGCCTAAGTGTGGACAAAAATTTTAAATCATTCTGAAAAAATTAATGCAATACTTACGGACAATATTAATGTACCTTATTATGAATAATTAAGGCAGAAGACAAGGAATCACTTATCAAAAGTAACCGTTGTCAACATAAACAAGAGGCCCCACGTGGCCTTAATCGCTCACCTGACAAAGTGACTCTAAGAAGTATTTTAGGTCACCTTCACCATGTCATGCCTCATCAACATTAACTGGTTGAGTGATAGATTTTGTTTGAAGTTCAACATTTGTTACCTAAAATTAGTTTTATTTAAAATCGTTGGTGTGTGGCCAATCTCCAATGATTTTTAATAAAGCAAATTTATCTCTGCAGACAAACTGGTTTAGCATGAAGCACAAACAAGGAATGTGAAGAGATAGCCTTGGACATCTCTCCCCAACTGTGGATATCTTCCATGTGCTACATGTATATATTTGCATGCAAGAAAACAAAAATTTTCACAAATTTTCCAAAATATTAATTTTTTTTATCATCATTGGAACAAGCTCAAACAGCTTATTCCAATAGGGGTATGGGAAGATCAGGTATATTTTTGAGACAGAAATGTGAATATATAAATAATGGTGTTTTTTTGTGAATGATGCTGGAGAATTTTGCGTAAAGATATGGTAAATGGCTTGTTCTAGATACAGAATGATGCAAAAGTATTTAAATTTGATTAGGCAAGTTGTTCCTATAATGCATTTAAAAATTGAAGTAACTGTTTTTTTGCTGACAAACTTTTAGATGTGTGTGTCTGTGTTTGTGTGTGTGTGTGTGTTTGTGTGTGTGTGTGTGTGTGTGGGGGGGGGGGGGGGGGGGGGGGGGGGTAAGAGTGTTCTTGCAAACAAAATTCCTGAATAAATGGAAAATTTTATTTTTTGTGTGAAAGACATAGTGCGTGAATGTTGTTGATTGGAACAAGCTTAGAGAGCTCATTTTAATGTGAAGTCATAAAGCTGTGTTTTACGTACGAAATTCTGGAATAACTAAAAAAATTGCTTTTTTGACTCAAAAAGCATGGTGTGCGACCTCTCATTGGAATGAGCTCAAAAAGCTCATTCCAATGGGGTATTTACAAGCGATAAGTACATGTATGTTTAAGAGACAAAAATTAAAATTTGAATAGCGATTTTTGCGAAGAATGCTGACAAGTTTTGGCAGTTATGCAGGTAAAAAGGTAAGATATGCAAAGTGGTTGTTTTTTAGAGGCGACATTTAATTAAGGGGAATTAACCCTTGATTACTGAGGTAACTTCTAAAAGTACTGAAATTTCATGAAGCAATGTGAATAACAGACAACAGTTGCCTAAAAATTTCATGAATAACTAAAATTTTTATTCCTTTGTCTCGAAAACATGGCATATGACCTTTGTTGGAATGAGCTGAATGCGTGTGTTCCAATAAGGGGTCATAAAATTTGAACGGAGATTTGTGTGAATAATGCATTAGTACTGCTAGATTTGGGTAAACGGTTCACCCTAGATACCACCCCTTCTATAGTAGATCTTTTCTGCAAATTTTGTCTAAGATTCTATCAACTTTACAAATAAATACGTTCATGAATCACAATCAGATCCACCCCACAATGTTGCATACCAAATATCAAAAGATTCTGCCTGCTGGATCTGGAGAAGAAGAATTTTTAAGAAATATGCCTGAAATGCACTAAGTTAAAATTTGGGCTCCTATACGGAGCTCAAATATAAACCCAGGGGGTCGATTTGAACAAACTTGAATCAGATCCACCCCACAATGTTGCTTACCAAATATGAAAAGATTCTGAAGCTGGATCTGGAGAAGAAGATTTTTTAAGAAATTTGCCTGAAATGCACTAAGTTCGAATTCGAGCTTCTATAGTGAGCCCAAATATGAAACTAGGAAGCCGATTAGAACAAACTTGAATCAGATCCACCACACAATGTTGCATACCAAATATCAAAAGATTCTGCCTGCTGGATCTGGAGAAGAAGATTTTTTAATAAATTTGCCCGAAATGCACTAAGTGCGAATTCGGGCTTCTATATTAAGCCCAAATATGAATCCAGGGGGCCGATTTGAACAAACTTGAATCAGATCCACACCGCAATGTTGCATACCAAATATCAAAAGATTCTGCCTGCTGGATCTGGAGAAGAAGATTTTTGAAGAAATTTGCCCGAAATGCACTAAGTTTGAATTCGAGCTTCTATAGTGAGCCCAAATATGAATCCAGGGGGCCGATTTGAACAAACTTGAAACAGATACACCCCGCAATGTTGCATACCAAATATCAAAAGATTCTGCCTGCTGGATCTGGAGAAGATGATTTTTTAAGAAATTTGCCTGAAATGCACTAAGTTCGAATTCGAGCTTCTATAGTGAGCCCAAATATGAATCCACCCCACAATGTTGCATACCAAATATCAAAAGATTCTGCCTGCTGGATCTGGAGAAGAAGATTTTTTAAGAAATTTGCCCGAAATGCACTAAGTCCGAATTCGGGCTTCTATATTAAGCCCAAATATGAATCCAGGGGGCCGATTTGAACAAACTTGAATCAGATCCACCCCGCAATGTTGCATACCAAATATCAAAAGATTCTGCCTGCTGGATCTGGAGAAGATGATTTTTTAAGAAATTTGCCTGAAATGCACTAAGTTCGAATTCGAGCTTCTATAGTAAGCTCAAATATGAATCTAGGGAGCCGATTTAAACAAATTTGCATCAGATCCATCCCACAATGTTGCATACCAAATATCAAAAGATTCTGCCTGCTGGATCTGGAGAAGAAGATTTTTTAATAAATTTGCTTGAAATGCACTAAGTTCAAATTTGGGCTCCTATACTGAGCCCAAATATAAACCCAGGGGGCCGATTTGAACAAACTTGAATCAGATCCACCCCGCAATGTTGCTTACCAAATATGAAAAGATTCTGCCTGCTGGATCTGGAGAAGAAGATTTTTTAAGAAATTTGCATGAAATGCACTAAGTTCAAATTCGAGCTTCTATAGTGAGCCCAAATATGAATCTAGGAAGCCGATTTGAACAAACTTGAATCAGATCCACCCCACAATGTTGCATACCAAATATCAAAAGATTCTGCCTTCTGGATCTGGAGAAGAAGATTTTTTAAGAAATTTGCCTAAATGCACTAAGTTCGAAATAGGGCTCCTATACTGAGCCCAAATATGAACCCAGGGGGCCGATTTGAACAAACTTGAATCAGATCCACCCTACAATGTTGCATACCAAATATCAAAAGATTCTGCCTGCTGGATCTGGAGAAGAAGATTTTTTAAGAAATTTGCCTGAAATGCACTAAGTTCGAAATCGGGCTCCTATACTGAGCCCAAATATTAACCCAGGGGGCCGATTTGAACAATCTTGAATCAGATCCACCCCACAATGTTGCTTACCAAATATGAAAAGATTCTGCCTGCTGGATCTGGAGAAGAAGATTTTTTAAGAAATTTGCCTGAAATGCACTAAGTTCGAATTCGGGCTTCTATAGTAAGCCCAAATATGTATCCAGGGGGCCGATTTGAAGAAACTTGAATCAGATCTACCCCGCAACGTTGCATACCAAATATCAAAAGATTCTGCCTGCTGGATCTGGAGAAGAAGATTTTTGAAGAAATTTGCCTGAAATGCACTAAATTCGAATTCGAGCTCCTATAGTGAGCCCAAATATGAATCTAGGGAGCCGATTTGAATAAACTTGAATCAGATCCACCCTACAATGTTGCATACCAAATATCAAAAGATTCTGCCTGCTGGATCTGGAGAAGAAGATTTTCAAAGAAATTTGCCTGAAATGCACTAAGTTCAAATTTGGGCTCCTATACTGAGCCCAAATATAAACCCAGGGGGCCGATTTGAACAAACTTGAATCAGATCCACCCCACAATGTTGCATACCAAATATCAAAAGATTCTGCCTGCTGGATCTGGAGAAGAAGATTTTTTAAGAAATTTGCCAGAAATGCACTAAGTTCGAAATCGGGCTCCTATACTGAGCCCTAATATGAACCCAGGGGGCCGATTTGAACAAACTTGAATCAGATCCACCCTACAATGTTGCATACCAAATATCAAAAGATTCTGCCTGCTGGATCTGGAGAAGAAGATTTTTTAATGATTTTCCCATTGCCTACAGTGTTAAAAAGTGCTGACTCAGCACTTTTTCAAAGTCTCGAAACTGTACCCTATGATAAAACCGATGGCAATTTTTTTTTACCAATCCTTTTTGTTGGTCCTAAGGAAGCTGCACACCAAATAAAAATTCTCAGTGCCGTGCAGTTTTGGAGATATGGGCGTTTTAAATTTTTTCTATTTTTAGCTCCTGCGGTTCCCACGGGGCTGCGGGAAAATTTTTTTTTGCATAAATCAAGTACTCATGACCCAATAAGCCCTCACATAAAATTTGGTTCAAATCAGCCTCTCGGTTTGGAAAATAGAAATTTTGGGCGGGGCAAAAAATTTTGCCCCTCTCATAACAACGCCAAGTATAGCCCCACAAACTTCTCTTGAACAAATCTGAGTCTACACCTCAAAAGGAAGCTGCACACCAAATATCAAGTCTCTGCTACTGCTGGTTCATGAGAAGAAGATTTACAAAGATTTTGGTGCCCCTTGGGGGCGTGGCACCACCCAGGAGGAGAGGCAACTTCATTTGAACAAATCTGAATTGGCATTAGGTAATAAACATTTAGCCAACATTTGAATAAAATTGGGCTAGTGGTTTAGGAGGAGAAGTCGATAATGTAAAGTTAACGCCGGACGGACGACGACGGACGCCGGATGACGGACGACGGACAGAAAGTGATCAGTAAAGCTCCCCTTGAGCTTCGCTCAGGTGAGCTAACAAACAGTGTAAACAAACCAGAAAACTGACTCCAGGCACTGGTAAACATGGCCCAGTAATCAGTGTCCAATTTAAACACTATCTGATGCTAAACAGAGCCTTCCCCAGAAGAGACAGCAGAGCATCAGATGGTAGATGCAGACCTAAAACGCCTAAACACCCCTAGGGTAAGGACGTAAACATGTGGACAGAACAGAAAAAATCTGTTTCCAAGCCAAAACTCCCAAGAAATTTTTAGTAATAAAAATTACAAAAATAAGCCAAAAGCATGGGAGAATGGCAAGGGGGGAATGAAGGAAAGGGAGAGAGGAAACACTGAACAAACAATGGAACATTCATGTCAAAAATGACAACAGCAGGGCTATGCCTTGAAAATAGGCAACATGAATAAATTTTTATAAAAAATTTTTAAGTTACAGCCCTAACATTGGAAACCACTGTTTTTCTCCTCTCCTCATCCTAAATGCACTTCCTATCCACCATTTCTCTCATAATTATGTGTCTGGCACCATTAAAACTGAGATTTACAGCACAAATATCAGTGATGTGACACTGTTTACAGGGCCAAACAAAGAATAACATTTTGGCGGGAATTTCGAGACCTCCTTGACACTGCACATGCGCAGTACAGTAAAAGTATGGAGGACCTACCAGGACATCTAATTTTTGGTTTTTGATGCAAATTTTGAGGATTGGGTGGGGGGGGGGGGGGGGGCAAAATTTGGTTTGGCCCTGAATTTAATGAGTTTGCACCAGCTAAGTCTGGGTCATTGGTACAGTATAAAAATACACTCATTCTTGTCCCACTGTGATAACAAAGCTACCCAAGAAGTTTTGTAAAGATCGGTTCATAAATACGGCCTCTAGCCCGAGCTGTATTGAATTGTTGATGGACGGACAGATGGACAGACGATGGGCCATGGCATAACCTCAAATTTGACTACCTCAAAGTTGAGCTAGAAATGCTTTTTGGGCCAAACTAAAGAAACACAAGAGGCACCATGGGGCTTGAAGCGATCACCTTGAACAGAACCTGATATAAACCGCCTAGGGAGCCCAAATATCAATCCAGGGACCCAATTTGAACAAACCTAAATCTGAACTCTCTAGAGATGCTGTATACCAAATGTGAAAGGATTCTGACTGGTGGTTCTGAAGAAGAAGATTTTTAAAGGAATTTCCTCATATCTGCACTAAAGTTGAAATTTTGGGCTACAATAGAGAGCCCAAATATGAACCCAGAGACCCAATTTGAACAAACTTGAATCTGACCCCCCTAGAGATGTTATATATCAAATATCAAAGCATTCTGACTGTTGGGTTTGAAAAAAAAGATTTTTAAATATTAATCCCCATACTGCCCAAAGTTAAAAATTAGGGCTCCTGTATTCAGCCAAATATGAACCAAGGGGCTTTATTTTAACAAACCGATATCTGACCCCCCCCCCCCCCCCCCCCCCCCCCCCTGCACCCCCTATGGATGCTGTATACCAAATATCAAAAGATTTTGATCAATGGATCTGGAGAAAAAAAATTTAAATTTTTTGGCAAATATGCGGACTCGGCATTTATACGATACTCTCTACAGAACACCCTGTTACAACTGACGGCAATTTTTTTTTACCATTCAGTTCTATGGGTGCTCAGAATGCTTCATACCAAATAACAGTTCCCTGTTCCGTGGGGTTTGGGAAATATTGGAGTTTGAAAATATTTCTATTTTTAGCTCCTGAGGTTCCCACAGGGACACACAAAATTTTTTTGCATGAATCAAGTACTTATAACCCAATAACATCACAAACCAAATTTGGTTCAAATCGGATCATCGGTTCAGAAAGTTAAAAAATTTATAGTAATTTATATATTTTTTATACTTACCAATGACCCAGACTTAGCTGGTGCTAACTCTAACAAAACCAGGGCCAGACACAAATTTTGCCCCCCAATCCCCAAAATTTGCATCTAAAACCAAAAGAAATCATGTCCTATAGGACCTCCATACTTCGCCCCTACTGCGCATGCGCAGTGTCAAGGACATTCCGAAATTGGCGCCAATTATCATTCTTACTGGCAGTGCCTGGTCAGCACTATGTACTCAGCGGGGAGGCAAGAGTTCCCAACTCCTGGGAGGGCCATCCCCGTCTGGGTCATTGGTAAGTATAAAAAATATATAAATTACTATAAATTTTTTAACATTTTTATACTGTACCAATGACCCAGACTTAGCTGAATAGTAAAAAGGTTGGAGGGCCTAGGACATAGAGGAAAATCCAATAAGCTCAACTATATAATATAGAGGCAACCCCTTAAGGAGAAAAGGAGTATTAGGCTTTACATGTATCTTTCTTATTTAATGTTAAATTAGAAAGATACAATACCCTTCATAATTGAGCACAATAACATTCATGTTCTCTATTAACATCCAGTATAACCCTTTATACTAATTACTTTTAAAGTAAGCCAATAAATAAAGTTAGTCCAGAGAATTGAGACTCTTTATATTCTTTTAAAAGTGTCCGAGGATTGTATATTAACGCCTGTTTGACACTTGACATATACAAATGCTTCACACCGAGCTACACTTTAAAAATATGACATGAATGAATTTTAACATTAATATTACACTTTAAAACCATCCCGGAAGCGACTCAGAAATACTGACTTTGGAGGAGGCATTCCCTTGCTTTTCACTATAAAGCAGGTGACCTAAGGGAACACCCTCCCCCCCCCCCCCTTCCCCTTGCCCTGGGTCAAATAGCCCAGAGCGAAGAGGGCAGCCGGACAGAGTCACTGCCCGAACAGAAAGCCTGCATAACTATAGTTGCAACTGTTTAGTGGACGACATTCTGAGCAACAGATAACGGACCTAAACAATGCAGGTCTCCAGAAATGGACTAAATATTTCTGAGATAAAAATTCGTGAATGTGGATGACTGAGACCAATAAGCAGCCTTCATTAAATCTGTAATAGCAATACTATTAGCGTAAGCCCAAGAAGTAGCAAGAGCTCTTACTTCATGAGCGGAAATCTTAAGCACAGACTGCTGAGAAGAAGATAAACTCTCATAAGCAGTACGGATCGTTAATTGAATCCATCTAGCAATAGAATGGACCGAAATGTCCCTTCTATTAGGCATCAAAGACAGAAAGAAACATTTCCGTCCCTTTCTGATAAACTGAGATCTTTGTTTATAGATACGTAACGCTCTAACAGGACAGAGTAAAGGCCTACGCCCGTCTGAAGACGGAAGAGCCTTAATGACAATAGGTTCCGGATATTTATTAGGAGCCTGATTCTTAGCTAAAAAACCGACATTAGTAGTGAAGGTGATAGTGTTCCCAACACTACGATAGTGAGAATCATCCACCGATAGTGCATGAAGCTCACTGACTCTTCTAGCAGAAGAGAAAGCTAAGAGAAAAGCTGTCTTATAAGATAAGAATTTGAAATCTACTGTCCCAAGAGGTTCAAATGGCTTTTCCTTCAATTTAAGAAGAACCCAAGCTAAATTCCATTTAGGAATTAACCTAAGAGTTCTGGGTCTATTTATCGAGAAGTTTCTAACTAACTTAGATAAAGAGACATTAGATCCAATTTGTAAACTATCATGATGTGCATAGGTATCAGATAACATAGACCTATAACCCTTGATAGTAACAGGCTGCAGTTTGATTTCGTCAAATAAGTAAACTAGAAAGTTTGCAATGTCTGGTATAGAGGGATCGAAAATATCTACAGAATGATCCCTACACCAACGACGAAAAACCTTCCACTTAGCCGCATAGTTTAGCGAAGAGGAGATCCTCCTACAGTTAGAAATCGCGTCCACTGCTCGTCCTGTAAAGTGCTTGCCATGCAAGAAGGACCGCACAACGGAAAAACGTGAAGGTTGAGACCTTGCAGGTTGTGATGGAGTTGACGCGATTTCCCCTGTGAAAGAAGATCCTCCCGTGGAGGAAGCTTTCGCGGTAGGTCCCACAACAGACACCTGAGTAGATTTATCCACGGTCTCTGTGGCGACAGAGATGCTACCAACAGAATCTTGCATTGAGATTGTTTTATCTTTAGCAATACTTGCTGAATTAACGGCGCTGGAGGATACGCATATCCTATCATTCCGTCCCAAGGGATCGACAGAGCGTCTACTGCAAATGCTCTTGGATCCGGACACGGAGACACATACGTCTGCAACTGATTGTTGAGATGTGTCGCAAATAAGTCTATCATTGGCCGTTCCCATTGGTAGCAAATCTGATTGAATACTTGTTTGTTGAGAGTCCACTCCGACGGCAACAAGCGACCCTTTCATGAAAGGGAGTCTGCTAGTACATTCAGACGACCCGGTATGTGACGGACCGAAAGAAGAACCTGATGTTCTAGCGCAAACAGAAGGATTCTTTCCGTTAGATTGAACAACGGAACTGAATGAGTGCCTCCCTGATTCCGTATATACGCAACTACTGTCGTATTGTCGGATAGGATTTGGACATGAGCATTGTGAATAATGTCCATCCAATGACGTAAGGCAAGCCAAATTGACATCATTTCCTTGATGTTTATGTGCTTGCCCAGGAATTGCGGATCCCAAAGACCCTGGCATCTCGAATCCGTTGGGATCAATGATGCACCCCAACCTGTTTGACTGGCATCCGTCATAATGGTAAAACTCGGATCCGGCAACTGCAGCGGAACTCCCTGAGTTAACCACTGAATGTTTGACCAAGTCTGAATCTCTTGTTTCACTTGATCTGACAAGAGAACGTCGATGTCGAGCGAATGAATTTTCACACTCCAATTCTGAGTCAAGAAAATTTGGAGAGGACGCGTGCGTAACCGCCCCATCGGAATGAGATCCGCAGCGGCTCCGCACAGACCTATCAGTCTCATAAATTCTCTCGCTGTGACATTGTCTGCGTGCAGACAATAGCGAGCGTAACAACTGACTAATTTCGCTCTGGTTAACGGCAGACGAACGAGATTGTTGTGCGTCTCGAAGCTCATTCCCAGATGTGTGAATGACTTGAACGGCACCAGATCCGACTTCTCCTCGTTCACTATAAAACCGAGACGTTGGAGCAATAGAAGTAGATTCTGAACATCGTTCTGAAGCGTTAACTCGTTGCCGTACCTCTGAAGAATGTCGTCCAGGTAGGCCGACGTTACCGCAGACGAATGAGCTCGGAAATAGATCATTACCGAGTTCATTACCCGAGTGAAAGCCCAGGGAGCAAGATTCAATCCGAAGCACATCGCCCGGAATTGATACACTACTCCTAGGACTGCGAAGCGTAGATACTTTCTGAATGTCGGATGTACCATGACATGAAAGTACGCATCTTTGAGATCTATGCTTGTTGCATAATCGTTCACCCGAATACTCGCTCTGACCGACCGAATCATCTCCATATAAAACTTCGGAGCGACGATCAGCTTGTTTATCCAGCTCAAATCTATGACTGGACGGAACAAGCCGTCTGGTTTCGGAACCAGAAACTGATGGCTGTAGAATCCCGGAGTCTCCTGGTTTTCTACGACCTCTACCGCGTTCTTCATTAAAAGAGACTGCACCTCTGATAATAGAGCGTCCCTTTTCTGCGGATCTGACGGAAGTTGAGTCCATTTTGGACTTCGAGTTAATGGAGGCTTTCGTTTGAAGGATATCTTTAGACCTTCCGAAGTCACTCCTCTCACCCAAGGGTCGTCCGTAATCGACGCCCATTCTTGTGAAAAGCTCGACAACCTTCCGCCAACCGGTACGCGATAGAGGTTTAAGCCATCACCTCCTGGACCTGCGAGGCCTGCGGTAGGAGAAACCACGTCCTCCACGACCCGCACCTCGTCCCGTCGACCTCGGGGCGTCCGACCGGTTGTCCCGGCCCGAAGGACGTCCCGAACGTGAGTCGCTACCTTGACGGTCTCTCGAATAAGACCAAGAGGACGCACCGGAACCTCTAAAGGAACCTCTCTTGGGCGCATTAGACCCAGAAGTGCCTGTCTTATTCTTGTCTGCCGTATCCGACTTCTTAGAAGCAGATTTGAACAACAGAGAATCCGAAGCTTTCTTTGTAATTTTATCATAAATTGCAGAAAGCTTGCTGTCAAAGAGAAGTTCTCTGGAGACCGAAGCGACTCTGAGAGAGTTCTTCACCTTAGAATCCACGAGTGTGGATGTAGCTAGGGCTGCGTCACGTCTAACCAACTCCAGGTTTGCCACTGAAAGGGCGGAGTTACACGTGGAATAAGCTACTGCCCTTGAAAGAAGTCTTAAAGAGGATTGTATATCCTGAAATTCTTTGCCTTGAAGGCGCAGTGATAACGCCTTAGTAAGGTGATCTGCGTAAGATAAGGCATCTAAACTGGCTCTGTTAGACGAAATAGCTGTTTCCAACACCGCGGTTGGAATAGACGCCGACGACGGAAATGATAGCTCCAAGTCTTCCGCCTCGTCGTCCATACGCAGAGGAACTCTCGGAATACCCTGTCCTGCCATGTCGAATTTATTCCTTGCATTAATGAAAGGCAGGTTGAGAGTATTGGCAGACAAGAAACCTGCTTTCCCCGTTTTGGAAGCAAGTTTAAATATAGCGTCGTTCAATAATTCAAATGTTCTTGCAACATTACTGGACTGAGCCGGAAACTCGGGAGCGATGTCCCTGAACCGCTCAAAAAATTCAGAGTCCAATGACGCTATAATCCTCTTGTCCGGAACCGCAGCAGTCTGGCCCGACGGAACAACTTGAGGGAGAAAGTGCCGGATGAAGTCCACGGCAGCTTTATGTTGTTCCGAAAGGGATAGCTCCAAGTCATCCGTATTCCTTTCACCATCTGGTCGGACCTCATGATGCTCCTGGTCGTCCGCCCCCGATGCTTCGGCGGAGCGTACCGACCCAGCGCCGTCGGATAATTCCCGATCCGACACCGTTTCTATCGGCTGCGATAAGTTGTGCTATCTGCACAAGTACGTCCGGCATCGAGACCTGCGGAGGCGCAGTCTTTCGCTGCTTCGCCGAGGGCAGCTCCGCATCTGATGGCTCCCACATACTTTTTCTATGCGAACGTCCGGAGTCCATCGGCCTCGTGTCCCTGGCTGCCGGATGGTGTGACCTGGTCGCCGAAGAATCCTTGATCGGCGAAGCTGGTAAAATATCGGCGGTCACGCAGCCAAGGTGCGGTCATGTGCGCTGACGAGAGGAAGAAGCCTGAGCAGTCTCCGCGGACTGCCTATACAACGGAGCGTCCCGAGCGACGGACGTATGCTCCGCTTGCGACACATTTTGTACCACAACATCTGGTCCCAGATGTTGTTGTACGAGAGAGGGGCCTCTCTCGCTCGCGGCCCGGCTGGACCTGGACGAGCTAGGAACCGGACTCAAAGGCTTCCTCCGATCTCGCCTGCTATCCGCCGTCACTGGGTGTGCACGTTGAATGTTTATAGTGCTCGCATCACCCAACATTTCCTCCTGGACCGCATCGGACGAACCCGGCTGCCGAACCATTCGGTGAATGGACGCTACACCGGGCGAGCTAGCGGACGACATTTGTTTAATCTCCATGAGCACTTTTGCCGCTAGCTCTGTATTCATTTGTGACGACGGAAGCACACTTGCGGAAGATAACATGGAAACATCACCCTGTTCTTGTTCCTCTGAAATATAAACTGAGAGAGTAGAGTGACCTTGCGGAGAAAGAGCCGGCATAGCCCTTTCTCCAGTAACAACATACCGTGACACACGTTTCCAATGTTTGTCATCCCAATATTGACATATAGAACAGGGATTAGTGCGAGAACACTGACTACAATTAATACAATGATCATGAAAGTCAGAGGAAGATTTCTTCCCATTACAATTTGGACAATATCCTTTCATTGTGAAAAGTCAACAACAAGTCCTAGTTACTCGCACAAACCCCTGACATAAAGATACATAATAACATGATCCATTAATAATGAAAAAACAATTGCAAATCAAAATAATTTTTGAAAAATATTTTTTCAGCGAAGCCCAAGTTTCTGAAAAGTAACTTTGAGCCCCGATGGATCCGATGGCTAAGTGTGGTCAAAAATTTTAAATTTATATTAAATAATTAATGCAACACTTACGGATAATCTAAATGTATCTTATAGTGAGATAACTACACCAAAGGCAAACAGCCCCCCTCAAAAGAGACTGTTGCCAATGTAAACAAACAGTGTAAAACACCAGAAAACATGACTCCAGGCACTGAAAAAACTGGCCCGAAATCAGTCATCAACATTACACTCTATCTGATGCAAGACAGAGACTCCCAGGGGAGAATCTGCAGAACATCAGATGGAAGATGCAGAACACAACGTTTATACACCCATGGGTGAAAACGTATCTATGGGGAAAATAACAGAAAACATTCTGTAACCAAGCAACTCTCCCAAGAGAATTTTAGAAATGAACTTTCTCAAAAATATGCCAAAAGCATGGGAGAATTGCAAGGGGGGACTTAGAAGAGCAGGGGAGAGGAAACACTGAATAAGCAGTGCAACTTTTTAGCAAGAATGACAACAAGAGGCCCATGCCTCGAAAGTTAAAAAATTTATAGTAATTTATATATTTTTTATACTTACCAATGACCCAGACATAGCTGGTGCTAACTCTTAAAATATAGGGCCAAACACAAATTTTGCCCCCCAATCCCCAAAATTTGCATCTAATACTAAAGAAAACATGTCCTGAAAGGCCCTCCACACTTCGCCCCTACTGCGCATGCGCAGTGTCAAGGACGTTCCGAAATTGGCACCATTAAACATTCTAATAACCAGTGCCTGGTAAGCGCTATGTACTCAGCGGGGAGGCAAGAGTTCCCAACTCCTGGGAGGGCCATCCCCGTCTGGGTCATTGGTAAGTATAAAAAATATATAAATTACTATAAATTTTTTAACATTTTTATACTGTACCAATGACCCAGACATAGCTGAATAGTAAAAAGGCTGGAGGGCCAAGGACATAGAGCAAAGTGGAATACGCTCAATAAAATAAAATAGAGTCATCCCCTGTAGGGAAAAAGAAGTAATAGGCCTTACATGTATCTTTCTTATTTATGATAAATTAGAAAGATACAACACCTTCCAAAATTGAGCTTCAAACATCCATGTACTCTATTAATATCCAATATAATCCTTATACTAATAATTTTTAAAGTAAGCCAATAAATAAAGTAAGTCTAGAGAATAGAGACTCTTATACTCCTAAAAGTGTCTGAGGATTGCATAATCAAGTCCGTTGACATATGCAATATTCAAAAGCTATACTTTAAAAACTAAGACTTGAATGAATTTTAAAAACCTAAACTTCTCACTAAACAACCATCCCAATAACAGCTCAGAATTACTAACTCCGGAGGAGGTATCCCCTTGTTTTCATAGTAAAACAGGTGACCCAAGGGAACACCCTCCCCCCCCCCCCCTTTTTCTTGCCCTGGGTCAAATAGCCCAGAGCGAAGAGGGCAGCCGAACGGAGACACTGCCGAAACAGACAGCCTACCTAGCTATAGTAGCAACTGTTAAGTGAATGACATTCTGAGCAGTAGATAATAGACCTAACAATAGAGGCCTCCAGAAATGGACTCGATATTTCTGAGATAAAATTCATGAATGTGGATGGCTGAGCGCAATGAGCGGCCTTCAAAAATCTATAATAGCGACACTATTAATGTAAGCCCAAGAAGTAGAAGAACTCTTACTTCATGAGCCGAAATCTTAAGCACAACTGCTAAGTCAATGATATACCATAAGCAATACCGATAGTTAATAGAATCCATTAACAATAAAATGGAGCGTAACGTCCTTCTACTAGACATCAAAGACAGAAGAAGCTTACGCCCATAGTAATAAACAGATATCTGTTTATAAATACATAAACTGTACCCGGAAAGAGTAAAGGCCTATGCCCATACGAAGACGGAAGGACCTTAAAATAATAGGTTCCGGATAATAGGAGCCTAACTCTTATGCAACAATCCAACCTAAATAGTAACGGAAGTAGTGATTCCGAAACTACGAAAGTGAAAATCATCCATCGATAGTGCATGAAACTCACTGACTCTACAGTAAAAGAGAAACCAACAGAATTACTGTCTAAAAGGTCAGAATTTGAAAACTACTGTTTCCAGAGGCTCAAATGATTACTTAGCTAAATAAGAACCGAAGTTAAAATCCGTATAGGAATTTAATCTAAAGATTCTAAGTCTATTTATCAAAAAGTTACTAACTGACTTAGATAAAGAGACAAAAGACTCAATTGTAAACTATCGTAGAGTGCATAGGTATGAGGTAACATAAACCTATAACCTAAATAATAACAGGCTGCAGTAGATCTTGTGAAACAAGTATACTAAAAAATAGCAATGAGTAGTATGGAGGGATCAACAATATGAACATAATGATTCCTACACCACGACGGAAGAGCCTCCACTTTAACCGCATAGAATAGCGAAGAAGAGGATCTCCTATAGTAAGAAATCGCGTCCAAAGCTCGTCCAGTACAGTGCTTACAATGCAATACGGACCACACAACGGAATACATGAAGGTTGCGACCTTGCTGGTTGTGATAAAGATGACACGATTTACCCAGTGAAAAAAGATTCTCACATAGAGGAAGATTTCACGTTAAGACCCACAGTAGACAAGAGAGTAAATTACTCATGATCTCTGTGAAGATAGAGATGCTATCAACAGAAATGTATTGTGGTTGTTTATCTTAGCAATACCTGCTAAAACAACAGCGCCGGAGGATACGCGTATCCTATCATTCCGTCCTATAGATCAATAGAGCGTTAACAATATTAGCTCAGAGATCTGGACAAGCCAACACATACGTCTGCAATTGATTAGCAAGCTGTGTCATAAATAAATCATCATTGGGCGCTCCCATAGATAGCAAATCTGATTGAATACTTGTTTGTTGAGAGTCCATTCTGACAGCAACAAGCGACCCGTAAGAGAACGGGAGTCCGATAAAACAATCAGAAGACCCGGAATATGACGGACCAAAACTGAACTTGGTGTACTATAACCAACAGACGGATTCTTTCCATTAAATTGAATAACGGAAACGAAAGAGTGCCTCCCTGGTTCCGGAGATACGCCACTACTGTCGAATTAAAGGACAGAAATTTGGGCATGCGTTACTGAATAATGTTCATGCAATGACATAAAGCAAGCCTAAAAAACATTATTCCGCGGAAGAAAACTGATTGCTAAGAGACTGCGGAACCCAAAGACCCTGGCACTTCGAATCCGTAGGGATCAGTATTATATCCCAATCTGTTTGACTGGCAACCGTCATAACAGCCACACTCGGGTCCGGCAACTGCGGTGGCACTCTCTGAGTCAACCACCGAATGTTTGCCCCAGTCTGAATCTCTTGTAACACTAGATAGACAAGAGAACGTGTAAATCGAGCAATTCATGGATTGCCGAAAAGTTGCCGTCGAAGAGAAGCTCCTCCGAGAACGAAGCGACTCTGAGAGAGTTCTTAACCTTACTATCCACGTGTGTGGATGTAGCTAGGGCTGCGTCACGTCTAACTAACTCCAATCAGCCACTGAAGGGCGGAGTTATACGTGAACAAACTACTGCCCTCAAAAGAAATTACATTGAGAATAATATCCCGTAAATCTTTTCTTGAAGACGTAATGATAACGCCTCAGTAAGGCGGATTACGTATGATAAAGCGTCTAAGTTAAGTCTACTATACATAATGTCGTTCCCAACATTGAAATTGGAAAAGACATAAACGGCGAAAAAGAATATATACAGTCTTTAATCACACCGTCTAGACGCATATGAACTCTCGGTATGCCCTGCTCTGCCAAAATAAACTATTCGTATAAATGATAAAATGGCAGAAATGAGCAACGCGGACAAGAAACTAAACTATCATGCTTAGTAGCAGGCTTGTGTTGTAATGACAATATTGGACTGCGTCGGTAAGTCAGGGACAATGTCCCTGAACCGATCGAAAAATCCGAGTCCAATGACGCTATAAGTCTCTTATCCAAGATCGCAGCAATGAAGTCCGAAATAACAATCACTGGAAGATAATGCCAGAAGATATGAAAGGCATCTTCCGATACTACTAAAGGGAAAACTCGAAATCTTTTGAATCCCTTTCGCCATCCTGTCGGACCCTATAAAGCGTTCGGTCGTCCGTACCTGATGCAACCGCGGACCGCACCGACCCAGCGCCGTCGGATAATTCCTAATTCGACCGAGAAACTGTCAATTGCTGGGATGCTGCGAAACAACTGTGCTAACCCGGATAGCACGTCCGGCACTGAGGCCTGAGGTGAAGCGGTCTTACAATGCATTGCCGCTGGAAGCTCCGTGATCATTACCCCGTGCATACTACCAATATGCGAGCGAACGGAGTGTATAGGCCTCGTGTCCCTTGGCTACCGGATGGCACGACCTATTCGCCGTGGAATCACTGAATGCCGAAACTGATCGGATACTCGAGGTCACGTAGCCAATGTGCGGTCGTGTGCCCTGCTGTGAGGATGAGGAAGCATTAAGGACAGTCTCTCGGACTGTCGATATAACGGAGCGTCCCGACCAACGGACATATGCTCCGAATGTAAAATATCTGAACCACAACATGCGGTCCCTTATGTTGTTGGACGAGAGAGGGACCTCTCTCGCTCACAGCCCGGACGGACCTGGACAAGCCAGGAACCGGACTAACAGGCTTCCTCCGATCTGTCCTCAATCTGCCGTCACTGGGTGAGTACTAAAGTAATTAAAGTGCTCGCATCACCCAAATCTCCTTCCTAGACCGCAACGGACGAACCCGGCAGCCGAACCATTCGATGAATGTACGCTATACCGGGTGAGCTAGCGAATGTCACTCCGTAGGTGATAGACATATTCCATGAGCACTTATTGCCGCTAACTCTTCATTAACTATGACGACAGAGGCACACTTTTGAAAGACATCTCCATAACTCTTCGAATAAGAAACCAGAAATGCTTGGTTAGCAAGCATAAAATAATAATATATATAGCGTCGTTCAATAATTCGAAAGTTGTGTAACATTATTGGACTATGTCGGAACTGAGGGACGATGTCCCTGAACCGAACCAAAAATTTCCAAGTCCACCGACGCTATCAGTTTCTTATCCGGCATCGCAGCATTCTGGTCCGACGAAAGAAGCTGTAGAAGACCAAGTCAGATGACATACACAACAGCATATGTTGTTCCGAAAGGGAAAGCTCGAAATCCTCCGAATCCCTTTCGGTATCCCGTCGGACCGGATGAAACTTTCGGACGTCCGTACCCGCTTCCGCGGAGCGTCCCGACCCAGCATCGTCGGATAAAATATATGCGACAGATTCAGTTGATGCTGGGATGCTGCGATAAACTGTGCTATTAAGGAAAGCACGTCCGTTCCCGAGGCCTGTGCAGTAGCGGTCTTACGATGCATTGCCGCCGGAAGCTCCGTGTACGTTGACTCCCGCACACTTCCTATGCAAACGTCCGGAGTCTGCAGGCCTCGTGTCCCTGGCTACCGGATGGTGTGACCTGGTCGCCGAAGAATCCTTGATCGGCGAAGCTGGTAATATATCGGCGGTCACGCAGCCAAGGTGCAGTCGTGTGCGCTGACGAGAAGAGGAAGCCTTAGCAGTCTCCGCGGACTGCTTATACAACGGAGTGTCCCGAGCGACGGACGTATGCTCCGCTTGCGACACATTTTGTACCACAACATCTGGGGCCAGATGTTGTTGAACGAGAGAGGGGCCTCTCTCGCTTGCCGTCCGGATGGACCGGAACGAGCTATGAACCGGACTAAAAGGCTTCCTCCGTTCTCCCTCCGATCCGCCGTCACTGGGTGTGCATTAGGTTAATTTATAGTGCTCGCATCACCCCAAAATTCCTTCTAGACCGCAACGGACGAACCCGGCTGCCGAACCATTCGGTGAATGGACGCTACACCGGGCGAGGTAGCGGACGTCAAAGGCCGTCGAACCTACTAGGGTCCTCTTAGGCAATTGGCGTATTTACATGAGCACTTTTCCGCTAGCCCTTCATTAATTGTGACGACGGAGGCACACTGTTGGAAGACATCACAGATACATCACCCTAATCTTGATCGTCTGAAATAGAAATTGATAAAGTAGAGTGACCCTGCGGGGAAAGGACCGGAGTGTCCAAATCCCCAATAACATACCATGACATACGCTTCCCATATTGTCATCAAAATCATACGATACAGAACAGGAGTTAATGCGAGTACACTGACCACATATAGAATGATAATAAAGTCAGAGGAAGACTTCCTCTTAAAACAATTGATCAATATCCTTTCAATGTGAAAAGAAAACAAGTCCTGGTACACGCACTAACCCCTGGCAATCAAAATACATAATAATAATATGATCCATTAATATAGAAAAAATAACTGAAATCAAAATATTTTGAAAAAATATTTTTTCAGAACAGCCCAAGTTTCTGAAAAGTAACGTTGAGCCCCAATGGATCCCAAGCCTAAGTGTGGAAAAAAAATTTTAAAAATATTTTAAACAATTTATTCAACACTTACGAACAATAATAATGTATCTAGTTATGATTAAAATAACATCAAGATATTATTTTTTAGAAATCCCCCCCTCACACAGAGGGCTGTTGTAAATGTAAACAATGAGTGTAAAAACACTAAAATAAGACTCCAGGCACCCAGGCCCGAAATCAGTTACCAAAAATACACTATCTGATGCAAAACAGAGACTTCCAGGGAAGAAACTGCAGAACATCAGATGGTAGATGCAGAACACAACGCCTAACCACTCGTAGGTGAAGACGTAAACATGGGGAAAAGAACAGAATTCATTCTGTTATTCAGCTAAAACTCCCAAGAAAATTTAGTAATAATAATTACAAAAACTATGCCAAAAGCATGGGAGAATAGCAAGGGGGAACTTAAAGGACAGGGAGAGAGGAAAAACACTTAAAAAACAGTGTAACTAAATAATCAGAATGACAACAAAATGGCTGCTGCCTTGAAAATAGGTAACTTAACATAATTTCATTAAAAAATTTTAAGTTACAGCCCTGATAATATTCTGTCACACATTTTTTTCCTCTCCTCCTTCTCTATCCTCCTTAGAATCACCATTTCACTAATATTTATGTGTCTGGCATCATTTAAACTGAGATTTATAAGCACAAAGATCAGTCAGATGTTAACTGATGAAGGGCCAAACTTAGAATGTTTAATGGCGCCAATTTCGGAACGTCCTTGACACTGCGCATGCGCAGTAGGGGCGAAGTGTGGAGGGCCTTTCAGGACATGTTTTCTTTAGTTTTAGATGCAAATTTTGGGGATTGGGGGGCAAAATTTGTGTTTGGCCCTATATTTTAAGAGTTAGCACCAGCTATGTCTGGGTCATTGGTACAGTATAAAAATATAGGCAACTTAACATAATTTCATAAAAAATTTTAAGTACAGCCCTGATTATTTTTTGTCACTCCTTTTTCCTCTCCTCCTTCTATATCCTCCTTAGAATCACCATTTCTCCAATAATTACGTGTCTGGCATCCTTTAAACTGAGATTTACAAGCACAAAGATCAATGAGATGTTGACTGATGAAGGGCCAAACAGAGAATGATAATTGGCGCCAATTTCGGAACATCCTTGACACTGTGCATGCGCAGTAGGGGCGAAGTATGGAGGTCCTATAGGACATGATTTCTTTTGGTTTTAGATGCAAATTTTGGGGATTGGGGGGCAAAATTTGTGTTTGGCCCTGGTTTTGTTAGAGTTAGCACCAGCTAAGTCTGGGTCATTGGTACAGTATAAAAATATAGAAATTTTGGGCGGGGCCAAAAATCTTTCCTCTCCCATTCCAAAAGCATATATTGCTTCGCGATCTTTCTTTGAAGAAATTTGAATCTACACCTCAAAAGGAAGCTCCACACCAAATATCAAGTGGTTTTGGAGAAGCCCAAAATATGGTGTTGACGGATGAAGGATGATGGCCGGAACGTGATTAAACTCAGCTTGACTTCCTCAAGGCGAGTTAAAAACACCCAAATAACACTGGGGAGGAGGGAGAGTATAGGAGTAATTTTTTTTTTGCATGGGAAAAATTGCCTCAATAACACGAGGGGGGGGGGGGGGTGAATAAATGATAAGCTTTTCTCCAGAATAAAGGAAAGTGACAATATTCCTGTTAATTGAATACCCAAGTTAATTTAATAATTTTCACAGGCAAAGTGGCTATTCAATTAACAGGATTCAACTTTATATAAAATAACCAAGCTGTGATTAATACTTTGGACTTTTTAAAAAACATCTGATCAAATATTCTTGAAACAGACTACTGGTTCTCTGTTACAGATTTGAATCTGATGACATTGGGAAGATAATGAGGGGTTAGAAAACAAACTCTATGGCCATTATTTGAGGGAGTTTTACTGTCATGCATGCCACCATGAAACAAAATGTAACTGGCTGGATTTGTATCACTCACAAAAAATGGTGCAAAAGAAAAATTACCAGAGAATAAGAAAGTGTGAAATTTACTAAGCAAATTTATTGATACGGTAAAATAAATTCAAAGCAGATTATGCAGCTAACACTTGAGTGGATTAACTCCTTACATGCTGCCAATGTATATTCCTGCCTTAGAGAGAAAATCTCTTGCTATTCAAATAAGTCAAATTAGAGGATACTTTAACCAAATTTTTCCCTGTAGATTGTATTGACTTTTAACCACTAACTTTTTCTGAATTTTTCATCAAATCCAGTCTGGCTGCTTTACAGCAGCCATGACAAGATTTGATGAAAAATGTTTTCAAATTACTCAGCACGTTAAGAATTAAAGAAGAACCAGCATCCCTATCATAGACCGGATAAATCGCCCTATGATTACTCATCTAGTCACAGTCTGTTCGCGAGTTATGTTTCCTTTAGGGGGTGGCAGGTAGACAGCCAATCTGTCTATGCCACTTCCCACGGTATGCTATTTGTTACTCATGCATAATCTTTATTTTTGTTTACATCATACATATATGTATATCGTGAATAAAGAATCTGAATCTGAAGAAATAGATATGATAAGATCTGTTAAAATTAAAAAGCATAAGAAATTATCAATGAATTTGCCACACTGGAAGTTTTACCTGTTTTTTCTCTTTTGGCAACATTTGGTTCATCTTGTTTCTGAAACAAAAATTGAAAGAATTTCAAAACTGAAAAATACCAATCTTATCTAATACTTTAAACAAACCTGCGTAATTTTGTTTGTTTGTTTATTGGGGTGCAGTGACACTTTCAACAGCCAGGGTTACATTGAGTCAGAAAGTTTTACAGGTGGAGGAAGCCAGTGTACCGGAAGAGAACCACTGACAAATGGCGAGCAACTGTCCGTCTCTCCAACTTATTAATTCACAAGCAGAGATAGCAGCAGTTACAGGCAAGTGCACCACTGACATGCAGTACACCTCAGTACACAGTGCCACCACGTCCCAACATGGGCAATTGGATTAAGTGTCTTAACCAAGGACACAATGCAGTTAATGCTGGTCAGGTTCGAACCATCAATCTTTTGGTTTAAAGTCCAATGTTCTAACCACTGATCCATTAAGCTTCCTTATATGACTGTGTACTTTTGCTCTTGTAGACAAGTTCTGTTTTGTGAAATTATTAGAAGGGAATTTTTGTCTTACACAAATACATTAAAAATGCAAAGATTACTTTACTTTGATTACTTTATTTGACCAATGTAAAATTACGAATTTAACCAGTTGTACCTTGTTTAAGAGAGCTCAGTGAGGTCTGTCAAACAAGATATAATTTATGAAATTCTCAGTTGCATCGAGAAAATTTTTGTTGGTTAAAGATTTGTATTTTACATCCAAGTATTCAGTGTTAATACTCTGTGATTCTCTACAATGATAGTTGTTTCTAAATGTATATGTTAACCACTTAGCCCTTTACTAAATGTAACAATAAAAACCGGCCAGCATTATTCACAAAAATCACCATTCAATTTTTATTATTTTTTTCATTTTTTGTCACAAAAACATAGCGCGACCCCTCAATGAAACAAGGTCACTGAGTTTGTTCCAATGAGAGTCATAGGCTATGTTTTTGACACAAAAAATGGAAAATTTAGTTATTCAAGAATTTTGTTTGAAAGTGTCGTCTTCATTTGGTGTTAGTTAAAGGGTTGAGCATTAATGTAATGAATTTTCAAACATTTTATCTTGTTTTTTTTTAACACCATCTGGGAAAAATAGGCCGATGAAATCGTCAGATGTGTACCCATACGCGCAACTAGTAGAAAGCTGTATGACGGAGGGCCACCATGGATGCCGACATTATGTACACCATACATGGTATGGGTACATATAGAAATGGATTGGAAGAGTGTCTAATTTGTTGGATAAAGGGTTAATATCTCCAGATCAAATTATCAGATTTACATAAAAAACTATACAGCACAGCACATCAGTAACCTGAACATATATATGAAGTAACATGACAATCGGATTGATATTTTTTGAGTTATCTCATGCCAAAGGGAATGGAGGAATTTTCAATTTGAAGGATAAAGGGTTAATATCTCAGGATCAAATTATCAGATTTACACCAAAAACTATACAGCTCGGCACATCAGTAACCTGAACACAAATATAAAGTAACTTGACAATCCAAGCAATATTTTTCAAGTTATCGAATGCCAAAGGGATTGGAGGAATTTTCAATTTGAAGGATAAAGGGTCAATATCTCAGGATCAAAATAACAGATTTAAACCAAAAACTATACAGCTCGGCACATCAGTAACCTGAACACAAATATAAAGTAACATGACAATCCAAGCAATATTTTTCAAGTTATCGAATGCCAAAGGGATTGGAGGAATTTTCAATTTGAAGGATAAAGGGTTAATATCTCAGGATCAAATTATCAGATTTACACCAACAACTATATAGCTCGGCACATCAGTAACCTGAACACAAATATAAAGTAACCTGACAATCCAAGTAATATTTTTCAAGTTATCAAATGCCAAAGGGATTGGAGGAATTTTCAATTTGAAGGATAAAGGGTTAATATCTCAGGATCAAACTATCAGATTTACACCAAAAACTATACAGCTCAGCTCATCAGTAACCTGAACACAAATATAAAGTAACTTGACAATCCAAGCAATATTTTTCAAGTTATCGAATGCCAAAGGGATTGGAGGAATTTTCAATTTGAAGGATAAAGGGTTAATATCTCAGGATCAAAATTACAGATTTACACCTAAAACTATACAGCTTGGCACATCAGTAACCTGAACACAAATATAAAGTAACTTGACAATCCAAGCAATATTTTTCAAGTTATCGAATGCCAAAGGGATTGGAGGAATTTTCAATTTGAAGGATAAAGGGTCAATATCTCAGGATCAAAATAACAGATTTACACCAAAAACTATACAGCTCGGCACATCAGTAACCTGAACACAAATATAAAGTAACCTGACAATCCAAGCAATATTTTTCAAGTTATCGAATGCCAAAGGGATTGGAGGAATTTTCAATTTGAAGGATAAAGGTTTAATATCTCAGGATCAAACTATCAGATTTACACCAAAAACTATACAGCTCGGCTCATCAGTAACCTGAACACAAATATAAAGTAACTAAACAATCCAAGCAATATTTTTCAAGTTATCGAATGCCAAAGGGATTGGAGGAATTTTCAATTTGAAGGATAAAGGGTTAATATCTCAGGATCAAAATTAGAGATTTACACCAAAAACTATACAGCTCGGCACATCAGTAACCTGAACACAAATATAAAGTAACTTGACAATCCAAGCAATATTTTTCAAGTTATCGAATGTCAAAGGGATTGGAGGAATTTTCAATTTGAAGGACAAAGGGTTAATATCTCAGGATCAAATTATCAGATTTACACCAAAAACTATACAGCTCAGCACATCAGTAACCTGAACACAAATATAAAGTAACTTGATAATCCAATATTTTTCAAGTTATCGAATGAAAAAGAAATGGATACGGACGCCGGCCAGACGCTCCAACATTTCGGGTTTATGGGCTACCAAAAAAACATTTTGTATGTTCAAAACCTTATTTTACCCAGAACCCCACCCCCTCCACCCTAGAACTTATATTTAACCCTAACCCCACCCCTCACCAAAAAAACACACCCTAACCCTAACCCTACCCCGCCCTGACCCTAAACCCTAAAAGCCCACCCCAGACCTTAACCCCCACCCACCCCCGGAACCTAACCCCCCAACCTTAAGCCCTACTCTGGGGCTGCCCCTAACCCTAACCCCCACCCCACACCTGACACAACCCCACCCTAGCCAAGCCAATAGGATTAGGAGCTATTTTTCGGTTTAGGGGCTACTAAAACCCCACCCCTGACCCCAACCCTAACACCCCTCCCCCCCCCCCCGGGACCTAACCCTCCCCAACCTTAAGCCCTACTTTGGGGCTATCCCTAACCCTAACCCCACCCCACTCCTAACTCTAACACTACCTTAATTTGGAGGTAGGCCCTAATAATAATATCCCCTAAACCCCAATGTTGGCCCGGGCAGACCGACGGACGGCCAGACAGACGGCCGGACAAAAAAAACTATACAGCTCGGCACATCAGTAACCTGAACACAAATATAAAGTAACTTGACAATCCAAGCAATATTTTTCAAGTTCTCGAATGCCAAAGGGATTGGAGGAATTTTCAATTTGAAGGATAAAGGGTTAATATCTCGGGATCAAATTATCAGATTTACACCAAAAACTAGACAGCTCGGCACATCAGTAACCTGAACACAAATATAAAGTAACTTGACAAGCCAAGCAATATTTTTCAAGTTATCGAATGACAAAGAAATGGATACAGACGCCGAATGGACAGACTGACGGATGGATGGAGGGACGGACAGACAGACAGACAAACAAAAAAAACTATACAGCTCGGCACATCAGTAACCTGAACACAAATATAAAGTAACTTGACAATCCAAGCAATATTCTTCAAGTTATAGAATGCCAAAGGGATTGGAGAAATTTTCAATTTGAAGGATAAAGGGTTAATATCTCAGGATCAAATGATCAGATTTACACCAAAAACTATACAGCTCGGCAATCAGTAACCTGAACACAAATATAAAGTAACTAGACAATCCAAGCAATATTTTTCAAGTTATCGAATGCCAAATGGATTGGAGGAGTTTTCAATTTGAAGGATAAAGGGTTAATATCTCAGGATCAAATGATCAGATTTACACCAAAAACTATACAGCTCGGCACATCAGTAACCTGAACACAAATATAAAGTAACTTGACAATCCAAGCAATATTTTTCAAGTTATCGAATGACAAAGAAATGGACAGATGGACGGACAGACAAAGGATGGACGAACGACGGATGGCCACCCCGGATGACGGCATTATGTGTACCATACATCGTATGGGTACACATAAAAACAAGTAATGTGTTTTATATTGAAAAATACTAAAAAGAGGATGGCAAAACATTCACTAAGTAACTTGGGCAAGCGAGACAAAAATGAGTTCCATGAAAGTATTGAGCTGATTTACAGAATTTTAAAATATGCACTCAATGACCCATCATTGACCTCAGTGACCTTGACTCATATTTGGACCTCCTACAATTTTAGAGTTATCTGGTATTGCTCCCAAGACGTCATTTTAAAAACAGATTTTCATGATACTTTTAACAGCATTCACTGAAGAGAACGGAAACATCACGAAAATGTGCAGTCAGCAGCTGGTGGTACAAAAATAATAGTCTGGTTTTCCATGACTTCCAGTGCCACCAAAAAAAACAGCACTTTGTCCATGAGTTTCCAGGATCTGGAAATGGTTTTGACCATTTTTTAATATTTTCCTGTTTCTAGGAGAGGCATACCAATCCTGCATGTGTGAAGTTTGGTTTTGATTGGTCAAGCAGAATTTTAAACAGAGAGCAGAAACCAATTCCATCTCCAATTTCAAGTTGAAGGTCACACTGACCTGGATCTTTGGCACAATGTCCCCAAAATGAATAGGGTTCATCCTCACATCATGCAAAACCAATATGTCAAGTTAGGTTTTGGTCAGGTGAGCAGAACTGTAAATAAAGCAGGGAAACCAACTCAGTCTACAGATGGACAGACGAACAGAGTGCTATATCTATATTCCCCTCAACAAACTGCGGGAAGAGAGTAATCATAATGCAAATGGGGTATTTCTAGTTGCAAAAATTGATTAATGAAACCCACATTCAAACCCTCCAAAGTTACCTAATGAGGTGCAGCCATATGCCACCAAATATGCTGATCCATGATCATCTCATTCAGTTCTCCTGTTGACAAACATGATGAAAAGTTGAAAGCAGTACTATGTAATCCCAAAACTTGTTCAAGGAGACCGACATTCAATGTTTTCTGTAATTTTATAAACAAATACCCAAAATAATGTTGCACAATTGCTATTCTGCTCAACTTTTGTGGTGGTCTCAATGTTTTGGTCAATTCTGATACTTGAATGTCAAGTATACTGTACATTATTTACCTTATTTTCAATCCTTTCTCCTGGTTTGCTTCTAGCAGATGCATTTACAGATCTCAGTTTTATTGGACCATCACTAAAGATATTTCCAAGACCTACACCGACAACTTTTTTCCCTTTCACTTCACTTCCTTCTTTTTCTGCACAATAAAAAAAATATATAAAAGTAGACTTAAACAGACTGCTGTATTACTGTGTGGAATAAGGGATGGTTCTTCTAATTGGAACACAAGTTTTTTTAATCTTCAGTAAGCAGTGTGTACAGTAATGATTTCCTTTCCTTTTCCATTCAATCCTGATCTCTCACAATGTATATTTACTGATTTACTGGTGCATAACAGCATATCAACTTCCAAGGCTACATTATGGTGATAGAATGTGTTTTGTGTGAAAAAAAGTTATCTTTTATGAAGGAAAACAATTGCTTAAAATCAGGAAATAATTACAGTTTCAGAGAAATTAAAATTTTTTAGTAAATTTTATTTCTTAACATACCTACCACAACTGTTTACAATTGGCTGTAATGTAAGTGCAAGCCCTACTTCAGAACTAACTCAAGCTTTTAGAGAACTTTTCCAAACAAGTTGGAAAAGTAATAGAGTACAAAAGCACGAAAAAGATCGAAAAAAGGGTCGAAAACACAACCTCGATAACTATTTTAACGAAGGTGCACAACAGCCTGAGCGGCAACGAGAGGGCCTAAAGAATAAAGGTCCTCAGATTGCTGCTGTAGGTGGCGGAGATAAAAGGAGGGGAAGGCAGAAGCATTCCTCCAGTAAGCTGCATTCATAACATCCCGGAGCGAAACGAGAACCGAAGGTATTTCCGTGACGCCAGATGAATGGGATTATGGAAGTAGGCATCCTTCAGGGCGATACTGGCACCAAAATTGCCCTGATGAACTGAACGTCGAACCGACCGGAAAGTCTCCATACTGAAACGAGGAGCTATAATGTACTCGTTCAGGATATTCAGATCGATGACAGGACGAAATTGGTTGTTTTTCTTCGGCACCAAGAAAAGTCTTGAGTAAAACCCCGGTGAAAGGGTGTTCCTGACCACCTCGATCGCCCCTTTGGAGAGGAGATTGTCGATCTCCTGCACCAGAAGGTCCTGACGAAGAGAATCGGAAGGGACCCGAGTCAGGAGGGGCACCCGAGATAAACTGGGGTGCCGATGGAAGGACAGTCACAGACCGGAATGTATAACGTCGAGGACCCAAGTGTCCGATGTTATCTCTGTCCAACGGTCGTAAAACTGCGACAGCCTTCCCCCGACTGGAGGCGAATCAAGGTGAGAACCTTCACTTGCAGCCTCGACGAGGCCCCCAAGAGGAGAAACCACCACCTCGGGAAGTGACAGAGTCCTGTGACTTTCCTGTCTGAGACTGCCAGCGAGCCTAGCCGCGTCGGCGCTTCTTCTGAGCAGAAGGAGCAGACGGAGCCAAAGGCATAGCCGACATCGTCAACGAGGCAGACGCAGCAGGACGCTTGGCGGGCCTGAAACGACCACCACCCGCAGCAGCAGGTTGGTCCAGCTGTCGCAGCAAAAGCTGGTCCTTCAAATGACGAAGAACCTTGCTACGACAGCTTCCACGGAACCATGGAACAACTGAGGTCCAACCAGAGAGGCAGACCTCAGAACAGCACGCTGCTCAGACGGAAGGAATGGAGAAGAATCCAACACCGCATCCCGGCGTGCCAGCTCCAAATTAGCCGTGTTACAGGTGTAAGCGTGTGTCAAGTTCATGAGAGCCTGTGACAAAACGCGAAAAGGCGCCTGAGCATCATCAAACTCCCCTGGTGGAAAATACTCTGCCAGGGCAGCGACAACATGGTCCGCGAGAGATAACATGCCCAGAATCTCTCGGGACAGGCCCACCATAGATTCAACTACCGACATTGGGAGAACTGCCGACTTAGGCTTAGTTAACCCGAGGGAAGAAGAATCCTCAACCACAGTAGTCATTCCTTGGAAGACTGGTGGATAGACGGAATCGTAAACACGAAACCGCGATGGAGGCAGAAAAGCTTCAGCTCTAGAAAAGAAAGAACCCTTGAGGGCCTTAGAATGCATTTTGGAGTCTAAGCCCTGGAAGGACTCAACAACCTGAGCCAATTGCAGAGGACGCAAAGCCCTGGAGCTAGAAGGCTCAAAAGGGTTCGGCGCTCCACAGTGGACCGCGGCCGGACGGTCACAGATGGCTGGTCGGAAGGTTGAATGTCCGGCAATAAGCCAAAGACAAAATCCAAAGCCTGCCCCAAGACTGACGAGGGGGGGGGGGCCCATCACCTTCAAGATACTCGTCATCTTCCGTTGCAGAGGAGACGTAGCCCAACTCGGGCTGACCAGAAGAAACCTCCTGTGAATACTGTGCAGTATCCAAGGGGCCAGGCGAGACATCTAGGCGACCGACCAAAGGAGGTTGTGCCTCATGAGGCACAGGGAGGCCAACTTGAGGGTTGCTAGAAAGCAACCGGGTGAGCGCCAAAACGGCCTGACGCAGGTTACCCTGAGAATCCGTCGCAGCAGCATGGCCCGACGGAGTGTCCTCCCAATGGACCCTTCTAGAAGAGGAACCCAAATCCTCAGAAGAGACCAACGTCGAACGTCGATCGGCAGACAGAATAGGGAGACGGTGAGAAGACACCGGAGGATAATCCCGATTGTGACGTCCAGGGGCCATCACTGACCTCTGCGGAACAGAAGGTCCTGCCTGCAAATCCTCTAAAGAGACCGATGGCGCATGTCGATCGGTAGCTGGACCTGGGATACGGTGAGAAGACACCAGAGGATTGTCCCAAGAATGACAGGAACCTGTCATCGGCCTCTGCGCGGCAGACGGCCCCAACTGCCCATCCTCTGAGACCGACGGCAAGCATCGATCGACATCCAGACTCGGAACACAGTGAGGAATCACCGGAGGAAGGTTCCGAGAATGACAGCTAACCGGGGCTGTCACTGACCTCTGCCGAACAGCAGGCCCTGGATGCCAATGTCCCGACCCCATCCTGCTAGTCGGCACACTAGTGGGGAAGGAGGAACAATAAACGATTCACTCAAGGAGCGGGGAATTGCTGCTGAAGCGACCAACCGGCTCAACCGACTAGGAGCAAACCTAGCCAGATGAGGTGGAGCAGACAGCAAACCCGCACAGCTTTGCCGCGAAGCTAGGGGAGGCTGAGAGCTCACAGACACACCAGCAGATACAGCCTCGGTCCCCCGAGACTGTAGACCACCCCCAGAGGAGATGGAAGAGCCACCATCATACAGAATAGGATCTGTAGTAACAACTTCCTCAGCAACTGTTGACGGCGTAAGATGCAGATCGGAGAGGGTCACCGAGCTGACCTCGGAGAAGCTCTCTACGAAAACAGACGCCTCAAGAGTGACATCAGAAGACAAAGAGACCATGGTCTCCACGTCAGGTATCACTGAACTAGCACCGTCAACAGTTGCAGAGGAACTCGCCACAGAAGACAGATCAGAATCCTGTGTGACAGAGTCACCACGTGCACCAGCAGAAATGTCTGCTACGGCATGGCTACCCTTACCCCGAGAACGAGGGGTTCTAGCTCTGGACAGAACCACCTTGTTAACAGAAGCCCAGAATTTTGAGGACCAAACCCCACAAATACCACATGATTGGGCCTGAGTGCAATTGTTGCAAGTGACACATGTGGAATGAGAATCGTCCACATGCTTCACCTGCAAGCAAGAGGTACAAAGAATAGTCTTTGGCATTATATGAATGAAAATAATGGAATCAAGCTTTCAGCCGACAGAAAACAGCACAAAGGTCGTGTTCACACGTGGGGGAAAAACAAGATTAAGTGTGAAGAAACAAGCAATAATGATCAAAAATAACATTAATCAATAACAATTTGGATAGCTTGACAAAAGGATACAATCCACTTGCACACAATAAATGCAGATAGCACATATAAGAAGTTGTTCATCGAAGAAAACAGCAAAGTAGCACGAGTCACAAAAATTTCCGACCATGTACAAATGGCGAAAATAAAAAGAATTGACGTCATGGTTGTTGCGCATGCGCTCAGTAAACGCAACAGGTGTGCAGAGAGAGTATCTGTAATTTCGAGCGCTGGTCTCGCTCGACCCTTTTTTCGATCTTTTTTGTGCTTTTGCACTCTATTACTTTTTGGAAAAGTTCTCTAAAAGCTTGAGTTAGTTCCGAAGTAGGGCTTGCACTTACGTTACAGCCAATTATAAACAATTGTGAGTAGGTTGAAAAGAAACTAGATATCACGGAGATGGAATCCATCTCTGTGGGCCCAGCAGCAACTAACCGATGTTAGGTATAAACTGATGTGAACCGGAATACTAAAATATTTCAAGCAATAGGTAAAATCCGATTAAAATCCCTTCCCGGACACGAACTTGTCAGAAAAAAACCCAAATTCTGAATAATTTGACCTTGAGGTCAAACTTCAAGGTCAAAGCATGGCAACCTTGGTACGCGACACGTCGTCTTGAGATAATCTATCCACATACCAAATATCAAAACCCTATCTATTAAGGGAAATAAGTTACAGCCCGGACACGAACTTGTCAGAAAAGAACCCCGAATTCGGAATAATTTGACCTTGAGGTCAAAGTTCAAGGTCAAAGCATGGCAACCATGATACGTGACACATCATCTTGAGATAATCTCCCCACATACCAAATATCAAAACCCTATCTATTAAGGGAAAAAAGTTACAGCCCAGACACGAACTTGTCAGAAAAGAACCCCGAATTCTGAATAATTTGACCTTGAGGTCAAAGTTCAAGGTCAAAGCATGGCAACCTTGGTACGCGACACATCGTCTTGAGATAATCTACCGACATACCAAATATCAAAACCCAATCTATTAAGGGAAAAAAGTTACAGCCCGGACACGAACTTGTCAGAAAAGAACCCCGAAAACGGAATAATTTGACCTTGAGGTCAAAGTTCAAGGTCAAAGCATGGCAACCTTGGTACGCGACACATCGTCTTGAGATAATATACCCACATGTCAAATATCAAAACCTTATCTATTAAGAGAGAAAGATTACAGCCCGGATGCACGGACGCATGGACAGAGCGATGACTATAGGGCGACCGCCTCACGGCGGGGCCCTAATAAGGAAGAAGTGATAATAGCAATAAGTAATGGCAGTAGTTACTGGATACTATGTAAATCAACCTGTTGACTAAAACAGATTTTAAAATGAAATCTAATTTAACCCTCTGAACTGTGATCAAAATGTCCCACACATTTTCCCCATAATACAACTAGGAATTTAACCAATTCAGTCTTGTTTGACAGATGAATAGGCTGTGTGGTACTCCATAGATAACTACTGTGCATGCAGAAGCTCAGGAAGTGCCTTCCAATTCCAATACCGGCAATAACAATTATTTTGTTTATAGTGCTTCTAGTTGTATGCAGAGAGGTGTGAATGAAGAACACAAGAGAGCACTTCCTGTCTGGACCAGTGCTAGGTATAATAAAGAATTAAATTATTTTAAATCTCCAAAATTTATCAATTACTACAACTCGCCCAAACAAGCTGAATAAATAAAAGGATGGAGGGCCAATACAAGACTCAGGATGGAGTTGAAAGCAGACTCGCATAAGTAACTTGAGAACAAAAGAATATCTAAGAGAAATCAAAACATAAGGTGATAGAACTACATATTAAATAACCGATGTAGAGACTATACAATACAGTATACAAGAATCCCAACCTGGAGTAACATATATTACCTCTTTTACATACCAAGCATTTCTCAAAATGCTAATTTAGGCTAAGGCAATCAATATGTAAGTGCATCCAGAGGTCATCTAATAAGACAATTTATATTGCGATTACAAATCATGATGAATTTATGGAATGAGCTCATGACCTCTAAAACTAAATATACCAATATACAAATACCAAACACTGACATTTACTGTTAATCCTTCAATACAGTGGAACCCTGCTAATTGAATAGCCACTTTGCCAATGGAAATTATTCAATTAACAGGAGTATTCAATTAACAGGGATTGTGTCACTTCACTGTATTCGAGAGATAAACTTATCATTTATTCTATTATATCTTGTTTGACAGAGCTCCATGAGCTCTGTCAAACAAGATATAATAGATGAAATGCCTGTATTGGATGTACTGAGACCAAATAAGTCTATAAACAAAGGAAAACTGGGGAGAGTTAGGGTAATTTCTTGACAGGTTGCAAGATGTTTTATTCAATTAACAGGAGTTTACTATTTAACCTATATCCAATTAACAGGTCAAATTTGTACAGGTGGTATGGTAAATGGTTTTGTGTTGGGAAATTATATTCAATTAACAGGGTTATTCAGTTAAGAAATATCCAATAAAGTAGGCTCCACTGTACTGGATGAAAGAGGAGCCTGGAGAAGTTTGAAAATCAAAGTACAGAAGACACACATGAGCTTACTTTACACTCCAATGCCCTGAAAAGAATAGCCAGCATCTCCTGGTTGATATGAAGAATTATGAAGAATTCACTGAGCATTGTCCCACTGATCAAGGCAATATAGATTCTCTGGAATCAAGGAGGCTCCCCAAAATTGATCGCTGGCATCCAAAATTAACATGAACAACGGAGGAAGAGTTTCCAATGAAATTCCATGAATCATCCACTCGACATCTGTCCACTTTAGAATTTCCTTCTTGAAAGCTGAGGAAAGTCAAATCTCCTTATCTAATGTGCTGACTTGTGGCTGGCAAGTTGTCAAGATAGTAAAACTGGAGAGGCCAGGTGAACAGACGACAAAGTGGAATTAGGTCCGTCACGGCTCTGCAAAGACCTAAAAGTCTCATAAACTTCCTTGCAGTCACCGACTCCGCTTTGATAAAACAGAGGAAGAATATTCTGATCAGAAATGCTCTTGATAAAGAAAGGATGGACTGGATTTTGATGTGTCTGGAATAGAGTGTGAAGCTTCACTTACGGCCTCATTGAGGCTTGTGGCCAAAGAAAGAGTTTTTCCTCATATTGGCTTTCTCCGCTATGAAGGTTGTGATCGTCCTTTAGATGACTACCAAGACCATTTAGGAGACTGGTAGTTATGTGAAGTATAATGTCTAAGAATGCGACAAGCCACAGTAAGTCTCAGAAAAAGATTTCTGTTTCTTCTTGTAGCTAGACTTCGAATTAGTATTACGTCCTGATATTTGGCAGAATAACGACTTCTCCATGGCTTGCTTGGTAACTTCATGAACAAAGGTGGCCTAGTCATTAAACTGACTGGTACCTGTGAGAGGAACCATCTGAAGTGATGCTTTTAATTCTGCATCTTGAATCGAAAAAGAAGCTAATGTGTTGTCTCTTCTGACCACCTCAAGATTCTCTACATTGCAAGCTGAAGAATGAACTGAAGACATGACTGTGCTAGATAACACTCATTGAGGCAACAAAATGTCCTCAAACTCCATATTTGTGCATCTCCTTCCTAACCCTAATGTGTTGTGATCTGCAAATGACAAAACATGAGCGCCTCTCAAGACTATTCAATGGTTTCCTGTAGAAGAGATGAACATTTAGAGCAGTGAGGAGGAATGCTAATGTTAAGTGATGATTTCCTTTCCTGTCTAGGAGTAAGACCAACGACTGAACTGAATATCGACGGTGTGAAAAAATGAAGATTCCATGAATGGTAGCTGTGGCTCTTTCTTAGCGATGTAAGATGTACCGTCAGTCTTGTGATTTAGCAGAGCATTAAGTCTATTAAATGCTGTCAATACTTGTGGTGACTGCATCAGAAATAACATAGCATTGTCAGGTCTTTCAGAATGAAGTTTGTCTAACAAAGATGAGATATATTAGGTTGAAGATGAACTCGGGAGCTCCTTTGGAGCAGAGCATGGACAATAGTGCTCTATGTAGTGCACAGTTGCCCTATATTGGAATATTAATATAGGTCCAGCGTATTCATCTGCTGACTCTTTTGAATGAAAGCAAGATCAACAAGAGTTGTAGTCATGGTCCTACAATTCCGGTCTGGCTGGGAGCACAAATGCTAGCCATATGAATGAGAGGAAGAAGTGTGCGACTGATCAGGTGACTTCTCTCTCGATGTAAATGCTTGTGAAAGCCGCTCTTTTGCTTGTGAAAAAACGCTTTCAGATTCAGAGGCTTGACTGAATTTTTTTCTGTGATGTTTGGCAGGTGACCATGATGGAGTGACATGGTGTTGACGTTTTCGATTATGATGTCTAGTCCCTACTGAGCCCAAATGATGAATTCGCCTTAAGCCGAGAATGTTTTCTCCCATGACAGCAATGACTGTCTGAAGATCTGACTTCAAGAATCAGAGTGATGGCTTTTAGAATATCTGTAATGAGACTGGCTGGTCCATGAAGAGGAAGGAATAAAAAACTTTGACTGCACCAGTGATTTATGCGATCCTGACACTTTTTGGTAAGGTGCTAGTGACTGAATGGGAGAGAGAATCATCTAAAGGTCATTACTAGGTCATCGCATGATTCCAGGTAGAGCTATTTGTCTCTCCCATTTCATGTGTATCTATCAAGGACAACTGCCCTTGTGTGCTGGCATCACTGCCACTGGATTGCCTTATATCCAAGGTTGGAACAGTAGTTTTAGTTTTTATAGCCTTTGATGCTAGCTTGCCCTCAACTATTCCTATCCTGGTGAACCTGTTTCTGTAATAGATTTCCATGAGGAAAAACTAGGTGATAACCTAGAAAAGATAGTCTCAGAGCCACTACTTTACAGTTGAACCCTTTTCAAACAACTGGAGTTCCATTTTGCACAAACAATACAAGAATTCTAGAGGTTACACCAAGAGCAAGGCAAGTACCATATGATTATTGTGGAATGACTTCTTAGTAAATCAAAATGAGCAAAATTTTGGTATAATTCCAATCTTTTGGTTGTGCTAAATTAGGAGACAAGAAAACTACTAATTAAAGTGAAAGAAACCAATGTGAGCACTCAAATTAAAAAAAAACTTTGTAATTATTGTACTCCTAATTGTACATGAAAACAAAAAATTCTGAAAACTAAATCAAAATCGGAATTCAAAGAAACTAAGTGACATGATACCCCAACAATTTCAGGCTACAGCCTAAAGTGATGATCATGGACAAAATATTATAAGCGGCACAATTTAAAGCACAATAATTAAACACGAGGTGCACATCGGAGATGCAGGCATCAATTTGTGGTGGCAATCGGAGAATGTTGCATGTCCATAACCCGGTTATCAATCATATGCCAGCTGTCAAATCTGGAATCTTTGTTCAAGTTATAATGCTAATAAGTTCAGAATTCGTAAAAATTAATCAAGACCCATAACTCTAACAAATGAAAGTGTCAATGACACTGTAGCTTAACTTGTCTGTGTGTTGAGTTTGATGAAAAGGAAAAAATTCAATGTTTATGAAAGGATTATGAAATAAGACAAGAATTGTGATAATTGGTACTATGTTATTTTCTGTTCCCTGTATGCTATGTTTTCAATAAAAATAATATGAGGTGTAGACTGTACTAAAGAATTGAGCGGTGAGTTAATGTACGTGGCCCTCACAGTTAATGGATGTGGCCCTCACAGCTAATGTATGACAATGAAAGCTACCAAGTTACAGTGATATTATACCAAAACAAGTCATCCTATCAAGTTACAATGAAATCTATTCATAAATACGGCCTGTAGACTTTGCTAAAGATTTTCGGGCTTCGGACCTGAGTAGCCACCATGGTTGACCGATCGCAACCAAAAGGGGATGTCCTCATCTGGGCATTATCTGGAGTCATCCTACCAAGTTACAATGAAATCCCTTCATAAATATGACCTGTAGTCTGTATTTAAGTTTTTCGGGTTTTGGGCTCGGCAGCCATCATGGTTGAATGGTCGCGACCAAAAGGGGACGTTCTCATCTGGGCATTATCTGGAGTCATCCTAACAAGTTACAATGAAATCCCTTCATAAATATGACCTGTAGACTGTGCTAAAGGTTTTCGGGCTTCAGGCCACTGAAACCGTCACAATTGGCCAATCACGAACAAAATGGGACATTATTATCTCGACATTATATGGAGTCAACCTACCAGGTTACAATGAAATCCCTCCATAAATATGACCTATCGACTGCACTAAAGATTTTTGGCTTGGGCAGCCATCACGGCTGAATGATCGCGATCAAAAGGGGACATTCTCATCTAGACATTATTTGGAGTCTTCCTACCAAGTTACAAAGAAATTCCTTCATAAATATGTCCTGTAGACTGTGCTAAAGGTTTTCAGGCTTCGGGTCCCTATAGCCATCACAGTTGACCAATGGTGACCAAAAGGGGACGTTCTCATCGAGACATTATATGAAGTCAACCTACCAAGTTACAATGAAATCCCTCCATAAATTCGACCTGTAGACTGTGCTAAAGGTTTTCAGGTTTTGGAATCAGGCAATCTCCACAGTTGACTGATCGCGACCATATAGGGAAGTTCTCATCTAAATATCAAATCGAGTCATCCTACCAAGTTATAATGAAATCCCTCCATTTTAAATATGACCTGCAGACTGTGCTAGAGGTTTTTGGGTCTCGGGCAAGGGCAGCCATCACGATTGACATATGACCAAAAGGTTCTCATCTAGATATTATACAGAGGCATCCTACCAAGTTACAATGAAATCCCTTCACATATACGACCTGTAGACTGTGCTAAAGGTTTTCGGGTTTTGGGCTTGGGCAGACATCCTGATTGAGCAATCGCGATCAAAAGGGGACGTTCTCATCTAGACATGACCCCAAACCTGCATATGAAATTTTGTGACGATCGGACAAGAACTACTGGGTGTAGCCTGTGCTAAAGGAAAATGTGAACAGATTGACAGACTAACAGACTTCCACATGCGTGATGGCAATAGCTTATCTTGACTTTGTCAAGTTAAGCTCAAAATTGGGCCACGCCAGTTTTCAAACCACTCGAGATATTATTGCAAAAGACCTCTATGACAAATATTAGTCAAATCGGAGAATGTTTGTTCAAGTTATTGCCCTGACGAGCACAAAATTCATAAAAATTTATTAAGACCCATAACTCTGTAACGAAAAATCGTGCCGGATCATTTTTCGAACTTGCTTGAGATATTATTGCAAAAGACCTGCATGGCAAACATTAGTCAAATCCGAGAACGTTTGTTCAAGTTATTGTGCTAACAGTGCGAGGATGCTCAGATGCCTGCCTGGACACACACAAACTGTCACCAAACCATAGGTCTCAATTGTTAACACAACTCAACCAATAAAATGTACTAATAATGCCCATAATAGTCTCTAAAAAGACACAGAAACATTTGCAAAATGTTTCATATACAAGGCAGTAAATTGTCAGAATAAACCACAAATGTAAACAATGACACTAGTAAATGCTATTGATAAGCTTGATGACTTCCCAAGCTTATTTAAAGCCCAGATTGAGGTATTCCACCAAGTGACCTCATTGAAACACCTTATTTAAGGACGATACTCAATGACATTTGTATAACGGTATGATTTCAATTACTAAAGGTCAAGATGAAGTAAACAACATAAGGAGGCCAACATAAAATAAATATAGCATAGCAATGAATACTACCCTCTCAAAACATATCTATATCACTGAATATAAATCAAGGACGAAACTAGAAGTTAACCAAATTCACAAGGGTTTTTCAAAATAAAATTTTTGAAAATGTAATTTCAATTACTGAATGTCCCAACAGAACCAGAAAAGACCAGAGCTAATATCAAATGAAGGCAACAAATGCTGAAATCACTAGGGACAGAGCCTAATTTAAGGGGTACCTAAGAACTTAGTGTCTTTGGAAAATCTGATTACATTTTTTCAAGTAAAGGCATTCACAAAACCATTATCAGACAAGCAGGTCTGTCATTTTCAAAACTGAAGGAGGGCCATAACTACCCTGCTTAATTAGGCCCAGGAGGACTGTTATTGACCCACCTTAACTGAGCTAAGGAGGGCTACTGAGGGTTATTCTAGTATTAGTGGTAATAGTATCGTATCATTCAAGTGTGTATAACTTCCATCATGAATGATATAATACTATTATATCTATAGACTATATTCAGACTGGCATCATGACATGTTCAGTATCAAATTTAAATGTGGGATTATTCATTAAAATATTACCAAACATTGAAATTCAAAGAAACATCGCGTATGTAACTCGATTTCCCTTTATACCAATGACAGCCATTGTTTACAATCAATTAACAGGGTTATTTAATAAAGAGATAACCAAATTAAGTGGGCTCCAATGTATGCCCATAGTACGCTTCCCGAAAACCTGATTACATATATTCAAGTTATCGCATTCACAATATCATTATCAGGCAAACACCAAATTTCCAACAAAAAATGGGCATAACTCCTACAAAAGCCAAGATCATTTGATGAAAACCAATATCGACCAATATCTTCTCACAACGTATACATATAGCAAGTTTTGTGAAAATCTGATTACATTTGTCCAAATTATCGCATTCAGAAAATGTGTGGACACAAACTCAGGCATGGCCCATTTCTATATCAGTCGCCAAGCTTTGTTTTGGCAGGGGATAACAAATACAGAATAAAAAATTGTAAAAATAATTTGGAATGCAAAAAATGTTAGAAATGACTGGGGGAAACAACAGGAAGGGGAAGGAAACATTGAGCAGACAGATTATTAATAATCATAAATGAATAATTACACATCAGGGAAAGACCCAAATGAGGGTAACACAGGATTCTACAAATGTTCTGTAAGCATTTCTGACAGAGAGCACTCTCCTGAAGTATTTCTTTTTGCCTGACATCATAACTTGACAGAGGTCAAACAAAAGAATGGTTATTGACAGTGTTGAATGCCACTTCCTGAACTTCTCCACATGCATGATAGTCATCTGTGGAGTACAATACTGCACTCTAGATTTTTTGTTATTTGGATTTTTGGCTTAATTTGGAGGGACTTCAAGGAGGGGGTAAAAGGTGTTGGGGGTGGGGTGGGGTGGGGTGGGTATGTTAAAATTAAGTGACTGATTTGATTCTAGCCAGCTGGTCTGGGCTAGTGGTAATGGTTGATAAATCTAGATATCCAAGAGATGCTACATTAAAATACCACTCTATCTGATAAGATTAAAATCCAAACTGTATGAAAGAATGTGCTAGACTGTCAACATATGCTGGTATTATGTCCCAATAAAAAAAAAGAATGTGTAAGTGCTGTATGGCCATGTATGACCCTCAATACATTGCCACTTCAGATGACAATCGATCCCATCCCACCCACCCCTCAAATTATAAAAGTGCATTAAGTTTTTAGGCATGGTACATTGCCAGTTCTGGTGACAGTGACCTTTTGGATTATGCCACTGAAAAAGAATGAAGTTTGAAACTAGTCTGACCAGGTAAGTCCTGCATTCCAGCAAAAATCTTTCAATTTAGGTTAACCTCAGAAAATATTATTTTATTTATAGTTACTCTTTATTACACAATCTTCAAAGATTATGGAAAACACGACACCATCAAATTTTTATGGTTTGAACAGGTTTGACTTTCAGTCAGACTTTCTTTTTTTTTATGATTATCCAATTAAGGTAGTAGATCTGTAATTACGTAATTGCAAAAATCTTCATCAAGCTTTGGATTGGGAAGTATTGTTGTTTTTTGCCAAGAAGGTGGACACTGGCTAGTAATGCATATATCACTGAAAATTGATTATCACTCTTCAAGTGAAGTTTGTGGCAGATGGTTTTAAATTTTGAGTGTTTTTCATGAGGTCCAATAGAAATATTCTTGGCTTTATTCAAAGAGTTAATTAGCTTGTCCATAGAAAAAGGTTCACATGACGACAAATAATTTGAAAATGTTGAGGACAATTTGTTTGATATTTCCTTTTGGGTGTAATTAGTTTGTATTATCCATGATGTGTTATATGTTTCACTTTGTTTCCTTACCTTAATTTTTTAACTGGTTGAGTGCCAGAAGCCACTATCATAGATCTACTGAAAAGTGATAGAAGACACTTGATTGGCTTTACACTGTGTTTATTAGCTTGAGGTTTGGACAGCAAAGGAAGAAAATTTTTTTTATAAAAAATTGTTTGGTTGTAATTTATTGGAGAGTGCCAATAAATTGTAACAAAACGTTATTTAGAAACAAAACCTTGCTAAACTAGGGCGACTTGTGCTGGTAACAGGGTATCTTTGAAAAAAATACTCAGGTTTCAAATCACTCTCATAAAAGTTAAAAAATTTATAGTAATTTATATATTTTTTATACTTACCAATGACCCAGACATAGCTGGTGCTAACTCTTAAAAATCTAGGGCCAAACACAAATTTTGCCCCCCAATCCCCAAAATTTGCATCTAAAACCAAAGAAAACATGTCCTGAATGGCCCTCCATACTTCGCCTCCACTGCGCATACGCAGTGTCAAGGACGTCCCGAAATTGGCGCCATTAATCATTCTTACAACCAGTGCCTGGTAAGCGCTATGTTCTCAGCGGGGAGGTAGGAGTTCCCAACTCCTGGGAGGGCCATCCCCGTCTGGGTCATTGGTAAGTATAAAAAATATATAAATTACTATAAATTTTTTAACATTTTTATACTGTACCAATGACCCAGACATAGCTGAATAGTAAAAAGGCTGGAGGGCTCAGGACATAGAGGAAAATCCAATAAGCTCAACTATATAAAATAGAGTCATCCCCTCGAGGAGAAAAGGAGTATTAGGCTTTACATGTATCTTTCTTATTTATGATAAATTAGAAAGACACAATACCTTCTATAATTGAGCATCATAACATCCATATTCTCTATTAACATCCAGTATAATTCTTATACTAATTACTTTTAAAGTAAGCCAATAAATAAAGTTAGTCCAGAGAATTGAGACTCTTTATAATCTTTTAAAAGTGTCCGAGGATAGTATAATAACGCCCGTTTGACACGTGACATATTCAAATGCTATACTTTAAAACTATGACATGAATGAATTTTTAAAACATAACTTTTCACTTTAAAACCATCCCAGTAACAGCTCAGAATTACTGACTCCGGAGGAGGTATCCCCTTGTTTTCATAATAAAACAGGTGACCCAAGGGAACACCCTCCCCCCCCCCCCCCCCTTTTCTTGCCCTGGGTCAAATAGCCCAGAGCGAAGAGGGCAGCAGGACAGAGTCACTGCCGGAACATAAAGCCTACATAGCTATAGTTGCAATTGTTAAGTGATCGACATTCTGAGCAGCCGATAATGGACCTAAACAATGCAGGCCTCCAGAAATGGACTCGATATTTCTGAGATAAAAATTTGTGAATGTGGATGGCTGAGACCAATATGCAGCCTTCTTAAATCTATAATAGCAACACTATATACGTAAGCCCAAGATGTAGAAGAGCTCTTACTTCATGAGCCGAAATCTTAAGCACAGACTGCTGAGTTAAGGATAGATTATCCTAAGCAGTATCGATAGTCAATTGAATGCATTTAGCAATAGAATGGACCATAATGACCTTTCTATTAGGCATCAGAGCCAGAAGAAGCTTTACGTCCTTACTGATAAACTGAGATCTGTTAATAATACATAAAGGTCTAGCCGGACAGAGTAAAGGCCTATGCCCGTTCGAAGACGGAAGGACCTTAAAAACAATAGGTTCCGGATATTATTAGGAGCCTGATTCTTAACCAAAAATCCAACATTAGTAGTAAAGGAATAGAGCTTCCGATACTACGAAAGTGAGAATCGTCCACCGATAGTGCATGAAGCTCACTGACTCTTCAGCAGAAGAGAAGACTAAGAGAATTGCTGTCCTAAAAGGCCAGAATTTGAAACTACTGTCTCAAGAGGTTCAAATGGTTGCTTTAGATTAATAAGAACCCAAGCTAAATTCCGTATAGGAATTAATCTAAGGATTCTAGATCTGCTCGTCCTGTACAATGCTTGCCATGCAAGAAGGACCGCACAACGGAATACGTGAAGGTTGACACCTTGCGGGTTGTGATGAAGTTGACACGATTTCCCCAGCGAAAAAAGATCCTCTCGTGGAGGAAGGTTTCGCGGTAAGTCCCACAGCAGACACCTAAGTAAATTTATCCACGGTCTCTGTGGAGACAGAGATGCTACCAACAGAATTGTATTGTGAATGTATTATCCTAGCAATACTTGCTGAATCAACAGCGCTGGAGGATACGCATATCCTATCATCCCGCCGTACTAGATCGATAGAGCGTTAACTACATATGCTCGGGGATCTGGACACGGTGACACATACATCTGCAATTGATTGGTGAGTTGTGTCGCAAAAACTTTATCACTGGGCGCTCCCATTGGTAGCAAATCTGATTGAATACCTGTTTGTTGAGAGTCCATTCTGACGACAACAATCGACCCTTACGTGAAAGGGAGTCTGCTAATACAATCCGACGACCCAGATTATGACGGACCGAAACAGAACTTGGTGTTCTATAACAAACAGAAGGATTCTTTCTGTTAAATTCAATAACGGAACCGAATGAGAGCCTCCCTGGTTCCGGATATACGCAACTACTGTCGTATTATCGGACAGGATTTGACATGCGTTTCTGAATAATGTTCATCCAATGACGTAGCGCAAGCCAAAATAATATCATTTCTTGGAGGTTAAGTGCTTGCCTAAAAACTGCGGAACCCAAAGACCCTGGCACTTCGAATCCGTTGGGATCAATATTGTGCCCCAACCTGTTGACTGATCAATATTGTGCCCCAAACTGTTTGACTCGGATCCGGCAACTACAGTGGAACTCTCTGAGTCAACCACCGAATGTTTGCCCAAATCTGAATCTCTTGTTACACTTGAGAACATGTATATCGAGCAATTCATAGATTGCTGAAAGGTTGCCGTCGAAGAGAAGCTTCTCCGAGACCGAAGCGACTCTGAGAGAGTTCTTCACCTTACTATCCACGCGCGTGGATGTAGCTAGGGCTGCGTCACGTCTAATCAACTCCAGGTTGCCACTGAAGGGCGGAGTTATACGTGGAAAACTACTGCTCTTGAAAGAAATCTCATTAAGAATCATATCCTGGAATTCTTTCTCTTGAAGACGTAATGATAACGCCTCAGTAAGGTGGTCTACATATGATAAAGCATCTAAGTTAAGTCTATTAGACATCATTGTCGTTTCCAACGTCGTGGTTGGAACTGACATAGATGGCGAAAAAGACAATACCCAGTCTTCAGCCTCGTCATCTAGATGCAGAGGAACTCTCAGTATGCCCTGTCCTGCCATTTCAAATTATTCCTAGATTTGATGAAAGGCAGAGAGCATTTGCGGACAAGAAACTAGACTAGTGTGTTTTGGTAGCAAGCTTATATATATATAGTGTCGTACAATAATTCGAAAGTTCTAGTGACATTATTGGACTGTGTCGGCAACTCAGGGACGATGTCCCTGAACTGATCAAAAATAAATTCTGTGTTCAATGACGCTATTAGTTTCTTATCCAGCATCGCAGCATTCTAGCCCGACGGAACAACCTCTGGAAGATAATGCCGAAGAAATGTATGGCATCTTCTGTTGTTCCAAAAGGGAAAGCTCGAAATCGTCCGAATCCCTTTCGCCATCCTGTCAGACCCTATGAAGTGTTCGGTGGTCCGTACCTGATGCATCTGCGGAGCGAACCGACCCAGCGTCGTCTGATTATTCCTCATCCGACAGAGATTCTGTCGTTTGCTAGGATGTTGCAATAAGCTGTGCTATTTTGGATAGCACGTCCGTCACTGAGGCCTGTGGAGAAGCGGTCTTACGATGCTTTGCCGCTGGAAGCTCCGTGTTCGTTACCCCCGTGTATACTTCTATTATGCGAGCGACCGGAGTGTACAGGCCTCGTGTCCCTTGGCTACCGGATGGCGTGACCTGTTCACCATGGAATCACTGAATGACGAAGCTGGCAGGATACTCGAGGTCACGTAGCCAAGTTGCGGTCGTGTGCGCTGCCGTGAGGATGAGGAAGCATTATCGACAGTCTCTCGGACTGTCTATATAACGGAGCGTCCCGAGCGGCGGACATATGCTCCGAATGCGAAATGTTTGTACCACAACATCCGGTCCCAGATGTTGTTGTACGAGAGAGGGACCTCTCTCGCTCGCAGCCCGGATGGACCTGGACGAGCTAGGAACCGGACTAACAGGCTTCCTCCGATCTCTCCTCTAATCCGTCGTCACTGGGTGTGTACTATTGTCTATTATAGTGCTCGCATCACCCAAATCTCCTTCCTGGACCGCAACGGACGAACCCGGCTGCCAAACCATTCGATGAATGGACGCTACACCGGGTGAGCTAGCGAATGTCAACGCCGTCGATCCTACTAGGAACCTCTTAGGCGATTGACGTATTCCATGAGCACTTATAGCGGCTAGCTCATCATTTAACTTTGACGGCAGAGGCACACTTTTGAAAGACATCTCATTAACTTTGCGAACAAGAAACCAGACTTGCTTGTTAATAGCAAGCATATATATATAAACAGCGTCGTTCAATAATTCGAAAGTTCCTGTGACATTATTGGACTGTGTCGGAACTGAGGGACGATGTCCCTGAACCAATCCAAAAATATTTGTGTCCACCGACGCTATCAGTCTCTTATCCGGCATCGCAGCATTGTGGTCCGACGAAACAACCTCTAGAAGATAAAGCCGGATGACATATACAGCAGCTTATGTTGTTCCAAAAGGGAAAAGGGAAAGCTCGAAATCCTCCGAATCCCTTTCGCCATCCTGTCGGACCCTATGAAGTTTTCGGACGTCCGTACCTGATGCTTCAGCGGAGCGTCCCGACCCAGCGTCGTCGGATATTACATGATGCGACAGAGATACTGTCGTTGCTGGGATGCTGCGATAAGTTGTGCTATTCGGTATAGCACGTCCGTCACTGAGACCTGTGGAGTAGCGGTCTTACGATGGTTTGCCGCTGGAAGCTACGTGTACGTTGACTCCTGCATACTTTTCTATGCGAACGTCCGGCTACCGGATGGCGTGACCTGGTCGCCGTGTATTCTCTGATTGGCGAAGTTGACTGGATATCGGAGGTCACGTAGCCAAGGTGCGGTCGTGTGCGCTGCCATGAGAATGAGGAAGCCTTATTGACAGTCTCTCCGGACTGTCTATATAACGGAGCGTCCCGAGCGGTGGACGTATGCTCCGAATGCGAAACATTTTGTTACACAACATCTGGGGCCAGATGTTGTTGTACGAGAGAGGGGCCTCTCTCGCTCGCAGCCCGGATGGGCCTGGACAAGCTATGAACCAGACTAATAGGCTTCCTCCGTTCTCTCCTCTAATCCGCCGTCACTAGGTGTGCACTTGGTTGTTTTATAGTGCTCGCATCACCCAAAACTCCTTTCTAGACCGCAACGGACGAACCTGGCTGCCGAACCATTCCATGAATGGACGCTACACCGGGCGAGCTAGCGGACGTCAAAGGCCGTCGATCCTACTAGGGACCTCTTAGGCAATTGACGTATTTCCATGAGCACTTTTCCGCTAGCTCTTCATTAATTGTGACGATGGAGGCACACTTTTGGAAGACATCACGGATACATCACCCTGTTCTTGATCGTCTGAAATAGAGATTGATAAACTAGAGTGACACTGCGGGGAAAGGACCGGCATGGCCATTTCCCCGTTAACATACCGTGACACACGCTTCCCGTGCTGTCATCGAAAATAACACATACTGAACAGGAGTTATTGCGAGTACACTGACTACATTTTTGCAGTGATAATGAAAGTCAGAGGAAGATTTCCTCTTAATCCAATTGAACAATATCCTTTCATTGTGAAAAGAAAACAAAGTCCTAGTACTCGCACCAACCCCTGCAAATCAAAATACATAATAACATGATCCATTAACAAAGAAAAAATAATTGAAATCAAAATAATTTTTGAAAAATTTTTTTTTTAGAAAAGCCCAAGTTTCTGAAAAGTAACGTTGAGCCCAATGGATCCCAAGCCTAAGTGTGGACAAAAATTTTTTAAATATTTTAAAAATTTAATGCAACACTTACGAATAATAATAATGTATCTAGATATGATTAAACTAACATCAAGATATTATTTTCAAGAAATCCCCCCTCACACAGAGGGCTGTTGTCAATGTAAACAAGAAGTGTAAAAACACCAGAAACAAGACTCCAGGCACTGATAACCCTGGCCCGAAATCAGTTACCAATAATACACTATCTGATGCAAAACAGAGACTTCCAGGGAAGAAACTGCAGAACATCAGATGGTAGATGCAGAACACTACGCCTAACCACCCATAGGTGAAGACATAAACATGGGGAAAAGAACAGAATTCATTCTGTTATCCAGCTAAAACTCCCAAGAAATTTTAGTAATAATATTACAGAAAATATGCCAAAAGCATGGGAGAATAGCAAGGGGGGACTTAAAGGAAAGGGAGAGAGGAAAACACTGAACAAGCAGTGTAACTTGATAATAAGAATGACAACAACAGGCTCTTGCCTCGAAAATAGGTAACTTAACATAATTTCATTAAAAAAATTTAAGTTACAGCCCTGATTATTTTCTGTCACTCATTTTTCCTCTCCTCCTTCTATACCCTCCTTAGAATCACCATTTCTCTAATATTTATGTGTCTGGCATCATTTAAACTGAGATTTACAAGCACAAAGATCAGTCAGATGTTAACTGATGAAGGGCCAAACAAAGAATGATTAATGGCGCCAATTTCGGGACGTCCTTGACACTGCGCATGCGCAGTGGAGGTGAAGTATGGAGGGCCATTCAGGACATGTTTTCTTTGGTTTTAGATGCAAATTTTGGGGATTGGGGGGCAAAATTTGTGTTTGGCCCTAGATTTTTAAGAGTTAGCACCAGCTATGTCTGGATCATTGGTACAGTATAAAAATATAATATAGCACTCAACCAGTTAAAAAATCATTTTTCCATTTTTGGTTGTGGGTATGTACTGGTTATGTATTGGTTAAGTTTCAAAAATTAATTCCCCCTCCCCCATCCCCCCCCCCACCACACCCCAAGAGCTTTTCTTTGACATCTTGTTTTCTCCTGTTTTCTCCTGATTTATACAAACTTTGTTCAAATTATTTGTAGTTGGTGACTTATTTAATTCCCATTCTATTTTTTTTAGAACCTTTATAGTCTGTTTGCAATATTCATCAAACCATGGCTTGCAGAAATGTTCTGGATTTACCGAGGGTTTTGAAATGCCTGCATTTGCAATATCGTGCAGCTCCCTGGTGAAATGTTCCATTTGATCATCATTTTTTTTTAATGTCTCCCATGTGAAAGGAAGATAGAAGAAAAGGCAATTGTAAGATCAACTGACATATATGTACCAGACGTGGGATGCAGGTGTCGGACCTATCATTGAACAAACACAAAGTGTATTCTGCGATAATCTCTTCTGCCTTTTACCCTTTAACCTTTACCTAACATGAAAAGCAGACGACACTTGCAAACAAAATTTTTGAATAACTAATTTTTTTTTCATTTTTGTCTCAAAAACATAGGTTATGACCCCTCATTGGAACGAGCTCGAAGAAGAGCTCGTTCCAATGAGGAATCATAACCTATGTTTTTGAGACAAAAAATGAAAAAATAATGAAATTTAATTGGCGATTTTTTAAAATAGTGCTGGCCGGTTTTGGCTGTTACATTGGGTAAAGGGTTAAATCATCTTGCAGCAGGAATCACTCCAAAGAGTCTCCCAACAAAATGTATCGAGTAGAAAGTCAGTTTATTAGTTGTTCAAGATCATTCAGCTGAAAACTTTCGTTTAGGGAAATGTAAATTGAACAAACAGTAATCGTTTTAGTTTTGTCTAAAGTTAGTTATAATGCCAAAGCCTGTAAATTTGTTTGTAAAGGAACAGGGCTGTGAATAATGTTGTTTCTAAAAAAGAAAAAATGTTCCATGAATATGAAGATCATTTTCATCTGTTCAAGCATGCTCGTTTGGATCAATGCAGAGCAACGTGCAAACACATCGGTGTTTGAGCCGAATTAAAAGTAACTAGAGGTACTGTGAGCAAGCTCGCAAAGTGATAACCCCCGTGCCTGTCAGAACAGAATTATATTGCTTGATGCACATCTTCATATGGAGTTCTTCCATTGTGTAAAGTTTCATGAAAATTCTTCAAACGTTTTGGGAGGAGTTGCGCGTACAAGGATGGACAGACGGACAAACAAACAGACAGACAGATGGACAGACAGACAGATGGACAGACGGACAGGGTGATTCCTAAATACCCTCCCCCCCCCCAAACTTTGTTTGCAGGGGGTATAAAAATGTATGTATTCATTTATACTTTCAAGTTCCTTTATATCAACCAGTTTTTGTGTTCAATTGATGCCTTTGGTATTATTTAGAGTCCTGTGATGTACACTCTTCTATGTTGTGAATTTTCATTGCTTTTAACAATGGGAAAACCTGCTCTGTAAGTTTGGTAGACAGGTGTCAAAGGTAACTAATTTTAGTGCAAGAAAGTTAAAAAATTTATAGTAATTTATATATTTTTTATACTTACCAATGACCCAGACATAGCTGGTGCTAACTCTTGAAAAACTAGGGCCAAACACAAATTTTGCCCCCCAATCCCCAAAATTTGCATCTAAAACCTAAAGAAATCATGTCCTGAAGGACCTCCATACTTTGCCCTTACTGCGCATGCGCAGTGTCAAGGACGTTCCGAAATTGGCGCCAATTATCATTCTTACAAGCAGTGCCTGGTCAGCGCTATGTACTCAGCGGGGAGGCATGTGTTCCCAACTCCTGGGAGGGCCATCCCCGTCTGGGTCATTGGTGAGTATAAAAAATATATAAATTACTATAAATTTTTTAACATTTTTATACTGTACCAATGACCCAGACATAGCTGAATAGTAAAAAGGCTGGAGGGCCTAGGACATAGAGGAAAATCCAATAAGCTCAACTATATAAAATAGAGTCAACCCCTCAAGGAGAAAAGGAGTATTAGGCTTTACATGTATCTTTCTTATTTTATGTTAAATTAGAAAGATACAATACCCTTCATAATTGAGCACAATAACATTCATGTTCTCTATTAACATCCAGTATAACCCTTTTATACTAATTATTTTTAAAGTAAGCCAATAAATAAAGTTAGTCCAGAGAATTGAGACTCTTTATATTCTTTAAAAGTGTCCGAGGATTGTATATTAACGCCCGTTTGACACTTGACATATACAAATGCTTCACACCAAGCTACACTTTAAAAATATGACATGAATGAATTTTTAACATTAATATTACACTTTAAAACCATCCCGGAAACGACTCAGAAATACTGACTTCGGAGGAGGTATTCCCTTGCTTTTCACTATAAAGCAGGTGACCTAAGGGAACACCCCCCCCCCCCACCCCCCTTCCCCTTGCCCTGGGTCAGATAGCGCAGAGCGAAGAGGGCAGCCGGACGGAGTCACTGCCGGAACAGAAAGCCTGCATAACTATAGTTGCAACTGTTTAGTGGACAACATTCTGAGCAACAGATAACGGACCTAAACAATGCAGGTCTCCAGAAATGGACTCAATATTTCTGAGATAAAAATTCGTGAATGTGGATGGCTGAGACCAATAAGCAGCCTTCATTAAATCTGTAATAGCAATACTATTAGCGTAAGCCCAAGATGTAGAAAGAGCTCTAACTTCATGAGCCGAAATCTTAAGCACAGACTGCTGAGAAGAAGATAAATTTTCATAAGCAGTACGGATAGTTAATTGAATCCATCTAGCAATAGAATGGACCGAAATGTCCTTTCTATTAGGCATCAGAGACAGAAAGAAACGTTTTCGTCCCTTTCTGATAAACTGAGATCTCTGTTTATAGATACGTAACGCTCTAACAGGACAGAGTAAAGGCCTACGCCCGTCTGAAGACGGAAGAGCCTTAATAACAATAGGTTCCGGATATTTCTTAGGAGCCTGATTCTTAGCTAAAAATCCTACATTAGTAGTGAAGGTGATAGTGTTCCCGACACTACGATAGTGAGAATCATCCACCGACAGTGCATGAAGCTCACTAACTGTTCTAGCAGAAGAGAAAGCTAAGAGAAAAGCTGTCTTATAAGACAAGAATTTGAAATCTACTGTCCCAAGAGGTTCAAAAGGCTTTTCCTTCAGTTTAAGAAGAACCCAAGCTAAATTCCACTTAGGAATTAACCTAAGAGTTCTGGGTCTATTTATCGAGAAGTTTCTAACTAACTTTAGATAAAGAGACATTAGATCCAATTTGTAAACTATCATGATGTGCATAGGTATCAGATAACATAGACCTATAACCCTTAATAGTAACAGGCTGCAGTTTGATTTCGTCAAACAAGTATACTAGAAAGTTTGCAATGTCTGGTATGGAGGGATCAAAAATATCCACAGAATGATCCCTACACCAACGACGAAAAACCTTCCACTTAGCCGCATAGTTTAGCGAAGAGGAGGTCCTCCTACAGTTAGAAATCGCGTCCACTGCTCGTCCTGTAGAGTGCTTGCCATGCAAGAAGGACCGCACAACAGAAAAACGTGAAGGTTGAGACCTTGCGGGTTGTGATGGAGTTGACGCGGTTTCCCCTGCGAAAGAAGATCCTCCCGTGGAGGAAGCTTTCGCGGTAGGTCCCACAACAGACACCTGAGTAGATTTATCCACGGTCTCTGTGGAGATGCTACCAACAGAATCTTGCATTGAGATTGTTTTATCTTTAGCAATACTTGCTGAATTAACGGCACTGGAGGATACGCATATCCTATCATTCCGTCCCAAGGGATCGACAGAGCGTCTACTGCAAATGCTCTTGGATCCGGACACGGAGACACATACGTCTGCAACTGATTGTTGAGATGTGTCGCAAATAAGTCTATCATTGGCCGTTCCCATTGGTAGCAAATCTGATTGAATACTTGTTTGTTGAGAGTCCACTCCGACGGCAACAAGCGACCCTTTCGTGAAAGGGAGTCTGCTAGTACGTTCAGACGACCCGGTATATGACGGACCGAAAGTAGAACTTGATGTTCTAGAGCAAACAGAAGGATTCTTTCCGTTAGATTGAACAACGGAATTGAATGAGTGCCTCCCTGATTCCGTATATACGCCACTACTGTCGTATTGTCGGATAGGATTTGGACATGAGCATTGTGAATAATGTCCATCCAATGACGTAACGCAAGCCAAATTATCATCATTTCCTTGATGTTTATGTGCTTGCCCAGGAATTGCGGATCCCAAAGACCCTGGCATCTCGAATCCGTTGGGATCAATGATGCACCCCAACCTGTTTGACTGGCATCCGTCATAATGGTAAAACTCGGATCCGGCAACTGCAGCGGAACTCCCTGAGTTAACCACTGAATGTTTGCCCAAGTCTGAATCTCTCGTTTCACTTGATCTGACAAGAGAACGTCTATGTCGAGTGAATGAATTTTCACACTCCAATTCTGAGTCAAGAAAATTTGGAGAGGACGCGTGCGTAACCGCCCCATCGGAATGAGATCCGCAGCGGCTCCGCACAGACCTATCAGTCTCATGAACTCCCTCGCTGTGACTTTGTCTGCGTGCAGACAATAGCGAGCGTAACAACTGACTAAATTCGCTCTGGTTAACGGCAGATGAACGAGATTGTTGTGCGTCTCGAAGCTCATTCCCAGATGTGTGAATGACTTGGACGGCACCAGATCCGACTTCTCCTCGTTTATTATAAAACCAAGACGTCGGAGCAATAGAAGCAGATTCTGCACATCGTTCTGAAGCGTTAACTCGTTGCCGTACCTCTGAAGAATGTCGTCCAGGTAGGCCGACGTTACCGCAGACGAATGAGCTCGGAAATACATCATTACTGAGTTCATTACCCGAGTGAAAGCCCAGGGTGCTAGATTCAATCCGAAGCACATCGCCCGGAATTGATACACCACTCCTAGGACTGCGAAGCGTAGATACTTTCTGAATGTCGGATGTACCATGACGTGAAAGTACGCATCTTTGAGATCTATGCTTGTTGCATAATCGTTCACCCGAATACTCGCTCTGACCGATCGAATCGTCTCCATATAAAATTTCGGAGCGACGATCAGCTTGTTTATCCAGCTCAAATCTATGACTGGACGGAACGAGCCGTCTGGTTTCGGAACCAGAAACAGATGGCTGTAGAACCCCGGTGTCTCCTGGTTTTCTACGACCTCTACCGCGTTCTTCCTTAAAGGAGACTGCACCTCTGATAACAGAGCGTCTCTTTTCTGCGGATTTGACGGAAGTTGAGTCCATTTTGGACTTCGAGTTAATGGAGGCTTTCGTTTGAAGGATATCTTTAGACCTTCCGAAATCACCCCTCTCACCCAAGCGTCGTCCGTAATCGACGCCCACTCTTGTGAAAAACTCGACAACCTTCCGCCAACCGGCCCGCGATAGAGGTTGAAGCCATCACCTCCTAGACCTGCGAGGCCTGCGGGAGAAGAAACCACGTCCTCCACGACCCGCACCTCGTCCCGTCGACCTCGGGGCGTCCGACCGGTTGTCCCAGCCGGAAGGACGTCCTGCACGTGAGTCGCTGCCTTGACGGTCTCTTGAATAAGACCAAGAGGACGCACCGGAATCTCTATAGGAACCTCTCTTGGGCGCATTAGACCCAGAAGTGCCTGTCTTACTCTTATCTGCTGTGTCCGACTTCGTAGAAGCCGATTTAAACAGCAGAGAATCCGAAGCTTTCTTAGTAATTTTATCGTAAATTGCAGAAAGCTTGCCGTCGAAGAGAAGTTCTCTGGAGACCGAAGCGACTCTGAGAGAGTTCTTCACCTTACTATCCACGAGTGTGGATGTAGCTAGGGCTGCGTCACGTCTAACCAACTCCAGGTTTGCCACTGAAAGGGCGGAGTTAAACGTGGAATAAGCTACTGCCCTTGAAAGAAGTCTTAAAGAGGATTGTATATCCTGAAATTCTTTCCCTTGAAGACGCAGTGATAACGCCTTAGTAAGGTGGTCTGCGTAAGATAAAGCATCTAAACTGGCTCTGTTAGACGAAATAGTCGTCTCCAACACCGCGGTTGGAATAGACGCAGACGACGGTAATGATAATTGTAAGTCTTCCGCCTCGTCGTCCATACGCAGAGGAACTCTCGGGATACCCTGTCCTGCCGTATCGAATTTATTCCTTGCATTAATGAAAGGCAGGTTAAGAGTATTGGCGGACAAGAAACCCGCTTTCCCTGTTTTGGAAGCAAGTTTGAATATAGCGTCGTTCAATAATTCAAACGTTCTTGTGACATTATTGGACTGAGACGGAAACTCGGGAGAGATGTCCCTGAACCGCTCAAAGAAATCAGTGTCCAATGACGCTATAATTCTCTTGTCCGGTACCGCAGCAGTCTGGCCCGACGGAACAACTTGAGGAAGAAAGTGCCGGATGAAGTCCACGGCAGCTTTATGTTGTTCCGAAAGGGATAGCTCCAAGTCATCCGTATCCCTTTCACCATCCGGTCGGACCTCATGATGCACCAGATGCTTCGGCGGAGCGTACCGACCCAGCGCCGTCGGATAATTCCCGATCCGACACCGTTTCTGTCGGTTGCTGGGATGCTGCGATAAATTGTGCTATTTGAACAAGCACGTCCGACATCAAGGCCTGCGGAGGCGCAGTCTTTCGCTGCTTCGCCGAGGGCAGCTCCGCATCTGTTGACTCCCGCATACTCTTCCTATGCGAACGTCCGGAGTCAACCGGCCTCGTGTCCCTGGCTACCGGATGGCGTGACCTGGTCGCCGAAGAATCCCTGATCGGCGAAGCTGGTAAAATATCGGCGGTCACGTAGCCAAGGTGCGGTCGTGTGCGCTGGTGAGAGGAAGAAGCCTGAGCAGTCTCATCGGACTGCCTATACAATGGAGCGTCCCGAGCGACGGACGTGTGCTCCGCTTGCGACACATTTTGTACCACAACATCTGGTCCCAGATGTTGTTGTACGAGAGAGGGGCCTCTCTCGCTCGCGGCCCGGCTGGACCTGGACGAGCTAGGAACCAGACTCGAAGGCTTCCTCCGATCTCTCCTACTATCCGCCGTCACTGGGTGTGCACGTTGAATGTTTATAGTGCTCGCATCACCCAACATTTCCTCCTGGACTGCATCGGACGAACCCGGCTGCCGAACCATTCGGTGAATGGACGCTACACCGGGCGAGCTAGCGGACGACATTTGTCTTATCTCCATGAGCACTTTTGCCGCTAGCTCTGTATTCATTTGTGACGACGGAAGCGCACTTGCGGAAGATAACATGGAAACATCACCCTGTTCTTGTTCCTCTGAAATAGAAACTGATAGAGTAGAGTGACCCTGCGGAGAAAGAGCCGGCATAGCCCTTTCTCCACTAACAACATATCGTGACACACGTTTCCAATGTTTGTCATCCCAATATTGACATATTGAACAGGGATTAGTGCAAGTACACTGACTACAATTTATACAATGATCATGAAAGTCAGAGGAAGATTTCTTCCTATTACAATTTGAACAATATCCTTTCATTGTGAAAAGTCAACAACAAGTCCTAGTACTCGCACAAACCCCTAAACACAAAGATACATAATAACATGATCCATTAATAATGAAAAAAACAATTAAAAATCAAAATAATTTTGAAAAATATTTTTTCAGCGAAGCCCAAGTTTCTGAAAAGTAACGTTGAGCCCCAATGGATCCCAAGGCTAAGTGTGGTCAAAAATTTTAAAATTATATTAAATAATTAATGCAACACTTACGGATAATAATAATGTATCTTATAGTGAGATAAACTACTCCAAAGGCAAACAGCCCCCCTCAAAAGAGACTGTTGCCAATGTAAACAAACAGTGTAAAAACACCAGAAAACATGACTCCAGGCACTGACAATACTGGCCTGAAATCAGTCATCAAAATTACACACTATCTGATGCAAAACAGAGACTCCCAGGGGAGAATCTGCAGAACATCAGATGGTAGATGCAGAACACAACGTTTATACACCCATGGGTGAAAACGTAAATATGGGGAAAATAACAGAATTCATTCTGTAACCAAGCTAATTCTCCCAAGAGAATTTAGAAATGATCTTTCTCAAAAATATGCCAAAAGCATGGGAGAATAGCAAGGGGGGACTTAGAAGACCAGGGGAGAGGAAACACTGAATAAGCAGTGCAACTTTATAGCAAGAATGACAACAACAGGCCCATGCCTCGAAAATAGGCAACTTAACATAATTTCATAAAAAATTTTAAGTACAGCCCTGATTATTTTTTGTCACTCCTTTTTCCTCTCCTCCTTCTATATCCTCCTTAGAATCACCATTTCTCCAATAATTACGTGTCTGGCATCCTTTAAACTGAGATTTACAAGCACAAAGATCAGTGAGATGTTGACTGATGAAGGGCCAAACAGAGAATGATAATTGGCGCCAATTTCGGAACGTCCTTGACACTGTGCATGCGCAGTAACGGCAAAGTATGGAGGTCCTTCAGGACATGATTTCTTTTGGTTTTAGATGCAAATTTTGGGGATTGGGGGGCAAAATTTGTGTTTGGCCCTAGTTTTTCAAGAGTTAGCACCAGCTATGTCTGGGTCATTGGTACAGTATAAAAATACAAATTTTTTACCAAGTTTTATTTATATTAACATTCCATGATATAATCGACCTTCCGGTTGCCCACTCTAAATTCGAAAAGATTCTTCCAATTCCAAAGGGGCAACCAGAGATCCACACACTCTGATTGGGAAAGGGTCTGTGTCCTTTCCAATTGGGAATTTTTGCATCATGAGGACCAAAATTGGGAAATTTATAAAATACTTTTATAACGAGTTTTCTTGAAGAAATTTAGCCTCATATAATAGTTAATGCAATGTGTACAGCTGGTAATCTGCAGTATGATTTCATGATGCAGACAACTCAACAAAATAAAAACAAGAGCAATGCTAACGCATGTGCTGATGCCCCGAAGGTAGCAAAGTTGGACTTGCATGTAAATAAATAACTTCTGAATGTTTGAAGAGAATTGGTTCATCCAAACAACCCTATAGACTATGGTACAATTTACCTTAGTCAAGAAACAGAGGCCAAAAACAAACAGGGTCCATAACTCTACCAATTATTTATTTATTGGTGTTTAAGGTCACATATTTCTGCACATTGGCTAACCATGACCGTGACAGTTTTACGGGTGGAGGAGCCGGAGTACCCGGAGAGAACCACCGAGCAACGGCAAGCAACTGTCAGCTCCCCAACATACCAAATCCACACAAGCAGGGTTAGCATTGGTTGAAGACAGGTGCACCATCGACGTGCAGTACGCCTTAGTACACAGCATCACCGTGCCCCCTCATGGGCAATGAAGATGAAGTGTCTTGCCCAAGGACACAACGCAGTTGCCGCAGGTGGGATTCGAACCGAGAACCTCTCGGCTTGCAGCCTGCACCTCTACCAACTGAGCCACCATGCCCCCCATAACTCTACCAAACAAGAATGGATGAAACGCTAGGTACGAGGGCATCCGTTCCCCCAAGCTGCCCTATCACAATACCAAAGAACATTAAAATCCGACAACTGATGCTCGAGTTATAATACAAAATGTTTGTATGGATGGATGGACGGAAGGACGTACAGATGTACAGAGACCACGTCTATATACCCCCAAAAAAATTTTTTCGGGGGCATAAAAATAAACTGGAGAAGAAGACAACTCTGCAATCTTTTTTGAATTGGCAGATGATTTTTATGCAACATGTATGTCGAATGATTGTCACAAACATGTTTTCAGTGTATAAAGTTCATTGTTCTATTCTGTTACCTCCCTTGATGTGTTTCTCCAATGCCAACTGCATTCCAGTAAACATTGGAGAAACACATCATGGGGAGGTAAAAAATTGAAAAATGAACATTACATTCTGATGCTTCCTGTGTCTTCTATCTGTTGATCCTCCACCGACACAAGTTCACTACACACTCTTTAAATCAAAGTGATTAAACTGCGACATGAAGTATATGTGCTCAGTATATTTTTCTGGTTACTACAGCGGAGTCTATTGCATCGATATACTACACCATATTAACACTGTTTACCAGAATAAATACAACCTTCACAAGAGAATGATATCGTGATAATATCGTTAGTCACAATTTTCTTTCCTCAAAAGCTTGATTATTTTGTCTAATATCATCTAGTAAATGCTGTTTCTGCAATATTCTTCCATTAACTACGCTCATATTCAATCCCACTTGTCCATATTTTTTTAAAGAAAAATATCACGTTCAGCGGTGTGTTTGATTTCTTACCTGACACAGTTGTTTTGCATCAATACATTTCATTCATGTCATGATGTCAATCAGAAGCCAAATGACCAATCAGATGCATTCTTACATTCTGTTGTTACATGTAGGCCCAATTCCATGCAAGGTTTTCCCATGCAAGGTTTTTCTAACACATTTTTCAATTCCTATATTGTATCGGCTAACACTAAATGCATAGAATAAATGTGATATAAACATAACTAATGCTGAGACCAGAAACCTAAAAGTGCTATTTTAGTAAAACTGACCTTAACCTTTGTGCTACAATGCTGAAAATTGATTCGGGTTTTTCTTTTTCCATGGTGTCTAGCTTTGTGTTTGGTGAACCTGCATTATATAGAAGTCAAGGTACTGACCAGAAGTTGATTTTTAACAAGTTCTGTTTGTAGTAACAGTCATGTGATCTCCAACCTTATGACTGCAGAATTCACAAATTAATAGTGTTCCTTCCCTTTCAGTGGGATACCAAATGTGTAAATTTGGTGAACATGTGTCATATAAAATTAAAGCTATACACCTGGAACTTAAGAACCCCCTGAAATGTTTCATGCCAGTGAAGTTAGCGTTACTGATTATTCATGTTTTAATGATTGCTATGTCTTGCAGTACATTTCATCTCGTGTAACTGGTTGATAGCGTACCCCAAACAATCAATGAGGTCAGTCAAACAAGACTGAGTTGGCTAAATTCCTAGTTGCATTATGGGAAGCATTTTCTTCTTGAAATTTTGGTATTTTGACATCATCAGTGTCTTTGAACCAGAGTGGCCGCTTTTCTGGCCAGGAACATGATACGTCATACCGTCATAAAATAGGATGGCTGTTCAGTAAAAGTGTGAGACAGACCAATCAATATTTTAAACGTGCAGCCCCGTGGCTGCATGTAGAAAATATTGATTGGTCTACCCCAAATAATGAATATGGACTCTTCTAATTGCTGCCATTGAACTGGCATGGAAGATACCAGTTGAGTTCAAAGGGTTAAGCAGAATATGCATTCAGTTCAGAAGAATCTGAATTTGTGCATGTCAGAAAATATAACAGTGATATTATTGATGCTTTCATTAATATGTTGAACACTTTAATACTAATAACTTTCAATTGATCAAGTAGATTAGCTTCATTACTGCCTTGATAATTCTCTGTAATGAAGCAATATTTTAGCCTTATAATATTCTGAAACCAAGAACTGAATGACAATCAATTCCTTATAGCTTACATTTTTAACACACCCACCTGATTTATCTGACTTTTCTTCTGCATCTTTATCCTCAATAATCTCAACAAAGTTTGAAGGAAACATTCCCACTTTTCCATTCAAGCTGCCTTCCCACCAACCTTCTTCTTCCTGAATAATACAAAAACATAAACTGTAAAATATAAGTTCCCTAATCTGACTATACAAAGACTGACTTGAGCGTTTAAAAATAAAAGCCAGCCTTGGAGCCTACTTTTCAAATGTAGAAGCCAGATGTATTTCTTAACTGTAGTCATTACTTTTTGATAAGATCTTGTTGGAAGCTTTCATCTGTGGAGGACATACATTTGAACATTTAATTACCTTTTTTCAAAATTAAAGTTGTTTAATTCTCAAATGATCGAAAAATGTTTTTATTGCACCATAATAACTGTTCATTTCCTCAATGGTTTCTAGTCAAATCTTGGCTGCCTAATTTGGCAACCAAGACATGACTAGAAACTGTGATTATGGTTCTCAGAAAATCTAATAAAACATGGATAAATAGAGAAAACAGAACCTACTTTGAAACCTATATTTCAGATTCAGGGGCTAGATCGGCATTTTAGGAGACACATTCACACTGGATACTTACCCTGTCAGTCACTGATATTAAAATAATTGAAAGAATCAGTACATTTTTATACTGTACCAATGACCCAGCCTTAGCTGGTGCTAACTCTAAATTATTCAGGGCCAAACACAAATTTTGCCTCCCCCCCCACCAATCCCCAAAATTTACATCAAAAACCGAAAATTAGATGATCTATATGGTCCTCCATACTTTTACTCAGTGTTAAGGAGGTCTCGAAACTGGTACCAAGTGTCATTCTTTGTTTGGACCTCAATTTAGTTACACCTCACTGATATTTGTGCTTGTAAATCTCAGTTTAAATGATGCCAGACACATAATTATGAGAGAAATGGTGGATATAAGGAGGAAATAGAAGGAGGAGAGAAAAACAGTGGAAGGATTGTTCAGGGCTGTAACTTATAATTATTTTACGAAATTATTTCATGTTGCCTATTTTCGAGGCATGACCCTGTTGTTCTCATTCTTGCTATGAATGTTCCATTGTTTGATCAGTGTTTCCTCTCTCCCTTTCCTTTATTCCCCCCTAGCTATTCTCCCATGCTTTTGGCTTATTTTTTGTAATGTTTATTACTAAAATTTTTTGGGAGTTTTGGCTTGGAAACAGAATTATTTTCTGTTTTTTCCCCATGTTTACGTCCTCACTCTTGGGTGTTTAGGCGTTTTGGTCTGCATCTACCAACTGATGTTCTACAGTTTCTTCTCTGGAAGCCTCTGTTTTGCAACAGATAGTGTTTAAATTGGTAACTGATTTCGGGCCATGTTTACCAGTGCCTGGAGTTATGTTTCCGGTTTGTTTACACTTTTTGTTTAGGTTGACAACGGTTACTTCTCATAGTGATTACTTGTCTTCTGCTTAGTTCACTTCGAAGCAAGATACATTAATATTGTCCGTAAGTGTTACATTAATTTTTCTTTTCAAAAATTTTTTCCTTTTGAATTATATTTTCGTAATGCTATAATGGATTATTTTATTATGTATCTTTGTTTTCAAGGTTTAGTGCGAGCATTATCACTGTTTACTTTTTTCACAATGAAAGATTATTGTTCAAATTGTAATGGGAGGAAATCTTCCTCTGATTCTCATGATCTCTGTATTAATTGTAGTCAATGTACTCGCACTAACCCTTGTTCAGTGTGTATCAATTGGGATGACAAACGTTGGAGACGTGTGTCACAGTATGTTGTTAGCGGGGAGAGGACCATGCCAGTCCTCTCTCCGCAGGGTCACTCTAGTTTTTCATTCTCTTTTTCAGAGGAACAAGAACAGGGTGATGTTTCCGTAATGTCGTCCAGGAGTGTGCTTCCGTCATCGCAATCAAATGAACAGTTAGCGGCAAAAGTGCTCCTGCAGATACGCCATTTGCCTAAGAGGTCCCAAGTAGGATCGACGGCTTTGGCGTCCGATAGCTCGCCCGGTGTCGCGACCATTCCCTGAATGGCTCAGCACCCGGGTTCTTCCGTTGCGGTCCAGGAAGGAGATTTGGGTGTTGCGAGCACTATAAACATACCACATGCACACCCAGTGACGACGGAACAGAGGATGGTATGGAGGAAGCCTGTTAGTCTGGTTCCTAGCTCGTCGAGCTCCGCACGGGCTGCGAGCGAGAGAGGCCCCTCTCTCGTACAACAACATCTGGGCCCAGATGTTGTAGTACATAATGTTCCTCAGTCAGAGCATATGTCCACCGCTCAGAACGCTCCGGTATATAGACAGTCCGTCGAGACTGCTCATACGGCTTCCTCATCCTCACAGCAGCACACACGACTGCACCTTGGCTACGAGACCAGCGATATCCAGCCAGCTTAGCCGACCAGGGATTTCACGGTGATCAGGTCACTGCATCCGGTAGCCAGGAATACGATGCCTTCATCCTCCGGACGTTCACATAAAAGAGGTATGCAGGAGTCAACGTCCAGGGAGCTTCCGGCGGCTAAATCCCGTAAGACCGCAGCTTCACAGGCCTCCATAACGGATGTGATATCACAGGTAGCGCAGATCATCGCAGCATTCCAGCAACTGGCAGAAACTCTGTCGGAACAGGAATTATCAGACGTAGCTGGGTCGGTACATTCCGCCGCTGGATTAGGTACGACGACCGAGATTTACAAGTGGTCCAACAGGATGGCGAAAGGGATTCGGAGGAATTGGATTCTTCCCTTTCAGAACAACATAAATTTACCGTAGAGTTCATCCAGCATTACCTTCCTGATGTTCCTACAGACCAAAATGCTGCGCAGCCGGATAGGAGGCTTATAGCGCCACTGGACACTGATTTCTTCAATCGGTTTAGGGACACCGTCCCTGAGTTTCTGTCACAGTCCAGAAATGTCTCGCGGACATTTCAACTATTGAATGGCACTATAAGTAAACTTGCTATCAAAACGGGCAGGTCAGCAGGTGCTCTTCATCTGCCTTTCATCAATTCAAGGAATAAAATTGAAATGCCAGGACAGGGCATTCAGAGAGTTCCTCTGCGTCTAGACGACCAGGCCGAAGACCTTGAATTATCCATGCTGTCGTCTATGTCAATTCCTAACTCGACGTTGGAAATGACAATTTTCTCAAATAGAGCTAATTTAGACGCACTTTCGTAGGCAGATCACCTTACCAGAGCGTTGTCATTACGCCTTGAGGGACAAGAATTCCAGTATGTACAAACCTCCTTAAGAGTTCTGTCGAGGGCCATAGCATTTTCCACGTATAACTCCGCCCTTTCAGTGGCAAATCTGGAGTTAGACGTGACAGGGCCCTAGCTACATCCACGCACGTGGATAGTAAGGTGAAAAACTCTCTCAGAGTCGCTCCGGTCTCTGGAGAGCTTCTCTTCGACGGCAAGCTTTCAGCAGTTTATGATAAATTAACTAAGAAAGCTTCAGACTCTCTGCTATTTAAATCCGCTTCCAAAAAGTCGGAGCCAGCAGAGAAGAGTAGGCCAGGCACTTCTGGGATGAGAACGTCCAGGGGAAGTTCCTATAGAGGTTTGTACGCATCCTCTAGGTCTTACTCTAGAGACGGTCAGGTTAGCGACTCAAATAGGGGCCATAACGATGGCCGAAACAATCGGTCAGATGCCCCTAGGTCGACAGGGCGAGGTGCGGGGCGTGGAGGACATGGTTTCTCCTCCCGCAAGCCTTGCAGATCCAAGAGGTGATGGTTTGAACCTCTGTCACGTTCCAGGGGGCGGAAGACTGTCGAGTTTCTCAAACAATTGGGAATTAATTAAGGAGGACCCTTAGGTTCGAGGGGTTATATCGAAAGGACTCAAACTGTCCTTCAAAGGAAAACCTCTGTTAACTCGGAAGTCCAAGATGGACTCAGCTTCCGTCAAATCAGCAGAAAAGAGCCTCGCTTCTATCAGTAGTCAAGTCGCTTTTAGTGAAGAACACGATAGAGGTCGTAGAAAACCAGGAATCTCCAGGTTTCTACAGCCATTTTTTTCTGGTTCCAAAACCAGACGGCTCGTTCCGTCCAGTCATAGATCTGAGCTGGATAAACAAGCTCATTGCGGCTCCAAAATTCTACATGGAGACCATTCGATCGGTCGGAGCGAGCATTCGAGTGAACAACTATACTGAAAGCACAGATCTCAAGGATGCGTACTTTCACGTCATGGTACATCCGGCGTTCAGAAAGTATCTTCGCTTTGCTGTCTTAGGAGGTGTATATCAGTCCGAGCGATGTGCTTCGGTCTGAATCTAGTGCCCTGGGCTTTCACATAATGAACTCGGTAATGACTCATTTGTCTGCGGTAACGTCGGCCTACTTGGACGATATTCTTCAGAGGTACAGCAACGAGTTAACGCTTCAAATCGATGTGCAGAATCTGCTTCTATTGCTCCGACGTCTCGGTTTCATAGTAAACGAAGAGAAGTCGGATCCGGTGCCGTCCAAGTCGTTCACCCACCTGGGGATGAGCTTCGAGACACACAACAATCTCGTTCGTCTGCCGTTAACCAGAGCGAAGTTAGTCAGTTGTTACGCTCACTATTGTCTTCAAAGTTACAGCAAGAGAATTCATGAGACTGATAGGTCTGTGCGGAGCTGCTGCGGATCTCATTCGAATGGGGTGGCTACGCACTCGTCCTCTCCAAATCTTTCTGACTCAGAATTGGAGGGCGAAGACTCATTCGCTCGATACGGACATCCTCTTGTCAAATCAAGTGAAACAAGAGATTCAGACTTGGGCAGACATTCAGTGGTTAACTCAGGGAGTTCCAATGCAATTGCCGGATCCGAGTTTTATAACTATGACGGATGCCAGTCAAACAGGTTGGGGTGCGACACTGAGCCCATCGGATTCGAAGTGCCAGGGTCTTTGGGATCCGCAGTTTTTAAGCAAGCACATAAACATCAAAGAAATGATGTCAATTTGGTTTGCGCTACGTCACTGGATGGACGTTATTCAGAATGCACACATGCAAATTCTATCCGACAATACGATGGTAGTAGAGTATATTCGGAATCAGGGAGGCACTCATTCCATTCCATTGTTCAAGCTAATGGAAAGAATCCTTCTGTTCGTACTAGAACATCAGGTTCTCCTATCGGCCCGTCATATTCCAGGTCGTCTGAATGTGTTAGCAGACTCCCTTTCACAGAAGGGTCGCCTGTTGCCGTCGGAATGGACTCTCAACAAACGAGTATTCAATCAGATATGCTACAAATGGGAGCAGCCAATGATAGACTTATTTGCTACGCATCTCAACAATCAGTTGCAGACGTATGTGTCGCCATGTCCGGATCCTCGAGCATTTGCAGTAGACGCTCTATCGATCTCGTGGGACAGAATAATAGGATATGCGTATCCTCCAGCGCTGTTGATTCAGCAGATATTGCTCAAGATAAAACAATCACAATGCAAGATTCTGTTGGTAGCATCTCTGTCTCCACCGAGACCGTGGATAAATCTACTCAGGTGTCTGTTGTGGGATATGCGACGGAAGCTTCCTCCACGGGAGAACCTTCTTCCGCAGGGGAAATTGCACACTCTCCATCACAACCCGCAAGGTCTCAACCTTCACGTATTTCCGTTGTGCGGTCCTTCTTGCATGGCAAGCATTTTACAGGACGAGCATTGGACGCGATTTCTAACTGTAGGAGGACCTCCTCTTCGCTAAATGGAAGGTCTTTCATCAGTGGTGTAGGGATTATTCTGTAGATATTTATGATCCCTCCATTCCAGACATTGTAAATTTTCTGGTCTACTTGTTTGATGAGATCAAACTGCAGCCTGTTACCATTAAGGGTTATAGGTCTATGCTATCCGATACCTATGCACACCATGATAGCTTAATGATTGGATCTAATGTCTCTTTATCTAAATTAGTAAGAAACTTTTCGATAAATAAATAGACCTAGAACGCTTAGATTAATCCCTAAGTGGAATTTAGCTTGGGTTCTTCTTAAGCTAAAGAAGCGCCATTTGAGCCTCTTGACACAGTGGACTTCAAATTCTTATCTTATAAGACAGCTTTCTCTTAGCCTTCTCTTCTGCTAGAAGAGTTAGCGAGCTTCTTGCATTATCTGTGGATGATTCTGACTATCGTAGCGTCGGTAATACTATTACCTTTACTACCAATGTTGGATTTTTGGCTAGGAATCAGGCTCCTAATAAGTATCCAGAACCTATTGTTATTAAGGCCCTTCCATCTTCAGACGGGCGTAGGCCTTTACTCTGTCCTGTTAAAGCAATACATATTTACAAACGTAGATCTGAGTTCATCGGAAAGGGACATAAGCGTTTCATTTTGTCTCTGATGCCTAATAGAAAGGACATTATGGTCCATTCTATTGCTAGATGGATTCAATTAACTATCCGCACCGCTTACGAAAAATTATCTTCAACTCAGCAATCTGCGCTTAAGATTTCAGCTCATGAAGTAAGAGCTCTATCAACATCTTGGGCTTATGTTAATAGTGTTGCTATTACAGATTTAATGAAGGCTGCATATTGGTCTCAGCCTTCCACTTTCACGAATTTTTATCTTAGAAATATTGAGTCCATTTCTGGAGACCTGCATTGTTTAGGTCTGTTATCAGTTGCTCAGAATATCGTCCACTAAACAGTTGCAACTATAGTTATGTAGGCCTTCTGTTCCGGCAGTTACTCTGTCCTGCTGCCCTCTTCGCTCTGGGGTATTTGACCCAGGGCAAGGGGAAGGGGGGGGGGGGCCCTTAGGTCACCTGTTTTATAGTGAAAAGCAAGGGAATACCTACCCTGGAGTACGTAATTCCGAGTCGGTACTGGGATGGTTTTAAAGTGTAAAGCTAATGTTTACTCATACATGTAATATTTTTAAAGGGTAGCTCTGTGTGAAGCATTTGTATATGTCACATGTCAAACGGGAGTTAATATACAATCCTCAGACACTTTTAATGAGTATAAAGAGTCTCATTTCTCTGGACTTCCTTTATTTATTGGCTTACCTTTAAAAATAAATAGTTTAAAGGGTTATACTGGATGTTAATAGAGATCATTGATGTTACTGTGCTCAATTACAGAAAGGTGTTGTGTCTTTCTTCTTTGATAGGAATAAGAAAGATACATGTAAAGCCTACCTCTCCTTTTCTCCTTGAGGGGATAATTCTGTCATATGTAATTGAGCTTATTGGATTTTCCTTTATGTCCTAGGCCCTCCAACCTTTTTACTATTCAGCTAAGTCTGGGTCATTGGTACAGTACAAAAATGTTAAAAAATTTATAGTAATTTATATATTTTTTATACCTACCAATGACCCAGACGGGGATGGCCCTCCCATGAGTTGGGAACTCTTACCTCCCCGCTGAGTACATAATGCTTACCAGGCACTGGTTGTAAGAATGACATTTGGCACCAATTTCGAGACCTCCTTGACACTGCGCATGCACAGTGGAGTAAAAGTATGGAGGACCATATAGGACATCTAATTTTTGGCTTTCGATGCAAATTTGGGGGATGGGGGGGGGGGGGGGGGGCAAAATTTGTGTTTGGCCCTGAATAATTTAGAGTTAGCACCAGCTAAGCCTGGGTCATTGGTACATTGTTACCAGTATAAAAAATATATAAATTACTATAAATTTTTTAACATGTATTACATTTCAGTTAAAAATCAGTGCTGACAACAGAAATCAAAATTTGATCACATACTCACCAATACGATGACTTGATAGTGTTATTGGATACTTTAGTATGAACTCTTCTGAAAATCAGGATTCATACAGGTTTCTTGAACTACTGTTTTTCCAAAGTTTTCCAAGTCAACATTACAATTTTTCCATAGCTTTATACACCCATCAAACTACACGAAACTACACTATTGTTGTAATAAAAAGCAGTACCACTGCAGAAAGGCACTCTTCTTCAATAGAAATGAAGACTTTGGTCACCATTATTCAGTTAGCCACTACATGTCAATAGCTGGAGTTTGATGATTTGGCAGGGACATTTTAATATGAACTGTGCATTTCCATAGCTTTTCCAACAGCTCATTCAAAAGAGAAAAAAAAAACAAACAAACTAGTTTTTCATAAATCTCCAGTTCCTGGAAAATGAAACTGCAATTTCCTTTAACTTTCCATATACTGTATGAACTTCATCTCAAAGTATTTTCGTGTTACAAAATTTCATAGCAGGCTTCAGCCGAATCAAAAGTTTGTAATACATCACCATCTTATCATAGAAATTTATTTATTGGGGTTTAACAACACTTTCAACAGCCAGGGACATATCATGAGGGACCTACTATTTTATTTATTTATTTATTAGGGTTTAAGGACATTTTAACAGCCAGGGTCATATGTCACTAACAGTTTTACAGATGGAGGAAGCCGGAGTACCCGGAGAGAACCACCGAGCAATGACGAGCAGCCGTCAGCTCTCCAACATCGTAACACAGGAGAGAACCACTGTGCAGTGGTAAGTAACTGCTGGACTCTCTAACTTTCTAACTCCACACTCGAGGTTAACATCAGTTGACGGCATGTGTTCAATTCACATGCAGTACAGCTTAGCACACTGCACCACTGTGCTACAATATAGACAGTTTGAAATTAAAGTGTCTTGTCCTTGCCCAAGGCCACAAAAGCAGATGACGCAGGACATGAACCTATGGCCTTTCGATCTGAAGACCAATGCTTTAACCCTTAAGGGCCTGGAGAATTTTATACATTTTTGATATACTTTGAAAGTCTACCTCTTGTGGCTTTGCAGTTGTTTCTAGTCAAGTCTCGGCTTCCTACACAGGCAGCCAAGACTTGCCTAGAAACAACTGACAAGGTACTTAGAAAACAAGTTTTGAGTTTGTCAAAACCATGCATGTTGGGGCACCTGTTCCTTTGTGTTAAAAAGTTATCAAAGTTGGAATTAGGCCCTTAAGGGTTAACCAACAAGAAAATAGCTTCGCACAGCAAAGAACTAAACAATACTAAAACCTGATAATTACTGTTCAACCTATCACATATCATTGAAATTTCCAATAAAATGAAACCAAAAAACCCAAGGGGGCTTGAAGCACTCACCTGACAAAATACCAATGATTCTTCAGAGACAGGACTTTGAATCACTTTAACTCTGATAAATATGAACTCAGGAATTCAAATCTGAGACAAACATGTGTAATATTCATTTTTCTAAGATAAGGATGCTATCATAGAAATAATGCCTGGATATCCAATGTTTCTATTAATGCTAAAACAAAGACATTTAAAAAAGATTTTTAAAAGATGATTCCTCTTCATATTTGACTGAGTTAAAATTCAAGCCCAAACATGAAGCCTGGGATTTGATTAGAAAAAGCTTGAGAGGACCCACATAAGGATACTGTAAAACAAATATCAAAACATTCTGACCAGTGGATCTGAAAAAGATTTTTAAAGATTATTCGTCATATTGGACTAAGTTGAAACTTGGACTTACATTTGGAGCTCAAGGACTGGATTTTTGGATTCAACAAATCAAGATTCTGACTGGTGATTCTGCAAAGTAGATTTTTTAAAGAATATTCCTCACACTGCACTAAGTTAAAATTCAGGCAACAAATATGAAAGCAGGGAATTGATTTGAACACACTTGAATCTGACCTCATTAAGGCTGTTGCACAAAAAATATCAAAAGATCTTGACTGGTGGTTGTGGAGAAGATTTTTAAACATTTTTTTGTAAGAAGCACAAATATAAACCTAAGGACTTGATTTGAACAAACTTGAATCTGATCCTCCTGTATATTATATATCGAAAGATTCTGATCGTGTGTTGTGGAGAAGATGATATTTTAATTTTTAGAAACATGCTGACACAGCATTTTCCCATTTTAATACTAAGTGTTAAAAAGGGTGTATCTTGAATGGAGCCCAAATGTGAACCCAGGGACTTGATTTGAGCAAACTTGAATCTGATCCTCATAAATGTGTTGTAGAACAAATTTATTTATTTATTTATTAATTAGGGTTTAATGATACTTTCCACAGCCAGGGTTACCTTGTATCAGACAGTGTTACGGATGGAGGAAGCAGGAGTACCCAGGGAGAACCACTGGGAAGTGGTGAGCAAATATCAGACTTCCCAATGTACTAACTCCAAATGAGCAGGGTAAGCACTGGTTGAAGGCAAGTGCACTATCAAAGTGCAGTGTGCCTTAATAGACAGTGGCCCCACGTGGGTAATCAGGATTAAGTGCCTGGCCCAAGGACACAACACTGTCATTGCTGGTCAGGACTGAACTGTGGACCTTTCGGTTTGAAGTTCAATGCTCTAACCACTAAGCCAGTGTGCTCCCAACACTTTTCTGTTACCAACAGTGTTAAAATGGGTGTCACCTGCATGGAGGCCAAATATGAACCCTGGGACTTGATTTGAACAAACTTCACCCTTAGGATGCTGGATACCAGATTATGATGGGTTGTACTGGAGCCCTTTTTTTTCTTTTTTTTTTTTTTGGGGGGGGGGGGGGGGGGGGAAGAATGATGCCTCAGTACTTTTTCAAGCCCCTAAACTGTACCCTACGACACACCCAACAGCAATTTTTTTGTGCCCAGTAAATTCTAGTAGTCCTAAGGATACTACTTACTAAATATATATATATTTATATATTGGTGTTTAAGGTCACATACTTATGCACAATGGCAAATCATGACCGTGACAGTTTTACGGGTGGAAGAAGCCGGTGTACCCGGAGAGAACCGAGCAATGATGAGCAGTTGCCAGCTCCCCAACATCGTAACTCTGCACTGCAGCACAGGCAGGGTTTAGATTGGTTGAAGACATGCACACCAGCAACGTTCAGTACGCCTTAGTACACGGCGTCATCGTGCCCCCATGTGGACAATCGAGGTTAAGTGCCTTGCCCAAGGATACAAAGGGGGAATTGGAATCGATCGCTCATATGGTCACTCATCTGAGGTCTAACCGGGCTTGACGTTGCTTAACTTCGGTGATCTGACGAGAACCAGTTACAGCAATGCCACCTCGCCCCCTACTTACCAAATAACAATTCTCTGTTCCATGCTTTAGGGAAATATGGGCATTTGAAAAATGTTTCTATTTTTAACTCCTGGTGGGAAATCAGTTTTTTGGCATGAATCAAGTACTTATGACTCAGCAGCACACCACACCAAAGTTGGTTCAAATTAGCCCATGGGTACTGAAAATACAAGGGAGGACAAAAATCTTGCCCCTCCCAGAATTGTAAATATCAACCCTGAAACATCCCATGAACAAACTTAAGAGAGCTTTCCTCAAAAGAAAGCTAAATATGAAATATCAAGTCATTACATCCATCGGATCATGAGAAGGAAGATTTTTTTTTTAAAATTGGAGCAATTTTCCAACACCCTCTCCTGACATATTTTGAATAAAGTCACAATGCAACTCCATGACCAATAATTCCCTATAATGAAATTGGTTCAAGAGTTTTTAAATGAAAACCACAAACACCACCTTAACATAGGATGATGGTCACAGTACAATGGGTGGGGGGAAGTGATCATTACAGTTCATCCTGACAATGTCAGGTGAGCTAATAAGGGAACTAACACTATCAATTTCAACAAATAACCATGTTTTTTTCAATCATACCCAAGATGATGTCAATGTAAAGCCATGTGCCACATTAGTCAAGTTATCACATAAACATCAAAAATGCATGTAAAAAGAAGTGCACAAAGGGTAATAACTCTTTCAGTTTTAAACAAATCATCGTCAAGTTCGATCTCATTTAAAGTAATGTAAATATGAAGCAGCAAATAAAAATTTATTGATATCTGATGTTTACTTTTCAAGTAAGCAAATAAACATAAAAAAGTCAGTATAAAATGGAATCAACAAAGAGCAATAACTCCCTCAAATTTCAAGAAGTCATCCTAATTTGTAACTTGTTCAAAACATTATTAATACAAAGCAGAATATCAAAATTTATTGAAATCAGATGTTCACTGCTTTCGAGCAAAACTAAGAAAACAAAGGTCAATAACTCTCGCAATTTCCAAGAAAATACAAATTTATACCAAATGTTACTTCTTAATGTACTAACCAAAGTAATACAAGTACCTTAATCTCATATGAGTACTCCTATGGGAATGAGCCAATTTCAAAGGCTCTCTGAGAGAAAGACCCTTTGAGAACAAAAAAGTGAAAAAGAGAAAAACAGGTGCCAGAAAACTGAATCATCCATAACCTGGTGTTTCAAAGCACAGGTATGCACAAGGACCCATTGTCCAATACCCATCAGACATGCACAATCACTTTTCGAAATTTAAAGATAATGTATGCATGTATATTTGACAGAGGGGAAGAGGCACATATAAAAATAGGCTGATGAAATCGTCAGATGTGTACCCATACGTGCAACTAGTAGAAAGCTGTATGACGGAGGGTCACCACAGATGCCGACATTATGTACACCATACAAGGTATGGGTACATACAGAAATGGACTGGAGGAGTGTCTAATTTGATTGATAAAGGGTTAATATCTCCAGATCAAATTATCAGATTTACCTAAAAAACTATACCGCACATCAGTAACCTGAATAAATATATAAAGTAACATGATAATCGGACTGATATTTTTTGAGTTATCTCATGCCAAAGGGATTGGAGGAATTTTCAATTTGAAGGATAAAGGGTTAATATCTCAGGATCAAAATAACAGATTTATACCAAAAACTATACAGCTTGGCACATCAGTAACCTGAACACAAATATAAAGTAACTTGACAATCCAAGCAATATTTTTCAAGTTATCGAATGCAAAAGGGATTGGAGGAATTTTCAATTTGAAGGATAAAGGGTTAATATCTCAGGATTAAATTATCAGATTTACACTAAAAACTATACAGCTCGGCACATCAGTAACCTGACCACAAATATAAAGTAACTTGACAATCCAAGCAATATTTTTCAAGTTATCGAATGCCAAAGGGATTGGAGAAATTTTCAATTTGAAGGATAAAGGGTTAATATCTCAGGATCAAAATAACAGATTTACACCAAAAACTATACAGCTCGGCACATCAGTAACCTGAACACAAATATAAAGTAACTTGACAATCCAAGCAATATTTTTCAAGTTATCGAATGCCAAAGGGATTGGAGAAATTTTCAATTTGAAGGATAAAGGGTTAATATCTTAGGATCAAAATAACAGATTTACACAAATGAAAGTGTCAATGACACTGTAACTCAACATGTCAAGACAAAGACATGTACATGTATAGTATGTGACAAAGCAATGACAAACATCTAGGTAATGACCTGATAACAAAGGTACATATAAAGTATTGTAACGGTCTGTACATAAATACTGACCGTTGCCTGTAACAAATGTATAGGTAAAGTATTGTAAAGGTGGGTGACAGTCAGATGCTAAACTAGAAAAAATCTTTGAATCCCAGAGTGGGTCTGACTGAACCCCAAAATATTTGTTCTCACAGCACAGTGATAACAAAGGCACCCCAAAACACACTCGTTCCTGTCAAGGTGAAAACAAAGGTACCCAAGAAGTTTTGTGAAGATCAGTTCATAAATACGAGCTGTATAGAACTTGTGACAAAAAACTGATTGGACCTAATTTCGGTACAAAATGGCCACTGGCAGCCATCTTGAATTTTGGACCGTACCCAGAAACACTCATTCTCATCCCAAGGTGATAACAAAGGTACCCAAGAAGTTTTGTGAAGATCGGTTCATAAATACAGCCTCTACCCTGAGCATGTGTGCTTACATTCATACAAAAATTTATTCAAATCAGAACTTTCATACAAAAGTTCTGTACAAAAGACTGATTGCACTAATTTTGGTACAAAATGGCTGCTGGTGGATATCTTGAATTTCGAACCACACCCAAAAACACTCGCTCTCATCCCACGGTGATAACAAAGGTATCCAAGAAGTTTCGTAAAGATTGGTTCATAAATATGGCCTCTAGTCTGAGCTGTATAGACACAGCTTGAATTTTAGACCGCACCCAGAAACACTCGTTCTCGTCCCAAGGTGATAACAAAGGTACCCAAGACATTTTGTGAAGATCAGTTCATAAATACAGACTCTAGTCTGAGCCGTATTGACATGTGTACTTACTGTGTGTAAGTCACACCAAAAAACATGAAAATTAGTCTAATTTGCACAATTTACGCACGAGAAAAAAACCCGTATTATATGTGATGTATCCCATGGTACTAAACATTCATACAAAAAATTATTCAAATCAGAGCTTTTATATGGAAGTTCTGTACAAAAAGCAGACTTCTGCATCGTTGGTACAAAATGGCAGCTGGCAGCCATCTTGAATTTCGGACCGCACCCAAAAACACTTGTTCTTGTCCCACAGTCATAACAAAGGTATCCAAGAAGTTTCGTAAAGATCGGTTCATAAATACGGCCTCTAGTCCGAGCTGTATCCAATGTTGACGTATGGACAGACGGACGATGCAGCAGAGTTTAGGCGGCAGAGATGTGTTTGGTCCGTTGAAAAATGAGGATCAGTGGTGACGTAGTTAAGGTCATGAAAATGATAAATTTAAAGTAATTTTTTTATACTTACCAATGGCCCAGGCTTAGCTATTGCAAACTGAATAATATCAAGGGCCAAACAAACATTTTGAACCCCCAAATTTGCATACAATACCGAAATTTGAAAGTCCTATCTGGCCCTCCATACTTTTAGTACTGTGCATGCACAGTAACCAGGAAGAGACCGGAATTGACGCCAAGCATCATTCTTCCTAGTTGTGCCTACTAATGTTATAACTCAGCAGGGAGGTATGAGTGCCCACTCATGGGAGGGTCATCCCCATCTGGGCCATTGGTAAGTATAAAAAAATGTACAAATTACTTCAAATTTATATTTTTTCCTACAACCAATGGCCCAGGCTGGAGGGCCGAGGACTTAAAGGAATAGCAGACTAAGATTCAGCTTCTTAGCCTGTTGTAGGACTCCCAAGGTGAACAGGAGATTAAAATTTAAGGAATTACATATATCCCTCTCAAAACAACAATAGAGAAGGATATACCACCGAAATAAGAAGCAATATCCAAGTGATTCCTTATTACTTAGCATAAATGATTATGCTAATTGGGTATAACGAGCCCTCAATTTTAAGGCTAGTCTGGAATAAGACGCTTAAAATTAGGAAAAGAATGTCCGAGAGTTGGAGACTAATGCCCACAGACACACGCTGTATACAATGCAAGGAGCTGTACGTAAGATCAGTATTATCTATAGACAATAACAGCTTCACACATAGTTACACACTTACTATAAGGCCAGAAGAGGTAAAGAGAAATCACGTCCCCCCTCACCCCCACCACTCTTTTTTGAAGGAATTAACCTTCAAAACAAAAAGGAAAGCGGCCTGGAGTCAGTGATAAAGCAGTACTGAATAATATACAGCCTAAAAGGCTCCCGTTTACTGAACGAAAAGCTTCTAAAATGTATGCCGCATCTGGAATACGGAGATAGGTCGAGAACCAGTGATATTAATATGTACAACCTTAAACTTGTCCAATTGAATCTCAATTTAAAGTTATCTGAGAGAACTTATACCCTTCTGAGCCAACCAAGAGGCGACCACGTTTCGGTGTACAAGTAAATTCTAATACTGAACTTCCAAATTGTAACCGTTCAATCTTCGAGAACGAGAGAGTAGGATTCCCCTTTGTGTACCGCTTCTGGTTGAAGACTAGATTTTGAACCTGGAACGGGATATGAATAAAAACCAGTCAAAGACCGTCCCCAAATAAATCATTGTTCCCAAGGTCCGTTAAAACCAAGGACTGTTCGGAGAATGAATATACAACTCCGAATAATAAAGACAAAAATAGAGAACGTATGCATAGATGGCCTGTAGAAAGATCCATTACTGATCCAACTAGCCCAAAATTCTCCGAAGCTCTTATACTGACACTGAACAAGAATTTAAGAGAATCTTTTCAATACGTCTGCCTAATGATTAATATATATTAAGTACACAACCAACAGAATCCTGCATGTACCTCGCCTGAATACATCCTGTATCATCGGCGCAACCGAGCGATACAAAATGATAAATTTAAAGTAATTTGTATATTTTTTATACTTACCAATGGCCCAGACTAGCTGGTGCAAACTCAAAGTTATCAAGGGCCAAACACAAATTTTGAACCCCCCCAATCCCCAAAATTTGCTTGCAAACCGAAAATTAAAAGTCCTATCTGGTCCTCCACACTTTTACTCATGCATGCACAGCCGTCAGGAAGTGACTGTAATTGGCACCAAAATCATTCTTTGTAGAAAAGAGTACTACATAATAACTCAGCGGGGAGGTAAGAGTGCCCACTCATGGGAAGGCCATACCCGTCTGGGCCATTGGTAAGTATAAAAAGTATACAAATTACTTTAAATTTATCATATTTTTATTCTATAAACCAATGGTCCAGACTACCTGAATCATGAAAAGATGGAGAGCCTAGGACTTCAGAATTAGCAGACCAACCTAGTTCCCAAGCCTGCAGTCCAAGGTGAAAGGAAATTAAATTAAAAAGGAATTACATGCATGTCTCTCTATACAGTACTAGAGAAGACATATCAAAATAAGGAGCCAAATTCATTTAAGTAATTCCATATGCTTAGCATGAATGACTATGCTAATTGGATGTAACGAGTTCCCAATTTTAAGGCTAGTCCGGACTAAGCTCCAAAAATTAGGATGGCATATTTGAGAGTGAGAGGTTAACCCCCGCAAACATACAACATACACCATATACAATAATACACAAGCTGTATCCAGGATATAATCTGCAGACAAAACAGTTTCACTCGTAGTTAACACTTATCGCGCCGGAGATTTAAAAAATCCCCCTCCCCCCTTTTTGAAAGAATCTTCTTCAAAAACAAAGAGGGGAGCACTCTGGAATAGTAAAAGCGGTACCAAATAACAATATATATTCATCGAACAAGCACCCAGACCTTAATTATTATTAATAAATTGGTGCTCAAGGCCACTTCAGAAGCTAAGGCTATCACGACGATCTCGGTAATTAATAGTGCCCGCTTGTAATGTATACCAGAGTCGGCATACGTAGATAGGTCGAAAACCCGGTGATATAATATATACAACATACACATGTCAAAAGAATCACAATGGACGATCTCTGGAGAGTAAACACACTTCCAATGTAACCCACAGGCGACCCTGTTCAGGTGTACAATAAATTCCAATAAATAACACTCAAAAGACGTGTTCTATCCGATATCTATGCTCCCAGACACAGGCGAATATACAAGAATGTATAGGCAAGTTATATTCGATTGGGTACCGAAATTAATGGAAATCTGGATTTAGAAATAGAGCCAGCTATGATTAACAGACCCCCCACGGACCGCCCCCGAAATAATTCATTTTTTCTAAGGTCCATAACATACAATAATGCATCTGCCTAATAATACACTTATTATGCACGCGAACATTGAAATCCTGCATGTAATCATCTGAATACCAGTTAACTGACTAGACAGCCTAACAGGTACCCAAAGGCTAGCAATTTATGGATGATGAATCATATGCTCGTTTATGACATATAGACGAACAACCACAGGAGACAAACCAACTAAAAAGTGGATGTGTCCATGAGGTCACCATAGAACACGACCCAGCCACCAAGCGAGAAGTCATGAAATGCATGTATATACTAAAATGCATAAGAGGCTTATGGGAAGAAAACTACGTCTTGCCCGGTAATCGCCTCTTAACACACTGGCGGTGGGGGAGGGGATTCAAAATCATATCGAACCCCCCTCACTCGCATTACTTGAATCGTTCTTGTGTTAGTTATCAAATATAGCAACCACAAGGCTCCTTCCCTCATGTCTGACCGACTCCATAATGCCACTAAGGGCGGAGGACGTGAAGAACAAACACATGGTATTAACATAATAACTCACACCAAACCATACCAGTTTGAAGAGAATAACCTCCTCTAACAAACGGTATCATGACCGATAGGACAACTAACTCAGCCTAGCTGAAGCAGCTAAAGGTATTCCTGTATGTGAAGACCATTAAAAGCTGATAACTGAGGCCCTAGAAGCTCACTAAGGAGACTTACAATGCTAGCCATAGCTTATAAGTCTTCATCTAAGCATGGTGACTTTACTTCCTGGTCACCTTAAAATTCTCGGTGATTTCAATATCCATGTTGATAATCCCGATGATAAGAATGCCAACCAATTCATAAATCACATTTCCTCTGTGAATCTGCATCAGCTCGTCTGTGGCCCAACCCATCATTCTGGGCACACACTCGATTTGATCATTGCTAGAGAAAATGATGACATCATAGCTGTCAGTAGCATAGCGGACAAGCATATCTCTGACCACTCCTTGATTTTATGCAATGTTTCATTTGCAAAACCAAGAGCAGTCCAGAAGACTGTCAAAGCTAGAAAAACATGCAACATCGACATTAATAATTTTCTGAAGGACCTTTCATTATGTAACCTAACACAACTCATTGAAAATGAAGCTGACATCGGCTCAAAAACTGATACACTCTTCGAGAATCTAACTAAGGTATTAGACATCCACGCGCCTATCCAAACAAGAACTGTCACTGTTTGTCCTAACAATGGATGGTACAACGATGAGATAAGGAAATTAAAGCAAATGTGCAGGAAAGCAGAACACCGCTTTGTTACATCTGGCCTCCATGTTCATAATGATATGTATAAAACACTTCGTAACAAGCTAAACTCATCTATTAAGTCAGCTAAAATGGACTTGGTGAAAAATAGCATTGCGTCATGTGGCAGAAATTCTAAAGAGATTTTTAAAATAGTCAGCAACCTTCTACACGTGAACGGGAAGGGCGAGCTCCCTGAGCACACCCATCTTTCCGAGCTCGCATCTAGATTCTCTGACTTTTTCAGAGATAAAATTTCAAAGATTCATAGTGGCCTCGAAAATTTGGCCTTAAATTCAGTGACCAATGATGAAGACATATCGGTAGATTCTGATATCTCCCGTAATGACTTTCAGCCTCCCACCATGGACGAGGTTACGTCAATTATATTGAAAGCCTCCTCCACATCTTGTTCTCTCGACCCACTGCCAACATGGTTTCAAAACAGCTCTGTTTTAGACCACCTACTTCCCACCATTACTAGCATATTTTGCTCATCTCTGGCTCTTGGAACTGTACCAACAGCATTTAAGCATGCCCATGTTATTCCACTCCTGAAGAAACCAAGCCTAGATGTCAACGTTCTAAAAAACTACAGACCAGTGTCTAACCTTCCTTTTCTGTCTAAATGTCTTGAAAAGGTTATTGCTTCAAGAATTATTCAGCATATTTCAGATAATAACAATCTGGAAATATTTCAATCTGCATATAAACCCGGGCACAGCACTGAAACCGCCTTAATTCGTGTCAGCTCCGATGTGCTGAATTTGATGGACGATCGTAGGTTAACATCATTCGTGCTGCTCGACCTGTCTGCTGCATTTGATACGTTTGACCACCAAACTCTTTTGTCGCGGTTAGAAAAACGACTCAAAATATGCGGATCTGACCTTGAGTGGGTATGTTCCTACTTAAATGACCGAACGCAATCTGTGAAAATATCTGATACTCTATCAGAGCCCGTCGAGCTAAAATATGGCATCTGCCAAGGCTCAGTACTCGGACCCTTACTGTTCACAGTTTGCACCCTACCACTTGGGGATCTCATAAGGAAGCACTCTGTAAATTTTCACCTGTACGCAGATGATACCCAGCTGTATCTGTCTGCTGATCTTTCCAATATTAATGACTCCTTAACAACACTGGAGGCATGCATTGAGGATATTCGACAGTGGATGAGGAGAAACTTTCTGAAATTAAATGATGATAAAATACAATTTGTACAGTTAGGCGGCAAACATCAGTTAGACAAAGTTCCAATTAACTGCTTGAAAATAGGCGATAACACAGTTAGCTCAAGTAAAACTACCCAAAACCTCGGTTTCACTTTTAATGATTGCTTTGATCTGCATAACCAAATCACAAAAGTGAGCAAAAGCTGCTTCCTCCAAATAAGAAACATCAACAAAATCAGAAAGCTACTTGACCAAAACACTCTGAAAACTGTTATACAGTCTTTGGTCCTGTCCCGCTTGGGCTATTGCAACTCTCTCTCTATTTCGGCCTTCCTCTGAAATCAATGTACCTGCTTCAACGTATTCAAAACACAGCAGCTAAGATCATTACTGGTGCGAAAAAATATGACCACATTACACCAATCCCGAAATCTCTGCATTGGCTGCCAGTTGAGTCTCACATTAAGTATAAGGTACTGGCGGTGACACACAACATCTTACATAGCGACAAAGCACCAATCTACCTTAAGCAGGTCATCAAAGTACACACACCATCGAGGAATCTCAGATCAGCTTCTGAGAGTCTCCTTGTCGTACCGCGAATTTGATCAACGGCAGGGAAGAGATCATTCATTTTCGCAGCTCCCTCACTCTGGAATGCCCTCCCTCAGAACCTTAGAAAAACCCTGAATACACATCACTTCAAGAAAGCTCTGAAAATCCATCTCTTTCAAGCAGCCTTCGGCCGCTGATTATACCACTGTTACCGTCACCTATGTTTTCAGCGCTTTTGAGCAGAGTTTCGCTGGGAAAAGCGATATATAAATAAATTATTATTATCTATGTGAAGACAGATAAATCGGTGTAAGTTGCGACCCTGAAGGCTCACTTAATGAAGACTTACAATTATCGTCACACAAGGTAGGGAATGAAGAGCCACTATATAAACAGCCCTGAATTCCCAAAGAGAACGCAGTCCCAAGAGATTCAGTTATGCCACTGCATAATACTGAAACAAGAGGCTCCAGGGGGCCTGAGGGCACTCACCTGACATGGTAGCCTTAATATCAACCCAGAGAATTGATTTCAATAAGTTGCATCTGCTCCTCCTAAGAAAAGCTTATACCAAATATCCAAAGATTCTGACCAGTGGATCGAAAAAAAAAAAGAAGATTTTTAAAATTTTTAAATATTCCTCATATTGACCTAAGTTATAATTCGGGATGCCACAGGGAGCCCATATATGAACCAAGGGACTTGGCTTTAACAAACTTGAATCTCTCTATCAAACCATTCTGACTGCTGGATCTGAAGAAGAAGATTTTTAAAGAAAATTCCTCATTTTGACCTAAGTTATCATTCAGGCTCCCACAGTGAGCCCAAATATGGACCTAGGGACATGGCTTGAACAAACCTGAATCTCACCCCCCTAAGTATGCTGCAAACCAAATATCAAAACATTCGGACTGCTGGATCTGAAGACGATTTTCAAAGAAAATTTCTCATTTTGAACTAAGTTATAATTCGGGTTACCACAGTGAGCCCAAATATGAACCCAGGGACTTGGCTTGAACAAACATGAATCCCCCCCCCCCTTAGCATGGTGCATACCCAATATCAAAAGATTCTGCCTGCTGGATCTGGAGAAGAAGATTTTCAAAGAAATTTGCCTGAAATGCACTAAGTTCAAATTTGGGCTCCTATACTGAGCCCAAATATAAACCCAGGAAGCCGATTTGAACAAACTTGAATCAGATCCACCCCAAAATGTTTCATACCAAATATCAAAAGATTCAGCCTGCTGGATCTGGAGAAGAAGATTTTTTAAGAAATTTGCCTGAAATGCACTAAGTTCGAATTCGAGCTTCTATAGTGAGCCCAAATATGAATCTAGGGAGCCGATTTGAACAAACTTGAATCAGATCCACCCCACAATGTTGCATACCAAATATCAAAAGATTCTGCCTGCTGAATCTGGAGAAGATTTTTGAAGAAATTTGTCTGAAATGCACTAAGTTCGATTTCGGGCTTCTATAGTGAGCCCAAATATGAATCCAGCAAGCCGATTTGAACAAACTTCAATCAGATCCACCCCACAATGTTGCATACCAAATGTCAAAAGATTCTGCCTGCTGGATCTTGAGAAGAAGATTTTTTAAGAAATTTGCCTGAAATGCACTAAGTTCGAAATCGGGCTCCTATACTGAGCCCAAATATGAACCCAGGGGGCCGATTTGAACAAACTTGAATCAGATCCACCCTACAATGTTGCATACCAAATATCAAAAGATTCTGCCTGCTGGATCTGGAGAAGAAGATTTTTTAATCTTTTTCCCATTGCCTACAGTGTTAAAAAGTGCTGACTCAGCACTTTTTCAAAGTCCTGAAAAAAGTACGTTGTTATCAAACCGATAGGGATTTTTTTTAACCATTCTATTCTACTGGATAAAAGTAAGCTTTATACAAAGTTAAAAAATTTATAGTAATTTATATATTTTTTATACTTACCAATGACCCAGACTTAGCTGGTGCTAACTCCAACAAAACCAGGGCCAAACACAAATTTTGCCCCCCAATCCCCAAAATTTGCATCCAAAACAAAAAGAAATCATGTCCTAAAGGACCTCCATAGTACGCCTCTACTGCGCATGCGCAGTGACGCAGTCGTCCCGAAATTGGCGCCAATTATCATTCTTACTGGCAGTGCCTGGTCAGCGCTATGTACTCAGCGGGGAGGCAAGAGTTCCCAACTCCAGGGAGGGCCATCTCCGTCTGGGTCATTGGTAAGTATAAAAAATATATAAATTACTATAAATTTTTTAACATTTTTATACTGTACCAATGACCCAGACTTAGCTGAATAGTAAACAGGCTGGAGGGCCTAGGACATAGAGGAAAATCCAATAAGCTCAATTAAATAGTAAAGAGGTAACCCCTTAAGGAGAAAAGGAGTATTAGGCTTTACATGTATCTTTCTTATTTAATATTAAATTAGAAAGATACACTACCCTTAATAATTGAGCACAATAACATTCATGTTCTCTATTAACATCCAGTATAACCCTTATACTAATTATTTTTAAAGCAAGCCAATAAATAAAGTAGTCCAGAGAATTGAGACTCTTTATAATCATTTAAAAGTGTCCGAGTATTGTATATTAAAGCCCGTTTGACACTTGACATATACAAATGCTTCAACCGAGCTACACTTTAAAAATAAGACATGAATGAATTTAAACATTAATATTACACTTTGAAACCATCCCGGAAGCGACTCAGAAATACTGACTTGGAGGAGGCATTCCCTTGCTTTTCACTATAAAGCAGGTGACCTAAGGGAACACCCGCCCCCCCCCCCCTTCCTCTTGCCCTGGGTCAAATAGCCCAGAGCGAAGAGGGCAGCCGGACGGAGTCACTGCTGGAACAGAAAGCCTGCATAACTATAGTTGCAACTGTTTAGTGGACGACATTCTGAGCAACAGATAACGGACCTAAACTAGAACTATCACTGAAGGTGATTAATACCCCCGCTTTGGGTTTTTAGAGGAATGCACTTCTGATCATGTAGGCGAAGGCCATAAGGAAATGTATACATAAAGATCATTTTTTGTTGTTGAATTTGTATTTGCATGTGGCCTTCCACAGAACAGCACTGAATACTTGAAGAGCCCACACATATATGGTTTACATTTGGAAAAACACATTTACAATGTGCAACATGTATTCAAAATCGGTTCATTAATGTAGGAGGAGTTGCACACACAAGAATCCCATTTGAAAACCCATAATAAATCCAAGTTAAAGGGAGATAACCTGGTTAAAATTGTCGCAGATCAAAAATTTGGGAATATGCGTATGTTCACTTAGTTGTGATAATGTTTGAAAGGTTTCGTCAAAATTGATTGATAAATGTAGGAGGAGTTGCACGCACAAGAATTTCATGTAGAAACCCATAATAAATCTAAGTTAAAGGGAGATAACCTAGTTAAAATTGCCACAGCTCAAAAATTTTGGAATATGCGCATGTTCACTTAGTAGTGATGATGTCTGTAAACTTTTGTCCAAATTGATTGATAAATGTAGGAGGAGTTGCGCACACAAGAATTTCATGCAGAAACCCATATTAAATCAAAGTTCAAGAGAGATAACCTGGTTAAAATTGTCGCAGATCAAAAAGTTTGGAATATGCACATGTTCACTTAGTAGAGATGATGTTTGAAAGGTTTCATCAAAATTGGTTCATTAATGTAGGAGGAGTTGCGCACACAAGAATTTGTTCGAACGGAAAGACATAATAAATCTAAGTCAAAGGGAGATAACCTGGTTAAAATTGTCGCAGATCAAAAATCTTGGAATATGCGCATGTTCACTTAGTAGTGATGATGTCTGAAAAGTTTTGTCTAAATTGATTGATAAATGTAGGCGGAGTTGCACGCACAAGAATTTCATGTAGAAACCCATAATAAATCTAAGTTAAAGGGAGATAACCTAGTTAAAATTGCCACAGCTCAAAAATTTTGGAATATGCGCATGTTCACTTAGTAGTGATGATGTCTGTAAACTTTCGTCCAAATTGATTGATAAATGTAGGAGGAGTTGCGCACACAAGAATTTCATGCAGAAACCCATATTAAATCAAAGTTCAAGAGAGATAACCTGGTTAAAATTGTCGCAGATCAAAAAGTTTGGAATATGCACATGTTCACTTAGTAGAGATGATGTTTGAAAGGTTTCATCAAAATCGGTTCATTAATGTAGGAGGAGTTGCGCACACAAGAATTTGTTCGAACGGAAAGACATAATAAATCTAAGTCAAAGGGAGATAACCTGGTTAAAATTGTCGCAGATCAAAAATCTTGGAATATGCGCATGTTCACTTAGTAGTGATGATGTCTGAAAAGTTTTGTCCAAATTGATTGATAAATGTAGGAGGAGTTGCGCACACAAGAATTTCATGTAGAAACCCATATTTAATCAAAGTTCAAGAGAGATAACCTGGTTAAAATTGTCGCAGATTAAAAAGTTTGGCATATGCACATGTTCACTTAGTAGAGATGATGTTTGAAAGGTTTCATCAAAATCGGTTCATTAATGTAGGAGGAGTTGCGCACACAAGAATTTGTTCGAACGGAAAGACATAATAAATCTAAGTCAAAGGGAGATAACCTGGTTAAAATTGTCACAGATCAAAAATCTTGGAATATGCGCATGTTCACTTAGTAGTGATGATGTCTGAAAAGTTTTGTCCAAATTGATTGATAAATGTAGGAGGAGTTGCGCACACAAGAATTTCATGTAGAAACCCATATTAAATCAAAGTTCAAGAGAGATAACCTGGTTAAAATTGTCGCAGATTAAAAAGTTTGGAATATGCACATGTTCACTTAGTAGAGATGATGTTTGAAAGGTTTCATCAAAATCGGTTCATTAATGTAGGAGGAGTTGCGCACACAAGAATTTGTTCGGATGGAAAGACACAATAAATCTAAGTCAAAGGGAGAAAACCTGGTTAAAATTGTCGCAGATCAAAAATCTTGGAATATGCGCATGTTCACTTAGTAGTGATGATGTCTGAAAAGTTTTGTCCAAATTGATTGATAAATGTAGGAGGAGTTGCGCACACAAGAATTTCATGTCCGGAAAGACGTACGGACGGATGGACGGACGGACGGACAGACGGACGGACGGACGGACGGATGGACGGACAGACGTACGGACGTACAGGGCGATTCCTATATAGCCCCCACTTCTTCGAAGCGGGGGTATAACAATGCAGGTCTCCAGAAATGGACTCAATATTTCTGAGATAAAAATTCGTAAATGTGGATGGCCGAGACCAATAAGCAGCCTTCATTAAATCTGTAATAGCAACACTATTAGCATAAGCCCAGGAAGTAGAAAGAGCTCTTACTTCATGAGCAGAAATCTTAAGCACAGACTGCTGAGAAGAAGATAAATCTTCATAAGCAGTACGGATAGTTAACTGAATCCATCTAGCAATAGAATGGACTGAAATGTCCTTTCTATTAGGCATCAAAGACAGAAAGAAACGTTTCCGTCCCTTTCTGATAAACTGAGATCTCTGTTTATAGATACGTAGTGCTCTAACAGGACAGAGTAAAGGCCTACGCCCGTCTGAAGACGGAAGAGCCTTAATAACAATAGGTTCCGGATATTTATTAGGAGCCTGATTCTTAGCTAAAAAACCCACATTAGTAGTGAAGGTGATAGTGTTCCCAACACTACGATAATGAGAATCATCCACCGATAGTGCATGAAGCTCACTGACTCTTCTGGCAGAAGAGAAAGCTAAGAGAAAAGCTGTCTTATAAGATAAGAATTTGAAATCTACTGTCCCAAGAGGTTCAAATGGCTTTTCCTTCAATTTAAGGAGAACCCAAGCTAAATTCCACTTAGGAATTAATCTAAGAGTTCTGGGTCTATTTATCGAAAAGTTTCTAACCAATTTCGATAAAGAGACATTAGATCCAATTTGTAAACTATCATGATGTGCATAGGTATCAGATAACATAGATCTATAACCCTTTATAGTAACAGGCTGCAGTTTGATTTCGTCAAACAAGTATACTAGAAAGTTTGCAATGTCTGGTATAGAGGGATCAAATATATCTACAGAATGATCCCTACACCAACGACGAAAAACCTTCCACTTAGCCGCATAGTTTAGCGAAGAGGAGGTCCTCCTACAGTTAGAAATCGCGTCCACTGCTCGTCCTGTAAAGTGCTTGCCATGCAAGAAGGACCGCACAACGGAAAAACGTGAAGGTTGAGACCTTGCGGGTTGTGATGGAGTTGCCGCGATTTCCCCTGCGAAAGAAGATCCTCTCGTGGAGGAAGCTTCCGCGGTAGGTCCCACAACAGACACCTGAGTAGATTTATCCACGGTCTCTGTGGCGACAGAGATGCTACCAACAGAATCTTGCATTGAGATTGTTTTATCTTTAGCAATACTTGTTGAATTAACGGCGCTGGAGGATACGCATATCCTATCATTCCGTCCCAAGGGATCGAAAGAGCGTCTACTGCAAATGCTCTTGGATCCGGACACGGAGACACATACGTCTGCAACTGATTGTTGAGATGTGTCGCAAATAAGTCTATCATTGGCCGTTCCCATTGGTAGCAAATCTGATTGAATACTTGTTTGTTGAGAGTCCACTCCGACGGCAACAAGCGACCCTTTCGTGAAAGGGAGTCTGCTAGCACATTCAGACGACCCGGTATGTGACGGACCGAAAGAAGAACGTGATGTTCTAACGCAAACAGAAGGATTCTTTCCGTTAGATTGAACAACGGAACTGAATGAGTGCCTCCCTGATTCCGTATATACGCCACTACTGTCGTATTGTCGGATAGGATTTGGACATGAGCATCGTGAATAATGTCCGTCCAGTGACGTAACGCAAGCCAAATTGACATCATTTCCTTGATGTTTATGTGCTTGCACAGGAATTGCGGATCCCAAAGACCCTGGCATCTCGAATCCGTTGAGATTAATGATGCACCCCAACCTGTTTGACTGGCATCCGTCATAACGGTAAAACTCGGATCCGGCAACTGCAGCGGAACTCCTTGAGTTAACCACTGAATGTTTGCCCAAGTCTGAATCTCTTGTTTCACTTGATCTGACAAGAGAACGTCTACATCGAGCGAATGAATTTTCACACTCCAATTCTGAGTCAGGAAAATTTGAAGAGGACGTGTGCGTAGCCACCCCATCGGAATGAGATCCGCGGCGGCTCCGCACAGACCTATCAGTCTCACAAATTCTCTCGCCGTGACTTTGTCTGCGTGCAGACAATAGCGAGCGTAACAACTGACTAATTTCGCTCTGGTTAACGGCAGACGAACGAGATTGTTGTGCGTCTCGAAGCTCATTCCCAGATGAGTGAATGACTTGGACGGCACCAGATCCGACTTCTCCTCGTTTACTATAAAACCGAGACGTCGGAGCAATAGAAGAAGATTCTGAACATCGTTCTGAAGCGTTAACTAGTTGCCGTACCTCTGAAGAATGTCGTCCAGGTAGGCCGACGTTACCGCAGACGAATGAGCTCGGAAGTAGATCATTACCGAGTTCATTACCCGAGTGAAAGCCCAGGGTGCTAGATTCAATCCGAAGCACATGGCCCGGAACTGATACACCACTCCTAGGACTGCGAAGCGTAGATACTTTCGGAATGTCGGATGTACCATGACGTGAAAGTACGCATCTTTGAGATCTATGCTCGTTGCATAATCGTTCACCCGAATACTCGCTCTGACCGATCGAATCGTCTCCATATAAAACTTCGGAGCGACGATCAGCTTGTTTATCCAGCTCAAATCTATGACTGGACGGAACGAGCCGTCTGGTTTCGGAACCAGAAACAGATGGCTGTAGAATCCCAGAGATTCCTGGTTTTCTACGACCTCTACCGCGTTCTTCATTAAAAGAGACTGCACCTCTGATAACAGAGCGTCTCTTTTCTGTGGATTTGACGGAAGATGAGTCCACTTTGGACTTCGAGTTAATGGAGGCTTTCGTTTGAAGGATATCTTTAGACCTTCCGAAGTCACTCCTCTCACCCAAGGGTCGTCCATAATCGACGCCCACTCTTGTGAAAAACTCGACAACCTTCCGCCAACCGGAACGCGATAGAGGTTTAAGCCATCACCTCCTGGACCTGCGAGGCCTGCGGTAGGAGAAACCACGTCTTCCACGACCCGCACCTCGCCTCGTCGACCTCGGGGCGTCCGACCGATTGTCCCGGCCTGAAGGACGTCCCGAACGAGAGTCGCTATCCTGACGGTCTCTCGAATAAGACCAAGAGGACGCACCGGAACCTCTATAGGAACCTCTCTTGGGCGCATTAGACCCAGAAGTGCCTGTCTTATTCGTGTCTGCTGTATCCGACTTTTTAGGAGCCGATCTGAACAACAGAGAATCATTAGCTTTCTTTTTAATTTTATCATAAATAGCGGAAAGCTTGCCGTCAAAGAGAAGTTCTCCTGAGACCGAAGCGACTCTAAGAGAGTTCTTCACCTTAGAATCCACTAGTGTGGATGTAGCTAGGGCTGCGTCACGTCTAACCAACTCCAGATTTGCCACTGAAAGAGCGGAGTTACACGTGGAATAAGCTACTGCCCTTGAAAGAAGTCTTAAAGAGGATTGTATATCCTGAAACTCTTCCCCTTGAAGGCGCAGTGATAACGCCTTAGTAAGGTGATCTGCGTAAGATAAGGCATCTAAATTGGCTCTGTTAGACGCAATAGCTGTTTCCAACACCGCGGTTGGAATAGAAGCTGACGACGGTAATGATAGCTCTAAGTCTTCCGCCTCGTCGTCCATACGCAGAGGAACTCTCGGTATACCCTGTCCTGCCGTATCGAATTTATTCCTTGCATTAATGAAAGACAGGTTAAGAGTATTAGCGGACAAGAAACCTGCTTTCCCCATCCTGGAAGCAAGTTTAAATACAGCGTCGTTCAATAATTCAAATGTTCTTGCAACATTATTGGACTGCGACGGAAACTCGGGAGCGATGTCCCTGAACCGCTCAAAAAATCCAGAGTCCAATGACGCTATAATTCTCTTGTCCGGAAGCGCAGCAGTCTGGCCCGACGGAACAACTTGAGGGAGAAAGTGCCGGATGAAGTCCACGGCAGCTTTATGTTGTTCCGAAAGGGATAGCTCCAATTCATCCGTATCCCTTTCACCATCCGGTCGGACCTCCCGATGTTCCCGGTCGTCCGCCCCTGATGCTTCGGCGGAGCGTACCGACCCAGCGCCGTCGGATAATTCTCGATCCGACACCGTTTCTGTCGGCTGCTGGGATGCTGCGATAAGCTGTGCTATCTGCACAAGAATGTCCGACGTCGAGACCTGCGGAGGCGCAGTCTTTCGCTGCTTCGCCGAGGGCAGCTCCGCATCAGATGGCTCCCGCATACTTTTCCTATGCGAACGTCCGGAGTCCATCGGTCTCGAATCCCTGGCTGCCGGATGGTGTGACCTGGTCGCCGAAGAATCCTTCATCGGCGAAGCTGGTAAAATATCGGCGGTCATGCAGCAAAGGTGCGGTCGTGTGCGCTGACGAGAAGAGGAAGCCTTAACAGACTCTGCGGACTGCTTATACAACGGAGCGTCCCGAGCGACGGACGTATGCTCCGCTAAAGACACATTTTGTACCACAACATCTGGTCCCAGATGTTGTTGTACGAGAGAGGGACCTCTCTCGCTCGCGGCCCGGCTGGACCTGGACGAGCTAGGAACCGGACTAAAAGGCTTCCTCCGTTCTCGTATATTATCCGCCGTCACTGGGTGTGCATCTATTATGTTTATAGTGCTCGCATCACCCAAAATTTCCTCTTGGACCGCATCGGACGAACCCGGCTGCCGAACCATTCGGTGAATGGACGCTACACCGGGCGAGCTAGCGGACGACATTTGTCTAATCTCCATGAGCACTTTTGCCGCTAGCTCTGAATTCATTTGTGACGACGGACGCACACTTGAAGAAGATAACATGGAAACATCACCCTGTTCTGGTTCCTCTGAAATAGAAACTGAGAGAGTAGAGTGACCTTGTGGAGAAAGAGCCTGCATCGCTCTTTCTCCAGAAACAACATATCGTGACACACGTTTCCAATGTTTCTCATCCCAATGTTCACATATAGGACAGGGATTAATGCGAGAACACTGACTACAATTAATACAATGATCATGAAAGTCAGAGGAAGATTTCTTCCTATTACAATTTGAACAATGTCCCTTCATTGTGAAAGAACAACAATAAGTCCTAGTTACTCGCAAAAACCCCTGACACAAAGATACATAATAACATGATCCATTAATAAATGAAAAAACAATTGCAAAACAAAATAATTTTGAAAAAATATTTTTTCAGAAAAGCCCAAGTTGCTGGAAAGTAACGTTGAGCCCCGATGGATCCGATGGCAAAGTGTGGTCAAAAATTTTAAATATATATAAAATAATTAATGAGACACTTTCGGATAATATAAATGTATCTTATAATGAGATAAACTACCACAAAGGCAAACAGCCCCCCTCAAAAAAGGCTGTTGCCAATGAAAACAAACAGTGTAAACACACTAGAAAACATGACTCCAGGCACTGAAAAAACTGGCCCGGAATCAGTCATCAATTACACTCTATCTGATGCAAAACAGAGACTCCCAGGGGAGAATCTGTAGAACATCAGATGGAAGATGCAGAACACAAACGTTATACACCCATGGGTGAAAACGTAACTATGGGGAAAATAACAGAAAACATTCTGTAACCAAGCAACTCTCCCAGGAAATTTTAGAAATGAAACTTCTCAAAAATATGCCAAAAGCATGGGAGAATTGCCAGGGGGGACTTTAGAAGGCTAGGGGAGAGGAAACACTGAATAAGCAGTGCAACAATTAGCAAGAATGACAACAAGAGGCCCATGCCTCGAAAATAGGCAACTTAACATAATTTCATCAAAAAAATTTAAGTACAGCCCTGATTATTTTTTGCCACTTCTTTTTCCTCTCCTCCTTCTATCCTCCTTAGAATCACATTTTCTCCAAAAATTACGTGTCTGGCATCCTTTAAACTGAGATTTACAAGCACAAAGATCAGTGAGATGTTGACTGATGAAGGGCCAAACAGAGAATGATAATTGGCGCCAATTTCGGGACAACTGCATCACTGCGCATGCGCAGTAGAGGCGTACTATGGAGGTCCTTTAGGACATGATTTCTTTTTGTTTTGGATGCAAATTTTGGGGATTGGGGGGCAAAATTTGTGTTTGGCCCTGGTTTTGTTGGAGTTAGCACCAGCTAAGTCTGGGTCATTGGTACAGTATAAAAATATAAGAATTCTCTGTGCCGTGTAGTTTTGGAGATATGGCAGTTTTAAGGTTTTTCCTATTTGTAGTTCCCGAGGTTCCCACAGGGCAATGAGAAAAATTTTTTTGCATCAATCAACTACTTATGACCCATTATCATCTCATATCAAATTTGGTTCAAATCGACCTGACGGTTCTGAAAATAGAAATTTTAGGCGTGGCCAAAATTTTTGCCCCTCCCATAACGAAGCCAAATAATGCCCGACAAACTTCTCTTGAACAAACTTGATTCTAAACCTCAAAAGAACTCTGTATGCCACATATCAAGTCTCTGCTACTGGTGGTTCATTAGAAGAAGATTTTCAAAAAATTTGGCCATTTTTTCCCCACACCTCTGCTCAATATGAGCCGAAACCTATTTTGGATAAAAATCAAAATGCCCCTATATAACCACTATTACATGAAATTTAATTAAAATGTGGCCAGTGGTTTAGGAGAAAGAGGCTCAAACACCACCTTCACGATGGACGCCGGACGAGGGACGAAAAGTGATAAGAAAAGCTCACCCTGACTTTCAGTCAGGTGAGCTAATAATGCCCAACAAACTTCTCTTGAAAAAACTTGATTCTAAACCTCAAAAGGACTCTGTATACCACATATCAAGTCTCTGCTACTGGTGGTTCATTAGAAGATTTTCAAAAAAATTGGGCCATTTTTTCCCACCCCTCTGCTCAATATGAGCCAAAACCTAATTTGCACAAAAATCAAAATGCCCCTATATAACCACTACTTACATGAAATTTAATTAAAATATGGTCAGTGGTTTAGGAGAAAGAGGCTCAAACACCACCTTCACGCAGGACGACGGACGACAGACGGATGGACGGACGAAGAGTGATGAGAAAAGCTCACCCTGACTTTCAGTCAGGCGAGCTAAAATCTCACTCAGGATTTTAGCTAGGCTACTATCGTGTAATAATAAGACTCAAGTCTATGACACCCAGGAAAAACAAACCGAAAAGCACAGTATCTTTTTCGGTTTCATTCCCAAAAGACAGCGGACAGACCCTAACCCAAAAGACCACTGTAACCATACATAAGGCTACTATGGCATCCACAATGACATAATTGTCTTGACGCCAAGGCATATTTCAATCTATCTATGCAATATCCATCCGGATTCAGGACAAGAAACAGGTGATAATAAAAAACTGGAGAATAATTTCGACAACGTCTAAAGCTTTTCTTCAATAGGAAAGTTATACCTCCAGAAGTAAAGCCTCTCTTGGAAGATTTGTCCAACAAGTATTCTTGTAAGTGGAGTTTGCTCGGGCTGATAGCCGCAGACCTGCCGAGACTATATTCTCATCCACTGATCTTCTGTAATTTATCCACTTTTGCGAGGTTGATAACTTACCACCAAGTGTCAAGCAAATAAAATCTATTCTCGACGACCTCAATTGTTCCCTTCAATAAGAGAGCCTTTACCTCCACTAGGAGAGACTCTCTGAAAGGAACTTCTGTGATTAACAACCAGTTTCTTGTGAAGTTGATAATCTTCCATCAACTGGCAAGCAATAGAGGTCATGTCCATCACCTGTACGACTTGTGATGCTTACGGGAGGAGAAACTACGTCCTCCCCATGAAGAAACTGGTCTCGTCGACCTCAATTGTTCCTTCAATAAGAGAGCCTTTACCTCCACTAGAAGCGACTCTCTTTGAAAGGAACTTTCATAATTAACGTCCAGTTTCTCGTGAAGATTATCTTCCATTAATCGTCGGCCTTGGGGAGGCTGATCCATAGCCTTGATCAGACCTATGCCCCTTTCCCGAGTCGCTATAATGACATCTTCCAGAGTAAATATAAGAGGGTTATTGTACCCTCTTGAGACATTCTCATGATGCTTCCTTAGCAGCAGAACGGCCTTGCTTACCCCGGTCTGCTGAAGTGTGTTTATGAGACAGTGACTTCAATAACAGAGCACTGGAAGCTTCTTGTAGCCTGCTCCTACATCAATGCAAGCTTGTCTTCAAATAGTATATTTCCAGTAACCGGAACAACTCAGGGAGAGCTTTTCACCTTGTCATCTATAAGTGATGACGACGCAAGGGCGGCATCACGTCTTACTAACTACAAATTCCGTGTTCTGTCTCAGTATGGTTTCTCACAACAGACACAGTCGACCCCGACTGTTAACGGGATGGAGAGGGTTCTCCAATCAGAGATCTGACCCCAGATCTAGCAGAGCATCCAGTACAGAAACTTCTGGCTTTTTCTACATGCACAATTGACCAAACCGACCCAGCACCGTCCAACAGGTCAACACTGGAGTCAGACTCTTGCATAAGCTGAGATGCTGCTAATAGCTGCGCAACTGCAACAGCAAGTCTGTTCTCAAGGCTTGAGGAGCAGCGGTCTTCTGTTTTTCCACCGCTTGCTGCTGCTAGGATGAAGATCCAGAGATAGATCTCTTCTCCGAGCGTCCCGTTCATCGATGCCTCGGATCACTAGCTATCGGATGGTCCAACTTCTGGAGCGAAGAATGGCTCCGTCTTCGAGCAGCGGACTGCATATTTGTATTTGAAGTCGGGTACCTAGCCTGCGGTCATGTGTGCTTTAATAACATAGCGGAGGAAGCCGTGACTGAAGCCAACCCTGGCTGCAGACTAGACAGAGCGTCCCGGGCGGTGGGCGGACGTATGCTCCACGCAAGGCATCAGGTACACAAAAAGGCCCAAAGTCAGAAACCAATTTACATGCTACCAGATGCAAAGCTAGATCTTCATCTGAAGAGAAAACGAACCATTGGATAGAAGATGCAAGACAAAATGACCTAACACCCTAGGGTGAGGACGTAACCATCGGAAAAAAACAGAATAAATATTCTGTAATACATGTTAAACTCCTAAGAAATTTAATAAAAAATTTAAATAAAAAATAGCCAAAAAGCTTAGGAGTTTAACAGGAAGGGTTCATGGAAGGATAGGGAAGGAATACTTTACCAACAGTGGGATAATCATCATAAAAAATGACGACGTCAGGCATATTTCCCGGAATTGGGAAACATGAAATAATTTTATAATTATCATAAAGTTACAGCCCTGAACATCTAAAACCACCATTGAATACTTCCATCATCCAATAACAGCCTTGGATCCTCCAATTCTTGCATTAATTTGTGTCTGGCATCCTCAAAAAAGGAGATTTTAAAGCACAGATGTCAGTTCCTTGTTGCTGACTTTAGGGCCAAACAAAGAATGATGTTTGCGCCAATTCCGGTCACTTCCTGAGCGGAGAGTAAAAGTATGGAGGACTAGAGAGGACTTTTAATTTTTGGTTTTGCAAGCAAATTTTGGGGATTGGGGGGTTCAAAATTTGTGTTTGGCCCTTGATAACTTTGAGTTTGCACCAGCTAGTCTGGGCCATTGGTTTATAGTATAAAAATAGATCTATCATGGGGCGATCCCACTGGTAGCAAATCTGTCTGAATATTAACTTGTTGAGAGTCCATTCCGATGGCAACAGGCGACCTTTCAGAGAGAGCGAGTCTGCTAGTATGTTCAGACGACCCGGTATATGACAGACAGGGAGAAGAACGCCATGATTCATGACATATAGGAGAATCCTCTCCGTTAATTCACATAATGAAATCGAATGAGTGCCGCCTTAGTTCCTGAGGTAAGCAACTACTATCGAATTGTCCGACAGAACTTGAACGTGGACGTTCGCTATTAGGCGAATCCAATGTTGTAGTGCTAGCCATATTGACATCATCTCTTTGAAGTGAGTGAGTGAACGACTTGGACGGAGCTAGATCCGACTTTTTCTCGTTTACGATGAAACCGAGACGTCGGAGTAATAGAAGCAGACTCTGAACATCGTTCTGAAGTATAATTCTGTTGCCATATCTCTGCAGAATGCCGTCCAAGTAAGCCGATATTACCGCAGACGAATGATCGCGGAAGTATGACATTACCGAGTTCATTATTCGAGTGAAAGCCCAGGAAGCCAGATTCAGACCAAAGCACATTGCTCTGAACTGATAAACCTTCCCTTGTATGCCGAACGGCAGGTACTTTCTGAATGCCTGATGTACAAAGACATGAAAGTAAACATCCTTTAGATCTATGCTTGCTGCATAGCCGTTCACTCAAATGCTCGCTCTTACCGACCAAATAGTCTCCATATAGAACTTTGGAGCCACGATAAGCTTGTTTATCGAGCTCAAGTCTATTACCGGTCGGAACAAGCCGTCTGGCTTCGGTACGAGGAACAGGTGACTGTAAAAACCCTCAGAATTTTTATTCTCGACGACCTCCACTGCTTCCTTTAATAAGAGAGCCTGTACCTCCAGCAGGAGAGACTCTCTTTTGAAAGGATCAGCTGGAAGATTTGTCCAATGCGGACATCTCGTTAGTGGGGGTTTCGCTCGGAATGATAGCCTTAAGCCATCCGAGACTACACTTCTCACCAACTGATCTTCCGTGACTGCTATCCAGTTTCTCGTGAAGTTTGATAACCTTCTGCCAACTGGCAAGCAATAGAGGTCTTGAACATCACCTGTAGGACTTGCGAGGTTACGGAAGGAGAAACTATGTCCTCCTCGCGAAGATCCTCGCCCTGTCAGCTTAGATGCGTCTAATCGATAATCCCAATCAGATTTACCCCCCCCTTTCCCAAGTCGCTATATTAACGACCTCCGGAGTAATTGCATGAGGGTTTCCAGTACCCTTGCGAGGAGTTCCCTTTTGATGATTTTGATTTGGAATGTCCTCGCTTACTCCGGTCTGCTGAAGTGGGTTGTTGAGACGCCGACTTCAATAGCAGAGCAATGGACGCTTTCTTAGTTGCTTGTTCGTATACTAATGAAAGCTTGTCGTCAAAGATAGTATTCTGGAGACTGGAGCGATCCAGAGAGAGCTTTTCACCTTGTCATCTATAAGTGATGACGACGCAAGGGCAGCATCACGTCTAATTAACTTCAGATTAGCCACTGTCAGGGCGGAGTTATATGTGGCATACATGATTGCCCTGGAAAGAAGTCTAAGCAAGGTATAAATTCCTTAATGTTGAGACGTTGCGCCATAGCTATGGTAAGGTGATCTGCATGGGACATTGCGTGCAAATTCGCTCTATTCGATTAAATTGCAGTTTCCATTACATCTGAGCGAATGCTGAATGTTGCAGGTAAGGATATATCTAAATCCCCGGCAAGGCCATCCAAATGCAGTGGAGCTCTCTGCACATCTTCTCCAACCATTTTAAATCAACGTGGTCCAAGGAACGGTATATTTATGGAAGATGTTAACAAGAAACCGCCTCTTTTCCTCGCACTCGAGAGGTTGAATATGGCATTGTATGAATGGCTGAAGGCCTGCGACACCTACCCAGACTGAACCAGGAAAGAAAGAACTTCTTCCTCCGTATAAAGTCTGCGTCTAGAGACGCCAGTGGTTTCTCTCTTCTTGTCGCAGCTTGCTGATTCAGTGGAACAAACTCAGGGTAGTATTGATGGATAAAATCCATCGCAACCATATGTTGTTCCGAAGGGGAAGGGTAATCCTCTTCCTTATCCCTTTCACCTTCCGAGTGAATCAGTTGAGAATCTCGGTCCATTACATCTGCGTGAACAGATGACTGGACTGACCCAGCACCGTCCGACAGCTCATGTTCAGAGTCTGAAGGAGGCTGCTCCAGCACTTGCTGGGATGCTGCTATCAGCTGCGCAATCTGCGACAGCAAGTCCGTCATCGAAGCCTGAGGAGCAGCGGCTTTCTGTTTCTTAGCCGCTTGCTGCTCCTGGGACGGCGTTCCAGAGATGGATCTCTTCTCCGAACGTTCCATTAATCGAGGTCTTGGCTCCCTAGCTACCGGATGGTCAGACTTCACGGGCGAAGAGTGGCTCCTTCTTCATGCAGCAGACTGGATATCCAAAGTCGGGTAGCTAGGATGCAGTCGTGTATACGTAGTGATCGTAGCAGAAGAGGCCCTGACTGTAGCCGAGGCCGGCTGCAGTCTAGACGGAGCATCACGAGTGGCAGGTGTGGACGTTTGCTCTGGGCCCATGCAAGTTTCTTATAACATCTGGCCCCAGATGTTGCTGGGTTAGAGAGGGACCTCTCCTGCTCATGGGCTTTTCAGACCTTGCTAAGCTGACAAGAAACTTGCTGGCTTCCTCCCTAGTTCCGTCGTCGCTGGGTGAGCTTGTTTTGATTTTATGGTGCTCGCTCTACCCACTACATTTCCTTCGACCGCAATGGACATACCCGGTGTCACTGCTCCCAAAGATGGAGTAACCGCTTCACCGGTCGAGCTACCTGCCGGCAAAGGATTAAGACCACCACCCAGTGGCCTTGTCCCTTGCCTAATATTCATGAGCACCTTAGCAGCGAGCTCTGTTTGCTCATCAGAGCGCGACAACGATAGCACATCTTTGGTGGGTGTCACATTACCATCACCATGTTCTTGTTCCTCTGAAAAAGAAACTGAAAAACTTGAATGACCTTGCAGTGAGAGTACTGGAATAGGCCCCTCACCGCTAACAACGTACCGTGACACCCACATCCAATATTTGTCATCCCAATCAGCACATGTAGGACAAGAATTCGTAGGAGTACATCGACTACAGGCAAGGCAACACACATGTAAATCTGAAGAAGACTTCCTCGCCTTGGATTTTGAGCAATAAGCTTACATGATTAATCAAAACTAAGTTGATCGTACTCCAACAAACTCCACAATAAATATATGATACAGATACATAATAATCAACAATCAAAATCAAAAAATTAAATTCAAAAAATTTTTCAAAAATTTTCTGACAAAAGCCCAAGTTCCCAAAGGGAACATGAAGAGTCCAAGGGTATCCCGATAGAGCCTAAGTGTGGACAAAATTCCAAAAATTATTGCTGCACTACCGGAATATTAAATAATGTATCTTACAACAATCCTACAATAATAATAACTAAATACTACATATATTTAAGGACACTGTCAATGTAAACAACGTCAAGGAAAAAAACGGAAACAAAACATCCAGGCACAGAAAAAAAAAGCCCAAAGTCAGTAACAGATTTTTAATGCTACCAGATGTAAAACAAGATCTTCAATCGAAGAAAAAAACGATACATCGGATAGAAGATGCATCACCCAAACAACCGAACACCCCTAGGGTGAGGGCATAACCATGGGGATGAACAGAATAAACCTTCTGTAATTCACGTTAAACTCCCAAGAAATTTAATAAAAAATATCAATAAAAATAAGCCAAAAAGCTTGTGAGTTTAACAGGAGGGCTTCAAGGAGGGATAGGGAAGGAACACATCTAGGTAATGATCTGATAACAAAGGTACACACAAAGTATTGTAACGGTCTGTACATAAATACTGACCATAGCCTGCAACAAATGTGTAGGTAAAGTATTGTAAAAATGGTGACAATTAGATGCTAAACTAGAAAATAAATCTTCATGGGGTTAATGTTACAATGGGTATTCTTGTATGGCGCACCATATGTCAAATGTTAGCAACTGTTTTGGCCTATTTGATTCAAACCCTTCTAAGGGTGATTCATACTACCGGGTAATTAATAAATATTTGTCCAATCCTTCTTAAAATATAGGTATTTTAATTTTTTATCTTTAGGTCATAGGGTTCCCACGGTTGAGGTTTTATTTTTCTCATTGTAAATAGAAAATCGGGGTTGTGCTAATTAATGTTTACCCTCCCCAAACAACAACAAATATTAACACAGGAACTTGGCTTCAATACATTTGAATATACACATCCTAGGGATGCTGAATTCAAGAAACATTATTTTGTCTGGAGTTTTGGAAAATATTTTTAATTATCTCCCTTTGGAGTCCCAATGTGGGTCTGCCTCAACCCAAAAATATTTGTTCTCATAGTACAGTAATAACAAAGGCACCCAATAAATTTATAGCAAACATCACTGACATAAGAAATCTTCTTTACAGGTTCTGTACAAAAAATGTAATACACAGAATTCACGTAAATATGACTGCCAACAGACTTTTTTGAATTTTTGACTGAGCCCCAAAGCACTCATTACAATCCCATGATGATAACAAACATAGTCCTAGAAGTTCTGTACAAAAAACTGATTGTACCTAATTTCGGTACAAAAAGGCCTCCGGCAGCCATCTGGAATTTTGGACCACACCCAAAAATACTCATTCTAGTCCCAAGGTGATAACAAAGGTACCCAATAAGTTTTGTGAAGATCGGTTCAAAATACAGCCCCTAGCCCAAGCCGTATTGACATGTGTACTTACTGTGTATAAGTAGCAATGAATAAATCAAAGTCCATCTAATTTGCATAATTTCTGCATGAGAAAAAAAACCCGTATTATGTGTGATGTATTCCATGTTACTAAACATTCACACAAAAATTTATTCAAATCTTAACTTTCATACAGAAGTTCTGTACAAAAACTTAAAAAATTTATAGTAATTTATATATTTTTTATACTTACCAATGACCCAGACATAGCTGGTGCTAACTCTTAAAAACAGAGGGCCAAACACAAATTTTGCCCCCCAATCCCCAAAATTTGCATCTAAAACCAAAGAAAACATGTCCTGAATGGCCCTCCATACTTCACCTCTACTGCGCATGCACAGTGTCAAGGACGTCCCAAAATTGGCGCCATTAATCATTCTTACCAACAGTGCCTGGTAAGCGCTATGTCCTCAGCGGGGAGGTATGAGTTCCCAACTCCTGGGAGGGCCATCCCCGTCTGGGTCATTGGTAAGTGTAAAAAATATATAAATTACTATAAATTTTTTAATATTTTTATAGTGTACCAATGACCCAGACATAGCTGAATAGTAAAAAGGCTGGAGGGCCCAGTACATAGAGGAAAATCCAATAAGCTCAACTATATAAAATAGAGTCTTCTCCTGGAGGAGAAAAGGAGAAATAGGCTTCACGTGTATCTTTCTTATTTATGATAAATTAGAAAGACACAATACCTTCTATAATTGAGCATCATAACATCCGTATTCTCTATTAAATCCAGTATAATTCTTATACTAATTATTTTTAAAGTAAGCCAATAAATAAAGTTAGTCCAGAGAATTGAGACTCTTTATACTCTTTTAAAAGTGTTCGAGGATAGTATAATAACACCCGTTTGACACGTGACATATTCAAATGCTATACTTTAAAACTATGACATGAATGAATTTTAAAACATAAGTTTTCACTTAAGAAACCATCCCAGCAACAGCTCAGAATTACTGACTCCGGAGGAGGTATCACCTTGTTTTCATAATAAAACAGGTAACCCAAGGGAACACCCTCCCCCCCCCCCCCCCCTTTTTCTTGCCCTGGGTCAAATAGCCCAGAGCAAAGCGGGCAGCAGGACAGAGTCACTGCCGGAACATAAAGCCTACATAGCTATAGTTGCAATTGTTAAGTGATCGACATCCTGAGCAGCTGATAATGGACCTAAATAATGCAGGCCTCCAGAAATGGATTCAATATTTCTGAGATAAAAATTCGTGAATGTGGATGGCTGAGACCAATATGCAGCCTACTTTAATCTATAATAGCAATACTATTTACGTAAGCCCAAGATGTAGAAGAGCTCTTACTTCATGAGCCGAAATCATAAGCACAGACTGCTGAGTTAAGGATAGATTATCCTAAGCAGTACCGATAGTTAACTGAATGCATTAAGTAATAGAATGGACCGTAATGACCTTTCTATTAGGCATCAGAGCCAGAAGAAGCTTTACGTCCTACTGATAAACTGAGATCTGTTAATAAATAGATAAAGGTCTATCCGGACAGAGTAAAGGCCTATGCCCACTCGAAGACGCAAGGACCTTAAAAACAATAGGATCCGGATATTATTAGGAGCCTGATTCTTAAACAAAAATACAACATTAGTAGTAAAGGGAATAGAGTTCCGATACTACGAAAGTGAGAATCGTCCACCGATAGTGCATGAAGCTCACTGACTCTTCAGCAGAAGAGAAGACTAAGAGAATTGCTGCCTTCAAAGGCCAGAATTTGAAACTACTGCCTCAAGGGGTTCAAACCGTTGCATTAGTTAATAAGAACCCAAGCTGAATTCCGAATAGGAATTAATCTAACGATTCTAGGTCTCTTATCGAAAAGTTTCAAAGTAACTTAGATAAAGAGACATAAGGCTCAATTGTAAACTATCATGGTGTGCATACGTATCAGATAACATAGACCTATAACCTTTAAAAGTAACTGGTTGCAGATGATCTCGTTAAACAAGTATACTAGAAAGTTTGCAATGTCTGGTATGGAGGGATCAAAAATATCAACATAAAGATCCCTACACCAACAACGGAAGACCTTCCACTTTAGCCACATAGTATAGCGAAGAGGAGGTCCTTCTACAGTTAGGAATCGCGTCCACTGCTCGTCCTATACCAAGTTTGCCATGCAAGAAGGACCACACAATGGAATACGTGAAGGTTGAGACCTTGCGGGTTGTGATAGAGTTGACACGATTTTCCCAGCGAAAAAAGATCCTCTCATGGAGGAAGTTTCCGCGGAAAGTCCCACAGGCGACATCTAAGTAAATTTATCCACCATCTCTGTGGAGACAGAGATGCTACCAACAGAATTGTATTGTGAAAGAATAATCCTAGCAATACTTGCTGAATCAAAAGCGCTGGAGGATACGCATATCCTAACATCGCGTCCTACTAGATCGATAGAGCGTTAACTATATATGCTCGGGGATCCGGACACGGTGACACAAACGTCTACAATTGATTGGAGAGTTGTGTCGCAAATAAATTATCACTGGGCGCTCCCATTGATAGCAAATCTGATTGAATACCTGTTTGTTGAGAGTCCATTCCGACGGCAACAAACGACCCTTATGTGAAAGGGAGTCTGCTAATACGATCCGACGAACGAGAATATGACGAACCGAAACAGAACTTGGTGTTCTATAACAAACAGAAGGATTCTTTCCGTTAAAATCTATAACGGAACCGAATGAGAGCCTCCCTGGTTCCAGATATACGCAACTACTGTCGTATTATCGGACAGGATTTGAACATGCGTTTCTGAATAAAATTCATCCAATGACGTAGTGCAAGCCAAAATAATATTCTTCCTTGGAAGTTAAGTGCTTGCCTAAAAACTGCGGAACCCAAAGACCCTGGCACTTCGAATCCATTGGGATCAAAATTGTGTCCCAACCTGTTTGACTGGCGTCCGTCATAATCGAAAAAACTCGGATCCGGCAACTACAGTGGAACTCTCTGAGTCAACCACCGAATGTTTGCCCACGTCTGAATCTCTTGTTACACTTAATTGACAAGAGAACGTGTTTATCGAGCAATTCAAGATTGCTGAAAGGTTGCCGTCGAAGAGAAGCTTCTCCGAGACCGAAGCGACTCTGAGAGAGTTCTTCACCTTACTATCCACGCGCGTGGATGTAGCTAGGGCTGCGTCACGTCTAACCAACTCCAGGTTGCCACTGAAGGGCGGAGTTATACGTGGAAAAACTACTGCCCCTGAAAGAAATCGCATTGAGGATCATACCCTGGAATTCTTTCTCTTGAAGACGTAATGATAACGCCTCAGTAAGGTGGTATACATATGATAAAGCGTCTAAGTTAAGTCTATTATACATCATTGTCGTTTCCAACATCGTGGTTGGAATTGACATAGACAGCGAAAAAGATAATTCCCAGTCTTCAGCCTCGCCGTCTTAGACGCAAAGGAACTCTCGGTATGCCCAGTTCTGCCAATAAGAAAATAATTTTCCTAGAATTCACAAAAGGCAGAATAGAACACTGCGGACAAGAAACTAGACTAGCATGTTGGTAGCAAGCTTATATATAGCGTCGTTCAATAATTCATATGTTCTAACATTATTGGACGGTGTCGGCAACTCAGGAACAATGTCCCTGAACCGATCCAAAACTCCGTGTCCAATGACGCTATTAGTCTCTTATCCCGCATCGCAGCAATGTAGTCCGACGGAACAACCTCTGGAAGATAATGCCGGAAGAAATGTATGGCAGCTTCTGTTGTTCCGAAAGGGAAAGCTCGAAATCGTCCGAATCCCTTTCGCCATCCTGTCGGACCCTATGAAGTGTCCGGTCGTCCGTACCTGATGCAACAGCGGAGCGCACCGGCCCAGCGCCGTCGGATGAGGCCTGTGGAGAAGCGGTCTTACGATGCATTGCCGCTGGAAGCTCCGTGTTCGTTACCCCGTGCATACTTCTATTATGCGAGCGACCGGAGTGCGCAGGCCTCGTGTCCCTTGGCTACCAGATGGCGTGACCTGTTCGCCATGGAATCACTGAATGACGAAGCTGGCCGGATACTCGAGGTCACGTAGCCAATGTGAGGTCGTGTGCGCTGATGTGAGGATGAGGAAGCATTATTGACAGTCACTCGGACTGTCTATATAACGGAGCGTCCCGAGTGGCGGACATACGCTCCGAATGTGAAATGTCTGTACCACAACATCCGGTCCCATATGTTGTTGCACGAGAGAGGGACCTCTCTCGCTCGCCGCCCGGACGGACCAGACGAGCTAGGAACCGGACTAACAGGCTTCCTCCGATCTCTCCTCTAATCCGTCGTCACTGGGTGTGTACTAAAGACTATTATAGTGCTCGCATCACCCAAATCTCCTTCCTATACCGCAACGGACAAACCCGACTGCCGAACCATTCGATGAATGGACGCTACACCGGGTGAGCTAGCAAATGTCAACTCCGTCGATCCTACTAGGGACCTCTTAGGCGATTGACGTAATCCATGAGCACTAATTGCCACTAGCTCTTCATTAACTATGACGACAGAGGCACACTTTTGACAGACATCTCAGTAATTTGCGAACAAGAAACCAGACATGCTTGTAAATAGCAAGCATATAAAAAAATATATAGCGTCGTTCAATAAATCGAAAGTATCTGAGACATTATTGGACTGTGTCGGAACTGAGGGACGATGTCCCTGAACCGAACCAAAAATTTTGATGTCCACCGACGCTATCAGTTTCTTATCCGGTATCGCAGCCTTCTGGTCCGACGAAGAACCTCTAGAAGATGAAGTCGGATGACATATATGTCAGCTTATGTTGTTCCGAAAGGGAAAGCTCGAAATCCTCCGAATCCCTTTCGTCATCCCGTCAGACCGTATGAAATTTTCGGACGTCCGCACCTGATGCTTCCGCGGAGCATCCCGACCCAGCGTCGTCGGATATTACATGATGCGACAGAGATTCTGTCGTTGCTGGGATGCTGCGATAAGCTGTGCTATTTGGGATAGCACGTCCGTCACCGAGGCCTGTGCAGAAGCGGTCTTACGATGCTTTGCCGCTGGAAGCTCCGTGTACGTTGACTCCCGCATACTTTCTATGCGAACGTCCGGAGTCTCCAGGCCTCGTGTCCCTGGCTATCGGATGGCGTGACCTAGTCGCCGAGGATTCTCTGATTGGCGAAGTTGACTGGATATCGGAGGTCACGTAGCCAAGGTGCGGTCGTGTGCGCTGCCATGAGAATGAGGAAGCCTTATTGACAGTCTCTCCGGACTATCTATATAACGGAGCGTCCCGAGCACCGGACGTATGCTCCGAATGCGAAACATTTTGTACCACAACATCTGGGGCCAGATGTTGATGTACGAGAGAGGGGCCTCTCTCGCTCGCAGCCTGGATGGGCCTGGACGAGCTATGAACCGGACTAAAAGGCTTCCTCCGTTCTCCCCTCTAATCCGCCGTCACTGGGTGTGCACTTGGTTGTTTTATAGTGCTCGTATCACCCAAAACTCCTTTCTAGACCGCAACGGACGAACCCGGCTGCCGAACCATTCGATGAATGGACGCTACACCGGGCGAGCTAGCGGACGTCAAAGGCCGTCGAACCTACTAGGGTCCTCTTAGGCAATTGACGTATTTACATGAGCACTTTTCCGCTAGCTCTTCATTGATTGTGACGACGGAGGCACACTTTTGGAAGACATCACGGATACATCACCCTGATCATGATCGTCTGAAATAGAGATTGATAAAATAGAGTGACCCTGCGGGGAAAGGACCGGAATGGCCAATTCCCCACTAACATACCGTGACACACACTTCCCATGTTGTCATCGAAATTAACACATACAGAACAGGAGTTAGTGCGAGTACACTGACTACATTATACAATGATTATGAAAGTCAGAGGAAGATTTCCTCTTATTACAACTGAACAATATCCTTTCATTGTGAAAAGAAAACAAAGTCCTAGTATTCGCACCAACCCCTGACAATCAAAATACATAATAACATGATCCATTAACATAGAAAAAATAATTGAAATCAAAAAATTTTGAAAAAATTTTTTTTCAGAACAGCCCAAGTTTCTGAAAAGTAACGTTGAGCCCCAATGGATCCCAAGCCTAAGTGTGGACAAAAATTCTAAAAATATTTTAAACAATTTATGCAACACTTACGAACAATAATAATGTATCTAGTTATGATTAAAATAACATCAAGATATTATTTTCAAGAAATCCCCCCTCACACAGAGGGCTGTTGGAAATGTAAACAATAAGTGTAAAAACACCAGATCAAGACTCCAGGCACCCTGGCCCGAAATCAGTTACCAATAATACACTATCTGATGCAAAACAGAGACTTCCAGGGAAGAAACTGCAGAACATCAGATGGTAGATGCAGAACACTACGCCTAACCACCCATAGGTGAAGACGTAAACATGGGGAAAAGAAAAGAATTCATTCTGTTATCCAGCTAAAACTCCCAAGAAATTTTAGTAATAATATTACAGAAAATATGCCAAAAGCATGGGAGAATAGCAAGAGAGGACTTAAAGGAAAGGGAGAGGAAAACACTGAACAAGCAGTGTAACTTGATAACAAGAATGACCACAACAGGCTGTTGCCTCGAAAATAGGTAACTTAACATAATTTCATTAAAAAATTTTAAGTTACAGCCCTGATTATTTTCTGTCACTCATTTTTCCTCTCCTCCTTCTATATCCTCCTTAGAATCACCATTTCACTAATATTTATGTGTCTGGCATCATTTAAACTGAGATTTACAAGCACAAAGATCAGTCAGATGTTAACTGATGAAGGGCCAAACAAAGAATGAATAATGGCGCCAATTTCGGGACGTCCTTGACACTGCGCATGCGCAGTAGAGGTGAAGTATGGAGGGCCATTCAGGACATGTTTTCTTTGGTTTTAGATGCAAATTTTGGGGATTGGGGGGCAAAATTTGTGTTTGGCCCTATGTTTTTAAGAGTTAGCACCAGCTATGTCTGGGTCATTGGCACAGTATAAAAATACTGATTGCACTAATTTTGGTACAAAATGGCTGTCGGTGGCCATCTTGAATTTTGGACCACACCCCAAAACACTTGTTCTCGTCCCACGGTGATAACAAAGGTACCCAAGAAGTTTCGTAAAGATCGGTTCATAAATACAGCCTCTAGTCCGAGCCCTATTGAATTGTTGACGGACAGACAGATAGACAGGCAGGAAGGCAGACAGACGGACGACGGGCCATGGCATAACCTCAAATTTAACTATGTCAAAGTTGAGCTAAAAATTATAAAGTTACAGCCCTGAACATTTCTAACAACCGTTGTTCACTTCCATCATCCATTTATGTCCTTGGATCCACCAATTTTACCATTGATTTGTGTCTGGCATCCTCACAAAAGGAGATTTAAAAGCACAGATGTCAGTTCATTGTTGCTGACTTTACGGCCAAACAAAGAATGATGGTTTGCACCAATTTCGGCACTTTGCTGGATACTGCGCATGCGCAGATCTCAGATGTATGGAGGACCAGATAGGACTGGTTTTGCATGCAAATTTTGGGGATTGGGGGGCAAAATTTGTGTTTGGCTCTAGATTAATTTTGAGTTAGCACCAGCTAGTCTGGGCCATTGGTTGTTGTATAAAAATACTGTTTCACCCAATGTCTTCTTCATTCTTATTTACTTATTTATCTGTTTTTTATCCATTTTTATAGAATGAGGATGGCCCAGTATAGAAAATTTGGTTCAAAATAATTCACGTTGCTCAGTTTAATTTCTGTGACATGACACCAAAGCTTGAGTTTCCTGAATTTAGAATTGAACTATGTATGATATTATTCTACTGTGAGGTTAACATGTTATGTAAAAACCTGCACAGTTTGTTCTTCATGCAATGTCTCCAACTCGCTTTGGATTTGATGTTAATGTCGCCATCAGGCCCTAATTCAATTTAAGATTGAATTTGAGGACAGAAACTCTGATTCACAGGGTCCTGTGTGAAATTTAAAAGATAGTTATGAAATGACAATCATTGTGAAATTTAAAAGATAGTTATGAAATGTCAAACTGTTGGCTGTGGTCTATACAAAATATGCACGATGATTGCTCCAGCTATTCCAGAATCAAACCTTAACAGTCAGATTCCAACTTCGATAACTTTTCATGGCAACAAAATAGGTGCCCTGACATGCAGTCTATGAGTAAACTTGCAAGTAAAGCACAACCTGTTTACCACAGTAAACAAGTCTGGTCAGCTTCCCATGGATGCCTACTTTTTGTTATAGTCTCAAATTACTTTAAAAAAGTTGGAATAGACAAACCTGTTTCAAAAGTTCAAGGGTCTCTCCTTTCTGTAATTCTAGTTCATCTGAATTCTCAGGTGTATAGTTGTAAACTACCTTTACAAGCTTCTTTTTCTGTGAAGAATCTTGAAAAAAATGAATAGCGCACTGTGAATTCTGGGATTTCTCCAGTGTTCCACTTCCAGGGCTCCCACAGGAAGAAGTTTCCCAGTTAATAATTGTTAAATTCCCAAACTTTTCTGAGGAGCGAATTCAAGGACATCCAAGGCCCTTTTCAATATAAATTCAATACTTTTTAAAGACAGAAAAAAAAAACAGGACACAGAACTATTCAAGGCCTCTCACACTAACATACAGTACACACAGGATAAGTTGGTAAATCTACAATCAGTTGTCATACAGTTTAAACTAGAAGTCCTGTCATGAAATGCTCACAAATAGCAAGTCGATCTGCAAGTGAATCTACACGTTATGACCATAGTAAGACTATCAAATTCTTTACATATGACTTGTGCACAAGCAATGTTTCGGCCAATGGACCTCCGGGTTATTGGCAGAAACATTTCCTGTGTTTGCTATGAGAAACCAGGAGAACCTGCTCTGTTTTGGCTGCCATTCCACATGGCAATTGCCCGCAATTCCTACGCACAATTAAGCCTAGATAAGCACACAGTTCGTGGCAGGACTTCTAGTTTTAACTGTAGTTCCCAAAATTTGCAGGTTTTCAAGACATTTCAAGGTTCATACTTAAAATCACAACTATTCAATTCGTATTTTTTTCAAATTCATTTCCAAAATATCACCTTGGACTATTGATTCAAGCAAACTTCAAAGTTTGGGCAAAAATCCAATGCGGAAAAATGCCATTTGAGTGCTAATTTAGAAAGTTTATTCACGAAATAACAACTAAATTTATAAGTCTTTGTGTTGGTTGTCCAACAACACCTCAAACCACACAAAAAGGTAACTGATTCTCAGGTGATTTTTTATTCAAATCAGTGAGGGACAGATTTATTTTTAAATAAACTTGAAATATAGCACTGTATTTATCTTTTTATTGATCAACTCATTTAAAATGAGCTCAATTAATCAGATTTGATAAGTGTTATTGCTTGAAACAAAGTGAGAAAAAGTTGTTTCAATACTTAGAAAAAAAAAAAATTATGAAAAATAATTTCAACAAACACTGATTCTCTAGGTCAACTCACCCTCTGAGTGTCAACTTTTAATATCTGAAGAAATAATAACCAAAATAAGCATTGATTTTCTTGGTCAACTCACATTCTAACTGTGGGTCAACTTGCCCCACACAAAATATGTTAGAATGACTAACCAGCGGCAAGTTGACTTGTAACCCTACCACAACAGTCAAATCTTTATTACGCGTACATCAAAGAATGCAATTCCTTCCATTTCTAGCGCTCAGTGCTGATGAATTAATATCGTGGGATGACATAAATGGTTCACCAGTGAGATAGAAAATATGTCATAAAAAAACACAGTGTTTGATATATAGTTTTATTCTAGTCACTCCTCCTAGTTCCATATATTCCAAGGAATTCCTTCAATGCATTTCATTAAGATTGCCACAATAAAGTTAATTTTGAACAGCACCGGTGATTTCGGTCCCCATCCCGTTTGTGGTTATAATTCATCATCCAAACATGAGTTGCAATCTGAAGCAACTTCACATTGATGTCTCTGAACCATTTTCATCATTTGGTTGTTGTTTTATATACACAAATTTCCTGGCGTTCGTTAATGACAAAACATTGACACTGATAAAAACAACAAGAGGCAGCAACGCCGAGACAGCTCTGCCGAGGGTCACTGCTTTTAGGGGAAGCTGAATACAAGATGAGAAACCAAGTGTTACTGCTTGTGACCATAACCTTCATGATATGACAATGGGACAAAGTCATGACACAAGGTTAGGTTATGGGTAACAATGGTGTGAAGTAGGAATAAGATCTGTCACACAGATTCAATTATACAGACCAGACAAGGACTGCATAACAATATCAGTCTTGTTGTCTGTGACCTTGATGGTATGACCTTGGATCAAATTCGCGACACACTTTTGTGTCAGGGGAAATAACTGTACCAACTATGAACAAGAGCAATGCAAACGAGCATGCTGATGCCCCTAAAGGTAGAAAAGTCGGACTTGCATGTAAATAAATAACTTCTGAATGTTTGAAGAGAATTGGTTTATCCAAACAACTTTGAATGAACGGAATTAAAAAACACTATGGTTCTTGTGTCATCCATCTTTATATGAATACTAGCGGGTGTTACCCGACCTTGCACGGGAGAAGATGGTTATATCAATATATCCTCAGATATGATCGACTCAGCCATTTTCGAAATAGAAGGTCAAGGTCACCAACTTCAAGGTCAAGGACACCCGCATGGGGAACCCCGATAAAGTCGAAATGATCGATGGGTCAATATACCCATACATATGAAATTTTAGCCCGATCGGCCCAGCCGTTCTCGAAATAAAAGGTCAAGGTCACTAATTTCAAGGTCAAGGTCATCCCACACAGGCACCCCGATAAAGTCAAAATGATCGATGGGTCAATATACCTGCACATATCAAATATTAGCCCGATTGGCCCAGCTGTTTTCGAAATAAAAGGTCAAGGTCATCAATTTCAAGGTCAAGTCACCCCGCACGAGATCAGCACCCATTCCATGTTACTCTCAGGGACGAATTACCCCTGTGTACAAAATTTGAGATCGATCGGTCAAGAAACGGAGGAGTTCACCTATAACAAAGATAGAAAGATAGAGATATAGATACATTTGCATTTATATATTAGATATGGATATGTAGTAGGTTAAAATGACAATGCAAACCTGCTCTGCAAACACTGGGCAGTGCAGAAATAGTGGACTAGAAAAAATTGGGATACTAAAAAAAAATTGGGATAGTGGACTAAAAAATAAATGGGCATCACTTCCCCTATAAGACACTGCAAGTAAAAATAAAGCTAAAATTGGCATCCATATTTATATGGTTATATCAATATGTAGTAGGTTAAAATGACATGCAACCTCCCCACCAAGCACTGGGCAGCACAGAAATAGTGGACTAAAAGAAATTGGGCAGCACTTCCCCCATAGGCACTGGCCAGTAAGAATAAAGCTGAAATTGGCATCCATATTTATATGTTTATATTGATATGTATTTTAATAAAATGACATGCAACCTCCCCTGCAAGCACTGGGCAGTACAGAAATACAGTTAAAAGTAAAAGTCCTGTCCACGAATTCGCGCAAAACGCAGATTAACTTGCGCGAATGCATGCGCGTGTATGTCAAGAACGGCACGTGTAACACCCGCAATATTGCGCGAAAATTTTCCCGAAAATTTTCCCGAACCTGCGTGCACGCGTTTTTGTGGGGAACCCAATATCACACGTTGGAGGACGGCGATTGATACAGCATGAAGTGTCATTTCAAACAGGACAAGTCAACAACAAATCCTTATTTTGTTTCAAACGAAAGACGAAAACATTTAATGGGGAAAATGATCTGGCATGTTACATGTACATGCTTCAATAAAAAGAACGTAGGCATCCGTCGCAAGCGACTGAAAAACAATATCAAGTTTAGTGTGTGTGTGTGTGGGGGGGGGGGGGGGGGGGGGGGGGGGCACGTGCCTTCGGCGCTCGCATCTGATGGCTATGCCCCCAGTTATCGCCGCCCCCCCCCCCCCCTCCCCTCGGAAATTTTTTCCTGGCTACGCGCCCGGTCGTTTGATGTGTTCAATATTGTAATAAAAAAATTTAAAATCTTGTGTGTGTTGTAAATTTCCAAAATTCAGTCACATGGCGATGTTGGCGTCAACTATTTAAATGCCCCCTCTTCCACGAACACGACATTTGAGCACCTGGCGATTGTCGTTAAAAATGGTGATTGTAATATTTTTCCATTAATTGCACTTCAAAGTTAATTTTCAAATAATAGATAATGGGTTGGCTAATCATTTGCATCTCAATTTGAATGCACTGAAAATGGGATTAAAACTGATATATACAGCTCCTTCAGTAAGCGATGTTGGTTCGGTAAAGGTGTGATAGAGTTACGTGTGTTCTTTACCGATTTCTACAGACGGTAGGAGTTATTGGAGGTGCTACTTAAATGTATTGGGATACCCGACTTGCCAAAACGTAATTGGTCTAATAAAAAAAAAACAAAAAACAAAGGCTGTACAGATGAATACAGGAACAATTGTCAACCAAGTTTTTCGGGTTGTCATTGTCAAATAAATTTACAACATGTGTACGTAGTTGGGGGGGGGGGGGGGGGGGGGGCTGTAATATTCCACCCGTGGACTACCCAATTTGTGCTGAAATGTAGGCCCACATTTTCGTGTATATTTGCAGAAAATAAAATTTTGGTCACCATTCAGCTAGCCTTTCACATGCCTTGTGGATTTTGAGAAAAGGAAAGCTTGTACGAATGACAGTAACGTCAATGACAGCAGTTTGGGGTAAATCAATATTCCCTGACTGCGCCTGCCACTCAACGTGAACACATGCAGTGGGGAAATATGTATTAAAAACAACAAACTCGACTTTTAATTGTTTATTTTACATATACGTGTTCTGAAAATAAGTGAAAAATATACGAAAAATCAATAATGGACTTAAATCGACGTATGGCTGACGAATGCGAGGTTATTATGGATTATCAGACAAAGCTACCCAACTCGAATTGGTCCATCACTTATCCGACCCGATTCTAGCATGAATAATTTGTTACAATTGTTGAGCTTGTGAATTGCTATTTATGCATTTATTGGTGGCTATTGCTAATTGTGACCACAACACAGGTGTAAAGTCAAGTTGAGCCACTCGTTTATACCCGCGTTGCCCATTTCCACTCCAGACATTGATGACTGGGGTCTATTTTACCAGGAAAGCTGAACTTGTTTACCACAGTACACAAGCACTGCTACACGTCCCATGGCTTCCAAGGGGGTTGTGAACTGCTACTGTTCAAACGGACAGAAGTTTAGTTAACCCCATCCATCCTGATTTATCTGAAGCGTGTACATCTTCCCCAGGGACATTTTTCCCAGAGTTGTTTTTTTTTTAAATAATTTATTAAAATATACTTTTACTCATTTTTATATTGTTTTCTGTTTCTAGCACCAATATTGGGAATTCGAAGTTTCAGATGTATGAACATGTGTTTGTATACATTGATAAAATCGGGGTCCTCGTCTTATTTCTTGGAACGCTCTCCGAGTCAGAGACCGTTCTGAGAAATGAACACTAAGGGGTTGGTTTTCTCAGTGCAAAATAAATTGTGGACGATTTCTGTATACATTTGTAAAATTTGAAAATCGCAACATCATTTACACAATCACGACGGCCGAGAAACCGAACCAATATTTGATAGACAGTCGTTGCCAGACAGTTAACACCTCCGGCGGTTTTGATGTGTCAACGGAGCCATAAAATGAGGCGGGCAACAGCTGTCCTGACGCTGTGGGTGGGTTTTTGAACACATGTTTTAAAAAAAAAACATTGGTCAGGGCAAATAACCAATCAGGCTTTTTGGTTTATTGACAGTCATATATACACTGGAGAAAGAAAGAACGAATTAAAAAAAATGTCTTCCGTCGTGCGTAAAAGAAAAACTACTCTGTCCACCAGACAAGAGATAATTTGTTTATACCGAGAAAAATATAGTTCACCTGAAATCGTTGCAAAATTGAAGGAAATGAATGTTAGCGTTTGCAAAAAGACTGTGGAACGACAGATCAAAAAATTTAACAGTCATGGCTCCATTGCTGACAGACCCCGGAGTGGCAGAAAGAAAAAATTAACTGATCAACACAGACAACTGATAGATGAAAGTATGTATAATGATGATGAAATGACAGCAGAGTCACTCCGAAGCAGTTTAGGCCTTGATATGGTGTCAACGGCTACTGTGGGCAGAGAGAGGCGCCTTCTTGGCTGGATCAGAAAAACCGTCCAGCATTGCCAATTGGTTCGGGAGGCGAATCGCCCTAAAAGAATGGACTACGCAGTTCAATGCATTGAATCAGGAGAAAATTTCCACAATGTAGTGTTTACGGATGAATCTACAATTAAACTTGAGTGCGGCTCCGGGAAACATTACAGAAAAGAAAATGAGCCTTTTCAGCACAAAGCGAAACCCAAACACCCATACTCAATTCATGTGTGGGGGGGAATTTCCAGACAGGGTAAAACTGAGCTTCATTTGTTTACTGGAATAATGGACAGTGATTATTACCAGCAAATATTGAACAATTTATTAGTGCCATTTGTACATCATAAATTCCCAGCTGGCCATAGACTGTATCAGGACAATGATCCAAAGCATACCAGTAAATCAACGAAGAAGTTTTTCAGTGACTCTGGTATTAATTGGTGGCCAACACCGGCAGAATCTCCGGACTTGAATCCCATAGAACTAGTGTGGGGTTCTATGAAAGTATACTTGAGGAATCATGTGCGTCCGCGAAACAAGGATGAACTTCTGAAGGGCATATGTGATTATTGGGAAAATTTTGTCACAATAGAGAGGTGCAACAACCTCATTGATCATATTCAAAATGTGCTCTTAAATGTGATTGAATGTGAAGGCAGAGCAACAGGGAAGTAAATCAATGCATTATATAATCCACTGCATGTACTGACATTTTTTCTACATGAGTTGCTTTTTAGAGGATCTCCGGGTACAAATACACTTTTGTATGGAATTCGTATTCCCAATTATGGGGCTGAGACAGTCTCTTACCGATTCGTCAGTTCCCTTTTCGTCAATTCCTTTTTTCGTCAATTCCCCTTTCGTCAACAGAAAATTAACCATGTATTATTAATAGCATAAACAGAGTGAAAAACACGTTACACGTTTAATATTTATTATTTTTTTGTTTAGCCTCAGATTAAAAACAAGAACTCAGTCTGGAGGCTACATTTATCTGGATAATTTTGCAGGCAACCACCAATCTAAATAAGTGTAACCACCTAGCATTTATCTTGATAATGTTTTTACATCACTGTTGGCTGTCTGTACAGTGATGTAAAAACATTATCAAGATAAATGCAGCCTCGCGATTGGGTTAAAAAGGAAGTTATCCTGCTGACAAACAAACTAAAGACTGCGTTTTCGAAAGAGTATATTGATCAATATAATTTAGTATTGATAAAGTGATTGACAAAAAGGGAACTGAGGAAAGCGGAATTTCCACAGCATAATATGCAATTAACAGTGGGTGGGGACTCCACTCTACGAGAAATTGAGTGACAATACAGTCAGCATGTCCTGAACAATCCGCAGTGACATTTCTGGCGTTTCGCCATTTGTTAAATTTTCCTAGCCGTCGCCCGTGAGAGATTGCGATACCTGTTTCAAAATGTGTCGGTATTCACCAATTCTCTCACCACTGACGGCCGGGAAATTTTAACAAGTGACTGAATTATGTTTTGTTCACAGCATAATTAGCATTGAACACTAGGTGGAAACTCTACTCTATCGACATACCCCTTATAAAAAAAAGGACAATGCTAATACCAGGGTATTTATGTGGGTTTAGGCCTACATGTATTTTGGGACATACCTAACGTGTACTGTACACATCATAATTAGCAATTAACACTGGGTGGAAACTCCACTCAACGACCGATCGAGTGATAATACACTCAGCGTGCACATTAAGCTGCACTCCCCGAGAAAGTTAGGTAAACCAACTATCGATATATCCTTTATAAAAAAATCCCATGGCAAACTATGGTGAGTCCCAAAATACCATAGTAATACCAGGGTATTTTTGGACTTACCATGATTTACATGTACCATGGTACTTTTTTTATAAGGGCATACATATATTGACTATTCAGTATGGATATTGACAATCGGAAACACATGAACATGTGACTGCTGAATTAACCAAAAAGAATGCTATTGATACATGTATATAAATTTAACATGTAAAACTGGTGCCTCAGTGCATTGTGTCGGCTGGAACAATGGCTGAAATGTCAAATGACGATGCAATTTTGGAAAAAATGTACCTGGAGTACGTATCTATCACTTTTATTAGGTCTTTCCAAACACACAGTTCCTTCTGTCCCTGATCACATGGGATGGCACTGAAAACACACGCCCGGATGGCCGAAATTTTATATTTATTTAATTGTCCCTTAGGAGCATACATGGTGCCATAAACCTTTCCACTAACGTTCCTATTATACAGTTCCCCCAAAGTAAATATCTTTCCGAGTAGGACTTTAGACAGTTCATTTCTTGAAAGTTTGCACTCCTTTACAGCTGCGGTTGTGGTATCTGTGTTTATTGTGTAGCCTTCCACTGCCAGGATTTGAGGCTTTCCAACAGCGCCAGCCATAGCTATCAAAATGTTCTCCTCGTTTAACGTTTGCGGTAAATCGCTCAAATAAATTCTCCAGAAATTTGTATTATGTATTTTAAATTTGGCACCCTCGGTTGCAGGAAGTTTCCTCGTCGTCGGTTGTCTTTTATGAGAATCCAGCTCTTTCTGTTGCAGTTCTATTTTATTGTTTTGATTGTCAATTTTTAGGGACTGTTCCTGTACAACAGAAATTAGCGTATCTAACTCGTGCCGCATTGATAGGAAATTGTCAAACTTTGTTTCCAGTGTTCTGACTCTTTCAACCAGGGAACAATCAGACTCATTCGTCAAACCCATTGGGAAAACCGATTTTTCGAGCACCACAATCCTTTCTTGTAAATTGGCCGAAACCATCTGCTTCTCCGTAAATAAAGGCACTGCCTCCAAAAAACCTTCATTTTCACGATTTACCATGAAGGGCGTTTCTTGAAACGAATACTCTTCTGTACAAATATTATCGCCATCCATAACACAGTCTAAAGCCTGTTGGAGAGGGGGTACCGATGTTGCAGTGTTGTTTTTGTGGTCGGTGATTTTTTCCATTATAGTGTCACTCGGGCTGTAATCATGTTGTGTTGGAATATCTGTGTAAACGTCCGTTGTCCCCTTCGCATTAATCAGTGGCATTGCCTATAAATGATAGAGATAAAGAGATGAGATACCAGGAAAAAAGTGTTTTTCTGTATGTGTGGGGATGTGGGGGGGGGGGGGGGGGGCGGATCTATGATTGTCTGAAATAAGGGGCTCTTCCCACAGTTAGTCCAGACATGGATCCAAAGTCCGCAGAATAGTTTTTTGATTTGGTTGTCCACAGAGCGTACCAAACCAAAGAATTATATTGCTGACTTGGGGTCCAAGTTTGGACTACCATAGTATGATACGCAGCATGATCCGAGGTTCGCATCCACAGGTCGGCCTACATTATATTGTACAACCAGAAAAAGGCCGTTTTCTGTATATTGGGGTAGGGTGGGGGTGGTGCCGGATCCTCGATTGTCTAAAAGAGGGGGCGCTCCCCAAGGTTAGTCCAAACTTGGACCCAAGTCTGCAATATACATGTATGTATATAAATGTTAAAAAAATTAATGTTGGAGTTTACATTACATTCAGGGTACAATTTCTCGCACCGACTGAAAGCTTCAATTTGATATAATAGATTAAATGCCAATATCAGGTTAAAAAATGCCTGTCGATGCGACGAATTGAATGGACGCCAAGTCGCCTTATTCCTTATTGCCTGGACAGCTCACCTTGCACCCTATTCCATGTGCAACATTACACTATTTTGAACCCCAAACAACAACAAATACAGTACGTGGAGAGTGGGTTGTAACTAAATCACCCGCGGAGTGGAGTTATCACTCAAGCTATAACTTTCAAATTTTGTATATATATCGTCAAAAAACACAAGCAATGTTTCAGCCAATGGACCTCCGGGTTTAACCCGGAAGTCCATTGGCTGAAACTTTGCTGGTGCTGGTTATGCTTTGCAACAAATTTAAAATTATTGATTTAGTAATAATACACTCTCCACGTACTGTAATAACAAGTAAGTTACAAGTTCCTGTTACTGACAGACACCCCCCCCCCCCCCACACCTCCAAATAAATAAATAAATTGTTAACTGAAATGTATCTATCAGTCTGCACCACTTGGGAAGAGTAAACTTTTAACGATACATTTAAGTATACACACCTTTGACTTTTTGACAGTTGTTGTTTTTGTGGCTCTCTTTTCTTTTACTTTTTCGGCTTTCTGTTCAGTTGTAGTAGAGATAGTCTCAAGTTGTCTGCTTGAAGCAGTGTCCTGCAAATTCAAGTATATACTTTAAAACCACTGAGCTAAATAAACCTTGCATACACGTGTTTTTAACCTGAGGTCGACTTTTGGGGCGGGGGTGGGTAGTGGAGAACCCTGCCCATAAAGAAGTCGCCCCCCCCCAATACGACCAGACAGAAGACCCCCCCCCCCCCCTCTCTGGCCCCGATTCGGGTCATTTAGTCTACTATCCGGGAAGCACGGTGACTGCAGCTCGAAAGGTCCTCGGTTCGAATCCCACCTGCGACACCTCATCCCCACTGCCTTCTTGGGGGCACGGTGGTGCCGTATACTAAGGCGTATTGCACGTCGATAGTGTACCGCTACCCGGTGGTTCTATCCGGATACTCCGGCTTCCTCCATCCGTAAATCTGCGCGACACGATGTGACCCTGGCTGTTGAAAGTGTCGTAAAAACCCCAATAAATAAATAAATAAATAAATAAATAAATAAATAAATAAATAAATAAATAAATAAATAAATAAATAAAACAGTCCACTATCCAGTCGTACATGCAAGCCAAAGGTAAGTCCACCGACCCGAATAAAAATAAATAATATAATATGCATGAATTTAGGCACGGGAGCACAATTTTTGCTCCTATCTTTTCACCATTCCGAGTGTTTTGGGGTACATAAAAAGAGTTATAAAAGTGGTTTGGAAACATTTAAGATGACTACCGGTATCGATATTGTTTGAGATGAGATTACCCACAATCTATGCCTCGTATGATAAAATGTACTGGACGTACAATGCAGAAATGGGACGAAGAAACAAAGAGTAGACGGCTGGGAGTGGGTGGGGGGGGGGGGGGGGACTCGAAGGAGATGGTAGGAATTCTCACAGGGCACCCCGCCTATACAACAAATAAAAATAATCTCTCTCTCTCTCTGTCTCAGTGTTGAAATGTCCATAATTCAACAGAGAGAGAGAGAGAGAGAGAGAGAGAGAGAGAGAAAGAGAAAGAGATAGAGAGAGAGAGAGAGATTATGTTTATTTGTTATATTGGCGGGGTGTCCTGTGTCTAAAAAAGAGACGGTGGTTTATGTTGGACACGATTTGAGGGTAAAAAATCAGGCCCTGTGCCCTTACAATCACTCCTGTTGAATTTCATCCGAACCCATGCACCCGTTTGTACGTCCATAGAGGGCAAACAAACAGACAGATAGACTCGGCTCCTTTCATAGTACCGACATAGATTATGAGACTCTTCTGAATTCAAAACTAACTAACAAAATATTGAGAGTTAGTTTTGGACATGGACGAGTGTTTTTTTAGTTGAGATGAGTCGACTGGTATTTGGGCTAAGTAGACTTATGTTAGGGACGGGTGGGTCGTTGCTTTTAGTCGAGAGCATCGGTAAGGTCTACTTGGCGCAGTATAGGCCAAATTTAATTTTATATTTAGTATTTTTATACGGACTGGGACTGGCTGTCTCACATCGAGTTACGATCAACTGGATCAACACACGAGTGGACCAAATTGTATTCTGCTGGCTTAATTTCTAGCAAAAGCTATAAATTTGAATAAAGTTTTAAACGTGATTACAAATTCTTACCTTGTTTTTACTGAGTTCTTTTTTGGCTTTTTCCATATCTTGCCATGTTCCCTCTGCCAGAACGGTTCCAGCCGCGACGTCATTTCTGTGTCCTCCCCACTGTGCTTTAGTCACTGATGATCCAGTAACTATTCGCCCCTCGTCTTTTATCCGTCCTCTGGCTAGAACCATCACGTCCCCGTCATCAAATTTAATTAAAAAATGACTGGATTCTTTGCTGTCTTTCCTCGACCACATTTTTCGAAAGTTGTGACGAATGATGAGTGAATGTTGGAATGAAAAGTTTCCGAATGAGCAGCAATATAGCCCTTATATAAGTAAGGTATTGTGTTTTTTTTAGAATTACAAAGCTTTGAAAAAACACGCATATGCTAACTTAACACATTGAAGCTATTGCTTAGCAGGGTTGGCAAAACACGAAGCCACACGGCTTGGGCAAGCTTAACACCTCCTGAAGACCCGAGACACCAGCTGGACATACGGTCTGTTTTTAGAAGACCTGCCAACTCTGAACTCAGCTTCTCATTTGATGTTTTTGTACATGCAGAACTTGCCAATATGCCACTGTTAGTACCGTTCATTCAGACTTCATTTTTCCAGTTGTCAATTACAAGATTTCATTCTGTTCATTTCGGCCATTTCAGTTCTTTCTCTCTCTCTCGCTAGGTTTACAGAGCGGTATTTCGGTCCACATTTTGTGACATTTTAAATTGATTTCTTAAATTTATATTTGACAAAATATAAATTTTAGAAAATAATTATAAAGTATCACAAAACGGTGGGCCGGAATGCGGATCTTCACAAGTGAAGGACTGAAATGTACATAATTCAACAGAGAGAGAGAGAGAGAGAGAGAGAGAGAGAGAGATTATGTTATATTTTTTTCGTGTAGAGCTTGTCCCAATAACAGGCATCCGCGGGTATAATTTTAGTTTCTAATAAACAGAACTAAATTTATATATAATTTCCATCCGGAAAAAAATATTATTTTTTCTTCCTCCCAAAATATTATTTGGTTATTTCCAGAGAAAATAATGTAATATTAGTTGTTACAGACACTGATGTGTATTCGACAGGAAGCTATATTTATGAACAGGATCAAAAATTGAGAAATAAGGACAAAAACGTCGACTTATTCTCTTTTTCAACAGCAATTTTTACAATCAACCGGGCCGAAATGACCGTCCTCTCTGAAACGATAGCGCGTCACGTCCCACATTCGGAGGGGCCTCTCACTGATCGCACTTGGGAACGTGACGAGCTAGAGCTTTGGGACTTCTCCCTTCTTCCGCAGATTGTCTTCCCAGTTCGGAGCTTTTGTCTGGATTGGGCTATTGATAACCATCATCGAAATTTAAGCCTGTCCATTAAATATCCAACAAGTCTGGATTTAAAAAAAATCAAGCCCGCAATTTTAAATAGGGTGACTGCACGAATGCATGACGTAAAATTTGTGGAAGAAAAAACATCTGTATCTTTTAAAATTGCTTTATTCGTTGCGCGCATTGTAGTCGTGCTTCCCGTTTTCGTGTCGGATCAAGTCGATTACAACTGTTCAACACGCGCGCATTGTATTTGCGGGAAATGCGAATTGTATGCCCGCATACAGGATGAATTACATGGCTTTAGTGCGCGCATGATATTCTCGCGTGTACTTCACATATTGCGCGAAAAGCGGGACAGGACTTTTACTTTTAACTGTAGTAGGCTAAAAAAAGAATTGGGCAGCACTTCCCCTATAGGCACTGGACAGTAAGAATAAAGCTGAAATTAGGAAATTTGTGATTTTTTAATTCAAAAAAAGGCATAACTCTAGCAAGAATGGTCGGAGTGAAACTCCAAATCGAACTTGACCTGTATTTTGACATTAGTTATTTATTTATTTATTGATGTTTAAGGTCACATATTTATGCACAATGGCTAATCATGACCGTGACAGTTTTACGGGTGTAGGAAGCCGGAGTACCTGGAGAGAACCACCGAACAACGACGAGCAGCTGCCAGCTCAACATCGTAACTCCACACTGCAGCACAGGCAGGGTTAGATTGGTTGAAGACATGCGTACCATCGACGTGCAGTACGCCTTAGTACACGGCGTCATCGTGCCCCCATATGGGCAATGGGGGTGAAGTGTCTTGCCCAAGGACACAACGTGGTTGCCGCAGGTGGGATTCGAACCGAGGACCTCTCGGCTTGCAGCCTGCACCTCTACCTACTGAGCCACCGCGCCCCCCATTTTGACATTAGGAATAAGCAAATAAAATTTGAAATCGATTGGTGCGGTGATACAATTTTAAATGGTCTGGAACCAAAATCACTATAATTCTTGTGCCATCCATATTTATATGGATATGATATGTAGTGGTTAAAATGTCATGCAACCTCCCCTGCAAGCACTGGGCAGAAAAATAATGACCTAAAAAAAATTGGGAAGCACTTTGCCCTATAGGCTATGGTACAATTTACCTTAGTAAAAAATAGAGGCCAAAAACAAACAGGGGCCATAACTCTACCAAACATGAATGGACGAAACGCTAGGTACGAGGGCATCCATTCCCCCAAGCTGCCTTATCACCATACCAAAGAACATTAAAATCCTACAACTGATACTCGAGTTATAATACAAAATGTTTGTACGGACGTACAGGCGGACAGTTGGACAGAGACCTCAACTATATGACCCCTCGAAAATTTGGGGGGGGGGGAATAATAAGATCTGTGAATCATACAAAGTTATATGAACCAGACAAGGGCAGTATAACAACACAAGTGTTGCTGCTTGTGACCTCGACCTTGATGAAATGACCTTGGATCAAAATCATGACACACCTTTGAGTCATGAGTAATAATTGTACCAACTGTGAATAAGATCTGTCAATCACACAAAGTTATTCGGCCCAGACAAGGGCTGTATAACAATATACAATTTGCTGTCTGTGACCATGACCTTGATGATATGACTTTGGATCAATGTCGCAACACACCTTTCAGTCATGAGCAATAATTGTACGAAGTATGAACAACTATATCAAATTATATGGATCAGACAAACAAAATGTTGACGTCGGATGGACAGGCAATGTACGGATGGAAGAATGGACAGGCAGTGTATGGATGGATGGACAGATGATGGACAACTTAGCATTAGAAAAGCTCCACTGACATTCTGTCAGGTGGAGCTAATATTCTGAGGTTAAGAAATTATGGCCCGGACAAACAAATGTCAAAGTTTTTCTAAGTGTCATCTTATCATAGGGCCTGTGACCTTGGCCTTGAGGGTCACATACCATATAATAAATCATGACACACTGTATTTTGATATTACATATTGGTATAATGTTTCATTAAAAAATATTCAGTGGTTAAGAAATTGTGGTCCGGACAAACAAATGTCAAAGTTATTCTAAGTGCCACCTCATCATATGGCTTGTCACCTTATCATTGGGCCTGTGACCTTGACGGGCACATACCATATTATAATCTGTGACACACTGTCTTTTGATATTAATACTGGTATAAAGTTTCATCAAAAAATATTCAGCGTTAAGAAACTACGACCCAGACAAACAAATGTCAAAGTTTTTCTGCATGCCATCTCATCATATGGCTTGTGACCGCGATCTTGTGAAGCACATACCATTTGATAATTTGCGACACACTATCTTTTGATATTACATATTGATAAATAGTTTCATTCATAAATATTCAGCGGTTTAAGAAATTATGGCCCAGACAAACAAATTTCAAAGTTTTTCACAAAGTGTCATCTTATCATAGAGCCTGTGACCTTGACCTTGAGAGGCACATACAATATTATAATTTGCGACACACCATCTTTTGATATTACATATTGGTATAAAGTTTCATCAAAAAATATTCAGCGGTTAAGAAATTATGGCCCTGACAAACAAAAAGTTGATGCCGGATGGACGGACAGATGACGAGACAACTTAGCATCAGAAAAGCTCTGCCTACTTTGTCAGCCAGAGCTAACAAATGTGTATCATTTTATTCAATGCCATAGCACCTGACAATCAAATTCTATATTTTTCATGCATTACAATACTATTTCAATCTAATACTTTTTACCTTTCCGTCTTGAAGGTGGGGCACCAAAAGGAACCGGGTTATTTCCCAGTTTGGAAGCCAAATCTCGGACTGAAGCTCTATTTCCTGGTCGTAAAATGTCATCTTTCTTCTCTTTTTCATTTTCTCTCTGATCTGGATTTTTCATTACCTATGAAGAAAGATTTATTAAATTAGCTGTTCAATTACCTTTCCATATCCTGACATCCATCATTAAATATCAGATAATCTGCTTTAATCGACCCAAGCAGCTGTCCTTTTAAGTACTACATGCTAACAGACATATAAAAAGGCATGAAACAAAACTCTTTTTGTTATCATACTTGGGCTGGAAAAACTAGAAATATAACTGAAGGTGATTAATACCCCAACTTCCAGCTGACAAGAATGCACTTTTGAATGTTGAGCCTGAAAAAGCAATAATAAATCCAAGTTCATTGGAGATAACTGACTGACTTCCAAAAAAGGGTTAAATATATCCTAAAACCGATAAAAGAAATCATCGATGTAAATGCAATCATTAAGTTGTATTGACTATGCAAGAATTAAAGTAGGAAAGTATGTGGCAAAGTCTAATTTCAAATACAAAGAAACTAAGTCTGAAACATGTTTAAAAGGGGTTAAAATCATGCCAATATTAATGAAAATCATTCTAGAAAGGTTCCGTAGACAGAAGACATTGTCCCAAATAAGAAAAAGTGACATTGCACTAAGCTGTTTGAAGAATTAAAGGTGTAACTTTGTGAACAAAAAAACTTGAACCAAAAACTTTAACCTGTAAGTTCTAAGTTAAACTGCCATACAAAAAAGGGTTAAATAGTTCCCAAAATAACATGAAACATAATGAGAATGGTACTATCAATAGTAATTAATATTAATTTAAAAGAAAAAAAACTTTAACCGTGACTGAAAATCTTTAACAACAACAAACTCTAACCAAAACTCTAAATGTTAACAGATGGACAGGCGGACGAACGGACGGAGGCGGACGAAAGTCATGACTATAGCCCTGACTTTAAACAGTCAAGCTAATAAACTGTAACCTTAACTAAAAAACTTTAACCACAAACTTTAACCAAAACTCTAAATGTTAACAGACAGGCAGATGGGCAGACAGACAAAAGTCATGACTATAGCCCTGACTGTAAACAGTCAGGATAAAAAACTGACTATTTTACCAGGCAAACAGCACAATTAGTGCCTTCGTTTTACAGCAAGGTATTTGTGAAGGCAAGAAACACCTGTTACTGAAGTCTAGTGACAATCGGACCATCCACACAAGAGATGTAGAACATGTGCAGAGGTGATTTCCGTGTATTTTCTTTGTTTTACTACAGGGACATAACTCACTTGAAAGCCTTTCCCATAAACAATCTTCATTCCAAATTTCATTGAATCTGATAACCCAAATCTAAAAGAACAAAGACATAAAGCCATATGTGGGGAGGTGATTTGCATGTATTTTCTTTGTTTTACTGCAGGGACATGACACATTTAAAGCCTTTCCCATAAACAATCTTCATTCCAACTTTCATTGAAATCTGATATCCCAAACCTGATATGAGGCAAACAGACCAAAAATTGGCTATTTTATGAGGCAAACGGCAAATTTTCAAAGTTAAAAAGGGGGATTAGCCTAAAAAGTGAAAAGTAAGAAATATTATTAGAGACTCATTTGAAAGCCTATCCCATAAACAATTTTCATTCCAAATTTCATTGAGATCCAATAACCCCAACCTGAGATATGCAGCGAACATACAAAAAATAGCCTATTTTTGTATATTCAAAGGTCAATAACGCACAGAAAAATATTCCTACAGCAAAACGGCTGATGCTGCTTAAAGATCTCATGATAATGAATATCCATATCAAATTTCATCGAAATCTGAGCAGTAATGTTAAAGTTATAACGCGAACAGACATCGGAGTGTGGATGTACAGACGTATGGACGGATGCACTGATGCACGGACAGGCACAATCCAGTATACCCCACTTTTTGAAAAAAAAAGTTGGGGTATAAAAATTCCTAGATTAGGATTTCACTGTCCCCTCCTATTGAGGCATAGCCTAGGGGTGGGGCAGTCATGAAAAAAGTTACATGCACAGAGCACAGGGTTTTTTTAGGAGCCGAAGGAAGGCACCTCCCACCACCCCATTTTGTGATGAAATTTTTTTTTATTCTTTCATCTTGGGTCTCCCCAGCAGTAGGGCTGGGTGTGTTTTGAAATTTGCATTTTGGTTCGGTTTCGGTTTTGTACAAAAACTTTGTTTTCAGTTTGGTTTTCGGTTTTTCAAAATATATTGTAGAAATCCACATTTTAGAGGGTAACGTACACATAAAATGTGTCTGTATTTGTCATCCAAGTCATGAGGCTCATATAGCGTGTTGAGTCATTCAGGTTACTCAGTGTTCACCACTCTTCTCAGCTAATGGACATATTGTGTTGGGCCACTGTAGTGGGCTACAGTGGTGGAGCCATGAGGTATCTAGGGAGACTAGCTCCCCCCCCAGCCACCCCCCCCCCACCCCACCCCACCCTCCATTCAAAATCCCACTTGCTTCTCCCATACCCAAATTTGAAAAGATTATTTTTGATTTCCTGCCCTCAGTACATGTACAAGTGTAATACCCTCAGTCCTGAGATCCCCCCCCCCCCTCCCCCCCCCAAAAAAAAAAACCCTCTTCACTAGCATGGTCCACAGGATTTCAAACCATGGCTCCACCACTGGGATCTGCCTTGTTCTGTCAGTGAGATTTGGGGCCTTGTCAAGATGCAGAAATTTACAAGAAAAGCTACATTTTAGCAAAAATCAACATTTCCTTATTTTTTTTATGGAGTCACTAAGCTCTCACCCTGGTTTTGGTGGATAATATGCAGTTGTTGTGCTTATTTCGGTAATTATCACATCGCTTGAAAATAGATGTGCCCCGTGTTTCTTGATGGTTCCTGCTTCAAATGACAGTGGAATAAGAGGAACACAAATCATATTACTTGCGATTTTGATAACTATTATTGAAGTAAGTCGTGATATACGAATCACTTTTATAAGTAACTCACCCACTCCAATGCTTTCACAATATTTCTCCTAATCTCGACTGTAGAGGTTCATTTTTTACTTTGATTTTCATCAAACATAGAAATTGGGCGAAATGAGCGGTGCCAAGGCAAAGATATTACCAACTTTACTTTGCCCTCTTGGCTAATCCCTGCGTTGATTTCATCTGTCAATACAGGCGATTGATGTTTTTGAAGGGAGATGGCTACATAATGGTATTTGGACGAAAGTTTGCAATATTGCATCTTGGGATTTGTTGTGTTTACAAAATACACATGGTCATGAGAAAACAAGTTTTGATTATAACATCTTCATATAGGGAATGCTGCGTGTGAACCTGACAGACCTGCAGTACTGCGCAATTCCTTAAAGTAAGTTCAAATAGTATACCAACAATTCCCAATAAGTTTAAAAAAAAAAAACTTTTAATAGTTACCTGCCATCCATTTTACAGGATATGTTCTTTTTTAATTTAACCATTTTATTGTTGACAAAAAACATAACTGCCAATGCGCAGTGTTATCTCTGAGCATGCGACTTCAGAGAACGTGCCAGTAGTCAGTTGACATAATTTACTCCTCATTTTTCCCATGTGAACTTTGAGGTTTTAAAACTCAATAAATTTTATATGTTTACCTCCAATCTAATTTACAACTGGCCGTACGCTGATGATTTTGGGTCAAAGGTAATTTATAATACTTTTACACCATATATTGTCAGGTAACTTGCAATACCTCTTTGGTCGAATATGAGTGAACATAGGGCTGTGTCCAGTTCATTAAATTTGCTTAACGATTCTTGAATTGCATGTATGGATTTTTACGTAAGACTTTTTAATTTTTCATATTCCATCTGCTGGTGGTTCTGTAGATATTGTTTAAGATACAAGAAATTTGCTACCACTATTTGTGGGGGAGGGGGGATTTGTTGTCAGTCCTCTCAAAGTAAGCATAAATGGCACAGCATTTACCTTTGCCCGACATTTAAGCTTTTGGCGTGCGGAAAGCAAGTGATTGAGTGGTCATAAACAAACTTAACCAATTCTGGGAAATGTGTTGAAACCGAAAGCCTCGGTTTTTTGTTAAGGTGGCGGTTTGGTTAAAAAAAAAAAAAAAAAAAACCCAACCGAAAAACCGCCCAGACCTACCCAGCAGCCAATGTGATCCCCCACCCCCTCACACAAATTGCCTACACCTGGTCTGTAATAAAATGATTATTTGTTCTGTCTAGCTTTATTAGTGATTTCAACTTTGCAGCTAGGGAGATTCATCAAAAATTGAAAAAACTCACATGCTGTGTATTGGTGTATTCTCAATTATAAGTTATTTCTCAGTTAAATGATTGTGTGAGACATCTAAGAAAAAGACCAGCTAACCAGGGCGAAGAAGTTGCCTTGGATCTGCTTGAATGAGCAAAATTTGCACTGTCTTCAATAAAAGAAGAGTTTAATTTAAATGTTTTTCCTTGTGAAAATTTAGTCTACCTTGAAATTAGGTGAATTTCATGGACATTGGGAAAATATTGAAAAAAAAAATATCCACCTAAAGGACGTTTTATTTAGGGATACATCAGACCTTGATTTGAGTTCCATCCAGAGCTGGAAATGGATAATCATTTTATTATATCCGGCTGAATAATCATCCGGCCAGAACCGAATAGTCTTATTATATTAATTTATTTATTTATTGGTGTTTAAGGTCACATACTTATGCACAATGGCTAATCATGACCATGACCGTTTTATGGGTGGAGGAAGCTGGAGCACCCGGAGAGAAACACCGGGCAACGGCGAGCAACTGTCGGCTCCCCAACATACTAACTCCACACAAGCAGGGTTAGCATTGGTTGAAGACAAGTGCACCATCGACGTGCAGTACGCCTTAGTACACAGCACCACCGTGCCCCCACGTGGGCAATGGGGGTGAAGTGTCTTGCCCAACGACACAACGTGGTTGCCGCTGGTGGGATTCGAACCGAGGACCTCTCAGCTTGCAGCCTGCACCTCTACCTACTGAGCCACCGCGCCCCCCGAATAGTCTTTTTAAATTGAAACAGTGCAAGTTGATCAGTACATGTATTACCAACTATAACATGCAGGTATATGTAACTTCATTTAATTATATCAAACTGGCAAGTTTATGGCATTTGCCTGAATGTGTGTTTGCTAGTAGGCTTATGTTGTAATTGAAGTTTTTGTAATTTATGGACTGAATAAAAATGAAAGTGTCAATGACACTGCAGCTCAACTTGTCCAAGAAGGGACTGAACTAAATAGAAAGATTCAGTAATGCCAAGTCATTCACTCAAGTTTCTACAGAAAAGACATCATACCAAAGCTACATATGAAATCTGAAAAAATCGGGTGAGGGATGGGACCTGTTGGGTGTACTAATGAAATTGTTGACATTTTATATGTCAAATCCATGATGGCTGCTGGCAACCATTTTTTTTAATGGAATGCAGAAATATTTGATAACTCCCATTTACACCTCATTCCAAAGATACATATAAAATTTGAAAAAGATTGGGGGAGAGGTATAGCCTGTAGGGTTTGCTAATGGAATTGGTGACAATTTATATGCCAAATTCAAGATGGCCACTGTCAGCCATGTTTTTCAATGAAATTCAGAAAAATTTGAGAGTTCCCATCTAGACATCACACCAAAGCTTCATATGAAATATTAAATTTCGAAATAGATGAAGTGAAGGATGTGGTAATAATGGGATTATGGACAATTTGTATGCCAAATCCAAGATGGCAACTGGTGGCCATGTTTTTCAACGAAATTTAGAAAAATCTAGACATCACACCAAAACTACATATGAAATATTAAAAAGATTGGGTGAGAGATGCCGCTTGCAGGGTATGCTAATGGAATTGTTGAAAATCCATATGCCAAATCCAAGATGGCTGCTAGTGGCCATATTTTATAATGAAATTCACAAAAATTGAGATAGCACCCATCTAGACATCACACCAAAGCTAAAGGAAAGTGTCAATGACACTGTAGCTTAACTTGTGTGTTGTGTTGGATGAAAAGGATAATGTTCAATGAAAGGATTAATATGAAATAGGTGCTACCTAAAGTGCGAACGTAGTTATTTTGTAAATTGGAATAAAAAATATACAGAGGATGTCATTGGGTGTGTTTAATTCCGTACTCATTACCCAAACCATTTCGTACCCAAGTGATTTCGTACCCAAAACCATTTTAAACACTTTAAAAAAAAGTAAATTTGTGCTCCAAAAATAACAACAGCGCAAGTATCGCTGAAGCAATACAATGTCCCCTACGGACTAATGAGCATTAATAATTATACAAATGTTATAACCTAGATGTGATCAGCATGAATTCCGTTGAAGCATTTCCAAAAAAAAAAATCCAGAAAACTGATATTTTGGTGCTTTTCCACATTTCCAAGGGCCATAACTCACACAAGAATAATGCAATCAGCATGAAACTCAAACTTGATCTGTAAGTCATTGTTCTATAGTAGGTGACCAAGAATGAAATCATTCAGTTGAAGCATTTCCAAAAAAAGTCCAGAAAACTATAGTATGACTGACAGACTGACAGACTGATGGATGGACAGAGTACAAATGAAACTTGATCTGTAAGTCATTGCTCTATAGTAGGTTACCAAAAATGAAATCATTCCGTTGAAGCGTTTCCAAAAAAAGTCCGGAAAACTGAAGTATGACCGACAGACTGACTGACAGACTGACGGATGGATGGACAGAGTGTAAATGAAACTTGATCTGTAAGTCATCGTTCTATAGTAGGTTACCAAAAATGAAATCATTCCATTGAAGCATTTCCAAAAAAAGTCCGGAAAACTAAAGTATGACCGACAGACTGACTGACAGACTGACGGATGGATGGACAGAGTGTAAATGAAACGTGATCTGTAAGTCATTCTTCTATAGTAGGTTACCAAAAATAAAATCATTCTGTTGAAGCGTTTCCAGAAAAAGTCCGGAAAACTGATATTTTGGTGCTTTTCCATATTTACAAGGGTAATAACTCACACAACAATAAGGCAATCAGCATGAAACTCAAACTTGATCTGTAAGTCATCGTTCTATAGTAGGTTACCAAAAATGAAATCATTCCGTTGAAGCGTTTCCATAAAAGTCCGGAAAACTGATATTTTGGCGCTTTTCCATATTTCCAAGGGCCATAACTCACACAAGAATAACGCAATCAGCATGAAACTCAAACTTGATCTGTAAGTCATCGTTCTATAGTAGTTTACCAAAAATGAAATCATTCCGTTAAAGCGTTTCCAAAAAAACTCCGGAAAACTGATATTTTGGTGCTTTTCCATATTTCCAAGGGCAGTAACTCACACAAGAATAATGCAATCAGCATGAAACTCAAACTTGATCTGTAAGTCATCGTTCTATAGTAGTTTACCAAAAATGAAATCATTCTGTTGAAGCGTTTCCAAAAAAACTCCTGAAAACTGATATTTTGGTGCTTTTTCCCATATTTCCAAGGGCCTAACTCACACAAGAATAATGCAATCAGCTTGAAACTCAAACTTGATCTGTAAGTCACCCTTCTATAGTAGTTTATCAAAAATGAAATCATTCTGTTGAAGCATTTCCAAAAAAAACTCCGGAAAACTAAAGTGTGACTGACAGACTGACAGACTGACGGATGGACGGAGTGCAAACCTATAGTCCCCTCCGGTGATGCCGGAAGGGGACTAATAATAGAATGGCAATATACATACCAGTTTATTTGTTAGGGGTGTAATTTGAAAAAATAGGTAATACATTTAACATTAATATTATAATAAGCAAAACTGATCACAACATTGCATTAACTTAAGTAATGAATCTACAACCTTCAGAATTATTTATTTATTGGTGTTTAAGCCGCGTACTTATGCACAACGGCTAATCGTGACCGTGACAGTTTTATGGGGGCAAAATCGGTCAGTGCCGGAAAATAAAATCTTAACGCTCTTGTACTGACCCATAATGGGTCTCCTATTTCATGAGTTGACAACATATAACTCAATTAAATTTATTATTTAATAAATGTGCACATATAATTTATTCATTTGGGTTTCATTTTGAACAATTATTCATTGATCAAACCAACAACTATTTTTTGCAATTTCACGCACAACTCCGCCTGCACAGTGGGGATTGGGAAAATAATGTTAAATGGGGGAGGGGGGGGAGAGGAGGGGTGGGGGGCAGTGGCGTCGCAGTAACCGGTTCTCATCAGATGGCCGAAGTTAAGCAACCTCAAGCGCGATTGGATGGGTGACCATTTAAGCAACTGATTCGCACTCCCGCGCTGTGTCCTTGGGCAAAGCACTTAACCCTGATCGCTGTGTACTAAGGTGTACTACTCGTCGATGGTGCGTATGTCTTCAACCAATCTAACCCTGTCTGTGCCGCGGTGCAGAGTTCAGAGTTACAATGTTGGAGAGCTGACAGCTGCTCGTCGTTGCTCGGTGGTTCTCTCCGACTTCCTCCACCCCTAAAACTGTCACCGACATGATATGACCAGGGCTGTTAAAGTGTCGTTAAACACAAATAAATAAATAAATAATGTTAAATAGTTGTGACTAATACTTCCAAAAGGCCACTCTCAAAGCTGGCCACCTTTCTTTCAGCTGGCTGGACTGTCCATGGGTACCAGAGTAGTGTGCTCACTGTGCTGCTTGGAACGTGTAACACCCATTGCATGAAAAAGTTTGAGAAGCAGTGCAAATCCGAAAGAGGCTGCGGTCTGGGACTGACAATAAATCTTTGAGTGACAAAGAGAACAGAAGAATGAAATGTTGATCGGTCGGGGAAAGTACTTGATTCCTACTCCAATGTTCATTAATTATCACACCCGTATAGTATTGGTATTTTAGGGGGTATTTTCTACTACATATTATTCTGATTTGATCCCCTATTTTTATTCATTTTCACCAGGTCAGACTGCAGTCTAATTCTCATGGACTAAATTCTTAACATTTTCCTTAGCTGCAGATAGTTGGAGTTATTTTGGAATTTTGAGGTAATTTGTCCAGGTATGGCACTTTTAAATATTATGAAGTCAGTTTGCAACTTCAGTATAATATTCCACCCTGTACTATTAGTCCTCACCATACTATTATATGGATGACAGTCACGAGAGTATACCTCCCCTCCCCCCCCCCCCCACCACCCCCACACTCATATTCCCAACAAAGTTCACACAAGAAACAGGAGGACATTGATGAATGGATGAAAATACATATAGAATTAGAATATGGGGTACAGATCGCTCTTACCAGTCACTACATTTATCAACAATCCTCCACCCCCCCCCCCCCCACCACCACCAACACACCACCAATTTCTCTGTGACCCACCCATGCGACGAAAAGAAGAACTGCAGTGTCATGCTAAAAGAAATTCTCAACACCTTTATGGTGAGCAAAACCCCACGGAATCAGACCGAAAACTCTGTCCAGGCCGAAGGCTTATTTAAGAGACTTCAACAAAGTGGGAATTGGCGAAACATGGAGTTAGGGAAGAGATACAGCCTGGAGAGAGTAGATCACCACTAAATCACAAACCGTTACAACAATTGTGCACCCTTTTTGAGAACAGAACACGCAAAACAATACAAGAGGCCCCAAGAAGCCTTAATCGCTCACCATCCAAAGTGGTTCAAAGAAGTATTTGAGGTCATATTCAGTTAGAAATGGTTCATCAACACTACAAACAAATGAAACATGAGAGACAAATTTTATGGAACTAGGGACTTGGCTTGAACAAACTTGAATCTTACTCCCCCTAAGGATGCTGCATACCAAATATCAAAAGCATTTATCTGCTGGATCTGAAGAAGATTTTTAAAGAAAATTCCTCATTTTTTGAACTATGTTATCATTCGGGCTCCCACAGTGAGCCCAAATATGAACCCAGGGACTTGGCTTTAACAAACTTGAATCTCACCCCCTAAGGATGCTGCATGCCAAATATCAAAACATTTCGACTGCTGAATCTGAAGAAGATTTTTAAAGAAAAATTCCTCATATTGACTAAGATATAATTCGGGCTCCCACAGGGAGCCCAAATATGGACCCAGAGACTTGGCTTTAACAAACTTGAATCTCACCCCACTAAGGATGCTACACACCACATATCAAAACATTCCGAGTGCTGAATCTGAAGAAGAAGATTTTTAAAGAAAATTCCTCATTTCGAACTAAGCTACAATTCAAGCTCCCACAGTGAGCCCAAATAAGCACCTAGGGACATGGCTTGAAAAAACTTGAATCTCACCCACCTAAGGATGCTGTATACCAAATATTAAAACATTCTGACTGCTAGATCTGAAGAAGAAGATTTTTAAATAAAATTCCTCATTTTGAACTAAAAAATCATTCGGGCTCCCACAGTGAGCCCAAGTATGGACCTAGGGACATGGCTTGAACAAAATTGAATCTCACCTCCCTAAGGAAGCTGCATACCAAATATCAAAACATTCTGACTGCTGGATATGAAGAAGATTTTTAAAGAAAATTCCTCATTTTGAACTAAGTTATAATTCGACCTACCACAGTGAGCCCAAATATGAAACCAGGGACTTGGCTTGAACAAACTTGAATCTCACCCCCCCCCCCCCCCCCCCCCACCCCCTAAGCATGCTGCATACCCAATATCAAAAGATTCTGCCTGCTGGATCTTGAGAAGAAGATTTTAAAGAAATTTGCCTGAAATGCATTAAGTTCAAATTCGGGCTTCTATACTGAGCCCAAATATGAACCCAGGGGGCCGATTTGTAAAAACTTGAATCAGATCCACCCCACAATGTTGCATACCAAATATCAAAAGATTCTGCATGCTGGATCTGGAGAAGAAGATTTTTTAAGAAATTTGCCTGAAATGCACTAAGTTTGATTTCAGGCTCCTATACTGAGCCCAAATATGAACCCAGCGGGCCGATTTGTACAAACTTGAATCAGATCCACCCCACAATGTTGCATATCAAATATGAAAAGATTCTGCCTGCTGGATCTGGAGAAGAAGATTTTTTAAGAAATTTGCCTGAAATGCATTAAGTTCAAATTCGGGCTTCTATACTGAGCCCAAATATGAAGACAGGGGGCCAATTTGTACAAGCTTGAATCAGATCCACCCCACAATGTTGCATACCAAATATCAAAAGATTCTGCCTGCTGGATCTGGAGAAGAAGATTTTTTAAGAAATTTGCCTGAAATGCACTAAGTTCAAATTCGGGCTTCTATACTGAGCCCAAATATGAACCCAGGGGAGCCGATTTGTACAAACTTGAATCAGATCCACCCCCACAATGTTGCATACCAAATATCAAAAGATTCTGCTTGCTGGATCTGGAGAAGAAGATTTTTTAAGAAATTTGCCTGAAATGCACAAAGTTCAAATTCAGGCTTCTATAGTGAGCCCAAATATGAATCCAGGGGGCCGATTTGAACAAAATTGGAGCTGCCCTCCCTAGAGATGATGTATCCCAAATAGGAAAGAATTCTGCCTGGTGGATCTGAAGAAGAAGATTTTTTTGAATTTTAGAAAGAAATTCATGGGTGTTATCAGAGTTATGCCCCTTGTGGTGCCCCCTATGGGCGCGGCAGGTTTATTTGTACAAGTTTGAATTGACATATGATGGGGAACATGCACACCAAATTTGGTTCAATTTGATCCAGTAGTTTGGGAGGAGTAGTCGATAATGTAAAGTTCACGACGGACGACAGACGACGACGGACGGCAATGATAAGTTAAGCTCCCTTCGGTGAGCTAAAAAGTTACAACACAAAGCTGGGGGGGAGGGGGGGGGGGAGGGGCAAGCGGTCTACGAGCTGAACATTTACAAGTTCTTATACAGTACTTTCTTAAAAAAATAGTACCGGTATCCTGCAAAAAACTGAATAAATTCAGACTGCTGTCCAGTTTATTTTCTATCCCCCCACCATCCACCCAGAGGTTTTCTAGCAGTGCCCTTAGAAAGTACAATTAACAATTTAATGGAATGCTACATGCATGCTATTACCCCTTTCAAATATTTCTTCATGGTCTTGGGAGCATGAATTTCTGATTGGATCTTATCTTTTTGTGTTTGAAAATTTCCTAATTATAGTGAATTCTCAGCAGCAAAAAACGATTGTTTTCCCATTTTTTAGGGAAAATTTCTGACTTTTTATCACTTTAAAATTTCATAACTCAGCAATCTGTGATGGGATCTTTTGGGTGGGGACATCAACTAAAATACACACACAGGCATACACTGCCTCCATATCACTTCTTGTATTTTCAAGTACATGTAGTTTAAGCAGGTTGAAAATTTTGTTAAAGGTGGGGGGGGCCAACAAATACACTCATCCATTCAATCTCAACACCTCAGGTTTCAAGTAGGTTGAAAAGGTTCTTCATCTTTGTTTTTTTTTTTTTTTTTTTTTTCGGGGGGGGGGGGGGGGGGGGAGGGGGGGGGGGATTTCAATTTTTTTGATTTTTTTTTTTTTTTTTTGGGGGGGGGAACTTAAGTGAGATATGGGGGGGATCAAGGTCGAGATGCCAAGCCTAATAGCTGGGCGAGGGGGTATGGGTGTGGTCTCCCCATAAAAGATTTCCATCAACTGGAGGTCCTGGGAACGATATCTGAGCATTTCTACAACACCATACATGATGGCATGTATTGTTGTGTGTCGTTTGTGGTGTGATATTGGGTGGGAAAACCACGGTCAGATAGAAATTTGAAATCTGATTGGGGCAAACGGAAAGTGGGGGGGGGGGGGGGGGGCAGAAAAAAATTTTGGACCAGATAGAAAATGAATTCACTATCAGTGAGTGTAAGTAAAATTGACTACTATCAGATTTATAGAATTACTTTTATTCTGACGCTTTAATTTGTAGTCCCATTTAGATAGTCGCCTGAATTTGACTGAAATTGCAAATGCATTTGCAGACTGACTGACTGAGTGTAACATGGATCGGACTTGGTCACTGATCATAAAACGACACCTTCTGGTCTCCCTTATTTTCGAAGGAATCAGCAATGAACTATTTACTGAATGATTTTATATTCAAAAACAAACAATGTATCAACACTGCATGTGTATTGATAGGAGCCTAATTTTCTCTTGCAATCACAGTGTGAAGACGGAAACCGTCTTTCCTTGCCAAAATTGTATAGGCCTTCAACGTTACAAGAATCTCTGCATGACGCAAATTTTAAGTGGGTCAATCTGAAGCAACAATTTTCTGTGAAGTTTTCCACTGGACTGAAGGTGCTTGGATGTAACACTGCATCACTTCAATGAAAGTGTCAATGACACTGTAGCTCAACTTGTCAAGACATGTACATGCATGGTTTCCGCTAGGGGGGAAAATTTGTGGGTCCGGTAGTTTATAGAAAGTGAAACTCACACGCCAAAGGCGTGTGTCGAACATGCCAAAGGCACGTGCGTATAGAGGAGGGCCTGGGGGGGTTCTCCCCCCAGGAAAATTTTGATTTTTAGGTGCCCTCTGGTGGCCTCTGGGGACATTCTGGTCGCTAAAATGCTGAATAATTGATGTGGTAAATATTTATTTTTTCCTCCTACAATTCTCTAAATTCCCATGGGACACACAATACTACATCTGGTCGGAGGTTTCATAAAAATACAAACCCAAAACAACACAAAATCCACGAATCCTAACAGTGACTGAGCTTTGTTTACAACCGCTCGCTATAATATTAGAAAAGAACCATGATGCGGAGTGTGACGTCATGCACGTGCAATTACCGTACAGACTCATGTAGAAGCCCAGCGGGGTGCTTGTAGTGGATAAATTGCAAAGTGTGCGTGTGGGGGAGGGGGGGGGGGGCTTCAGGACGAGTAATAGTGCTTGCAAGGTGAGTTGGGATGCGTCTGAAATTGGCGATATAAGGCAAGTAAATATCCACTGGGTATGTTACGTTTCTTTGAAAACCGCCTACCAATTTTATAGAATTTGCTTTAAAAATTCTCATAATTATCTTGTACATACGTTTCATTTTCAGATTTCGGGTTTTAATCCTCAATTTAATGATAAAACAAACAGAAAACCATGCGGTGTTGTTTTCATTTTTTTTTTTGTACAGGCTACTCTCGAAAGTCGAAGCCAGAAATGGACGTTAAGTATGTCAATCAGTACTGCAAACCACCCCCATGAAAACAGACAAACATTGTCTGTTTAAAAATAGAGGTTTTTTTAAATATGTACATTTTTTAAAAATTTTACGAATAAAACAAAATATAGCTTCACACAAACTCAATAAAAGAATCATATGAAGACCAGATAAAATTTACACAGCAAAATATGAATAACAAAATAGTTGCCTCCCTTTTTGATTTTACACTGAAAGTCATAACTTCACATGTTGCAGGGCATGATGAAATGATAAATGAGCATGTTTTATTGAACCAATAAGTCATAAATCATATCCTGGTTATATGGTTATATAATTCTCAAATACCAGAGTTGTAATTTTTTTTTATTTTTAATTACCACTTTCACAATAATTTCTGAACACCCGTTTTTCACAATGAGTTGTGCACGCTCGAAAGTGGCAGTGTTCTTTCACAATGAGTTGTGCACCGCTCGAAAGTGGCAGTGTTCAATCAGTATCTTTCTGATGATATTCAACCACTGTGAAAACTATATGTTGTGGACGTGTTTCAGACAACTCCTGACAGCAGCCTGCACACTCATTTGAAACAAGTGACAGCTTCCAAAACGAGTACATCATTTGTCGCTCAAAATAAAAGCCAGTGATTTCGGACCAAACACGACAATTTGAGTCTGAAGGTAATGACCTGATAACAAAGGTACATATAAAGTATTGTAACGGTCTGTACATAAATACTGACCATAGCCTGTAACAAATGTATAGGTAAAGTATTGTAAAGGTGGGTGACAGTCAGATGCTAAACTAGAAAAGAAATCTTTTGAGTCCCAGAGTGGGTCTGGCTGAACTCCAAAATATTTGTTCTCATAGCACAGTGATAACAAAGGCACCCCAAAACACACTCATTCCTGTCCCAAGGTGAAAACAAAGGTACCCAAGAAGTTTCGTGAAGATCAGTTCATAAATACGAACTGTATAGAAGTTGTGACAAAAAAACTGAATGGTCCTAATTTCGGTACAAAATGGCCACTGGCAGCCATCTTGAATTTTGGTCCACACTCAAAAACACTCGTTCTCGTCCCAAGGTGATAACAAAGGTACCCAAGAAGTTTTGTGAAGATCGGTTGATAAATACAGCCTCTAGTCCGAGCCATATTGACATGTGCACTTACAGTGTATAAGTAGCACTAAATAAATCAAAATTCATCTAATTTGCATAATTTCTGCACGAGAAAAAAACCCGTACTGTATGTGATGTATTCCATTTTACTAAACATTCATACAAAAATTTATTCAAATCAGAACTTTCATACAGAAGTTCTGTACAAAAGACTGATTGCACTAATTTTGGTACAAAATGGCTGCTGGTGGATATCTTGAATTTTGGACCACACCCAAAAACACCAGTTCTCATCCCACGGTGATAACAAAGGTACCCAAGAAGTTTTGTAAAGATCGGTTCATAAATAAGGCCTCTAGCCTGAGCCGTATAGAAGTTGTGTACAAAAAACTGATTAGACCTAATTTCCATACAAAATGGCCACTGGCAGCCATCTTGAATTTTGGACCGCACTCAGAAACACTCATTCTCGTCCCAAGGTGATAACAGAGGTACCCAAGAAGTTTCGTGAAGATCGGTTGATAAATACAGCCTCTAGCCCGAGCCGTATTGACATGTGTACTTACTGTGTGTAGGTAGCACTGAAAAAATCAAAGTTCATCTAATTTCGGCACGAGAAAAAAACCCGTATTATATATGATGTATCCCATGGTACTAAACATTCACACAAATAATTTTTCAAATCAGCGCTTTCATATGGAAGTTCTGTGCAAAAATCTGATTGCACCTAATTTTGTACAAAATGGCTGCCATCAGCCATCTTGAATTTCGGACTGCACCCAAAAACACTCGTTCTCGTACCACGGTGATACCAAAGGTACCCAAGAAGTTTTGTAAAGATCGGTTTATAAATACGGCCTCTAGCCCGAGCCGTATTAGCATTTGCACTTACAGTGCTGAAAGTAACACTAAATACATCAAAGTTAGTCTAATTTGCATAATTTACATACGAGAAAAAAACCTGTATTATATGTGATGTATCCCATGGTACTAATCATTCATACAAAAAATTATTCAAATCAGCACTTTCATATGGAAGTTCTGCGCAAAAATCTATTTCACCTAAGTCGGTACAAAATGGCCGCCAACGGCCAACTTGAATTTCGGATCAGACCCCAAAACACTCATTCTCGTCCCACGGTCACAACAAAGGTACCCAAGAAGTTTCATAAAGATCGGTTCATAAATACGGCCTCTAGCCCGAGCCGTATTGAATTGTTGATGGACAGACGGAGAGTCTGGCCATGGCATAAGCTCAAATTTGGCTTTGCCAAAGTTGAGCTAAAAATGGAAAGATCGTGTTCGAAATATCATTACCAGGTACCGGTACCGTACTTTTGGATAAATATTAAAGTGGAAAAATCGTTCCAAAAAACTTTACTGCGTCAGAAAAATAGGGAAAAAATGACGATCCCAAATGTACAGCACCCAACAATGAAGAGCAAAGTCTTAGGAATCCCATTGGGAGCCTCTTTTAATTGTATATTACGTTCTTCCAGCGGAAATCGTCATAAGCACGAAAGGGGTAAACCCGTTGTTTACAAAAAAGCAGGTCTGAAATAAGATATATGAGAAAACATCGACTCGCCGTTTTTAAACTTCTCGCGAAAGGAAAATACTTAAAATTATAGAATTTCTTGCAGACACACATGTTCGTAGATATTTTATTAACAAGCGTGCCAATTTGTGGCCTTCAACAATTTGATTTATTTTTTTACAAGGAATTGAAGTTTAAAATTGAACAACAAAATTAATGTAAAGCAGCGTGCGTTTCTTTTGTGGTTTCGATATTTGACGGAACCGAGAACCAGGCAATGCTTTTCCTGCACGCTCACCTGTTCCTTTTTTCAAAAATCTAATTCGATTTCTACCAATGAAAACAACACAATTTGATCAACTTCGACTTCTATTTTTTGTCCATGGAGTTTACTTCCGGACACAGATTTTTGGATTGCTCAGACATACATTTTTCTGAAATATTCTTCAAAATTTCTAATATTTTCACACACACACATGTTACCATTATGCTCTCTTCGTTCGCTATGAAATGAGACAAGAATTGTGATAATTGGGAATATGTTCATTTTTGTTCCCTGTATGCTATGTTTTTGATAAAAGTTAAAAAATTTATATTAATTTATATATTTTTTATACTTACCAATGACCCAGACTTAGCTGGTGGGAACTCTTAATTATTCAGGGCCAAACACTAATTTTGCCCCCACAATACCCAAAATTTGCATCAAAAACCGAAAAATAGATGTCCTATATGGTCCTCCATACTTTTACTCCACAATAGCATGCGCAGTTTCAAGGAGGTCTCGAAATTGGCGCCAAATGTCATTCTTACAACCAGTGCCTGGTAAGCATTATGTACTCAGTGGGGAGGTATGAGTTCCCAACTCATGGGAGGGCCATCCCCGTCTGGGTCATTGGTAAGTATAAAAAATATATAAATTACTATAAATTTTTTAACATTTTTATACTGTACCAATGACCCAGACTTAGCTGAATAGTAAAAAGGTTGGAGGGCCAAGGACATAAAGGAAAATCCAACAGGCTCAATTACATATGACAGAATTATCCCCTCAAGGAGAAAAGGAGAGATAGGCTTTACATGTATCTTTCTGCACAATAACATCAATGATCTCTATTAACATCCAGTATAACCCTTTATACTAATTATTTTTAAAGGTAAGCTAATAAATAAAGGAAGTCCAGAGAAATGAGACTCTTTATACTCATTAAAAGCGTCCGAGGATTGTATATTAATGCCCATTTGACATGTGACATATACAAATGCTTCACACCGAGCTACACTTTAAAAATATTGCATGTATGAGTAAACATTAGCGTTACAATTTAAAACCATTCCGGTACCAACTCGGAATTAATGACTCCTGGGGAGGTATTCCCTTGCTTTTCACTATAAAGCAGGTGACCTAAGGGAACACCCCCCCCCCCCCCCCTTCCCCTTGCCCTGGGTCAAATACCCCAGTGTGAAGGGGGCAGAAGGACAGAGTCACTGCCGGAACAGAACGCCTACATAACTATAGTTGCAACTGTTTAGTGGACGATATTCTGAGCAACTGATAACAGACCTAAACAATGCAGATCTCCAGAAATGGACTCAATATTTTTAGGATAAAAATTCGTGAAAGTGGGAGGCTGAGACCAATATGCAGCCTTCATTAAATCTGTAATAGCAACACTATTAGAATAAGCCCAAGACGTTGATAGAGCTCTTACTTCAGGAGCTGAAATCTTAAGCGCAGACTGCTGAGTTGAAAATCATTTTTCATAAGCAGTATGGATAGTTAATTCAACCCATCTAGCAATAGAATGGACCATAATGTCCTTTCTATTAGGCATCAGAGAAAAAAAGAAAAGCTTTCGTCCCTTTCTAATGAACTCAGACCTACGTTTATAAATACGTTTTTCTCTAACAGGACAGAGTAAAGGCCTACGCCCGTCAGAAGACGGAAGGGCCTTAATAACAATAGGTTCCGGATACTTATTAGGAGCCTGATTCTTAGCCAAAAATCCAACATTGGTAGTAAAGGTAATAGTATTACCGACGCTACGATAGTGAGAATCATCCACAGATAATGCATGAAGCTCGCTAACTCTTCTAGCAGAAGAGAAGGCTAAGAGAAAAGCTGTCTTATAAGTTAAGAATTTGAAGTCCACTGTGTCAAGAGGCTCAAATGGCGCTTCTTTTAGCTCAAGAAGAACTCAAGCTAAATTCCACTTAGGAATTAATCTAAGGGTTCTAGGACTATTTATAGAAAAGTTTCTTACTAATTTAGACAAAGAGACATTAGATCCAATCATTAAGCTATCATGGTGTGCATAGGTATCGGATAACATAGACCTATAACCCTTAATGGTCACAGGCTGCAGTTTGATCTTATCAAACAAGTAGACAAGAAAATTTGCAATGTCAGGAATGGAGGGATCATAAATATCTACAGAATGATCACTACACCACTGACGAAAGACCTTCCATTTAGCAGCATAATTTAGCAAAGAGGAGGTCTCCCTACAGTTCGAAATCGCGTCCACTGCTCGTCCTGTAAATGCTTGCCGTGTAAGGACCGCACAACGGAAATATGTGAAGGTTGAGATCTTGCGGGTTGTGATGGAGAGTGCGCGATTTCCCCTGCGAAAGAAGATCCTCCCGTGGGGGAAGCTTCAGCGGCATGTCCCACAACAGACACCTGAGTAGATTTATCCACGGTCTCGATGGAGACAGAGATGCTACCAACAGAATCTTGCATTGTGATTGTTTTATCTTGAGCAATATCTGCTGAATCAACGGCGCTGGAGGATACGCATATCCTATTATTCTGTCCCACGAGATCGATAGAGCTTCTACTGCAAATGCTCGAGGATCCGGACATGGCGACACATACGTCTGCAACTGATTGTTGAGATGCGTCGCAAACAAGTCTATCATTGGCCGCTCCCATTGGTAGCAAACCTGATTGAATACTCGTTTGTCGAGAGTCCATTCTGACACCAACAGGCGACCCCTCCGTGAAAGGGAGTCTGCTAATACATTCAGACGACCCGGAATATGATGGACCGATAGGAGAACCTGATGTTCTAGTACGTGTGCATTCTGAATAACGTCCATCCAATGACGTAAGGCAAGCCAAATTGACATCCTTTCTTTGATGTTTGTGTGCTTGCTTAAAAACTATGGATCCCAAAGACCCTGGCACTTCGAATCAGATGGGCTCAGTGTCGCGCCCCAACCTGTTTGACTGGCATCCGTCATAATTGTAAAACTTGCATCTGGCAATTGCAGTGGAACTCCCTGAATTAACCACTGAATGTCTGCCCAAGTCTGAATCTCCTGTTTCACTTGGTTTAACAAGAGGATGTCCGTATCGAGCGAGTGAGTCTTCGCCCTCCAATTCTGAGTCAGAAAGATTTGGAGAGGACGAGTGCATAGATGCCCCATTGGAATGAGATCCGCGGCAGCTCTGCACTGACCTATCAGTCTCATGAATTCTCTCGCTGTAACCTTGACTGAGTGAAGACAATAGCGAGCGTAACAACTGACTAACTTTGCTCTGGTTAACGGCAGATGAACGAGATTGATGTGTGTCTCGAAGCTCATCCCCAGGTGGGTGAACGACTTGGACGGCACCAGATCCGACTTTTCCTCGTTTACCATGAAACCGAGACGTCGGAGCAATAGAAGCAGATTCTGCACATCGTTCTGAAGCGTTAACTCGTTGCCGTACCTCTGAAGAATGTCGTCCAGGTAGGCCGACGTTACCGCAGACAAATGAGCTCGGAAATGAGTCATTACCGAGTTCATTATTCGAGTGAAAACCCAGGGCGCTAGATTCTGGCCGAAACACATTGCTCAGAGCTGATACACGACTCCTAGGACGGCGAAGCGAAGATACTTTCTGAACGCCGGATGTACCATGACGTGAAAGTACGCATCCTTGAGATCTATGCTCGTAGCATAGTCGTTCACCCAAAAGCTCGTTCTGACCGATCGGATGGTCTCCATATAGAATTTTGGAGCCACGATCAGCTTGTTTATCCAGCTCACATCTATGACTGGATGGAACGAGCCGTCTGGTTTTGGAACCAGAAAAAGATGGCTGTAGAAACCTAGAGATTCCTGGTTTTCTACGACCTAGGGGCATCTGACTGGTTGTTTCGGCCAGCGTTATGGCTCCTATTAGAGTTGCTACCTTGACGGTCTCTAGAGTAAGACCTAGAGGACCGTACGAACCTCTATAGGAACTTCCCCTAGACGTACTCGTACCAGCAGTGCCTGGCCTACTCATCTCCGCTGGCTCCGACTTTTTGGAAGCGAATTTAAATAGCAGAGAGTCTGAAGCTTTCTTAGTTAATTGATCATAAATTGCTGGAAGCCTGCCGTTGAAGAGAAGCTCTCCGGAGACCGGAGCGACTCCGAGAGAGTTTTTCACCTTACTATCCACGCACGTGGATGTAGCTAGGGCCCCGTCACGTCTAACTCCAGATTTGCCACTGTAAGGGCGGAGTTATACATGGAGAATGCTATGGCCCTCGACAGAACTCTTAAGGAGGTTTGTACATCCTGAAATTCTTGTCCCTCAAGGCGTAATGACAACACTCTGGTAAGGTGATCTGCGTATGAAAGTGCGTCTAAATTAGCTCTATTAGACGATATTGTCGTTTCCAACATCGTGTTAGGAATTGACATAGACGACGGCATGGATAATTCAAGGTCTTCGGCCTGGTCGTCTAGACACATCGAAACTCTCTGAAGGCCCTGTCCTGCCGTTTCAAATCTATTCCTTGGATTGATGAAAGGCAGATAAAGAGCACTTGCCGGTAGGAAGGCTGACTTGCCCGTTTTTGGTAGCAAGTTTACTAATAACATCATTCAATAGTTCAAACGTCCGTGAGACATTTCTGGACTGTGATGGAAACTCAGGGACGGAGTCCCTAAACCGATTGAAGAATTCAGTGTCCAGTGGCGCTATAAGTCTCCTATCCGGCTGCACAGCATTTTGGTACGTAGGAACAACATCAGGAAGGTAATGCCGGATGAACTCTACGGCAATTTTGTGTTGTGCCGAAGGGGAAAAATCCAATTCCTCCGAATCCCTTTCGCCATCCTATCGGACCACTTGTAAGTCTTGGTCGTCCGTACCTGATCCAGCGTCGGAACGTACCGACCCAGCATCATCTGATAATTCCTGTTCCGACAGAGTTTCTGCCAGCTGCTGGGATGCTGCGATGAACTGCGCTGTGATAGCACGTCCGTTACGGAGGCCTGTGGAGCTGCGGTCTTACGAGATTTAGCCGCCGGAAGCTCCCTGGACGTTGACTCTTGCATACCTCTTTCATGCGAACGTCCTGAGGATGAAGGCCACGTATCCGTGGCTACCGGATGGCATGCCCTGGTCGCCATGGAATCCCTGGTCGGCGATGCTGGCTGGATATCGCTGGTCACGTAGCCAAGGTGCGGTCGTGTGTGCTGCCGTGAGGATGAGGAAGCCGTATGAGCAGTTTCGCCGGACTGTCTATATACCGGAGCATCCCGAGGGGTGGATGTATGCTCCGACTGAAGAACGTTATGTACCACAACATCCAGACCGCGATGTTGTTGTACGGGGCCTCTCTCGCTCGGAGCCCGTGCGGAGCTGGACGAGCTAGGAACTGGACTAAAAGGCTTCCTCCATACCATCTTCTGTTCCGTCGTCACTGGGTGTGAGCGTGGTATGTTTATAGTGCTTGTAACACCCAAATCTCCCTCCTGGACTGCAACTGACAAACCCGGGTGCAGAGCCATTCGGTGAATGGTTGCGACACCGGGCGAGCTAGCGGACGCCAACGCCGTCGATCCTACTTGGGACCTCTTAGGCAATTGGCGTATCTGCATGAGCACTTTTGCCGCTAGCTCTTCATTTGATTGTGACGACGGAAGCACACTCTTGGACGACATCACGGAAACATCACCCTGTTCTTGTTCCTCTGAAAAAGAGAGTGAAAAACTAGAGTGACCCTGCGGAGAGAGGACCGGCATGGTGGTCCTCTCCCCGCTAACAACATACCGTGACACACGTCTCCAACGTTTGTCATCCCAATTGATACAAACTGAACAAGGGTTAGTGCAAGTACATTGACTACAATTAATACAGAAATCATGAGAATCAGAGGAAGATTTCCTCCCATTTCAATTTGAACAATAATCTTTCATAGTGAAAAAAGTAAACAGTCATAGTACTCGCACTAAACCTTGAAAACAAAGATACATAACAAAATAATCCATTATAACATTACGAAAAAATAATTCAAAAAGAAAAAAAAAAATTTCAGAAAAGCCCAAGTTCCCAATGGGAACCCTGAGCCCAAATGGATCCCAAAAAAGCCTAAGTGTGGACAAAAATTTTAAATCATTTCGAAAAATTAATGTAACACTTACGGACAATATTAATGTATCTTGCTATGAACTAAACTAAGCAGAAGACAAGTAATCACTTATCAGAAGTAAATCACTTATCAGAAGTAACTGTTGTCAACCAAAACAAACCAGAAACATGACTTCAGGCACTGGAAAACATGGCCCAAAATCAGTAACCAATTTAAACACTATCTGATGCAAAACAGAGACTTCCAAAGAAGAAACTGTAGAGCATCAGATGGTAGATGCAGACCAAAAACACCCAAGGGTGAGGACGGAAACATGGGGAAAAAACAGAAAATAATTCTGTTTCCAAGAAATATTAGTAATAAACATTACAAAAAATAAGCCAAAAGCATGGGAGAATAGCTAGGGGGAATAAAGGAAAGGGAGAGAGGAAACACTGATCAAACCATGGAACATTCATAGCAAGAATGACAACAACAGGGCCATGCCTCGAAAATAGGCAACATGAAATAATTTTGTAAAATAATTATAAGTTACAGCCCTGAACATTTCCTTCCACTGTTTTTCCTCTTCTCCTTCTATTTCCTCCTTATATCCACCATTTGTCTCTGAAATTATGTGTCTGGCATCATTTAAACTGAGATTTACAAGCACAAATATCAGTGAGGTGATACTGAATTGAGGGCCAAACAAAGAATGACATTTGGCGCCAATTTCGAGACCTCTTTGTCACTGCGCATGCGCAGTGGAGTAAAAGTATGGAGGACCATATAGGACATCCATTTTTCGGTTTTTGATGCAAAGTTTGGGGATTGGGGGGGCAAAATTTGTGTTTGGCCCTGAATAATTAAGAGTTAGCACCAGCAAAGTCTGGGTCATTGGTACAGTATAAAAATATAATATGAGGTGTATACTCTACTAAAGAGCTGAGGGGTGGGTTAATATGACCTCACAGTTAATGTATGTGGACCTCACAGTTAACGTATATCAACGAAAGTTACCAAGTTACAGTGAAATTATTCCAAAACGAGTCATCCTATGAAGTTACATTAAAATCTCTTCATATATATGGCCTGTAGACTGTGCTAAAGGTTTTTGGGCTTCGGGTCCCTGCAGCCGTCAGTTTCCCAATTAAGTCCAAAGGGGACGTTCTCATCTAGACATTATATGAAGTCAACCTACCAAGTTACAATCCCAAACAGCCCTGAATTCCCAAAGAGACCACAGTCCCAAGAGATTCAGTTATGCCACTGCATAATACTGAAAAAATCTCACTCAATATTTTAGCTAGGCTACTATGGTGTAACAATAAGACAAAGTCTATGACACCTAGGAAAAACAAACTGAAAAGCACAGTATCTTTTTTGGTTGTAATCCCAATGACAGTGGACAGAGCCTAACCGAACAGACCGCTGTAATCTTACAGAAGGCTACTATGGCGTCCACAATGGCATAATTGTCATGACGCCAAGACATATCTCAGCCTCTCTATGCATTATCTGCAAACAGGTAATAATAAAAAACTGGAGAATAATTTCTATGACATCTAATGCTTTTCTTCAATAGGAAAGCTTATACCTCCGAAGGAAGCCTCTCTTGGAAGATTTGTCTGATAAGTATTTTGTAAGTGGAATTTACTCGGGCTGATAGCCGCAGGCCTGCCGAGACTACATTCTCATCCACTAATCTTCCGCAATTTATCCACTTTCGCGAAGTTGTAACCTACGGCCAAGTGGCAAGCGACCAACATCTATTCTCGATGACCTCAATTGATCCCTTTATTAAGAGAGCCTTTACCTCCACTAGGAGCGACTCTCTTTGAAAGGAACTTCAATGATTAACATCCAGTTTCTCGTAAAGTAGATAATCCTCCGTCAACTGGCAGGCAATAGAGGTCATGTCCATCACCTGTACAACTTACAATGCTTACGGGTGGAAAAACAACGTCCTCTCCGTGAAGCTCGTCTCGTCGACCTCAAATGTTCCCTTCAATAAGAGAGCCTTTACCTCCACTAGAAGCGACTCTCTTTGAAAGGAACTTCGGTTATTAACGTCCAGTTTCTCGTGAAGTTGATACTCCTCCATAAACTGGCAAGCAATAGAGGTCATGTCCATCACCTGTACGACTTACGATGCTTATGGGAGAAGGAACTACGTCATCCATGCGAAGAAGCTTACCTCCACTAGAAGCGACTCTCTTTGAAAGGACCTTCAGTGATTAACGCCCAGTTTCTCGTGAAGATGATAACCTTCCGTTAATCTCGGCCTAGGGGTGTCTGATCCATAGCCTAGATCAGACCTATACCCCATTCCCGAGTCACAATAATGATGACTTCCAGAGTAAACATAAGAGAGTTATTGTACCCTCGTGAGACATTCTCATGATGCTTTCTTAGAAGCAGAACGGTCTCGCTTACCCCGGTCTGCTGAAGTGTGTTGATGAGACAGCAACTTCAATAGCAGAGCACTGAAGCTTGTTGTAGCCTGCTCCTACATCAACGCAAGCTTGTCATCAAATAGTATATTTCCAGTAACCGGAGCGACTCAGAGCTTTTCACCTTGTGATGACGATGCAAGGGCAGCATCACATCTTACTAACTCCAAATTCACTGTCCGTGCGGAGTTGTAAGTGGCATACATGACTGCCCTGGAAAGAACTCTAGCGAGGAACCACTTCCTAATATTTCTTTCCATTGAGACATTGCGCCATATCTCTGGTAAGGTGATCTGCTTATGGCACTGCACCCAGATTTGCTCTTTTCAATGAAATAGCACATTCCATTATTTCCGAGCATATATTAAATGATGCAGGTAGGGACATATTTTCATCCCCGGCCTGCTCATCTAAATGCACTTATTCAGATGAACAATATTCTTAAGAGCTTAAGACTTTTCATAGTCTTAAAGTGCCCTTCTGTGAAAAATGGAGATTCATGCTCCGTATCCCTCTCACCATCCAAATGTTCCATCCGCAAATATGGTCAACTCCATCCGACTAAACGGATGACTGGACCAACGCAGCACCAACTGACAGCTCACCATCGGAGTCTGTTAAACAGTAGTACTGGTCTCAAACAACTGGCTATCAACCCAAACTTGCGAAGTCAGATAGCTAGTCTGTGGTCAATGCACTTCATTAATGAAGCACGGGAAGATGCCATAGCAGCCATCGAATACGGCTGCAGTGTTGAAGAAGCATCCCGAACCGCAAGCGTGAACGGGCATCCCAATTCACTGAAGTTTCTCGCACCAAAAACAGTCGACCCTGACTGCTGATGAAAAGAAGGTTCTCCAACTCGCAGTCTGCTCCAGACCTCACATTCCGTTACGAACTTTTAGGCATCTATCCCTCATTGTGCATATCCATGGAAGGAGAGGAAGCCGTAACCACAGCCGACCACGGCTGAAGTGCGGGAGAAGCTTCCATGTAAGTAGAGAAGCCATAACTGTCGCCGGTCCCGGCTGTAGAGCGGAAGAAACATTTCGATGCGTGTTCCGACTCAATAAGGTTTCTCACAATGGACACAGTCGGCCCAGACTGTTAATGGGACAGAGGGTTCTCCAATCGGTGATCTGACCCCAGATCTAGCTAAGCGTCCCGTAGAGAAACTTCAGCCTTCTACTACATGCACAATTGCCTGGACCAAACCCAGCACCATCTGACAGCTCACACTGGAGTCTGCGGGAGGCTGCTCTTCCATTAGCTGGGATGCTACTAATAGCTGCACAACTGCGACAGCAAGTCTGTTCCCTAGGCTTGAGGATCAGCAATCTTCTGTACTTCCCACCGCTTGCTGCTCCTGGGACGAAGATCCGGTGATAGATTTCTTCTCCGAGCACCCCATTGCTAGCTATCAGATGGTCCGACTTCAAGGGCGAAGAAAGGCTCCATCTTCACGCAGATCACTGGTTATCTGAAGTCAGGTAGCTAGTCTGCGGTCGTGTGTCCTTTAATAACGTAGCGGAGGAAGCCGTGACTGAAGCTGACCCGACTGCAGACTGGACGGAGTGTCCCGAGCAGTGGGTGGATGTATGCTCCGTCTTGTGCAAGTTTCCAACCAGAAAACTTCATTTCGGCTTGTGCAACAAAGTGGAGGAAGCCATAACTGAAGCCGACCCCGGCTGCAGACTAGACAGAGCATCCCGAGCGGTGGGTGGACATATGCTCTGGCTTGTGCAAGTTTCTCATAACAACATTTGGCCCCAAATGTTGTTAGGTTAGAGAGGGGCCTCTCCCACTCGTGGTCTATTAGACCTCGCCAAGTACAAGAAACTTGCTGACTTCCTCCCTATTTCCGTCGTCGCTGGGTGAGCTTATTTGTATTTAAGTGCTCGCTAGGACCTAACTCTTAAAATCATGAGCACTGCAGCTATCTCTATATGCTCAACAAATCCTGACGACGGTAGCACACTTGGAAGGGTGTCAGAATATCATCACCATGTTCATGTTCCTCTGGAATAGAAACTGACAAAACGAATTATAATGTGGTGAGAGGCCTGGCCTCAACACCTCACCACCAACAACGTACAGCGACACCCGTCTCCAACATTAGTCATCCCAGTAAGCACAAGAATGACAAGAGTCTGCACAAGTGTATCGACTTAAGTTGATATCAGTCCTCAAAAATCCACTACAAAATATATAATTAAGATACATGAATAATGGCAATCAAAATTAAATTCAAAATATTTTTTGGAAAAAATTCTTTTTTTGAAAAAACGCCTTAGTTCCCAAAGGGAACATTAAGAACCCAAAACCATCCCAATAGAGCCTAAGTGTGGACAAAATCCAAATTTATTGAGCTACACTACCGGAATAATAATACATGTATCCTACAGTAAATATACAGTAATAGAATATAAAATACTACCTATATATGAGGACGTTGTCAATGTAAATGTCAATGAAAAAAATGGAAACAAGACATCAGGCACACAAAAAGTGCAAAGTCAGAAACCAATTTAAATGCTACCAGATGCAAAGCTAGATCTTCATATGAAGAAAAACCTATACATCGGATAAAAGATGCAAGACTAAACAACCTAACACCCCTAGGGTGGACGAAACCATGGGGAAAAACAGAATAAATATTCTGTAATACATGTTGAACTCCCAAGAAATTTAATAAAAAATTTCAATAAAAAATAGCCCAAAAGCTTAAGAGTTCAACAGGAAGGGTTCATGGAAGGATAGGGAAGGAATACTTAACAAACAGTGGAATAATCATTATCAAAAATGATGACATCAGGCCTATGTCCGGAAATTGGGAAACATGAAAAAAATTTATAATTATTATAAAGTTACAGCCCTGAACATCTAAAACCACCACTGAATGCTTCCATCATCCAATAACAGCCTTGGATCCACCAATTCTTGCGCTGATTTGTGTCTGGCATCCTCAAAAAAAGAGATTTTACAGCACAGATGTCAGTTCATTGTTGCTGACTTAAGGGCCAAACAAAGAATGATGTTGGCACCAATTGCAATCACTTCCTGATGGCTGCGCATAAGAGGAGAGTAAAAGTAAAGAGGACCAGAGAGGACTTTTAATTTTCGGTTTTGCAAGCAAATTTTGGGGATTGGGAGGTTCAAAATTTGTGTTTGGCCCTTGATAACTTTGAGTTTACACCAGCCTAGTGTGGGCCATTGGTTTATCGTATACAAATTGTGGTACAACTCGGGCTCCCACAGGAAGTCCAAATATGAACTCAGGGACTTGGCTAAGACAAACGTGAACCAGCTAGTGTGGGCCAGCTAGTGTGGGCTATTGGTTTATCGTATACAAATTTTGGTACAATTCGGGCTCCCACAGGAAGCTCAAATATGAACTCAGGGACTTGGCTTTAACAAACTTATATCTCACCTCCCTAAGGATACTGTATACCAAATATCAAAAGATTCAGGCTGGTGGATGTGAAGAACAAGATTTTTGAAAAATAATCCTCATGTTAAACTAAGTTATAATTCAGGCTCCCACAGGGAGCCCAAATATGAATCCAGGGACTTGGCTTGAACAAACGTGAATCCCCCCCCCCCCCCCCACCCCCAAGGATGCTGCGTACCAAATATGAAAAGATTCTGATTGGTGGATCTGAAGATGAAGATTTTTAAAGAATATTGCTCATATTGCACTAATTTGAACATTTGGGATTTGGGCTCCATTAGAGAATCCAAATATGGACCCAGGGGATTGATTTCAACAAACATGTAAATCAATCTTCCCAAGATGTTATATGTGAAATATGAAAGCTTTTGGAGCAGTGATTTGGGAGAAGAAGATTCTTTAATGTTTTTCCCATTACCCACAGTTTTAAAAAATTATGACTCAGCACTTTTTCACAGTCCTGTAAAAGTACCCTATGATAAAACTGATGGCAATTTTTTTGGACCATTCCTTTCTGCTGGTCCTAAAGAAGCTTCACACCAACTAAAAAGTCTCAGTGCTCTGTAGATTTGGAGATATGGGAATTTTAATTTTTTTCTATTTTTAGCTCCTGCAGTTCCCATGGGAACATTTATTTAGCATAAATAAATTACTTATGGCCCAATAAGGCCAGACATATCAAATCTGGTTCATATCAGCCTCGGTTTGGAAAGTTAAAAAATTTATAGTAATTTATATATTTTTTATACTTACCAATGACCCAGACATAGCTGGTGCTAACTCTAAAAAATCTAGGGCCAAACACAAATTTTGCCCCCCAATCCCCAAAATTTGCATCTAAAACCAAAAGAAATCATGTCCTAAAGGACCTCCACACTTTGCCCTTACTGCGCATGCGCAGTGTCAAGGACGTTCCGAAATTGGTGCCAATTATCATTCTTACAAGCAGTGCCTGGTCAGCGCTATGTACTCAGCGGGGAGGTAAGAGTTCCCAACTCCTGGGAGGGCCATCCCCGTCTGGGTCATTGGTAAGTATAAAAAATATATAAATTACTATAAATTTTTTAACATTTTTATACTGTACCAATGACTCAGACATAGCTGAATAGTAAAAAGGCTGGAGGGCCTAGGACATAGAGGAAAATCCAATAAGCTCAACTATATAATATAGAGTCAACCCCTCAAGGAGAAAAGGAGTATTAGGCTTTACATGTATCTTTCTTATTTTATGTTAAATAAGAAAGATACAATACCCTCATAATTGAGCACAATAACATTCATGTTCTCTATTAACATCCAGTATAACCCTTTATACTAATTATTTTTAAAGTAAGCCAATAAATAAAGTTAGTCCAGAGAATTGAGACTCTTTATATTCTTTAAAAGTGTCCGAGGATTGTATATTAACGCCCATTTGACACTTGACATATACAAATGCTTCACACCGAGCTACACTTTAAAAATATGACATGAATGAATTTTTAACATTAATATTACACTTTAAAACCATCCTGGAAACAACTCAGAAATACTGACTTCGGAGGAGGCATTCCCTTGCTTTTCACTAAAAAGCAGGTGACCTAAGGGAACACCCCCCCCCCCCCCCCCCCTTCCCCTTGCCCTGGGTCAAATAGCCCAGAGCGAAGAGGGCAGCCGGACGGAGTCACTGCCGGAACAGAAAGCCTGCATAACTATAGTTGCAACTGTTTAGTGGACGACATTCTGAGCAACAGATAACGGACCTAAACAATGCAGGTCTCCAGAAATGGACTCAATATTTCTGAGATAAAAATTCGTGAATGTGGATGGCTGAGACCAATAAGCAGCCTTCATTAAATCTGTAATAGCAATACTATTAGCGTAAGCCCAAGAAGTAGAAAGAGCTCTTACTTCATGAGCCGAAATCTTAAGCACAGACTGCTGAGAAGAAGATAAATTTTCATAAGCAGTACGGATAGTTAATTGAATCCATCTAGCAATAGAATGGACCGAAATGTCCTTTCTATTAGGCATCAGAGACAGAAAGAAACGTTTTCGTCCCTTTCTGATAAACTGAGATCTCTGTTTATAGATACGTAACGCTCTAACAGGACAGAGTAAAGGCCTACGCCCGTCTGAAGACGGAAGGGCCTTAATAACAATAGGTTCCGGATATTTATTAGGAGCCTGATTCTTAGCTAAAAATCCCACATTAGTAGTGAAGGTGATAGTGTTCCCGACACTACGATAGTGAGAATCATCCACCGACAGTGCATGAAGCTCACTGACTCTTCTAGCAGAAGAGAAAGCTAAGAGAAAAGCTGTCTTACAAGACAAGAATTTGAAATCTACTGTCCCAAGAGGTTCAAATGGCTTTTCCTTCAATTTAAGAAGAACCCAAGCTAAATTCCACTTAGGAATTAACCTAAGAGTTCTGGGTCTATTTATCGAGAAGTTTCTAACTAACTTAGATAAAGAGACATTAGATCCAATTTGTAAACTATCATGATGTGCATAGGTATCAGATAACATAGACCTATAACCCTTAATAGTAACAGGCTGCAGTTTGATTTCGTCAAACAAGTATACTAGAAAGTTTGCAATGTCTGGTATGGAGGGATCAAAAATATCAACAGAATGATCCCTACACCAATGACGAAAAACCTTCCACTTAGCCGCATAGTTTAGCGAAGAGGAGGTCCTCCTACAGTTAGAAATCGCGTCCACTGCTTGTCCTGTAAAGTGCTTGCCATGCAAGAAGGACCGCACAACGGAAAAACGTGAAGGTTGAGACCCTGCGGGTTGTGATGGAGTTGACGCGATTTCCCCTGCGAAAGAAGATCCTCCCGTGGAGGAAGCTTTCGCGGTAGGTCCCACAACAGACACCTGAGTAGATTTATCCACAGTCTCTGTGGAGACAGAGATGCTACCAACAGAATCTTGCATTGAGATTGTTTTATCTTTAGCAATACTTGCTGAATTAACGGCGCTGGAGGATACGCATATCCTATCATTCCGTCCCAAGGGATCGACAGAGCGTCTACTGCAAATGCTCTTGGATCCGGACACGGAGACACATACGTCTGCAACTGATTGTTGAGATGTGTCGCAAATAAGTCTATCATTGGCCGTTCCCATTGGTAGCAAATCTGATTGAATACTTGTTTGTTGAGAGTCCACTCCGACGGCAACAAGCGACCCTTTCGTGAAAGGGAGTCTGCTAGTACGTTCAGACGACCCGGTATATGACGGACCGAAAGAAGAACTTGATGTTCTAGAGCAAACAGAAGGATTCTTTCCGTTAGATTGAACAACGGAATTGAATGAGTGTCTCCCTGATTCCGTATATACGCCACTACTGTCGTATTGTCGGATAGGATTTGGACATGAGCATTGTGAATAATGTCCATCCAATGACGTAACGCAAGCCAAATTGACATCATTTCCTTGATGTTTATGTGCTTGCCCAGGAATTGCGGATCCCAAAGACCCTGGCATCTCGAATCCGTTGGGATCAATGATGCACCCCAACCTGTTTGACTGGCATCCGTCATAATGGTAAAACTCGGATCCGGCAACTGCAGCGGAACTCCCTGAGTTAACCACTGAATGTTTGCCCAAGTCTGAATCTCTCGTTTCACTTGATCCGACAAGAGAACGTCTATGTCGAGCGAATGAATTTTCACACTCCAATTCTGAGTCAAGAAAATTTGGAGAGGACGCGTGCGTAACCGCCCCATCGGAATGAGATCCGCAGCGGCTCCGCACAGACCTATCAGTCTCATGAACTCCCTCGCTGTGACCTTGTCTGCGTGCAGACAATAGCGAGCGTAACAACTGACTAATTTCGCTCTGGTTAACGGCAGACGAACGAGATTGTTGTGCGTCTCGAAGCTCATTCCCAGATGTGTGAATGACTTGGACGGCACCAGATCCGACTTCTCCTCGTTTATTATAAAACCGAGACGTCGGAGCAATAGAAGCAGATTCTGCACATCGTTCTGAAGCGTTAACTCGTTGCCGTACCTCTGAAGAATGTCGTCCAGGTAGGCCGACGTTACCGCAGACAAATGAGCTCGGAAATACATCATTACCGAGTTCATTACCCGAGTGAAAGCCCAGGGTGCTAGATTCAATCCGAAGCACATCGCCCGTAGGACTGCGAAGCGTAGATACTTTCTGAATGTCGGATGTACCATGACGTGAAAGTACGCATCTTTGAGATCTATGCTTGTTGCATAATCGTTCACCGAATACTCGCTCTGACCGATCGAATCGTCTCCATATAAAACTTCGGAGCGACGATCAGCTTGTTTATCCAGCTCAAATCTATGACTGGACGGAACGAGCCGTCTGGTTTCGGAACCAGAAACAGATGGCTGTAGAAACCCGGTGTCTCCTGGTTTTCTACGACCTCTACCGCGTTCTTCATTAAAAGAGACTGCACCTCTGATAACAGAGCGTCTCTTTTCTGCGGATTTGACGGAAGTTGAGTCCATTTTGGACTTCGAGTTAATGGGGGCTTTCGTTTGAAGGATATCTTTAGACCTTCCGAAATCACCCCTCTCACCCAAGGGTCGTCCGTAATCGACGCCCACTCTTGTGAAAAACTCGACAACCTTCCGCCAACCGGCACGCGATAGAGGTTGAAGCCATCACCTCCTGGACCTGCGAGGCCTGCGGTAGGAGAAACCACGTCCTCCACGACCCGCACCTCATCCCGTCGACCTCGGGGCGTCCGATCGGTTGTCCCGGCCCGAAGGACGTCCCGCCCGTGAGTCGCTGCCTTGACGGTCTCTTGAATAAGACCAAGAGGACACACCGGAACCTCTATAGGAACCTCTCTTGGGCGCATTAGACCCAGAAATGCCTGTCTTACTCTTATCTGCCGTGTCCGACTTCTTAGAAGCAGATTTGAACAGCAGAGAATCCGAAGCTTTCTTAGTAATTTTATCATAAATTGCAGAAAGCTTGCCGTCGAAGAGAAGTTCTCCGGAGACCGAAGCGACTCTGAGAGAGTTCTTCACCTTACTATCCACGAGTGTGGATGTAGCTAGGGCTGCGTCACGTCTAACCAACTCCAGGTTTGCCACTGAAAGGGCGGAGTTACACGTGGAATAAGCTACTGCCCTTGAAAGAAGTCTTAAAGAGGATTGTATATCCTGGAATTCTTTCCCTTGAAGATGCAGTGATAACGACTTAGTAAGGTGGTCTGCGTAAGATAAAGCATCTAAACTGGCTCTGTTAGACGAAATAGTCGTCTCCAACACCGCGGTTGGAATAGACGCAGACGACGGTAATGATAATTCTAAGTCTTCCGCCTTGTCGTCCATTCGCAGAGGAACTCTCGGGATACCCTGTCCTGCCGTATCGAATTTATTCCTTGCATTAATGAAAGGCAGGTTGAGAGTATTGGCGGACAAGAAACCCGCTTTTCCTGTTTTGGAAGCAAGTTTGAATATAGCGTCGTTCAATAATTCAAATGTTCTTGCAACATTATTGGACTGAGACGGAAACTCGGGAGCGATGTCCCTGAACCGCTCAAAGAAATCAGAGTCCAATGACGCTATAATTCTCTTGTCCGGAACCGCAGCAGTCTGGCCCGACGGAACAACTTGAGGAAGAAAGTGCCGGATGAAGTCCACGGCAGCTTTATGTTGTTCCGAAAGGGATAGCTCCAAATCATCTGTATCCCTTTCACCATCCGGTCGGACCTCATGATGCTCCCGGTCGTCCGCACCCGATGCTTCGGCGGAGCGTACCGACCCAGCACCGTCGGATAATTCCCGATCCGACACCGTTTCTGTCGGTTGCCTGGATGCTGCGATAAGTTGTGCTATTTGAACAAGCACGTCCGACATCGAGGCCTGCGGAGGCGCAGTCTTTCGCTGCTTCGCCGAGGGCAGCTCCGCTTCTGGTGACTCCCGCATACTCTTCCTATGCTAACGTCCGGAGTCCACCAGCCTCGTGTCCCTGGCTACCGGATGGCGTGACCTGGTCGCCGAAGAATCCCTGATCGGCGAAGCTGGTAAAATATCGGCGGTCACGTAGCCAAGGTGCGGTCGTGTGCGCTGGTGAGAGGAAGAAGCCTGAGCAGTCTCCGCAGACTGCCTATACAACGGAGCGTCCCGAGCGACGGACGTGTGCTCCGCTTGCAACACATTTTGTACCACAACATCTGGTCCCAGATGTTGTTGTACGAGAGAGGGGCCTCTCTCGCTCGCGGCCCGGCTGGACCTGGATGAGCTAGGAACCGGACTCGAAGGCTTCCTCCGATCTCTCCTACTATCTGCCGTCACTGGGTGTGCACGTTGAATGTTTATAGTGCTCGCATCACCCAACATTTCCTCCTGGACCGCATCGGGCATCGGACGAACCCGGTTGCCGAACCATTCGGTGAATGGACGCTACACCGGACGAGCTAGCGGACGACATTTGTCTTATCTCCATGAGCACTTTTGCCGCTAGCTCTGTATTCATTTGTGACGACGGAAGTGCACTTGCGGAAGATAACATGGAAACATCACCCTGTTCTTGTTCCTCTGAAATAGAAACTGATAGAGTAGAGTGACCCTGCAGAGAAAGAGCCGGCATAGCCCTTTCTCCACTAACAACATATCGTGACACACATTTCCAATGTTTGTCATCCCAATATTGACATATAGAACAGGGATTAGTGCAAGTACACTGACTACAATTAATACAATGATCATGAAAGTCAGAGGGAGATTTCTTCCTATTACAATTTGAACAATATCCTTTCATTGTGAAAAGTCAACAACAAGTCCTAGTACTCGCACAAACCCCTAAACACAAAGATACATAATAACATGATCCATTAATATAGAAAAAACAATTGAAAATCAAAAAAAATTTTTGAAAAATATTTTTTCAGCGAAGCCCAAGTTTCTGAAAAGTAACGTTGAGCCCCAATGGATCCCAAGGCTAAGTGTGGTCAAAAATTTTAAAATTATATTAAATAATTAATGCAACACTTACGGATAATAATAATGTATCTTATAAACTACTCCAAAGGCAAACAGCCCCCCTCAAAAGAGACTGTTGCCAATGTAAACAAAACAGTGTAAAAACACCAGAAAACATGACTCCAGGCACTGACAATACTGGCCCGAAATCAGTCATCAAAATTACACTCTATCTGATGCAAGACAGAGACTCTCAGGGGAGAATCTGCAGAACATCAGATGGAAGATGCAGAACACAACGTTTATACACCCATGGGTGAAAACGTAACTATGGGGAAAATAACAGAATTCATTCTGTAACCAAGCTAACTCTCCCAAGAGAATTTAGAAATGATCTTTCTCAAAAATATGCCAAAAGCATGGGAGAATAGCAAGGGGGGACTTATAAGACCAGGGGAGAGGAAACACTGAATAAGCAGTGCAACTTTAAAGCAAGAATGACAACAAGAGGCCCATGCCTCGAAAATAGGCAACTTAACATAATTTCATAAAAATTTTTAAGAACAGCCCTGATTATTTTTTGTCACTCCTTTTTCCTCTCCTCCTTCTATCTCCTCCTTAGAATCACCATTTCTCCAATAATTACGTGTCTGGCATCCTTTAAACTGAGATTTACAAGCACAAAGATCAGTGAGATGTTGACTGATGAAGGGCCAAACAGAGAATGATAATTGGCGCCAATTTCGGAACGTCCTTGACACTGCACATGCGCAGTAAGGGCAAAGTATGGAGGTCCTTTAGGACATGATTTCTTTTGATTTTAGATGCAAATTTTGGGGATTGGGGGGCAAAATTTGTGTTTGGCCCTAGATTTTTTAGAGTTAGCACCAGCTATGTCTGGGTCATTGGTACAGTATAAAAATATAGAAATTTTGGGCGTGGCCAAAATTCTTGCCCCTCCCATAACATAGGCAAATATAGCCCCTCGAACTTCTCTTGAACAAATCGAAGTCTACACCTCAAAAGGATGCTGCACATCAAATATCAAGTCTCTGCTACTGCTGGTTCATGAGAAGATTTTTTAAGATTTAGATCATTGACCTTTGGCACAACGACCTCAAAATAAATAGGGTTCTTCCTCTCATCATATCTAATCCACATACCAAGTTTGGTTTCAGTTGGCGAAGCAGAACTTTACTTACAGAGTGGAAACCAACACTGATAAAAATTAAAGTTCAAGGTCACTGAGACCTTGACCTTTGGCACAATGATCCCAAAATGAATAGGGTTCTTCTTCTCTTCATACATAACGCACATGCCAAGTTTGGTTTCAGTCAGCCAAGTGGAATTTTAGTTAAAGAACGGAAACCAATAGTGGTCGACCGATTATCGTTATCGGTGGAATAATCAGACGATTATGACGAATCGGGAATTTCGGGTAAATTTTATTGAATAAAAATAATCGGTATCGAAATCGGAATCGGACGATTATGGTTCGCTATAATCGGAAATCGGTTCATGGGGTCTCTTTCTAATCGGTCAATCACTAGAAACCAACTCCATCTACAGAGTCACAGACGGACAGGCAACTGACTGAAAGATGAGCAGACAGATGGATGGATGGATGGATGGATGGATGGATGGATGGATGGATGGATGGATGGATTATTTATTTATTGGTGTTTAAGGTCACATATTTCTGCACAATGGCTAATCATGACCACGACAGTTTTACGGGTGCAGGAAGCTGGGAAGTACCCAGAGAGAACCACCGAGCAACGGCGAGCAACTGTCAGCTCCCCAACATACTAACTCCACACAAGCAGGGTTAGCATTGGTTGAAGACAGGTACACCATCGACATGCAGTACGCCTTAGTACACAGCTTCACTGTGCCCCCACATGGGCAATGGGGGTGAAGTGTTTTGCTCAAGGACACAACGTGGTTGCCGCAGGTGGGATTCGAACCAAGGACCTCTCGGCTTGCAGCCTGCACCTCTACCAACTGAGCCACCGCGCCCTTTGGATGGATGGATGGATGGATGGATGGATGGATGGATGGATGGATGGATGGAGGATGGATAGAGACAGTGCCACGCTATATCACCACTCCCCCCCCCCCCCCCCCCGCCCCCAAATCTTTTCAGAAAAATATTGAACAATACTGGGCATAGCATAATACGCCAGCAGTGAGCTATCTAAACTGTACAATTTTTATATTTTTATAGTATTTTTGTATTTTTTATATTTTTGGATGGATGGATAGATGGACAAGGCCATAACATAATGAGTTCTGTTTCTGTTTTTCAAATGGGCCCAGTTGCACTGAATTTATGACAGCTATCATCTCGATACTTGAAATATATTAAATTCTATGTATATAAAGGGCAATAACTCCAAAATATTTCGAATAAACTTCAAAGTCAATTCGAACCTGACCCGTATTTTCTATTCAATAGGCAATGCACCACATTCAGAATGGGTGTGTTGAATATAAAGGAAGTCATTATTCGGAAACTTGAGATATAAACTACTCAAAGTCTGCTGAGCACCAAATATTTGACACATCATTGTGAAATCTGCTTGTGACATATTTACGATATTTTTGGTGGATAAGATTGAGGAATGTATTGAGATGGTCCCCCAGTGTTTACAGTAGCTCTCTTGACAGGCATGTTTTCGTGTACTGTCTACATGTACATGACATGTGTAGAGTATTCAATCTTCATTTCAACACAAACCCTTGTGATTTAATGATTGAATATGGCAAATGCAAATGCAAGAAGACATTTGTCTGAAGCAGAAATGTGGTCGGCTGTAGGGATGGTGGACCAAGGGGCTACCCAACGTCAGGTTGTTGAAGCCCTTGGTGTGCACCATATGGTGATCACCAGAGCCTGGGCAAGATTTCAGCAGTATGGCACACCAGTAAGACGGCATGGTGGTGGCAGAGACAGGGCAACATCTGCAGCTGAAGACCGGTTTTTGATCATTCAGGCCTGTAGGAACCGCTTTGCCACAGCAACCCAGCATCGCAGTGACCTTCAGAATGCATCCAGGGTAAATGTTTCAATGCAGACTATCCGGGCAAGGTTGCACGAAGGTGGTCTCCGATCGAGAAGACCATGTATTCGCATTCAGCTTTTCCAGAACCACTGCCAGGCACGATATGAATGGGCCATGGATCACGTTGGATGGACCAGAGAAGATTGACGACCTGTCCTTTTTACAAGTGAGTCAAGGTACTGCCTAGACAACACAGATAGGCATTCTAGGGTATGGCGAAGACCAGGAGAGCAATTCCATGCAGCCAACATTGCTGAGCATGACCACTATGGTGGAGGGTCAATCATGGTCTGGGCGGCTCAGCTGGGATGGACGTACAGAGCTCTGTGTCCTTGAACGTGGTACGTTGACTGCACAACGGTATATTGATAAGATCCTGGATGCCCACGTCAGGTTGTATGCAGGTGCAGTGGGTGACAGATTCATTCTAATGGACGATAATGCCGTCCTCATGTTGCCCATGCTGTCGGGGAGTACCGACAAAGGGAAGGGATTGAGCGTATGAACTGGCCAGCAAGCTCCCCTGACCTCAATCCAATCAAACAAATCTGGAATGAGTTGCAGCTTGCAATTTCAGCCTGTCCAGTCCAGCCAAGAAGTGTGCATGAGCTTGCTGGTCCAAGAATTGAACAACATCCCACAAAGGACCACCAGGAACCTAATTGGGAGCATGAGAAGTCATTGTCAAGCTGTAATTAACAGTAATGGGTCTCATACTCGATATTGAAGCCATACCAGTTCGCTCTGTCAACTTTTTGGCATATTGAAAAATTTCCTCTTTTACCAAAAATATCCATTTCCATGGTTATCGTATTCCAAAGCTAAAAAATAATGTCAAACACAAATAAAATCTTAATTTCTGTACTTAAATCATTAAAGATATAATTAAATAAAAAATGTATACACTTTTCATTACAATATTTCAACTAAAACGTAGAACAGGTAGTTGGATGTACTTGGTGCTTACCAAACTTAGTAGTATGTGATATTCCAAATCAATAAAGGGTAATAACTCCACAAGGGAAAATGATAAATTTAAACTAATTTGTATATTTTTTATACTTACCAATGGCCCAGACTTAGCTGGTGCAAACTCAATATTATCAAGGGTCAAACACAAATTTTGAACCCCCAAATCCCCAAAATTTGCATACAATACCGAAAATTAAAAGTCCTATCTGGCCCTCCATACTTTTACTACCTGTGCATGCGCAATACTCAGGAAGAGACCAGAATTGGCGACATCATTCTTTGTAGACGAGCCTACTAAAGTAATAACTCAGCAGGGAGGTATGAGTGATCACTCATGGGAGGGCCATCCCCATATAGGCCATTGATATGTATAAAAAATATACAAATTACTTACAATTTATCATATTTTTATACTATAACCAATGGCCCAGACTGAATCGTAAAAAGGCAGAGGGCCTAAGACTTAAGAATTAGCTAGGGCTGCACGGTATTGGCAAAATAAAATACCAAGGTATTCGAGATCGCACACCGCGGTATACGGTATTATTGAATTTTTTTTTTCTCCTAGAAAAAGAGAAAAATGCGAGATTCTGATACTAACTTTATAAAGACATCAGATCTTTGCATGTCGTTGCCCTTTTGTATATGTTTGCAGCGATCGGCGAAACTGAGAATGTCATGAACTGACAGATGACACCATCTGGGAAATGGGAACGAGTGGGTGAAATCACGGAAATGTTTGAAAAACAAACCCAGTGCTTGTGTTATTAGCAGCGCAAATGCTGCAATGGCATTTCTCAATCCCCATTCCTCAATGAATAAATAACTGGACTACGTATTTTCAAATGCATCAAAAACAACTGGCATTTGACAATCAATGTGAGTAAACCAGGAACAGGAAAGATATTGAGAAGGATTAAAGTTTTCCGAAGTCAATGTTGCTCTGTATTTCCGAAGTCAATGTTGCTCTATATTATCAGATGGTCCGACTTCAAGGGCGAAGAAAGGCTCCATCTTCACGCAGATCACTGGTTATCTGAAGTCGGGTAGCTAGTCTGCGGTCGTGTGTCCTTTAATAACGTAGCGGAGGAAGCCGTGACTGAGGATGACCCCGACTGCAGACTGGACGGAGCGTCCCGAGCAGTGGGTGGATGTATGCTCCGTCTTGTGCAAGTTTCCAACCAGAAAACTTCATTTCGGCTTGTGAAACAAAGTGGAGGAACCCATAACTGAAGCCGACCCCGGCTGCAGACTAGACAGAGCATCCCGAGCGGTGGGTGGACATATGCTCTGGCTTGTGCAAGTTTCTCATAACAACATTTGGCCCCAAATGTTGTTAGGTTAGAGAGGGGCCTCTCCCACTCGTGGTCTATTAGACCTCGCCAAGTACAAGAAACTTGCTGACTTCCTCCCTATTTCCGTCGTCGCTGGGTGAGCTTATTTGTATGATCTCTGTGAAGATAGAGATGCTATCAACAGAAATGTATTGTGGTTGTTTATCTTAGCAATACCTGCTGAAACAACAGCGCCGGAGGATACGCGTATCCTATCATTCCGTCCTATAGATCAATAGAGCGTTAACAACATTAGCTCAGAGATCTGGCCAAGCCAACACATGCGTCTGCAATTGATTAGCAAGCTGTGTCATAAATAAATCATCATTGGGCGCTCCCATAGATAGCAAATCTGATTGAATACTTGTTTGTTGAGAGTCCATTCTGACAGCAACAAGCGACCCGTAAGAGAACGGGAGTCCGATAAAACAATCAGACGACCCGGAATATGACGGACCAAAACAGAACTTGGTGTACTATAACCAACAGACGGATTCTTTCCATTAAATTGAATAACGGAAACGAAAGAGTGCCTCCCTGGTTCCGGAGATACGCCACTACTGTCGAATTAAAGGACAGGAATCTGGGCATGCGTTTCTGAATAATGTTCATGCAATGACATAAAGCAAGCCTAAAAAACATTATTCCGCGGAAGAAAACTGATTGCTAAGAGACTGCGGAACCCAAAGACCCTGGCACTTCGAATCCGTAGGGATCAGTATTATATCCCAATCTGTTTGACTGGCAACCGTCATAACAGCCACACTTGGGTCCGGCAACTGCGGTGGCACTCTCTGAGTCAACCACCGAATGTTTGCCCCAGTCTTAATCTCTTGTAACACTAGATAGACAAGAGAACGTGTAAATCGAGCAATTCATGGATTGCCGAAAAGTTGCCGTCGAAGAGAAGCTCCTCCGAGAACGAAGCGACTCTGAGAGAGTTCTTAACCTTATTATCCACACGTGTGGATGTAGCTAGGGCTGCGTCACGTCTAACCAACTCCAATCAGCCACTGAAGGGCGGAGTTATACGTGAACAAACTACTGCCCTCAAAAGAAATTACATTGAGAATAATATCCCGTAAATCTTTTCTTGAAGACATAATGATAACGCCTCAGTAAGGCGGATTACGTATGATAAAGCGTCTAAGTTAAGTCTACTATACATCATGTCGTTCCCAATCATTGAAATTGGAAAAGACATAAACGGCGAAAAAGAATATATGCAGTCTTTAATCACACCGTCTAGACGCATATGAACTCTCGGTATGCCCTGCTCTGCCAAAATAAACTATTCGTATAAATGATAAAATGGCAGAAATGAGCAACGCGGACAAGAAACTAAACTATCATGCTTGGTAGCAGGCTTGTATATATATATATATAGCGTCGAAAAATAAAACACATGTTGTAATGACAATATTGGACTGCGTCGGTAAGTCAGGGACAATGTCCCTGACCCGATCGAAAAATCCGAGTCCAATGACCTATAAGTCTCTTATCCAAGATCGCAGCAATGAAGTCCGAAATAACAATCACTGGAAGATAATGCCAGAAGATATGAAAGGCATCTTCCGATACTACTAAAGGGAAAACTCGAAATCTTTCGAATCCCTTTCGCCATCCTGTCGGACCCTATAAAGCGTTCGGTCGTCCGTACCTGATGCAACCGCGGACCGCACCGACCCAGCGCCGTCGGATAATTCCTGATTCGACCGAGAAACTGTCAATTGCTGGGATGCTACGAAACAACTGTGCTAACTCGGATAGCACGTCCGTCACTGAGGCCTGAGGAGAAGCGGTCTTACGATGCATTGCCGCTGGAAGCTCTGTGATCGTTACCCCGTGCATACTACCAATATGCGAGCGAACGGAGTGTATAGGCCTCGTGTCCCTTGGCTACCGGATGGCGCGACCTATTCGCCGTGGAATCACTGAATGACGAAACTGATCGGATACTCGAGGTCACGTAGCCAATGTGCGGTCGTGTGCCGTGCTGTGAGGATGAGGAAGCATTAAGTACAGTCTCTCGGACTGTCAATATAACGGAGCGTCCCGACCGACGGACATATGCTCCGAATGTAAAATATCTGAACCACAACATGCGGTCCCCTATGTTGTTGGACAAGAGAGGGACCTCTCTCGCTCACAGCCCGGACGGACCTGGACAAGCCAGGAACCGGACTAACAGGCTTCCTCCGATCTGTCCTCAATCTGCCGCCACTGGGTGAGTACTAAAGTAATTAAAGTGCTCGCATCACCCAAATCTCCTTCCTAGACCGCAGCGGACGAACCCGGCAGCCGAACCATTCGATGAATGTACGCTACACCGGGTGAGCTAGCGAATGTCACTCCGTAGGCGATAGACATATTCCATGAGCACTTATTGCCGCTAGCTCTTCATTAACTATGACGACAGAGGCACACTTTTGAAAGACATCTCCATAACTCTGCGAACAAGAAACCAGAAATGCTTGGTTATAGCAAGCATAAAATAATAATATATATAGCGTCCTTCAATAATTCTTAAGTTTGTGTGACATTATTGGACTATGTCGGAACTGAGGGACGATGTCCCTGAACCGAACCAAAAATTTCTAAGTCCACCGACGCTATCAGTTTCTTATCCGGCATCGCAGCATTCTGGTCCGACGAAAGAAGCTGTAGAAGACCAAGTCAGATGACATACACAACAGCATATGTTGTTCCGAAAGGGAAAGCTCGAAATCCTCCAAATCCCTTTCGGTATCCTGTCGGACCGGATGAAACTTTCGGACGTCCGTACCCGCTTCCGCGGAGCGTCCCGACCCAGCATCGTCGGATAAAATATATGCGACAGATTCAGTTGATGCTGGGATAAACTGTGCTATTAAGGAAAGCACGTCCGTTCCCGAGGCCTGTGCAGTAGCGGTCTTACGATGCATTGCCGCCGGAAGCTCCGTGTACGTTGACTCCCGCACACTTCCTATGCGAACGTCCGGAGTCTGCAGGCCTCGTGTCCCTGGCTACCGGATGGTGTGACCTGGTCGCCGAAGAATCCTTGATCGGCGAAGCTGGTAATATATCGGCGGTCACGCAGCCAAGGTGCAGTCATGTGCGCTGACGAGAAGAGGAAGCCTTAGCAGTCTCCGCGGACTGCCTATACAACGGAGCGTCCCGAGCGACGGACGTATGCTCCGCTTGCGACACATTTTGTACCACAACATCTGAGGCCAGATGTTGTTGAACGAGAGAGGGGCCTCTCTCACTTGCCGTCCGGATGGACCGGAACGAGCTATGAACCGGACTAAAAGGCTTCCTCAGTTCTCCCTCCGATCCGCCGTCACTGGGTGTGCATTAGGTTAATTTATAGTGCTCGCATCACCCCAAAATTCCTTCTAGACCGCAACGGATGAACCCGGCTGCCGAACCAATCGGTGAATGGACGCTACACCGGGCGAGCTAGTGGACGTCAAAGGCCGTCGAACCTACTAGGGTCCTCTTAGGCAATTGGCGTATTTACATGAGCACTTTTCCGCTAGCCCTTCATTAATTGTGACGACGGAGGCACACTGTTGGAAGACATCACAGATACATCACCCTAATCTTGATCGTCTGAAATAGAAATTGATAAAGTAGAGTGACCCTGCAGGGAAAGGACCGGAGTGTCCAAATCCCCAATAACATACCGTGACATACGCTTCCCATATTATCATCGAAATCATACGATACAGAACAGGAGTTAATGCGAGTACACTGACCACATATAGAATGATTATAAAGTCAGAGGAAGACTTCCTCTTAATACAATTGATCAATATCCTTTCAATGTGAAAAGAAAACAAGTCCTGGTACTCGCACTAACCCCTGGCAATCAAAATACATAATAATAATATGATCCATTAATATAGAAAAAATAAGTGAAATCAAAATATTTTGAAAAAATATTTTTTCAGAACAGCCCAAGTTTCTGAAAAGTAACGTTGAGCCCCAATGGATCCCAAGCCTAAGTGTGGACAAAAATTTTAAAAATATTTTAAACAATTTATTCAACACTTACGAACAATAATAATGTATCTAGTTGTGATTAAAATAACATCAAGATATTATTTTCCAGAAATCCCCCCCCTCACACAGAGGGCTGTTGTAAATGTAAACAATGAGTGTAAAAACACTAAAATAAGACTCCAGGCACCCAGGCCCGAAATCAGTTACCAAAAATACACTATCTGATGCAAAACAGAGACTTCCAGGGAAGAAACTGCAGAACATCAGATGGTAGATGCAGAACACAACGCCTAACCACCCGTAGGTGAAGACGTAAACATGGGGAAAAGAACAGAATTCATTCTGTTATTCAGCTAAAACTCCCAAGAAAATTTAGTAATAATAATTACAAAAACTATGCCAAAAGCATTGGGAGAATAGCAAGGGGGGACTTAAAGGACAGGGAGAGAGGAAAACACTTAAAAAACAGTGTAACTAAATAATCAGAATGACAACAAAATGGCTGCTGCCTCGAAAATAGGTAACTTAACATAATTTCATTAAAAAATTTTAAGTTACAGCCCTGATAATATTCTGTCACACATTTTTTTCCTCTCCTCCTTCTCTATCCTCCTTAGAATCACCATTTCACTAATATTTATGTGTCTGGCATCATTTAAACTGAGATTTATAAGCACAAAGATCAGTCAGATGTTAACTGATGAAGGGCCAAACTTAGAATGATTAATGGCGCCAATTTCGGAACGTCCCTGACACTGCGCATGCGCAGTAGGGGCGAAGTGTGGAGGGCCTTTCAGGACATGTTTTCTTTAGTTTTAGATGCAAATTTTGGGGATTGGGGGGCAAAATTTGTGTTTGGCCCTATATTTTAAGAGTTAGCACCAGCTATGTCTGGGTCATTGGTACAGTATAAAAATATAGGTAAGTTTTCACGAGTTACCACGTGGTGAATAAGATAAAAGAATAAAGGAAAATTATTATTAAAGATTTAAAAAATACTCGCATTTATTTCTTTTTCGTTGTTTGTTTATCACCCCAATGTCTTTCTTCATCCCTGTCAAGAAAATCCAACGCCCGTTTGTGACTGAAACTTCATAGTTTCAGAATCAGAGCACCATTTGCGCCGTAACCTGCGCAGTTGTTGTGATTAAGTTGGTTTTTCCGGAACGTGAGAATGCTCCGGAAAAACCAATAAAAATACAACAAATGCGCAGGTTACAGCGCAAATTATTTTCAAATTGTTGTCCCACTTAAGCATTGTTGATGCTATTGAAACTAACTTCACCTGGTGCATGTGTGCGTAATTTATAACCGGACATTACACATCAGTGAATGGGAGTTCATGGAATAAATAAATACGTCTCTCCAGGTATTGCTGGCAAACATTTAATGTGTTATTTATTTTTTACGTTGTTATTTTGAGGATTTTTTATATTTATTATGGTTTCATCCATATTGGCCCCACAAACCTGTTGATATCTGGTACACGCACTGATGTAAACACATGGGCGATTGAACAACAACGACTAAATAGAATACTTCTTTATTATTATTTATGGTCAATGTAAATAACATTGGCCGGCCCGATATAATAGTTACAGTTGAAGCAAGAACACACTACAAATGTAGGTACCTTAAATGCGGTTAACCACGGTCAAACACGCTGGTTAACCGGTCAGAAAAAAGTCTTAACTGCGGCAGCACTATTGTTGTCCCCCTCCCCCCCCCCCCCCCACCATCCCACCTCTCCCTCTTCCCGAAATGAAAACATCTCTGCCTCAAAAAGAGAGACAGTGGTGAAAAATATCAGTACTAGAAAGCACATCAGTGCCCCCCACCCCACCCCCCCCCCCTCTATTCACCCACATCAAACTCCATTATTTTTTATCAAAACAGCAACCCATACAGACCTTCATTTTAATGGCCCGCAATTGCTCATGCAGTTACAATTTGCAGCGAACGATCAATCGCGCACGTGCAAAAAAAGCAATTACTTTTTTTAGTTTGCGTCAACAATGTCAGACTGTGTCTGTAAACCCTTGACTGTCTCGTCTATTCAATTAATCGAATAACCGGTGTAAGGTTAGGTGCTATAGTCTACTATTATTTTTCATAGTCAACTATTTTTTTAGCCGTATCATGCCACTGAATGATAATATTGGTCTGAGAGGGACACGTAATGTTTCTCGGTAACTATTATCCTTCGTACTCATTGTTTATATCATGAAAATAGGCAGTAATTTTTACTTTACCCTCGCATGTTATTTCATGAAATGGACGTTGTCATTAGGGCTGGAACGGTTCACCACGGTCTCGGTGCACCGTGGTATTTTTCCACGGTACAATACTCAGTTCATTCAGCCTAATTTTCGGTACGCTCACGGTACAGTGGTCGCCGCAGGAGAATTCCAACACCCCCAAAAGAGGGCCCATGAAGTCAGATGTGAATTTCAAGTAAACTCTCCTGCAGGATCAAACTGTTCTCCCTTTCCCTCTCTCTGAAAAATAGAAGGGGCTTGTCCGTATCCCCCCCCCCACCCCCCATCACACACACAGACACACACTCAGTAACTCACCCGATTGTACAGACCTTGAATCATCAAAATTTATTGGGAAATTGGGCATATAATCTTGGTGGATAATATTTGTAATTGTTGGTGAGGTCAGTATTTAAATAGAAAAAACTTTATACATACGATTTCAAACATTTATTTTAAAAATTTAACTTATTCAAATCACTTAACAATACAAGAGGCCTGTCACGCCTAGAGAGCTCCGCTGAGGGCCACTGATCGCATGGGCATGTTTTCTAATACTAATATTGTTACAAACTTTAGCCGAAAAAAATATCAAAAATATCTTAAGATTTTCTTGATCGTGAGCTGTGACCTTGACCCTGTGGATTTACAGACCGCAGAATAATTGATGACACACCGTCTATTGATAATACATATTGTTATGAAGTTTGGTGGAAAAATATTCAGCGGTTTAGAAATTATGGCTCGGACAAATAAAATGTTGACGACGGACGGACGGCAGACGACGGACGAATCAGTATAAGAAAAGCTCTGCTGACTTTGTCAGCGGAGCTAAAAAGAAAGTGTGGAATTTCAAGCCCATAAAACAAAGTCAATCGGATGTGGTGGGGTCTTCCACGAATTTGGTGCAGTTCAGACAAGCGATAAATATATTCAATATTCATAACCATGTTGATCATGTGATTTGGGGATACGGTTCTATTGGTTCATGACAAACAACACTTATTTTCATATTGACGTTGTACATTTAGCACGTGGTCAACCATGTGTTTTTTCTGTCCTGTTTTGCCAAGTCAAGAGTGCATATTTCAACATCAGCTTAACAGGCTGCCTGGCTGCAACATTTCAGCTTTAATCTACCAAATATGCGGTGCATAGAAGCATGCTGTTAGTTTTAATGGACGGCTGTTGGGGATTGGGTCTGTATGAAAATTTGTAAGTGTCGACACAAGCAAACAGTTTGGAAACATAAACAGAACAGCATGTCGTGCATCTATTAATAACCAACTCGACGTCACTTGAGCTTTGGGTAATTCCGAATGTGTGTCAGGAGAAGTAAGATGATTATTTATTGGCTGATTATTCAGCAATTTGCCAATCAAGTTTTGCATTGTTTATTTGCGTATTTCCGTTTCGCGTTCGTGCACACATGTCAGATCTGAAGTACATCCAATTACAACAACATGAGTGACAGAAATAAATGGACTGCCAATAACAATGAAGGTATCGTCAGCCCACCTCCAAAATTTAAATCCCCTGTCTGGAAACACTTTGGCTTTCCCTCATACAAAGATGAGATTGATAGTGAATCATAGTCAATTCCTCAGCTTGGCTCAGAATGAATAAAACCACACAGCCATGGGGGAAGGGGGTTATAAATTATTCTAGTTTTTTTTTTTTGTTGCAGTGCATTTTTGCACGGCACAGCTGCCACAGCAGTCCAGCAGCATGTTAGGCTTCTAGCATATTGCAAACATGATTCACCCTCAGTTTTTGGGCAAATAATGTTAGAAAAAATGTACTGCAATACGTATTGTACCGCCACCGAAAAACCACAATACGTACCGAACCGTGAGGTAAGTGTACCGTTGCAGCCCTAGTTGTCATACCTAAACTCTGCTCTGGATCAAGCTACTGTGAGCAAATTGTTGATAATCCAAGTTAATTTTTGCCATTTTAATTTTTAAATACGATAAATTTAATGGCGATGTGGAATTTATTGACACTAAACTTCTGAAAGAATGGACACACTTTGAAGTGTTAGCATCATGTGACAGTGACTGTCAAAAAGTTGATTACGTCAATGAGGAATTCCCGGTAAACCCACATTTTTTAGATGACCCGATTGGCTGGAATAAACACCATGTGCTATATTCCTGGCAATTTTCATCAAGCAACAGTTTCTAGATCCCCATTCCCCAAAATTACTTAAATGACAACTTCAGAGTTCAGACGGTGCTTTGATTTTCACTTGTGTTGTCAGGATTTTGAACTGCATTTACATGTACCTCGCTAAATATTCCCTGTATATTATCCGTCCATCTCTCTGGCTTCAACTGAGTGAATAATCCTATCCCGGGCCCGAACCACTTCAACTGACATGTGCAAGCTGTCTTCCCGTAGTAGACGGGGGCGCATCAATTTGCGCTCGGAAAGTTAAAAAATTTATAGTAATTTATATATTTTTTATACTTACCAATGACCCAGACTTAGCTGGTGCTAACTCTTAAATATCTAGGGCCAAACACAAATTTTGCCCCCCCAATCCCCAAAATTCGCATCAAAAACCGAAAATAACATGTCCCATATGGTCCTCCATACTTTTACTCCACTGCGCATGCGCAGTGTCAAGGAGGTCTCGAAATTGGCGCCAAATGTCATTCTTCCAACCAGTGCCTGCTAAGCGTTATGTACTCAGCGGAGAGGTATGAGTTCCCGACTCATGGGAGGGCCATCCCCGTCTGGGTCATTGGTAAATATAAATAATATATAAATTACTATAAATGTTTTAACATTTTTATACTGTACCCTTGACCCAGACTTAGCTGAATAGTAAAAAGGTTGGAGGGCCTAGGACATAAAGGAAAATCCAATAGCCTCAACTACATATAACATAATTATCCCCTCTAGGAGAAAAGGAGAAGTAGGCTTTACATGTATCTTTCTTATTTTCATCAAAAAAGAAAGACACAACACCATTCTGTAATTGAGCACAATAACATCAATGTTCTCTATTAACATCTAGTATAACCCGTTATACTAATTATTTTTAAAGGAAAGCCAATAAATAAAGGAAGTCCAGAGAAATGAGACTCATTAAAAGTGTTCGAGGATTATATATTAACACCCGTATGACACGCGACATATACAAATGCATCACACCGAGCTACACTTTAAAAATATTACATGGATGAGTAAACATTAGCTTTACACTTTAAAACCATCCCGGCGCCGACTCAGAATTATTGACTCCAGAGGAGGTATTCCCTTGCTTTTCACTATAAAGCAGGTGACCTAAGGGAACACCCTCCCCCCACCCTTCTCCTTGCCCTTGGTCAAATACCCCAGAGCGAAGAGTCACTGCCGGAACAGAAAGCCTGCATAACTATAGTTGCAACTGTTTTGCGGGCGTCATTCTGAGCAACAGATAACGGACCTAAACAATGTAGATCTCCAGAAATGGACTCAATATTTCTAAGATAAAAATTTGTGAAAGTGGAAGGCTGAGACCAATATGCAGCCTTCATTAGATCTGTAATAGCAACACTATTAGCGTAAGCTCAAGATGTAGATAGAGCTCTTACTTCATGAGCTGAAATCTTAAGCACAGACTGCTGAGTTGAAGATAATTTATTAAAAGCAGTACGGATAGTTAATTGAATCCACCTAGCAACAGAATGGACCGAAATGTCCCTTCTATTAGGCATCAGAGACAGAAAGAAACGCTTACGACTCTTTCTGATAAACTCAGATGTACGTTTGTAAATACGTATAGCTCTGACCAGACAGAGTAAAGGCCTATGCCCATCTGAAGACGGAAGAGCCTTAATGACGATAGGTTCCGGATACTTATTAGGAGCCTGATTCTTGGCCAAAAATCCAACATTAGTAGTGAAGGTAATAGTATTTCCCATGCTACGGTAGTGAGAATCGTCCACACATAGTGCATGAAACTCACTAACTCTTCTAGCCGAAGAGAAGGCTAAGAGAAAATCTGTCTTACAAGATAAGAATTTGAAGTCCACTGTGTCAAGAGGCTCAAATGGTGCTTCTTTTAGCTTAAGAAGAACCCAAGCTAAATTCCACTTAGGAATTAATCTAAGGGTTCTAGGTCTATTTATCGAAAAATTTCTTACTAATTTAGATAAACAGACATTAGATCCAATTTGTAAACTATCATGATGTGCATAGGTATCTGATAGCATAGACCTATAACCCTTAATGGTAAAAGGCTGCAGTTTGATCTCATCAAACAAGTAGACTAGAAAATTTGCAATGTCTGGAATGGAGGGATCATAAATATCTACAGAATGATCCCTACACCACCGACAAAAGACCTTTCACTCAGCAGCATAGTTTCGCGAAGAGGAGGTCGTCCTGCAGTTAGAAATCGCGTCCACTGCTCATCCTGTAAAATGCTTGCTGTGCAAGAAGGACCGCACAACGGAAATTTGTGAAAGTTGAGAACTTGCGGGTTGTGATGCAGTCTGCGTGATTTCCCCTGCGAAAGGAGATTCTCCTGTGGAGGAAGCTTCAGCGGCATGTCCCACAACAGACACCTGAGTAGATTTATCCACGGTCTCTGTGGAGACAGAGATGCTACCAACAGAATTTTGCACTAAGATTGGTTTACCGTGAGCAATATCTGCTGAATCAATGGCGCTGGAAGATACGCATATCCTATTATTCCGAGATCGATAGAGCGTCTACTGCAAACGCTTGCGGATCCGGACATGGTGACACATGTCTGCAACTGATTGTTGAGATGCGTCGCAAACAAGTCTATCATTGGCCATTCCCATTGGTAGTAAATCTGATTGAATACTTGTTTGTTGAGAGTCCATTCTGACGGCAACAGGCGACCCCCTCCGTGAAAGGGAGTCTGCTAATACGTTCAGACGACCAGGAATATGACAGACCGAAAGGAGAACTTATGTTCTAGTACAAACAGAAGGATTCTTTCCGTTAAATTGAATAAGGGAATGGAATGAGTGCCTCCCTGGTTCCGAATATACGCTACCACCATCGTAATGTCGGACAGAATTTGCACGTGTGCATTTTGAATAATGTCTATCCAATGACGTAGCAAGCCAAATTGACATCATTGCCTTGATGTTTATGTGCTGTTTAGGAAGTGTGGATCCCAAAGACCCTGGCACTTCGAACCCGTTGGGCTCAATGTTGCGCTGCAACCTGTTTGACTGGCATCCGTCATAATTGTAAAACTCGGATCCGGCAATTGCAGTGGAACTCCCTGAGTTAACCACTGAATGCTTGCCCAAGTCTGAATCTCTTGTTTCACTTGATTTGACATGAGGATGTCCGTATCGAGCGAATGAATCTTTACCCTCCAATTCTGAGTCAGAAAGATTTGAAGAGGACGAGTGTGCCTCATCAGAATAAGATCCGCAGCAGCTCCGCACAAACCTATCTGTCTCATGAATTCTCTCGTAACTTTGTCTCTGAGTGAAGACAATAGCGAGCGTAACAACTGATTAATTTTGCTCTGGTTAACGGCAGACGAACGAGATTGTTGTGCATCTCGAAGCTCATTCCCAGGTGGGTGAATGACTTGGACAGCACCAGATCCGACTTCTCCTCGTTTACTATGAAACCGAGACGTTGGAGCAATAGAAGCAGATTCTGCACATCGTTCTGAAGCGTTAGCTCGTTGACGTACTTCTGAAGAATGTTGTCCAAGTAGGCCGACGGTACCGCAGATGAATGAGCTCGGAAATGGGTCATTACCGAGTTCATTATTCGAGTGAAAGCCCTTGGCGCTAGATTCAGGCCGAAGCACATTGCTCGGAGCTGATACACGACTCCTAGGACAGCGAAGCGAAGATACTTTCTGAACGCCGGATGTACCATGACGTGAAAGTACGCATCCTTGAGATCTATGCTCGTAGCATAGTCGTTCACCCAAAAGCTCGTTCTGACTGATCGGATGGTCTCCATATAGAATTTTGGAGCCACGATCAGCTTGTTTATCCAGATCAGATTTATGACTGGACGGAACGAGCCGTCTGGTTTAGGAACCAGAAAAAGATGGCTGTAGAAACCTGGAGATTTCTGGTTTTCTACGACCTCTATCGCGTTCTTCTCCAGAAGAGACTGGACTTCTGATATAAGCGAGCCTCTCTTCTGCGGATTTGACGGAAGCTGAGTCCATCTTGGACTTCGAGTCAACGGAAGTTTTCCTCTGAAGGACAGTTTTAGTCCTTCCGAAATTACACCTCGACCCCAAGGGTCGTCCGTAATTGACTCCCAATTGGTTGAGAAACTTGACAGTCTTCCGCCCACTTGAACACAATAGAGGTTTATACCATCACCTCCTGGACCTGCGGAAGGAGAAATGTCCTCCACAGCCTGCACCTCGCCCCGTCGACCTAGGGGCGTCTGACCGGTTGTCTCGGCCAGTATTACTGAGTCGCTGCCTTGACGGTCTCTAGAGTAAGACCTAGAGGACACACAGGAACCTCTACAAGGACTTCCCTTGGACGTATTTGCCCCAGAAGTGCCTGTCCTACTCTTCTCCGCTGTATCCGACTTTTTGGAAGCGGATTTAAATAGCAGAGAGTCTGAAGCTTTCTTAGCCATCTGATCATAGATTGAGGAAAGCTTGCCGTCAAAGAGAAGCTCTCCTGAGACCGGAGTGACTCTGAGAGAGTTTTTCACCTTACTGTCCAACACGCGTATATGTAGCCAGGGCCGCGTCATGTCTAACCAACTCCAGATTTGCCACTGAAAGGGCGGAGTTATACATGGAAAATGCTATGGTCCTCGAAAGAACTCTTAAGGAGGTTTGTACATCCTGGAATTCTTTTCCTTCGAGACGTAATGCCAACGCTCTGGTAAGGTGATCTGCGTACGATAATGCATCTAAGCTAGCCCTGTTAGACGATACTGTCGTTTCCAACGTCGTGGTTGGAAGTGATATAGACAACGGTATAGACAATTCTAGATCTTCAGCCTGGTCGTCTAGACACAGAGGAACTCTCGGAACGTCCAGTCCTGCCGTTTCGAATTTATTCCTTGAATTGATGAAAGGCAGATGTAGAGCATTAGCCGATAAGAAACCGGATCTGCCCGCTTTGGTAGCAAGTTTATATATAGCGTCATTCAATAATTCAAATGTCCGTGAGACATTTCTGGATTGTGTCGGAAATTCAGGGACGGTGTCCCTAAACCGATTAAAGAATTCAGTGTCCAGAGGAGCTATCAGTCTCTTATCCGGCTGCGCTGCATTTTGGTCCAGAGGAACAACATCTGGAAGATAATGCCGGATGAACTCTACGGCAATTTTATGTTGTTCCGAAAGGGAAAATTCCAACTCCTCCGTATCCCTTTCGCCATCCTGTCGGACAACTTGTAAATCTCGGTCTTCCGTGCCTAAGCCTTCAGTGGAACGTACCGACCCAGCTTCCTCGGATACTTCCTGCTCCGACAGAGTTTCTGTCGGTTGCTGCGATAATTTGTGCTATCTGCGATAGCACGTCCGTAACAGAGGCCTGTGGAGCTGCGGTCTTACGGGATTTAACCGCTGGAAGCTCCTTGGACGTTGACTCCTGCATACTTCTTTTATGCGAACGTCCAGATTATGAAGGCCTTGTTTCCCTGGCTACCAAATGGTGTGACCTGGTCACCGTGGAATCCCTGGTCAGTGAAGCTGGCTGGATATCACTGGTCACGTAGCCAAGGTGCGGTCATGTGTACTGTCGTGAGGATGTGGCAGCCAATAGGGCAGTCTCTCCGGACTGTCTATATAACGAAGAGTCCCGAGCGGTGGACCCAGATGTTGGCTGGGCCCAGATGTTGTTGTACGAGAGAGGGACCTCTCTCGCAGCTCGTGCAGAGCTGTACAAGCTAGGAACCAGACTAATAAGCTTCCTCCAAACTATCCTCATCTCCGTCGTTACTGGGTGTGCACGTTGTATTTTTATAGTGCTCGCATGACCCAAATCTCCTTCCTTGACCGCAATGGACGAACCCGGCTGCCGAGCCATTCGTTGAATGGTCGCTACACCGGGCGAGCTAGCGGACGCCAATGCCGTCGATCCTACTTGGGACCTCTTAGGCAATTGACGTATCTGCATGAGCACTTTTGACGCTAGCTCTTCATTTGACTGTGATGACGGAAGCACACTTTGCGAAGACATCACGGAAACATCGCCCTGTTCTTGTTCCTCTGAAAAAGAGATTGAAAAACTAGAGTGACCCTGCAGAGAGGGACTGGCATGGACCTCTCCCAGCTAACAACATACCGTGACACATGTCTCTTACGTTTGTCATCCCAGTTGACACACACTGAACAAGAGTTTGTGCGAGTACACCGACTACAATTAATACAGTAACTATGAGAATCAGAGGAAGACTTCCTCTGATTACAATTTGAACAATATTCTTTCATTGTGAAAAATTACAAACAGTCATAGTACTCGCACCAACCTTAGGAAACAAAAATGCATAATAAAATAATCCATTATAACATTTCGAAAAAATAATTCAAAACGAAAAAATGTTTTGAAAAAAATTTTCAGAAGAGCCCAAGTTCCCAATGGGAATGATGAGCCCAAATGGATCCCAAAAAAGCCTAAGTGTGAACAAAATTTTTTAAATCATTTCAAAAAATTAATGCGACACTTACGGACAATATTAATGTATCTTGCTATGAAGTGAACAAGATAGAAGACAAGTAATCACTATCAGAAGTAACCGTTGTCAAAGTAAACAAAAAGTGTTCAAAAACCAGAAACAGACTCCAGGCACTGATAACATGGCCCGAAATCAGTTACCAATTTAAACACTATCGGATGCAAAACAGAGACTTCCAGAGAAGAAACTGCAGAACATCAGATGGTAGATGCAGACCAAAATGCCTAAACACCCAAGGGTGAGGACGTAAGCATGGGGAAAAACAGAATATTTATTCTGTTACCAAGCCAAAACTCCCAAGAAATTTTAGTAATAAACATTACAAAAAATATGCTAAAAGCATGGGAGAATAGCTAGAGCGGAATAAAGGAAAGGGAGAGAAGAAACACTGAACAAACATTGGTAAATTTATTAAAACTGAGATTTACAAGCACAAATATCAGTGAGATGTAACTTAATTGTGGGCCAAACAAAGAATGACAATTGGCGCCAATTTCGAGACCTCCTTGACACTGCACATGCACAGTGGAGTAAAAGTATGGAGGACCATATAGGACATGTTATTTTCGGTTTTTGATGCAAATTTTGGGGTTTGGGGGGGGGGGGGCAAAATTTGAGTTTGGCCCTCGATATTTAAGAGTTAGCACCAGCTAAGTCTGGGTCATTGGTACGGTATAAAAATATAAAAACCCGGGCGTGAGAGCGATAGCGTCCGCTTTGTGAGAAGGACTGGTTGGGGGATTCAAAATTTGTGTTTGGCCCTTGATAATATTGAGTTTGCACCAGCTAAGTCTCGGCCATTGGTTGTAGTATAAAAATATCGAATCAACATTCAAATCAAATATGACCTGCATTTTCTTTTCATAAGCTCATGTAGAAAATTCACATTAGGTGTGTAGAATATAATGGAATTTATCAACCGGAAACTTGAAATACAAGAAATTCTAACTCAATAAAGGGCAGTAACGCTGCAACAGAAAATCAAATAAACGTCAACATTGAAATTGACAGGTATATTCTGTTCATAAGGCTAAATGCAAAACTCCTATTAGCTGGACTGAAAGTAATCATCTGGAAACCGAAAGTGAATGGACAGAAATATATAAAATTCTATGTCAATAAAGGTTGTGCTGAAACGTATATCCAGATATCCAGTTAACAGCTGGTTGCCAACTTAAGCAGATGCAAAAGTGGCCAACTGGATAACAGCACAGTTAAAACTGAATGCAAAGCTAATTTTCAAGCTATTAACATTGTCGATTTTTGTAAGGATACACAGATGCTGTTGCATTTGGGGTCGCAGACAACTCAATCATCAGTACTGTAAGAGCTCCAAACATGCTCATATTTCTCTTCTATGGTCATACACCTGGACACTAGTCAGTAAAACATCAAAGACTCACGAAGTTGCAATATCTGTTTATCATCTGCAGAACATGTGCAAGGACCTTTTTCAAGAGATCAAGGCAATCACTGTAAACCACTGTAGTTGTCAGGCATGTCACATGTGTCCAAAGAAAAGCATACCAAAAACTTGCAAACTTTCACCTGTTGAGTTGCCAGGTTGTGCCTTGTGGCTCACAAGATGAGAGTATGCATGTACGTCTTGTTCTTAGAATATTACCAAATGGATAATATATCCCACGTCAATTTAATAGGAATGCAGTGAATCCACACTCTATGTATTGTGGTTACTCCTGGCACAAACTGTCCCAGACGCAGGGTGTGCATGTTTTGTTTTTGTTAAGATTTTTATTATAATTTTATTTTTATTATCTGAAAAGATTTTTCATTTTCCAGCAATAAAAGCATTAGCTTATTAACTGATACCCTGATTAATTGACCCATTATTACTCACCGACTGTCACAACAATACACTGTAAACTCATCTCTGATGTACCAGAGAATTAACAGCCCAAGTAGATTACTCCCATGCTTACCTCACTTATGTAAATAGGCAGGAAATCCCCTGACATGGTCAAGGTTATCTGTGACTTAATTGTTTTAAAATGTTTTATTTTACTTTGATCTGGCATCTCTTAAACCTACTAACAGCAGTACAGGTAGCTGAAAGCTTGCAGATTACTTTCTATAGTTAAAAGAGTTAAATTTCTGTGAGTAAAATATTCTGTCTTGAATAAAATTGTTGTTGACTAATTCAGTCTTCAATTACTGTATTCAAGGCAGAATAGTTTGCAAACACAATTTCGGATTTCGCTTTTCGTGAGGATTCCAATGCAGATACCCTCTAACCTGGTAATGTTTCTCTGTGATAAACCTCAATGCAGACTGCAGTTAAAATTAGTGGATATCCGGATAATATTTGGTTGGAGATCACAGTTATCCAGTGGAGAAAAATGGTCAACCACTTCAGAAAGAAATAAGGAACAATAACTTCACAATAGAATATTGAAAAAATGTCAAAATCAAACATGATCTGTATTTCTTGTTTATAAAAATTGGATATCACATATACTGCCAAAACTATCGCCTGGAAACCAAAAGTGAATAGTCAGGTGGACAAACAGACATATAGACAATGCTATACTATATTACATCCTGTTTTCCAAATGAGCATATAAAAACTAAGTTCTTTAACCCTACATCTGCACATTAATTTTTACAATAATAACAACCGTGGATACATGTGCACAGCTGCAGATGACTCAACAGTGTTTCTAATCATTGATGGCTCTGTCCAGATAGCCAATAATGATAGTAAAAGCATTGTCAAAATAAATGCAGCCTAACGGTACAGTTCTTAACTGGTGGAGTGCTGGAAGCCCTATTTTGGGCTTTACTAAAAGTGACAGGCAATAACTGTCTGTAGCTACATTCTGCCTGAGGAAGCCTTTATTGTCCATGATATGAATCAGATTTTTTATACAATACCTTGCTCTCTGACATTTAATTGGATAGTGCCTATAAGGCACTATCCAATTAAATGTAATAGAGCAGTATATGAAGCGCTTTGATTTGTTGTCAGAAAAAACTCAGCACTTTACCAGTTAAGGGAGAATACACATGGGGGTAACTTTTTTCAAAGAAATATAAAAAGTGACGGTTTGTGACTGTATGGGGACTCAAGGGTAAAAAGAGCAGAAACAAGAATCAAAAACAGGTTATAACTCCAAAACTGCACAGCTTTATATTGAACTCCGACTATTCAGTACATACCTTTACAAAATTATCTGGGAAAAGTCCTTTCTTTCCATTCAGTTCACCTTCCCACCATCCACCGTCAGGCATAGAAACATTTTTTATAATGTCACCAACTTTGAGGTTAAGCTCATCATCCTGTTCTGCCACATAATCAAATGTCACCTTAACCTCAACTGGAGAGAAGAAAGACAAAAAATTACAAATGTAACAAGAGGCCCCAGGGGGCCTGAGGGCACTCACCTGACATGGTAGTCTCAATATCAAACCAGGGACTTGACTTGAATAAGCTGCATATGCCCCTTGTAAGAAAAGCATATACCAACTAGATGAAGCAGTTGTGCCCACACAATGCACAGGATTTTCCTTCTAGTTTCAGTTTCTGCACTTTTACGTCCCAAAATTGAGATAAATGCGTAAAAAGTTAAAAAATTTATAGTAATTTATATATTTTTTATACTTACCAATGACCCAGACATAGCTGGTGCTAACTCTTAAAATATAGGGCCAAACACAAATTTTGCCCCCCAATCCCCAAAATTTGCATCTAAAACTAAAGAAAACATGTCCTGAAAGGCCCTCCACACTTCGCCCCTACTTCGCATGCGCAGTGTCAGGGACGTTCCGAAATTGGCGCCATTTATCATTCTAATAACCAGTGCCTGGTAAGCGCTATGTACTCAGCGGGGAGGCAAGAGTTCCCAACTCCTGGGAGGGCCATCCCCGTCTGGGTCATTGGTAAGTATAAAAAATATATAAATTACTATAAATTTTTTAACATTTTTATACTGTACCAATGACCCAGACATAGCTGAATAGTAAAAAGGCTGGAGGGCCAAGGACATAGAGCAAAATGGAATACGCTCAATAAAATAAAATAGAGTCATCCCCTGTAGGGAAAAGAAGTAATAGGCCTTACATGTATCTTTCTTATTTATGATAAATTAGAAAGATACAACACCTTCCAAAATTGAGCTTCATACATCCATGTACTCTATTAATATCCAATATAATCCTTATACTAATAATTTTTAAAGTAAGCCAATAATAAAGTAAGTCTAGAGAATAGAGACTCTTATACTCCTAAAAGTGTCTGAGAATTGCATAATCATGTCCGTTGACATATGCAATATTCCAAAGCTATACTTTAAAAACTAAGACTTGAATGAATTTTAACTTCTCACTAAACAACCATCCCAATAACAGCTCAGAATTACTAACTCCGGAGGAGGTATCCCCTTGTTTTCATAGTAAAACAGGTGACCCAAGGGAACACCCTCCCCCCCCCCCCCCCCCCTTTTTCTTGCCCTGGGTCAAATAGCCCAGAGCGAAGAGGGCAGCCGAACGGAGACACTGCCAAAACAGACAGCCTACCTAGCTATAGTAGCAACTGTTAAGTGAATGACATTCTGAGCAGTAGATAATAGACCTAACAAAAGAGGCCTCCAGAAATTGACTCGATATTTCTAAGATAAAATTCATGAATGTGGATGGCTGAGCGCAATGAGCGGCCTTCAAAAATCTATAATAGCGACACTATTAATGTAAGCCCAAGAAGTAGAAGAACTCTTACTTCATGAGCCGAAATCTTAAGCACAACTGATAAGTCAATGATATACCATAAGCAGTACCGATAGTTAATAGAATCCATTAACAATAAAATGGAGCGTAACGTCCTTCTACTAGACATCAAAGACAGAAGAAGCTTACGCCCTTGTAATAAACAGATATCTGTTTATAAATACATAAACTGTACCCGGAAAGAGTAAAGGCCTATGCCCATACGAAGACGGAAGGACCTTAAAATAATAGGTTCCGGATAATAGGAGCCTAATTCTTATGCAACAATCCAACCTAAATAGTAACGGAAGTATTGATTCCGAAACTATGAAAGTGAAAATCATCCATCGATAGTGCATGAAACTCACTGACTCTACAGTAAAAGAGAAACCAACAGAATTACTGTCTAAAAGGTCAGAATTTGAAAACTACTGTTTCCAGAGGCTCAAATGATTACTTAGCTAAATAAGAACCGAAGTTAAAATCCGTATAGGAATTTAATCTAAAGATTCTAAGTCTATTTATCAAAAAGTTACTAACTGACTTAGATAAAGAGACAAAAGACTCAATTGTAAACTATCGTAGAGTGCATAGGTATGAGGTAACATAAACCTATAACCTAAATAATAACAGGCTGCAGTAGATCTTGTGAAACAAGTATACTAAAAAATAGCAATGAGTAGTATGGAGGGATCAAGAATATGATCATAATGATCCCCACACCACGACGGAAGAGCCTCCACTTTAGTCGCATAGAATAGCGAAGAAGAGGATCTCCTATAGTAAGAAATCGCGTCCAAAGCTCGTCCAGTACAGTGCTTACAATGCAATACGGACCACACAACGGAATACATGAAGGTTGCGACCTTGCTGGTTGTGATAAAGATGACACGATTTACCCAGTGAAAAAAGATCCTCACATAGAGGAAGATTTCACGTTAAGACCCACAGTAGACAAGAGAGTAAATTACTCATGATCTCTGTGAAGATAGAGATGCTATCAACAGAAATGTATTGTGGTTGTTTATCTTAGCAATACCTGCTAAAACAACAGCACCGGAGGATACGCATATCCTATCATTCCGTCCTATAGATCAATAGAGCGTTAACACTATTAGCTCAGAGATCTGGACAAGCCAACACATACGTCTGCAATTGATTAGCAAGCTGTGTCATAAATAAATCATCATAGGGCGCTCCCATAGATAGCAAATCTGATTGAATACTTGTTTGTTGAGAGTCCATTCTGACAGCAACAAGCGACCCGTAAGAGAACGGGAGTCTGATAAAACAATCAGACGACCCGGAATATGACGGACCAAAACTGAACTTGGTGTACAATAACCAACAGACGGATTCTTTCCATTAAATTGAATAACGGAAACGAAAGAGTGCCTCCCTGGTTCCGGAGATACGCCACTACTGTCGAATAAAAGGACAGGAATTTGGGCATGCGTTTCTGAATAATGTTCATGCAATGACATAAAGCAAGCCTAAAAAACATTATTCCGCGGAAGTTAAACTGATTGCTAAAAGACTGCGGAACCCAAAGACCCTGGCACTTCGAATCCGTAGGGATCAGTAAATATCCCAATCTGTTTGACTGGAAACCGTCATAACAGCCACACTCGGGTCCGGCAACTGCGGCGGCACTCTCTGAGTCAACCACCGAATGTTTGCCCCAGTCTGAATCTCTTGTAACACTAGATAGACAAGAGAACGTATAAATCGAGCAATTCATGGATTGCCGGAAAGTTGCCGTCGAAGAGAAGCTCCTCCGAGAACAAAGCGACTCTGAGAGAGTTCTTAACCTTACTATCCACGCGTGTGGATGTAGCTAGGGCTGCGTCACGTCTAACCAACTCCAATCAGCCACTGAAGGGCGGAGTTATACGTGAACAAACTACTGCCCTCAAAAGAAATTACATTGAGAATAATATCCCGTAAATCTTTTCTTGAAGACGTAATGATAACGCCTCAGTAAGGCGGATAACGTATAATAAAGCGTCTAAGTTAAGTCTACTATACATAATGTCGTTCCCAACATTGAAATTGGAAAAGACATAAACGGCGAAAAAGAATATATGCAGTCTTTAATCACACCGTCTAGACGCATATGAACTCCCGGTATGCCCTGCTCTGCCAAAATAAACTATTTGTAAAAATGATAAAATGGCAGAAATGAGCAACGCGGACAAGAAACTAAACTATCATGCTTAGTAGCAGGCTTGTATATATATATATATATATAGCGTCGAAAAATAAAACACATGTTGTAATGACAATATTGGACTGCGTCGGTAAGTCAGGGACAATGTCCCTGTACCGATCGAAAAAACCGAGTCCAATGACGCTATAAGTCTCTTATCCAAGATCGCAGCAATGAAGTCCGAACTAATAATCACTGGAAGATAATGCCAGAAGATATGAAAGGCATCTTCCGATACTACTAAAGGGAAAACTCGAAATCTTTCGAATCCCTTTCGCCATCCTGTCGGACCCTATAAAGCGTTCGGTCGTCCGTAGCTGATGCAACCGCGGACCGCACCGACCCAGCGCCGTCGGATAATTCCTGATTCGACCGAGAAACTGTCAATTGCTGGGATGCTGCGAAACAACTGTGCTAACTCGGATAGCACGTCCGTCACTGAGGCCTGAGGAGAAGCAGTCTTACGATGCATTGCCGCTGGAAGCTCCGTGATCGTTACCCCGTGCATACTTCCAATATGCGAGCGAACGGAGTGTATAGGCCTTGTGTCCCTTGGCTACCGGATGGCGCGACCTATTCGCCGTGGAATCACTGAATGCCGAAACTGATCGGATACTCGAGGTCACGTAGCCAATGTGCGGTCGTGTGCCCTGCTGTGAGGATGAGGAAGCATTAAAGACAGTCTCTCGGACTTTCTATATAACGGAGCGTCCCGGGCAACGGACATATGCTCCGAATGTAAAATATCTGAACCACAACATGCGGTCCCCTATGTTGTTGGGCGAGAGAGGAACCTCTCTCGCTCACAGCCCGGACGGACCTGGACAAGCCAGGAACCGGACTAACAGGCTTCCTCCGATCTGTCCTCAATCTGCCGTCACTGGGTGAGTACTAAAGTAATTAAAGTGCTCGCATCACCCAAATCTCCTTCCTAGACCGCAACGGACGAACCCGGCAGCCGAACCATTCGATGAATGTACGCTACACCGGGTGAGCTAGCGAATGTCACTCCGTAAGCGATAGACATATTCCATGAGCACTTATTGCCGCTAACTCTTCATTAACTATGACGACAGAGGCACACTTTTCAAAGACATCTCCATAACTCTTCGAACAAGAAACCAGAAATGCTTGGATAGCAAGCATAAAATAATAATATATATAGCGTCGTTCAATAATTCGAAAGTTTGTGTGACATTATTGGACTATGTCGGAACTGAGGGACGATGTCCCTGAACCGAACCAAAAATTACTAAGTCCACCGACGCTATCAGTTTCTTATCCGGCATCGCAGCATATGTTGTTCCGAAAGGGAAAGCTTGAAATCCTCCGAATCCCTTTCGGTATCCCGTCGGACCGGATGAAACTTTCGGACGTCCGTACCCGCTTCCGCGGAGCGTCCCGACCCAGCATCGTCGGATAAAATATATGCGACAGATTCAGTTGATGCTGGGATGCTGCGATAAACTGTGCTATTAAGGAAAGCACGTCCGTTCCCGAGGCCTGTGCAGTAGCGGACTTACGATGCATTGCCGCCGGAAGCTCCGTGTACGTTGACTCCCGCACACTTCCTATGCGAACGTCCGGAGTCTGCAGGCCTCGTGTCCCCGGCTACCGACCCAGCGCCGTCGGATAATTCTCGATCCGACACCGTTTCTGTCGGCTGCTGGGATGCTGCGATAAGCTGTGCTATGTGCACAAGAATGTCCGGCGTCGAGACCTGCGGAGGCCGAGGGCAGCTCCGCATCAGATGGCTCCCGCATACTTTTCCTATGCGAACATCCGGAGTCCATCGGTCTCGAATCCCTGGCTGCCGGATGGTGTGACCTGGTCGCCGAAGAATCCTTGATCGGCGAAGCTGGTAATATATCGGCGGTCACGCAGCCAAGGTGCGGTCGTGTGCGCTGACGAGAAGAGGAAGCCTTAGCAGTCTCAGCGGACTGCCTTTCCAACGGAGCGTCCCGAGCGACGGACGTATGCTCCGCTAGCGACACATTTTGTACCACAACATCTGGGGCCAGATGTTGTTGAACGAGAGAGGGGCCTCTCTCGCTTGCCGTCCGGATGGACCGGAACGAGCTATGAACCGGACTAAAAGGCTTCCTCCGTCCTCCCTCCGATCCGCCGTCACTGGGTGTGCATTAAGTTAATTTTATAGTGCTCGCATCACCCCAAAATTCCTTCTAGACCGCAACGGACGAACCCGGCTGCCGAACCATTCGGTGAATGGACGCTACACCGGGCGAGCTAGCGGACGTTAAAGGCCGTCGAACCTACTAGGGTCCTCTTAGGCAATTGGCGTATTACATGAGCACTTTTCCGCTAGCCCTTCATTAATTGTGACGACGGAGGCACACTGTTGGAAGACATCACAGATACATCACCCTAATCTTGATCGTCTGAAATAGAAATTGATAAAGTAGAGTGACCCTGCGGGGAAAGGACCGGAGTGTCCAAATCCCCAACAACATACCGTGACATACGCTTCCCATATTGTCATCGAAATCATACGATACAGAACAGGAGTTAATGCGAGTACACTGACCACATATAGAATGATAATAAAGTCAGAGGAAGACTTCCTCTTAAAACAATTGATCAATATCCTTTCAATGTGAAAAGAAAACAAGTCCTGGTACTCGCACTAACCCCTGGCAATCAAAATACATAATAATAATATGATCCATTAATATAGAAAAAATAATTGAAATCAAAATATTTTGAAAAAATATTTTTTCAGAACAGCCCAAGTTTCTGAAAAGTAACGTTGAGCCCCAATGGATCCCAAGCCTAAGTGTGGACAAAAATTTTAAAAATATTTTAAACAATTTATTCAACACTTACGAACAATAATAATGTATCTAGTTATGATTAAAATAACATAAAGATATTATTATTTAGAAATCCCCCCCTCACACAGAGGGCTGTTGTAAATGTAAACAATGAGTGTAAAAACACTAAAATAAGACTCCAGGCACCCAGGCCCGAAATCAGTTACCAAAAATACACTATCTGATGCAAAACAGAGACTTCCAGGGAAGAAACTGCAGAACATCAGATGGTAGATACAGAACACAACGCCTAACCACCCGTAGGTGAAGACGTAAACATGGGGAAAGAACAGAATTCATTCTGTTATTCAGCTAAAACTCCCAAGAAATTTTAGTAATAATAATTACAGAAACTATGCCAAAAGCAAGGAAGAATAGCAAGGGGGAACTTAAAGGACAGGGAGAGAGGAAAACACTTGAAAAAACAGTGTAACTAAATAATCAGAATGACAACAAAATGGCTGCTGCCTTGAAAATAGGTAACTTAACATAATTTCATTAAAAAATTTTAAGTTACAGCCCTGATAATATTCTGTCACACATTCTTTTCCTCTCCTCCTTCTCTATCCTCCTTAGAATCACCATTTCACTAATATTTATGTGTCTGGCATCATTTAAACTGAGATTTAAAAGCACAAAGATCAGTCAGATGTTAACTGATGAAGGGCCAAACTTAGAATGATAAATGGCGCCAATTTCGGAACGTCCCTGACACTGCGCATGCGCAGTAGGGGCGAAGTGTGGAGGGCCTTTCAGGACATGTTTTCTTTAGTTTTAGATGCAAATTTTGGGGATTGGGGGGCAAAATTTGTGTTTGGCCCTATATTTTAAGAGTTAGCACCAGCTATGTCTGGGTCATTGGTACAGTATAAAAATACAGATTTTTTTTTATTTTTGTTTGGAAATTTTTTTGTCTTCGAACTGACCGAAATGCATAAAAAACAAAACAAAAATTTCCGGATTTTGGTAACGGGACCCCAAATTTTCAGCCTAAATATGAACCCAGGGACTTGGCTTGAACAAACATGAATCTCACCCCCCTAAGAATGCTGCATATCAAATATCAAAAGATTCTTATTGGTAGATCTGAAGAAGAAGATTTTTGAAGAATATTTGTCATACTGCACTAATTTAAACATCTGGGCTCCCATAGACAGCCCAAATATGGACCCAGGGAATTGATTTCAATAAACATGTGAAACAATCTTCCAAAGATGTTATATGTGAAATTTGAAAACTTTTGGAGCAGTGGTTTGGGAGAAAAGTAGTCTTAAATGTTTTTCCCATTACCCACAGTGTTGAAAAATGCTTACTCAGCAATTTTTCAAAGTCCCAGAAAATTACACCATGATAAAACCGATAGCAATTTTTTTTTACCATTCCATTCTGTTGGTCCTAAGGAAGCTTCACACCACATAACAATCTCAGTGCCGCGTAGTTTTGGAGATATGGGTGTTTTAAATTTTTTCTATTTTTAGCTCCTGTGGTTCCCATGGGGCGACAGGAAAAAAATTTGGGCACAAATTAAGTACTTATGACCCAATAAACCCTCACATCAAATTTGGTCCAAATCTGCCTCTCGGTTTGGAAAACACAAATTTTTGGAGGGGGAAAATTCTTGCCCCTCCCATAACGACGACAAATAGAGCCCCACAAACTTCTCTTGAACAAATCTGAGTCTACCCTCAAAGGAAGCTGCACACGAAATATCAAGTCTCTGCTACTGCTGGTTCATGAGAAGAAGATTTTTCAAGATTTAAGCACACTTTTTGGGCATGGCCCTACCAAGGGGTGAGGCAATTTGATTTGAACAAAGTCAAATTGCAATGTCATAACAACAAATTATCTCAAATATCAATTAAATTGATTCAGCGGTTTGGGAGGAGAAGATGCAAACACTATGTTCACGGACGACGGACGGTGAGTGATCACTTTAGCTCTCCTGACTGAAAGTCAGGTGAGCTAAAAATTAAATATGCAGTAATTTGATAATAAATAATGATTTTATAGCAACAACTTTCTAAACTGGCAGTTTTGAAACTTGAGAAAACATATTACAGTATTGTGATTAGAAAGGCAGACAGTCAATTTCCATTGGATCGAGAACCAGTTACGATCTGGTTGTATCTGTTGTATCTTCTCACAATTCTGAAGAATCTCTCTCACCTGTTGAAAAAGAAATGCGAGAACAGTGAATCTCAAGATACTAATTCTGTTTGTTTTGCTTTACTCAACCTTGATTTTGCAAGGTGTCATTTGTGCAATTTTGACACTCTGATGTATTTGTGTCACAAACGTATCACAAACTGATTGAGAAAAAGACTGACTTTGTGATCACCGTATTGTATCTGCCTTAGAAATATGTATTTATTTATTGGTGTTTAACCCTTTCCCCAATGCACAGGATATCAAAATTTATTATTTCATTTAGTTTTTTTTTTTTTTGATTTTTCAAAAACTTTCAACATTACCATACCATCTGACAGCTAACTGGAACGTGCTCAATGAGCTCATTCCATTGCAAGGTCACATGATATGGTTCTGTTGAAATTTTTGGAAACTTTTCTTTTTCCAATTGCTTAATTTGTAAATTGCACAGGTGGATATGGCCGATTCGTTAGAAAAGGATTAAAGTCACTTATTTTTGTACAACTGCCAATCATAACCACAACACGAATTTAGAATCAAGTCTAGCCAATTATTTATACTCATGTTGCCCATTTTAGAGAACTTCCACCACAGGCATTGGTGACAGGGTCTTATTTTACCAGTAAAACAGAGATTGTTTACAACAGCACTGCTTCACTCCCCAGGTTTCCCACAAAGATATGTTGGCTACATGTATAAGAACTTTTGTATATTTTATAGCTGGTATCAGGTGATTTTTCTCATGTATTCAAATCAAGATAACTTGTTATTCATTTGATTACAGGGTTTCCGCTATAGCGGCAGAGCGGCTGTCAAACAGCCGCATTCCCCCACCAGATCACCTTCCAGACTAAATCAAAAAATTTAATATTTATCCTGACCTGCCCATTCCCCGAGAAAAAATCAATTCACAGTGTTTTAGAATTGTCATTTCTAGACTTCGTTTGAAAATTTCTGTACACAAATTCCACCGAGAACATAAATCCGTGCGACACCACACGTACATCATATGTATTCTGTCACAACATCGAGAGAATTGTTGATTTCAAAGTATTGTTTCAACATGAAATCAAACGAGCAACTTTGATCAGTCATTATCACACGACGGACTACAAAGACCAAAGCTTGAATTATGCTGACGCAATAACACTGTAGTGCAGTGATGTTAAAATTGCTTGTCCCTGGCTAAAAGCAACACTGATCAGTCATAATCACTACAGTAAATTATAGCAATGAGTCATAAAGAAGGGTTGTATAAAAGAAAGCTTGAACCACAAGATGCTGAGGGCTCAGCCAAAATAACAAGTTTCTTGGTCCCCTGGAGTGGAGAAAGTGAAGATGCTAGAATTAATCCTGTCAACACTGATACAAATTGAGATGTAGAAATGACATCTGTTGCACCAGGCCCCTCTGATGTCGATTCTGTACATCAACAGGAAGTTGAAGAGGTGGGAACGTCAGTCGCTGCTCATGGCAAAGTCAGACCTCGACATCGCTGGCAAGAACAATATACATGGGCCACATATAGTGCAATTAAAAATGGATGGATCTGTACCCTGTGTACCAAGTGGTGCGATCCAATTCCACGGATTTTGGAACAGCCAATCCATTGGATTGACACGGATGTATTATTGACTGACCATCCTAATTGCCAGTTTATAAGACATGAACAGTCTTCTATCCATGCACATTGCTTGCATACAAGCGTAGACAGAGCTTCTTCTCAGACTAGCAGCAGAATCTTACAACAGCTACAAACAGCATCAGAAACATTACGCTCTGAAAATACGAAAAAACTTAAGGGGATTTTCAAGTGTATGGAGCTGCTTATAAAGTGGAATTGGGCCTACTCCACATCATTATGTGATATTATGGATCTTTTGTCTGAGTTTGGTGTTAATCTAGAATTTGGCAGAAATATTTCATATAAATCACATCAGTCCAATGAGCAGATGATTCAATGCGTGGGTGAATATTTAGAAGAATCAACATGGATATTGCAGAGAGGCGCGTTTCATGACACTTTTTACAGATGAATGTAGGGATCGCATTTTGCGGTTGTGGGTCAATGGATTGACAAAAATGGTCTGATTGTCGAACATCTACTTTCATTAATACCCCTGAAACATGCTGACACAGCAAGTATGTTTGAGAAGATTCAAAATTTGCTTATCGTATCTCTTTCATTGGTCTAGATGGTACAAATTCTATGTCTGGTGAGAAGGGGAGTCTGCATAGAATGGTCAGACACGAGGCACCATTTTGTAAATATATTAACTGTCGATACCACCGTCTTATTTTAACATTTGTGCATCTCATGATGAAGACGTACAATAACCTTAAGTTTGTTGACACATTGTTAATGACACTTTGGAGAATATTTGATAGATCGCCTAAGAAATTGGAAGTTTTTATGTCGGCACAGGAAGCAGTAGAGAAGGTTCACCAAATTTCTTGCCGGTACCCAAGGTAAACTGTTTGATATTTGTGGGACATCACTGGTCACTGGATCGGCAAAGCTCACCTAACTTTGTGTCAACTTAGTCGCCCTCCTTTAGTGAATTAAGGTGGACCAAAAATGGCCCTCCTGGACCAATTTTAGGTGGACCATTATGACCCTCCTGCAATTCTTATACTGACAAGCCTGCCGAACACTCATTGGTTGTTACGGACCTAGGAACAATGATTTATTTCGGGGACGGTCCATGACGGGTCTGTTTAGGCCACACAAAGTAGATCTTGTTTCTCAGGCCATTATTTGTGAAATTGCATGCGGGCGAGCGGTTTTTTATTTTATTTTTTATTTCAGTAATTACTTTTTTGCCATCAAAAGTTCATGTTCTTGGTTCAAGTTTTAGGTCTCATAATCTACAGAATAGCATGGGTGGTGGTGTATTTCATCCCTTGAGTGCAAGAAGGCTTTGCAATGCTAAAGCATTGCAAAGCCTTCTTGCACTCAAGGGACAAATTCATCAATTTTTTTAACTTGGGTAAAATATCAGACATAAACCATTTAATTTTTATTTATTTCAAGTTTAAATTGGTTATAAAAAGAGAGCATGCGGCAGCCAAAAGGACCATGCGGGAGGGCCTGAGAAACAGATTTTTTATTTTTTTAGGCCTTATCATGTTCTATGTCCAGGTTTCTATGAATATACAGTACACATTTTCGTATATTCGAACGGTTCATTGGAGTGTTATTATTGGCATCAATTGTACAAATGAACGGGGTTGCCTGTGGGTTGCCTTAGAAGTGTGTTTGCTCTTCAGATAAATTTTAATTGGTGTTTAATTGGAGAAGTGTAAGGTCGTACACTTTACATCACCGGTTTTCATCCTATCTACGTATTCCGACTGTGGTATACGTTAGAAGCATGCTCTGTTAATTACCAGCTTTAGCTTCTGAAGTGGCGTTAAGCACCAATAATTAATAACAGGGTGCTTATTGGGCAAATATATTCGGATTATTTAGTATCGCTTTACACTGATTCAAGAGCGCTCCCCTCTTTGTTTTGAAGAATATTCCTTCAAAAAAAAAAGGGGGGGGGGTGAATTTTTCTTGTAAAATCTCCTCCGGCTTGATATGTGTGTAACTATGAGTGAAGCTGTTTTTGTCTGTAGATTATATCTGATCCTAGATATAGCTTGTTTATTATTTATATATGGCGTATGTTTGTTGGGGTTAGTCTCTCACTCAAATACGCCATCCTAATTTATGGGGCTTAGTCCAGACTAGCCTTAACTAGAGGCTCTAAAGAGCCTGTAATCGCTCACCTGGAACTATATATAACAAGAAAAACGCCAACGCCCTATAGCTCACCAACATTCCTCTTTGATAGTAACTTTGGCAAACACAAGAACTGTATCAAACAGGCTCATAACATGCGACAAAGCTTAACTAAACACAACCTCGTAAAAGTAAAACACAGAAACTGACATAAACACTAAGTGAAACATGAAATTCTGAGCGAAACAGAAAACTAAACGCAAATAAAAATGTCAAGAAAAATGTTTAAAATGCAGGGTTTGAGGGGTTAATCATGGAACAATGATACTGAGGAACATGTATGATGAATATAAGTGCCATGGGAAGAGAAGGAACACAGCAGCTGACCTAAACACTAAGTTAAACATGAAATTCCGAGCTAAACAGAAAACTAAACGCAACTAAAAATGTCAAGAAAAATGTTTAAAATGCAGGGTATGAGGGGTTAATCATGGAACAATGATACTGAGGAACATGTATGATGAATATAAGTGCCATTGGAAGAGAAGGAGCACAGCAGCTGACCTAAACACTTAGTTAAACATGAAATTCTGAGCTAAACAGAAAATTAAACGCAACTAAAAATGTCAAGAAAAATGTTTAAAATGCAGGGTATGAGGGGTTAATCATGGAACAATGATACTGAGGAACATGTATGATGAATATAAGTGCAATGGGAAGAGAAGGAGCACAGCAGCTGACCTAAACACTAAGTTAAACATGAAATTCCGAGCTAAACAGAAAACTAAACGCAACTAAAAATGTCAAGAAAAATGTTTAAAATGCAAAGTATGAGGGGTTAATCATGGAACAATGATACTGAGGAACATGTATGATGAATATAAGTGCCATGGGAAGAGAAGGAGCACAGCAGCTGACCTAAACACTAAGTTAAACAAGAAATTCTGAGCTAAACAGAAAACTAAACGCAACTAAAAATGTCAAGAAAAATGTTTAAAATGCAGGGTATGAGGGGTTAATCATGGAACAATGATACTGAGGAACATGTATGATGAATATAAGTGCCATTGGAAGAGAAGGAGCACAGCAGCTGACCTAAACACTTAGTTAAACATGAAATTCTGAGCTAAACAGAAAACTAAACGCAACTAAAAATGTCAAGAAAAATGTTTAAAACGCAGGGTATAAGGGGTTAATCATGGAACAATGATACTGAGGAACATGTATGATGAATATAAGTGCTATGGGAAGAGAAGGAGCACAGCAGCTGACCTAAACACTTAGTTAAACATGAAATTCTGAGCTAAACAGAAAACTAAACGCAACTAAAAATGTCAAGAAAAATGTTTAAAATGCAGGGTATGAGGGGTTAATCATGGAACAATGATACTGAGGAACATGTATAATGAATATATGCCATGGGAAGAGAAGGAGCACAGCAGCTGACCTAAACACTAAGTTAAACATGAAATTCCGAGCTAAACAGAAAACTAAACGCAACTAAAAATGTCAAGAAAAATGTTTAAAATGCAGGGTATGAGGGGTTAATCATGGAACAATGATACTGAGGAACATGTATGATGAATATAAGTGCCATTGGAAGAGAAGGAGCACAGCAGGTGACCTAAACACTTAGTTAAACATGAAATTCTGAGCTAAACAGAAAACTAAACGCAACTAAAACTGTCAAGAAAAATGTTTAAAATGCAGGGTATGAGGGGTTAATCATGAAACAATGATACTGAGGAACATGTATAATGAATATAAGTGCCATGGGAAGAGAAGGAGCACAGCAGCTGACCTAAACACTAAGTTAAACATGAAATTCCGAGCTAAACAGAAAACTAAACGCAACTAAAAATGTCAAGAAAAATGCTTAAAATGCAGTGTATGAGGGGTTAATCATGGAACAATGATACTGAGGAACATGTATGATGAATATAAGTGCCATTGGAAGAGAAGGAGCACAGCAGCTGACCTAAACACTTAGTTAAATATGAAATTCTGAGCTAAACAGAAAACTAAACGCAACTAAAAATGTCAAGAAAAATGTTTAAAACGCAGGGTATAAGGGGTTAATCATGGAACAATGATACTGAGGAACATGTATGATGAATATAAGTGCTATGGGAAGAGAAGGAGCACAGCAGCTGACCTAAACACTTAGTTAAACATGAAATTCTGAGCTAAACAGAAAACTAAACGCAACTAAAAATGTCAAGAAAAATGTTTAAAATGCAGGGTATGAGGGGTTAATCATGGAACAATGATACTGAGGAACATGTATAATGAATATATGCCATGGGAAGAGAAGGAGCACAGCAGCTGACCTAAACACTAAGTTAAACATGAAATTCCGAGCTAAACAGAAAACTAAACGCAACTAAAAATGTCAAGAAAAATGTTTAAAATGCAGGGTATGAGGGGTTAATCATGGAACAATGATACTGAGGAACATGTATGATGAATATAAGTGCCATTGGAAGAGAAGGAGCACAGCAGGTGACCTAAACACTTAGTTAAACATGAAATTCTGAGCTAAACAGAAAACTAAACGCAACTAAAACTGTCAAGAAAAATGTTTAAAATGCAGGGTATGAGGGGTTAATCATGAAACAATGATACTGAGGAACATGTATAATGAATATAAGTGCCATGGGAAGAGAAGGAGCACAGCAGCTGACCTAAACACTAAGTTAAACATGAAATTCCGAGCTAAACAGAAAACTAAACGCAACTAAAAATGTCAAGAAAAATGCTTAAAATGCAGTGTATGAGGGGTTAATCATGGAACAATGATACTGAGGAACATGTATGATGAATATAAGTGCCATTGGAAGAGAAGGAGCACAGCAGCTGACCTAAACACTTAGTTAAATATGAAATTCTGAGCTAAACAGAAAACTAAACGCAACTAAAAATGTCAAGAAAAATGGCTAAAATGTTGGGTCTGAGGGGTTAAATCATGGTAAAACTAGAACTATCACTGAAGGTGATTAATACCCCCGCTTTGGGTTTTTAGAGGAATGCACTTCTGATCATGTAGGCGAAAGCCATAAGGAAATGTATACATAAAGATCATTTTTTGTTGTTGAAATTTGTATTTGCATGTGGCCTTCCACAGAACAGCACTGAATACTTAAAGAGCCCACACATATATGGTTTACATTTGGAAAAACACATTTACAATGTGCAACATGTATTCAAAATCAGTTCATTAATGTAGGAGGAGTTGCACACACAAGAATCCCATTTGAAAACCCATAATAAATCCAAGTTAAAGGGAGATAACCTGGTTAAAATTGTCGCAGATCAAAAATTTGGGAATATGCGTATGTTCACTTAGTTGTGATAATGTTTGAAAGGTTTCGTCAAAATTGATTGATAAATGTAGGAGGAGTTGCACGCACAAGAATTTAATGTAGAAACCCATAATAAATCTAAGTTAAAGGGAGCTAACCTAGTTAAAATAGCCACAGCTCAAAAATTTTGGAATATGCGCATGTTCACTTAGTAGTGATGATGTCTGTAAACTTTCGTCCAAATTGATTGATAAATGTAGGAGGAGTTGCGCACACAAGAATTTCATGCAGAAACCCATATTAAATCAAAGTTCAAGAGAGATAACCTGGTTAAAATTGTCGCAGATCAAAAAGTTTGGAATATGCATATGGTCACTTAGTAGAGATGATGTTTGAAAGGTTTCATCAAAATCGGTTCATTAATGTAGGAGGAGTTGCGCACACAAGAATTTGTTCGAACGGAAAGACATAATAAATCTAAGTCAAAGAGAGATAACCTGGTTAAAATTGTCGCAGATCAAAAATCTTGGAATATGCGCATGTTCACTTAGTAGTGATGATGTCTGAAAAGTTTTGTCCAAATTGACTGATAAATGTAGGAGGAGTTGCACGCACAAGAATTTCATGTAGAAACCCATAATAAATCTAAGTTAAAGGGAGATAACCTAGTTAAAATTGCCACAGCTCAAAAATTTTGGAATATGCGCATGTTCACTTAGTAGTGATGAGGTCTGTAAACTTTCGTCCAAATTGATTGATAAATGTAGGAGGAGTTGCGCACACAAGAATTTCATGCAGAAACCCATATTAAATCAAAGTTCAAGAGAGATAACCTGGTAAAAATTGTCGCAGATCAAAAAGTTTGGAATATGCACATGTTCACTTAGTAGAGATGATGTTTGAAAGGTTTCATCAAAATCGGTTCATTAATGTAGGAGGAGTTGCGCACACAAGAATTTGTTCGAACGGAAACACATAATAAATCTAAGTCAAAGGGAGATAACCTGGTTAGAATTGTCGCAGATCAAAAATCTTGGAATGTTAAAAAATTTATAGTAATTTCTATATTTTTTATACTTACCAATGACCCAGACATAGCTGGTGCTAACTCTTAAAATATAGGGCCAAACACAAATTTTGCCCCCCAATCCCCAAAATTTGCATCTAAAACCAAAGAAAACATGTCCTGAAAGGCCCTCCACACTTCGCCTCTACTGCGCATGCGCAGTGTCAAGGACGTTCCGAAATTGGCGCCATTAATCATTCTAAAAACCAGTGCCTGGTAAGCGCTATGTACTCAGCGGGGAGGCAAGAGTTCCCAACTCCTGGGAGGGCCATCCCCGTCTGGGTCATTGGTAAGTATAAAAAATATAGAAATTACTATAAATTTTTTGACATTTTTATACTGTACCAATGACCCAGACATAGCTGAATAGTAAAAAGGCTGGAGGGCCAAGGACATAGAGCAAAATGGAATACGCTCAATAATATAAAATAGAGTCATCCCCTGTAGGGAAAAAGAAGTAATAGGCCTTACATGTATCTTTCTTATTTATGATAAATTAGAAAGATACAACACCTTCCAAAATTGAGCTTCACACATCCATGTACTCTAATAATATCCAATATAATCCTTATACTAATAATTTTTAAAGTAAGCCAATAAATAAAGTAAGTCTAGAGAATAGAGACTCTTATACTCCTAAAAGTGTCTGAGGATTGCATAATCATGTCCGTTGACATATGCAATAATCAAAAGCTATACTTTAAAAACTAAGACTTGAATGAATTTTAAAAACCTAAACTTCTCACTAAACAACCATCCCAATAACAGCTCAGAATTACTAACTCCGGAGGAGGTATCCCCTTGTTTTCATAGTAAAACAGGTGACCCAAGGGAACACCCTCCCCCCCCCCCCCCCTTTTTCTTGCCCTGGGTCAAATAGCCCAGAGCGAAGAGGGCAGCAGAACGGAGACACTGCCGAAACAGACAGCCTACCTAGCTATAGTAGCAACTGTTAAGTGAATGACATTCTGAGCAGTAGATAATAGACCTAACAATAGAGGCCTCCAGAAATGGACTCGATATTTCTGAGATAAAAATTCATGAATGTGGATGGCTGAGCGCAATGAGCGGCCTTCAAAAATCTATAATAGCAACACTATTAATGTAAGCCCAAGATGTAGAAGAACTCTTACTTCATGAGCCGAAATCTTAAGCACAACTGCTAAGTCAATGATATACCATAAGCAGTACCGATAGTTAATAGAATCCATTAACAATAGAATGGAGCGTAACGTCCTTCTACTAGGCATCAAAGACAGAAGAAGCTTACACCCATAGTAATAAACAGATATCTGATTATAAATACATAAACTCTACCTGGAAAGAGTAAAGGCCTATGCCCGTACGAAGACGGAAGGACCTTAAAAATAATAGGTTCCGGATATTAGGAGCCTAACTCTTATGCAAAAATCCAACCTAAATAGTAACGGAAGTAGTGATTCCGAAACTACGAAAGTGAAAATCATCCATCGATAGTGCATGAGACTCACTGACTCTACAGTAAAAGAGAAACCAACAGAATTACTGTCTAAAAGGTCAGAATTTGAAAACTACTGTTTCCAGAGGCTCAAATGATTACTTAGCTAAATAAGAAACGAAGTTAAAATCCATATAGGAATTTAATCTAAAGATTCTCAGTCTATTTATCAAAAAGTTACTAACTGACTTAGATAAAGAGACATGAGACTCAATTGTAAACTATCGTAGAGTGCATAGGTATGAGGAAACATAAACCTATAACCTTAATAATAACAGGCTGCAGTAGATCTTGTGAAACAAGTATACTAAATGAAAGTGTCAATGACACTGTAGCTCAACTTGTCAAGACAAAGACATGTACATGTATAGTATGTGACACAGCAATGACAAACATCTAGGTAATGACCTGATAACAAAGGTACATATAAAGTATTGTAACGGTCTGTACATGAATACTGACCGTTGCCTGTAACAAATGTATAGGTAAAGTATTGTAAAGGTGGGTGACAGTCAGATGCTGAACTAGAAAAAATCTTTGAGTCCCAGAGTGGGTCTGACTGAACCCCAAAATATTTGTTCTCATAGCACAGTGATAACAAAGGCACCCCAAAACACACTCGTTCCTGTCCCAAGGTGAAAACAAAAGTACTCAAGAAGTTTTGTGAAGATCAGTTCATAAATACGAGCTGTATAGAACTTGTGACAAAAAACTGATTGGACCTAATTTCGGTACAAAATGGCCACTGGCAGCCATCTTGAATTTTGGACCGTACCCAGAAACACTTATTCTCATCCCAAGGAGATAACAAAGGTACCCAAGAAGTTTTGTGAAGATCGGTTCATAAATACAGCCTCTACCCTGAGCCGTATTGACATGTGTGCTTACATTGTGTAAGTAGCACTGAATAAATCAAAGTTCATCTAATTTGCATAATTTTGGCACGAAAAAAAAACCCTTACAATATGTGATGTATTCCATGTTACTAAACATTCATACAAAAATTTATTCAAATCAGAACTTTCATACAGAAGTTCTATACAAAAGACTGATTGGACTAATTTTGGTACAAAATGGCTGCTGGTGGCCATCTTGAATTTTGGACCACACCCAAAAACACTCGCTCTCATCCCACGGTGATAACAAAGGTACCCAAGAAGTTTCGTAAAGATTGGTTCATAAATATGGCCTCTAGTCTGAGCTGTATAGAAGATGTGTACAAAAAACTGATTAGACCTAATTTCGGTACAAAATGGCCACTGGCAGCCATCTTGAATTTTAGACCGCACCCAGAAACACTCGTTCTCGTCCCAAGGTGATAACAAAGGTACCCAAGACATTTCGTGAAGATCAGTTCATAAATACAGACTCTAGTCTGAGCCGTATTAACATGTGTACTTACTGTGTGTAAGTCGCACTGAAAAAATCAAAGTTCATCTAATTTGCATAATTTCTGCACGAGAAAAAAACCCGTATTATATGTGATGCATCCCATGGTACTAAACATTCACACAAAATAATTATTCAAATCAGGGCTTTCATATGGAAGTTCTGTGCAAAAATCTGATTGCACCTAATTTTGTACAAAATGGCTGCCATCGGCCATCTTGAATTTCGGACCGGACCCAAAAACACTCGTTCTCGTCCCACGGTGATACCAAAGGTACCCAAGAAGTTTCGTAAAGATCGGTTCATAAATACGGCCTCTAGCCCGAGCCGTATTGGCATTTGCACTTACAGTGCTGAAAGTAACCCCAAAAAACATCAAAATTAGTCTAATTTGCACAATTTACGTACGAGAAAAAAACCCGTATTATATGTGATGTATCCCATGGTACTAAACATTCATACAAAAAATTATTCAAATCAGAGCTTTCATATGGAAGTTCTGTACAAAAAACAGATTTCTGCATCGTCGGTACAAAATGGCGGCTGGCAGCCATCTTGAATTTCGGACCGCACCCAAAAACACTCGTTCTCGTCCCATGGTCATAACAAAGGTACCCAAGAAGTTTCGTAAAGATCGGTTCATAAATACGGCCTCTAGCCCGAGCCATAGCAGCTTGGCACTTACAGCTCTGAAAGTAACACTAAATAAATCAAAGTCAGTCTAATTTGCATAATTTACGCACGAGAAAAAAACCCGTATTATATGTGATGTATCCCATGGTACTAAACATTTATACAAAACTTTATTCAAATCAGAACTTTCATACAGAAGTTCTGTACAAAAAACTGATTTTTGCATCATCGGTACAAAATGGCCACTGGCAGCCATCTTGAATTTCGGACCACACCTAAAAGCACTCGTTCCTGTCCCAGGGTCATAACAAAGGTACACAAGAAGTTTCGTAAAGATCGGTTTATAAATACGACCTCTAGCCCGAGCCATAGCCAATTGTTGACGTACGGACAGACGGACAGACGGACGACGGGCCATGACAATAGCTCAAATTTGACTTCGTCAAAGTTGAGCTAAAAATTGCAATGAGTAGTATGGAGGGATCAACAAAATGAACATAATGATCCCTACACCAACGACGGAAGAGCCTCCACTTTAGCCGCATAGAATAGCGAAGAAGAGGATCTCCTATAGTAAGAAATCGCGTCCAAAGCTCGTCCAGTACAATGCTTACAATGCAATACGGACCACACAACGGAATACATGAAGGTTGCGACCTTGCGGGTTGTGATAAAGATGACACGATTTACGAAGTGAAAAAAGATCCTCACATAGAGGAAGATTTCACGTTAAGACCCACAGTAGACAAGAGAGTAAATTACCCATGATCTCTGTGAAGAGAGAGATGCTATCAACAGAAATGTATTGTGGTTGTTTATCTTAGCAATACCTGCTGAAACAACAGCGCCGGAGGATACGCGTATCCTATCATTCCGTCCTATAGATCAATAGAGCGTTAACAACATTAGCTCAGAGATCTGGACAAGCCAACACATACGTCTGCAATTGATTATTAAGCTGTGTCGTAAATAAATCATCATTGAGCGCTCCCATAGATAGCAAATCTGATTGAATACTTGTTTGTTGAGAGTCCATTCTGACACCAACAAGCGATCCGTAAGTGAACGGGAGTCCGGTAAAACAATCAGACGACCCGGAATATGACGGACCAAAACAGAACTTGGTATACTATAACCAACAGACGGATTCTTTCCATTAAATTGAATAACGGAAACGAAAGAGTGCCTCCCTGGTTCCGGAGATACGCCACTACTGTCGAATTAAAGGACAGGATTTGGGCATGCGTTTCTGAATAATGTTCATGCAATGACATAAAGCAAGCCTAAAAAATATTATTCCGCGGAAGAAAACTGGATGCTAAGAGACTGCGGAACCCAAAGACCCTGGCACTTCGAATCCGTAGGGATCAAAATTATATCCCAATCTGTTTGACTGGCAACCGTCATAACAGCCACACTCGGGTCCGGCAACTGCGGTGGCACTCTCTGAGTCAACCCCCGAATGTTTGCCCCAGTCTGAATCTCTTGTAACACTAGACAAGAGAACGTTCCAACATTGAAGATGGAAAAGACATAAACGGCAAAAAAGAATATTTCCAGTCTTTAACCACACTGTCTAGACGCATATGAACTCTCGGTATGCCCTGCTCTGCCAAAATAAACTATTCGTATAAATGATAAAACGGCAGAAATGAGCAACGCGGACAAGAAACTAAACTATGATGCTTGGTAGCAGGCTTGTATGTATATATAGCGTCGAAAAATAAAACACATGTTGTAATGACATTATTGGACTGCGTCGGTAAGTCAGGGACAATGTCCCTGAACCGAAAAATCCGAGTCCAATGACGCTATAAGTCTCTTATCCAAGATCGCAGCAATGAAGTCCGAAAAAAAAATCACTGGAAGATAATGCCAGAAGATATGAAAGGCAGCTTCCGATACTACTAAAGGGAAAACTCGAAATCTTTTGAATCCCTTTCGCCATCCTGTCGGACCCTATAAAGCATTCGGTCGTCCGTACCTGATGCAACCGCGGACCGCACCGACCCAGCGCCGTCGGATAATTCCTGATTCGACTAAGAAACTGTCAATTGCTGGGATGCTGCGAAACAACTGTGCTAACTCGGATAGCACGTCCGTCACTGCGGCCTGAGGAGAAGCGGTCCTACAATGCATTGCCGCTGGAAGCTCCGTGATCGTTACCCCGTGCATACTACCAATATGCGAGCGAACGGAGTGTATAGGCCTGGTGTCCCTTGGCTACCGGATGGCGCGACCTATTCACCGTGGAATCACTGAATGACGAAACTGATCGGATACTCGAGGTCACGTAGCCAATGTGCGGTCGTGTGCCCTGCTGTGAGGATGAGGAAGCATTAAGGACAGTCTCTCGGACTGTTAATATAACGGAGCGTCCCGACCGACAGACATATGCTCCGAATGTAAAATATCTAAAACACAACATGCGGTCCCCTATGTTGTTGGACGAGAGAGGGACCTCTCTCGCTCACAGCCCGGACGGACCTGGACAAGCCGGGAACCGGACTAACAGGCTTCCTCCGATCTGTCCTCAATCTGCCGTCACTGGGTGAGTACTAAAGTAATTAAAGTGCTCGCATCACCCAAATCTCCTTCCTAGACCGCAACGGACGAACCCGGCAGCCGAACCATTCGATGAATGTACGCTACACCGGGTGAGCTAGCGAATGTCACTCCGTAGGCGATAGACATATTCCATGAGCACTTATTGCCACTAGCTCTTCATTAACTATGACGACAGAGGCACACTTTTGAAAGACATCTTCGTAACTTTGCGAACAAGAAACCAGAAATGCTTGGTTATAGCAAGCATAAAATAATAATATATATAGCGTCGTTCAATAATTCGAAAGTTTGTGTGACATTATTGGACTATGTCGGAACTGAGGGACGATGTCCCTGAACCGAACCAAAAATTTCTAAGTCCACCGACACTATCAGTTTCTTATCCGGCATCGCAGCATTCTGGTCCGACGAAAGAAGCTGTAGAAGACCAAGTCAGATGACATACACAACAGCATATGTTGTTCCGAAAGGGAAAGCTCGAAATCCTCCAAATCCCTTTCGGTATCCCGTCGAACCGGATGAAATTTTCGGACGTCCGTACCCGCTTCCGCGGAGCGTCCCGACCCAGCATCGTCGGATGAAAAATATGCGACAGATTCAGTTGATGCTGGGATGCTGCGATAAACTGTGCTATTTAGGAAAGCACGTCCGTTCCCGAGGCCTGTGCAGTAGCGGTCTTACGATGCATTGCCGCCGGAAGCTCCGTGAACGTTGACTCCCGCACACTTCCTATGCGAACGTCCGGAGTTTGCAGGCCTCGTGTCCCTGGCTACCGGATGGTGTGACCTGGTCGCCGATGAATCTCTGACTGGCGAAGCTGACTGGATATCCGTGGTCACGTAGCCAAGAGCGGTCGTGTGCGCAACTATGAGAATGAGGAAGCCTTATTGACAGTCTACTCCGGACTGACTATATGTCGGAGCGTCCCGAGCAACGGACGTATGCTCCGAATGCGAAACATTTTGTACCACAACATCTGGGGCCAGATGTTGTTGAACGAGAGAGGGGCCTCTCTCGCTTGCCGTCCGGACGGACCGGAACGAGCTATGAACCGGACTAAAAGGCTTCCTCCGTTCTCCCTCCGATCCGCCGTCACTGGGTGTGCATTAGGTTGATTTATAGTGCTCGCATCACCCCAAAATTCCTTCAAGACCGCAACGGACGAACCCGGCTGCCGAACCATTCGGTGAATGGACGCTACACCGGGCGAGCTAGCGGACGTCAAAGGCCGTCGAACCTACTAGGGTCCTCTTAGGCAATTGGCGTATTTATATGAGCACTTTTCCGCTAGCCCTTCATTAATTGTGACGACGGAGGCACACTGTTGGAAGACATCACAGATACATCACCCTAATCTTGATGGTCTGAAATAGAAATTGATAAAGTAGAGTGACCCTGCGGGGAAAGGACCGGAGCGTCCAATTCCCCCCTAACATACCGTGACATACGCTTCCCATATTGTCATCGAAATCATACGATACAGAACAGGAGTTAATGCGAGTACACTGACCACATATAGAATGATTATAAAGTCAGAGGAAGACTTCCTCTTATTACTATTGATCAAAATCCTTTCAATGTGAAAAGAAAACAAGTCCTGGTACTCGCACTAACCCCTGGCAATAAAATACATAATAATAATATGATCCATTAATATAGAAAAAATAATTGAAATCAAAATATTTTGAAAAAATATTTTTTCAGAACAGCCCAAGTTTCTGAAAAGTAACGTTGAGCCCCAATGGATCCCAAGCCTAAGTGTGGACAAAAATTTTAAAAATATTTTAAACAATTTATTCAACACTTACGAACAATAATAATGTATCTAGTTATGATTAAAATAACATCAAGATATTATTTTCCAGAAATCCCCCCCTCACACAGAGGGCTGTTGCAAATGTAAACAATGAATGTAAACACTAAAATAAGACTCCAGGCACCCAGGCCCGGAATCAGTTACCAAAAATACACTATCTGATGCAAAACAGAGACTTCCAGGGAAGAAACTGCAGAACATCAGATGGAAGATGCAGAACACAACGCCTAACCACCCGTAGGTGAAGACGTAAACATGGGGAAAAGAACAGAATTCATTCTGTTATTCAGCTAAAACTCCCAAGAAAATTTAGTAATAATAATTACAAAAACTATGCCAAAAGCATGGGAGAATAGCAAGGGGGGACTTAAAGGACAGGGAGAGAGGAAAACACTAAAAAATCAGTGTAACTAAATAATCAGAATGACAACAAAATGGCTGCTGCCTCGAAAATAGGTAACTTAACATAATTTCATTAAAAAATTTTAAATTACAGCCCTGATAATATTCTGTCACACATTTTTCCTCTCCTCCTTCTCTATCCTCCTTAGAATCACCATTTCACTAATATTTATGTGTCTGGCATCATTTAAACTGAGATTTACAAGCACAAAGATCAGTCAGATGTTAACTGATGAAGGGCCAAACTTAGAATGATTAATGGCGCCAATTTCGGAACGTCCTTGACACTGCGCATGCGCAGTAGAGGCGAAGTGTGGAGGGCCTTTCAGGACATGTTTTCTTTGGTTTTAGATGCAAATTTTGGGGATTGGGGGGCAAAATTTGTGTTTGGCCCTATATTTTAAGAGTTAGCACCAGCTATGTCTGGGTCATTGGTACAGTATAAAAATATGCGCATGTTCACTTAGTAGTGATGATGTCTGAAAAGTTTTATCCAAATTGATTGATAAATGTAGGAGGAGTTGCACACACAAGAATTTCATGTAGAAACCCATATTAAATCAAAGTTCAAGAGAGATAACCTGGTTAAAATTGTCGCAGATTAAAAAGTTTGGAATATGCACATGTTCACTTAGTAGAGATGATGTTTGAAAGGTTTCATCAAAATCGGTTCATTAATGTAGGAGGAGTTGCGCACACAAGAATTTGTTCGAACGGAAAGACATAATAAACCTAAGTCAAAGGGAGATAACCTGGTTAAAATTGTCGCAGATCAAAAATCTTGGAATATGCGCATGTTCACTTAGTAGTGATGATGTCTGAAAAGTTTTATCCAAATTGATTGATAAATGTAGGAGGAGTTGCGCACACAAGAATTTCATGTAGAAACCCATATTAAATCAAAGTTCAAGAGAGATAACCTGGTTAAAATTGTCGCAGATTAAAAAGTTTGGAATATGCACATGTTCACTTAGTAGAGATGATGTTTGAAAGGTTTCATCAAAATCGGTTCATTAATGTAGGAGGAGTTGCGCGCACAAGAATTTGTTTGGATGGAAAGACAAAATAAATCTAAGTCAAAGGGAGATAACCTGGTTAAAATTGTCGCAGATCAAAAATCTTGGAATATGCGCATGTTCACTTAGTAGTGATGATGTCTGAAAAGTTTTGTCCAAATTGATTGATAAATGTAGGAGGAGTTGCGCACACAAGAATTTCATGTCCGGAAAGACGTACGGACGGACGTACGGACGGACGGACGGACGTACGGACGGACGGACGGACGGACATACAGGGCGATTCCTATATAGCCCCCACTTCTTCGAAGCGGGGGTATAATGATAATAATCATCATATAACAGCATTATAAAAGCCATGATATGGAAATAGGGCGAATAAGTGACCTAAACAGAAACTTTAACATTATTGGACACGTACGCTGACGCCGATGCCGACCGATCGAGCCATGCCATAAGCTCACACAACTAAAGTTGGTGAGCTAAAAATGTGATTTCCCATAGGCTTTTCATGGTAACTATGAGCTGCAACTGTGGCCATGTTTGCAACATTACATGAGGATCATTGATAGAAGGTGTCCCAGTCCTCAATCATGTGAAGTTTCAAAACATTTAACTTTGTAGTTTCAGAGGGGAAGATTTTTGCAAAATCCATCAGTCAGAATCAGAGACTGTCTCTGGTGGCCATATTTTAGAGGGCCTCCTAGAGACCATTCCTGCAAAGTTTGGTTCATGTCGGCTCAGTAGTTCCAGAGAAGAAGATGAGGAGCATTTGTAGAGGACCTGCCATAGACTATCCCTACCAGGTTTAGTTCACATCAGCTCAGTAGTTCCAGAGAAGAAGATGAAAATGTGATTTCCCATAGGGATAGTAACTGTAAGCCGCAATTGTGGCAATGGTTGCAACACGATCAACATTAAATGAGGATTGTTTGTAGAGGGTGTCTCAGTCGTCATTCATGCAAAGTCTTCAAAACATTTGGCCCTGTGGTTTCAGATAAGATTTTTCAAAATCCACCAATCGGAATCAAAAAAGACTTCTGGCAGCCATGTTTTTCAATACACGGTAACAAAAATGAGGAGCATTGTAGAAGACCTCCCATAGACGATTCCTGCCAGGTTTGGTTCATGTCGGCTTAGAAGTACCAGAGAAGAAAATGAAAATGTGATTTCCAATAGGGTTTCTATAGTAACTATAAGCCGCAATTGTGGCCATGGTTGCAACACGATCAACATTAAATGAGGATCGTTGGTGGAGGGGGTCCCAATCATTAACCATGCAAAGTTTTAAAACATTCGGCCCTGTGGTTTCAATGGAGAAGATTTTTCAAAATCCACCAATCAGAATCAAAGAATTTCAAACGCATGGGAACAAAATGAGGATCGTTTGTAAAAGACCTCCCATAGACTATCCTTGTCAGGTTTGTTTTCATGTCGGCTGAGTAGTTCCAGAGAAGATGAAAATGTGATTTCTCATAGGGTTTCTATAGTAACTATAAGCCACAATTGTGGCCATGTTTACAACCCGATCAACATTAAATGAGGGTCGTCAGTAGAGAGGGTCCCAGCCATCATTTATGTGAAGTATCAAAACATTTGGCCTGGAGGTTTCAGGAGGAGATTTTTTAAAATCCACCAATCAGAATCAAAGAACGACTCTGGCGGCCATGTTTTTCAACCCATGGGAACAAAATGAGAGATCGTTTGTAGAAGACCTTCCATAGACCATTCCTGCCAAGTTTGATTCACTTCGGCTCAGTAGTTCCAGAGAAGAAGATGAAAATGTGATTTCCCACAGGGTTTCTGTTGTAAGTGTAAGCTGCAATTACGGCCATGTTTGCAACCCAATCAACATTAAATGAGGATCATTGGTAGAGGGGGTCCCAGTCATCATTTATAAGAAGTTTCGAAACATTTGGCCTGGCAGTTTCAGAGGAGAAGATTTTTGAAAATCCACCAACTAGAATCAAAGAATGCCTCTGGAAGACATGTTTTTCATCCGACAAAATGAGGATTGTTTGTGGAGGACCTCCCATAGACCATTCCTGCCAGTTTGGTTCACATCAGCTCAGCAGTTACAGAGAAGAAAATGAAAATGTGAAAAGTTTATGGACGACGGACGCCAAGTGATGAGAAAAGCTCACATGGCCTTTTAGGACAGGCGAGCTAAAAATTGGGGGGCTCATTACACTTAATTAGCATAATCATTCATACTAAGAATATGGAATTACTTGGATATGGTTCCTTATTTAAGATATGTCTTCACTATTATTGTATTGAGAGACATACATGTAATTCCTTTTAAATTTATTTTCCCTTCACCTTGGAATGCAGGCTTAGGAGCTATATTTGGCCTGCTAAATCTTAAGTCCTAGGCCCTCTGCCTTTTTACGATTCAGCTAGTCTGAGCCATTGGTTGTCATATAAAATATGATAAATTTTAAGTAATTTGTATATTTTTTATTAGAGACTGGCGGTTGTGATTTTATCACTTCGGTTTTGGTTTTTTGGGGGGGTGAAGACCCAGGTTTCGGTTTCGTTCTTTTTCTACTTTATGCATTCTCAACTAATTTGGGGAATTTGGAAGTGGAGAACCAGTGAACTCTTGTTCAAGTTTGAAGTGATATTTATTTATTTATTGATGTTTAAGGTCACATAATTATGCACAATGGCTAATCATGACCGTGACAGTTTTACGGGTGGAGGAAGCCGGAGTACCCGGAGAGAACCACCAAGCAACGACGAGCAGCTGCCAGCTCCCCAACATCGTAACTCCGCACTGCAGCACAAGCAGGGTTAGATTGGTTGAAGACATGCGTACCATCGACGTGCAGTACGCCTTAGTACACGGCATCATCGTGCCCCCACACGGGCAATGGGGATGAAGTGTCTTGCCCAAGGACACAACGCGGTTGCCGCAAGTTTGAAGTGATAGTCTAAGAATGTTTTTTCCAGGTGAACTTGAATTCATTCAGGTTCATAATTCAAAATTGTTATTGGAGGATATCAGAAAATCAAATTTAAGCACCTTTAGGCCTCTGACCATGATTTTCAAGGACTGTTATAAGCTTGATGAGATTCGGAGACAGGAAAATTTTAACAAATCATTTACATTACTGTAACCATTACTTCATAGGTGTCTATCAGGGGTCAGCCTGGCAGCTGATTTTAGCAGGAAGTGACTTCTCCCTGGAGAGACTTTACGGAGAAGACAGAAAACAAGAGGCCCCAAGGGGCCTGAGGGTGCTCACCTGACATGATAGCCTAAATATCAACGCATCTGCTCCTCCTAAGAAAAGCTTATACCAAATATCCAAAGATTCTGACCAGTGGATCTAAAAAAAAAAGATTTTTAAAGAATATTCCTCATATTGAACTAAGTTATAATTCGGGCTCCCACAGGGAACCCATATATAAACCCAGGGACTTGGCTTTAACAAACTTGAATCTCACCCCCCTAAGGATGCTGCATACCAAATATCAAAACATTCCGACTGCTGGATCTGAAGAAGATTTTTAAAGAAAATTCCCTCATTTTGAACTAAGTTATCATTTGGGCTCCCACAGTGAGTCCAAATATGGACCTAGGGACATGGCTTGAACAAACTTGAATCTCACTCCCCTAAGGATGCTGCATACCAAATATCAAAACATTCCGACTGCTGGATCTGAAGAAGATTTTTAAAGAAAATTCCTCATTTTGAACTAAGTTATAATTTGGGCTACAACAGTGAGCCCAAATATGAACCCAGGGACTTGGCTTGAACAAACTTGAATCTGCCCCCCACTCCCCCCCCCACCCCCCCCCCCCCCCCCCACCCCTAAGCATGGTGCATACCCAATATCAAAAGATTCTGCCCGCTGGATCTTGAGAGAAGATTTTCAAAGAAATTTGCCTGAAATGCACAAGTTCAAATTTGGGCTCCTAAACTGAACCCAAATATAAACCCAGGGGGCCAATTTGAACAAACTTGAATCAGATCCACCCCACAATGTTGTATACCAAATATCAAAAGATTCTGCCTGCTGGATCTGGAGAAGAAGATTTTTGAAGAAATTTGCCTGAAATGCACTAAGTTCGAATTCGGGCTTCTATAGTGAACCCAAATATGAATCCAGGGGGCCGATTTGAACAAACTGGAATCAGATTTACCCCACAATGTTGCATACCAAATATGAAAAAGATTCTGAATGCTGGATCTGGAGAAGAAGATTTTTGAAGAAATTTGCCTGAAATGCACTAAGTTCGAATTCGGGCTCCTATAGTGAGCCCAAATATGAATTCAGGGCGCCAATTTGAACAAACTTGAATCAGATCCACCCCACAATGTTGCATACCAAATATGAAAAGATTCTGCCTGCTGGATCTGGAGAACATGATTTTGCCTGAAATGCACTAAGTTCGAATTCGAGCTTCTATAGTGAGCCCAAATACGAATCTAGGGAGTCGATTTGAACAAACTTGAATCAGATCCACCACACAATGTTGCATACCAAATATGAAAAGATTCTGCCTGCTGGATCTGGAGAACATGATTTTTGAATAAATTTGCCTGAAATGCACTAACTTCGAATTCGAGCTTCTATAGTGAGCCCAAATACGAATCTAGGGAGTCGATTTGAACAAACTTGAATCAGATCCACCACACAATGTTGCATACCAAATATCAAAAGATTCTGCCTGCTGGATCTGGAGAAGATGATTTTTTAAGAAATTTGCCTGAAATGCACTAAGTTCGAATTCGGGCTTCTATAGTGAGCCTAAATATGAATCCAGGGGGCCGATTTGAATAAACTTGAATCAGATCCACCCCACAATGTTGCATACCAAATATCAAAAGATTCTGCCTGCTGGATCTGGAGAAGAAGATTTTTGAATAAATTTGCCTGAAATGCACTAAGTTCGAATTCGAGCTTCTATAGTGAGCCCAAATATGAATCTAGGGAGCCGATTTGAACAAACTTGAATCAGATCCACCCCACAATGTTCCATACCAAATATCAAAAGATTCTGCCTGCTGGATCTGGAGAAGAAGATTTTTGAATAAATTTGCCTGAAATGCACTAAGTTCGAATTCGAGCTTCTATAGTGAGCCCAAATATGAATCTAGGGAGCCGATTTGAACAAACTTGAATCAGATCCACCCCACAATGTTCCATACCAAATATCAAAAAGATTCTGCCTGCTGGATCTGGAGAAGATTTTTTATAATGTTTTTCCCATTGCCTGCAGTGTTAAAAAGTGCTGACTCAGCACTTTTCCAAAGTCCTGAAAAAAGTACGTTGTGATCAAACCGATAGGGAATTTTTTTAACCATTCTATTCTACTGGATAAAAGTAAGCTTTATACAAAATAAGAATTCTCTGTGCCGTGTAGTTTTGGAGATATGGCAATTTTAAGGTTTTTCCTATTTTTAGCTCCTGAGGTTCCCACGAGGCAATGAGAAATTTTTTTTTTTGCATCAATCAACTGCTTATGACCCATTATCATCTCATATCAAATTTGGTTCAAATCGACCTCACGGTTCAGAAAATAGAAATTTTAGGCGTGGCCAAAATTTTTTGCCCCTCCCAGAACGAAGGCAAATAATGCCCGACAAACTTCTCTTGAACAAATTTGATTCTAAACCTCAAAAGGACTCTGTATATGTATGGTGGTTCATTAGAAAAAGATTTTCAAAACACTTGGCCATTTTTTCCCCACACCACTGCTCAATATGAGCCGAAACCTAATTTGGATCAAAATCAAAATGCCCCTATATAACCACTACTTACATGAAATTTAATTAAAATGTGGGCAGTGGTTTAGGAGAAAGAGGCTCAAACACCACCTTCACGCAGGACAACGGACGACGGACGAAGAGTGATAAGAAAAGCTCACCCTGACTTTCAGTCAGGTGAGCTAAAAAAATAAATTTCCGGCTTTTGGTCCAAAATTTCTAAGTCCGAAATGGGACTCCAAATTTTCAGCCTAAATATGAACCCAGGGACTTGACTTGAACAAACTTGAATCTCATCCCCCTAAGCATGCTGCATACCAAATATCAAAAGATTCTTATTGGTAGATCTGAAGAAGAAGATTTTTAAAGAATATTCCTCATACTGCACTAATTTAAACATTTGGGCTCCCATAGAGAGCCCAAATATGGACCCAGGGAACTGATTTCAATAAACATGTGAAACAATCTTCCAAAGATGTTATATATGAAATTTGAAAGCTTTTGGAGCAGTGGTTTGGGAGAAAAGTAGTCTTAAATGTTTTACCTATTACCCACAGTGTTAAAAAATGCTGACTCAGAACTTTTTCAAAGTCCCAAAAAAGTACTCCATGATAAAACCGATAGCAATTTTTTTTACCATTCCATTCTCTTGGTCCTAAGGAAGCTTCACACTAAATAAAAATTATCAGTGCCGTACAGTTTTGGAGATATGAGCGTTTTAAATTTTTTCTTTTTTTAGCTCCTGTGGTTCCCATGGGGCAATGGGAAAATGTTTTTTGGCATAAATAAACTACTTATGTCTCAATAAAATCTCATCTCAAATTTGGTTCAAATCAGCCTCTCGGTTTGGAAAGTTAAAAAATTTATAGTAATTTATATATTTTTTATACTTACCAATGACCCAGACATAGCTGGTGCTAACTCTTAAAATATAGGGCCAAACACAAATTTTGCCCCCCAATCCCCAAAATTTGCATCTAAAACTTAAGAAAACATGTCCTGAAAGGCCCTCCACACTTCGCCCCCACTGCGCATGCGCAGTGTCAAGGACGTTCCGAAATTGGCGCCATTAATCATTCTAATAACCAGTGCCTGGTAAGCGCTATGTACTCAGCGGGGAGGCAAGAGTTCCCAACTCCTGGGAGGGCCATCCCCGTCTGGGTCATTGGTAAGTATAAAAAATATATAAATTACTATAAATTTTTTAACATTTTTATACTGTACCAATGACCCAGACATAGCTGAATAGTAAAAAGGCTGGAGGGCCAAGGACATAGAGCAAAATGGAATACGCTCAATAAAATAAAATAGAGTCATCCCCTGTAGGGAAAAAGAAGTAATAGGCCTTACATGTATCTTTCTTATTTATGATAAATTAGAAAGATACAACACCTTCCAAAATTGAGCTTCATACATCCATGTACTCTATTAATATCCAATATAATCCTTATACTAATAATTTTTAAAGTAAGCCAATAAATAAAGTAAGTCTAGAGAATAGAGACTCTTATACTCCTAAAAGTGTCTGAGGATTGCATAATCATGTCCGTTGACATAAGCAATATTCAAAAGCTATACTTTAAAAACTAAGACTTGAATGAATTTTAAAAACCTAAACTTCTCACTAAACAACCATCCCAATAACAGCTCAGAATTACTAACTCCGGAGGAGGTATCCCCTTGTTTTCATAGTAAAACAGGTGACCCAAGGGAACACCCCCCCCCCCCCCCCTTTCTTGCCCTGGGTCAAATAGCCCAGAGCGAAGAGGGCAGCCGAACGGAGACACTGCCGAAACAGACAGCCTACCTAACTATAGTAGCAACTGTTAAGTGAATGACATTCTGAGCAGTAGATAATAGACCTAACAATAGAGGCCTCCAGAAATGGACTCGATATTTCTGAGATAAAATTCATGAATGTGGATGGCTGAGCGCAATGAGCGGCCTTCAAAAATCTATAATAGCGACACTATTAATGTAAGCCCAAAAAGTAGAAGAACTCTTACTTCATGAGCCGAAATCTAAAGCACAACTGCTAAGTCAATGATATACCATAAGCAGTACCGATAGTTAATAGAATCCATTAACAATAAAATGGAGCGTAACGTCCTTCTACTAGACATCAAAGACAGAAGAAGCTTACGCCCATAGTAATAAACAGATATCTGTTTATAAATACATAAACTGTACCCGGAAAGAGTAAAGGCCTATGCCCATACGAAGACGGAAGGACCTTAAAATAATAGGTTCCGGATAATAGGAGCCTAATTCTTATGCAACAATCCAACCTAAATAGTAACGGAAGTATTGATTCCGAAACTATGAAAGTGAAAATCATCCATCGATAGTGCAAGAAACTCACTGACTCTACAGTAAAAGAGAAACCAACAGAATTACTGTCTAAAAGGTCAGAATTTGAAAACTACTGTTTCCAGAGGCTCAAATGATTACTTAGCTAAATAAGAACCGAAGTTAAAATCCGTATAGGAATTTAATTTAAAGATTCTAAGTCTATTTATCAAAAAGTTACTAACTGACTTAGATAAAGAAACAAAAGACTCAATTGTAAACTATCGTAGAGTGCATAGGTATGAGGTAACATAAACCTATAACCTAAATAATAACAGGCTGCAGTAGATCTTGTGAAACAAGTATACTAAAAAATATCAATGAGTAGTATGGAGGGATCAACAATATGAACATAATGATCCCTACACCACGACGGAAGAGCCTCCACTTTAGCCGCATAGAATAGCGAAGAAGAGGATCTCCTATAGTAAGAAATCGCGTCCAAAGCTCGCCCAGTACAGTGCTTACAAAGCAATACGGACCACACAACGGAATACATGAAGGTTGCGACCTTGCTGGTTGTGATAAAGATGACACGATTTACCCAGTGAAAAAGATCCTCACATAGAGGAAGATTTCACGTTAAGACCCACAGTAGACAAGAGAGTAAATTACTCATGATCTCTGTGAAGATAGAGATGCTATCAACAGAAATGTATTGTGGTTGTTTATGTTAGCAATACCTGCTAAAACAACAGCGCCGGAGGATACGCGTATCCTATCATTCCGTCCTATAGATCAATAGAGCGTTAACAATATTAGCTCAGAGATCTGGACAAGCCAACACATACGTCTGCAATTGATTAGCAAGCTGTGTCATAAATAAATCATCATTGGGCGCTCCCATAGATAGCAAATCTGATTGAATACTTGTTTGTTGAGAGTCCATTCTGACAGCAACAAGCGACCCGTAAGAGAACGGGAGTCCGATAAAACAATCAGACGACCCGGAATATGACGGACCAAAACAGAACTTGGTGTACTATAACCAACAGACGGATTCTTCCATTAAATTGAATAACGGAAACGAAAGAGTGCCTCCCTGGTTCCGGAGATACGCCACTACTGTCGAATTAAAGGACAGGAATTTGGGCATGCGTTTCTGAATAATGTTCATGCAATGACATAAAGCAAGCCTAAAAAAACATTATTCCGCGGAAGAAAACTGATTGCTAAAAGACTGCGGAACCCAAAGACCCTGGCACTTCGAATCCGTAGGGATCAGTATTATATCCCAATCTGTTTGACTGGCAACCGTCATAACAGCCACACTCAGGTCCGGCAACTGCGGCGGCACTCTCTGAGTCAACCACCGAATGTTTGCCCCAGTCTGAATCTCTTGTAACACTAGATAGACAAGAGAACGTGTAAATCGAGCAATTCATGGATTGCCGAAAAGTTGCCGTCGAAGAGAAGCTCCTCCGAGAACGAAGCGACTCTGAGAGAGTTCTTAACCTTACTATCCACGCGTGTGGATGTAGCTAGGGCTGCGTCACGTCTAACTAACTCCAATCAGCCACTGAAGGGCGGAGTTATACGTGAACAAACTACTGCCCTCAAAAGAAATTACATTGAGAATAATATCCCGTAAATCTTTTCTTGAAGACGTAATGATAACGCCTCAGTAAGGCGGATTACGTATAATAAAGCGTCTAAGTTAAGTCTACTATACATAATGTCGTTCCCAACATTGAAATTGGAAAAGACATAAACGGCGAAAAAGAATATATGCAGTCTTTAATCACACCGTCTAGACGCATATGAACTCTCGGTATGCCCTGCTCTGCCAAAATAAACTATTTGTATAAATGATAAAATGGCAGAAATGAGCAACGCGGACAAGAAACTAAACTATCATGCTTAGTAGCAGGCTTGTATATATATATATATAGCGTCGAAAAATAAAACACATGTTGTAATGACAATATTGGACTGCGTCGGTAAGTCAGGGACAATGTCCCTGAACCGATCGAAAAATCCGAGTCCAATGACGCTATAAGTCTCTTATCCAAGATCGCAGCAATGAAGTCCGAAATAATAATCACTGGAAGATAATGCCAGAAGATATGAAAGGCATCTTCCGATACTACTAAAGGGAAAACTCGAAATCTTTCGAATCCCTTTCGCCATCCTGTCGGACCCTATAAAGCGTTCGGTCGTCCGTACCTGATGCAACCGCGGACCGCACCGACCCAGCGCCATCGGATAATTCCTGATTCGACCGAGAAACAGTCAATTGCTGGGATGCTGCGAAACAACTGTGCTAACTCGGATAGCACGTCCGTCACTGAGGCCTGAGGAGAAGCGGTCTTACGATGCATTGCCGCTGGAAGCTCCGTGATCGTTACCCCGTGCATACTACCAATATGCGAGCGAACGGAGTGTATAGGCCTCGTGTCCCTTGGCTACCGGATGGCGCGACCTATTCGCCGTGGAATCACTGAATGCCGAAACTGATCGGAAACTCGAGGTCACGTAGCCAATGTGCGGTCGTGTGCCCTGCTGTGAGGATGAGGAAGCATTAAAGACAGTCTCTCGGACTGTCAATATAACGGAGCGTCCCGACCGACGGACATATGCTCCGAATGTAAAATATCTGAACCACAACATGCGGTCTCCTATGTTATTGGACGAGAGAGGGACCTCTCTCGCTCACAGCCCGGATGGACCTGGACAAGCCAGGAACCGGACTAACAGGCTTCCTCCGATCTGTCCTCAATCTGCCGTCACTGGGTGAGTACTAAAGTAATTAAAGTGCTCGCATCACCCAAAACTCCTTCCTAGACCGCAACGGACGAACCCAGCAGCCGAACCATTCGATGAATGTACGCTACACCGGGTGAGCTAGCGAATGTCACTCCGTAGGCGATAGACATATTCCATGAGCACTTATTGCCGCTAACTCTTCATTAACTATGACGACAGAGGCACACTTTTGAAAGACATCTCCATAACTCTTCGAACAAGAAACCAGAAATGCTTGGTTAGCAAGCATAAAATAATAATATATATAGCGTCGTTCAATAATTCTAAAGTTTGTGTGACATTATTGGACTATGTCGGAACTGAGGGACGATGTCCCTGAACCGAACCAAAAATTTCTAAGTCCACCGACGCTATCAGTTTCTTATCCGGCATCGCAGCATTCTGGTCCGACGAAAGAAGCTGTAGAAGACCAAGTCAGATGACATACACAACAGCATATGTTGTTCCGAAAGGGAAAGCTCGAAATCCTCCGAATCCCTTTCGGTATCCCGTCGGACCGGATGAAACTTTCGGACGTCCGTACCCGCTTCCGTGGAGCGTCCCGACCCAGCGTCGTCGGATAAAATATATGCGACAGATTCAGTTGATGCTGGGATGCTGCGATAAACTGTGCTATTAAGGAAAGCACGTCCGTTCCCGAGGCCTGTGCAGTAGCGGTCTTACGATGCATTGCCGCCGGAAGCTCCGTGTACGTTGACTCCCGCACACTTCCTATGCGAACGTCCGGAGTCTGCAGGCCTCGTGTCCCTGGCTACCGGATGGTGTGACCTGGTCGCCGAAGAATCCTTGATCGGCGAAGCTGGTAATATATCGGCGGTCACGTAGCCAAGGTGCGGTCGTGTGCGCTGACGAGAAGAGGAAGCCTTAGCAGTCTCAGCGGACTGCCTATACAACGGAGCGTCCCGAGCGAAGGACGTATGCTCCGCTTACGACACATTTGTACCACAACATCTGGGGCCAGATGTTGTTGAACGAGAGAGGGGCCTCTCTCGCTTGCCGTCCGGATGGACCGGAACGAGCTATGAATCGGACTAAAAGGCTTCCTGCGTTCTCCCTCCGATCCGCCGTCACTGGGTGTGCATTAGGTTAATTTATAGTGCTCGCATCACCCCAAAATTCCTTCTAGACCGCAACGGACGAACCCGGCTGCCGAACCATTCGGTGAATGGACGCTACACCGGGCGAGCTAGCGGACGTCAAAGGCCGTCGAACCTACTAGGGTCCTCTTAGGCAATTGGCGTATTTGCATGAGCACTTTTCCGCTAGCCCTTCATTAATTGTGACGACGGAGGCACACTGTTGGAAGACATCACAGATACATCACCCTAATCTTGATCGTCTGAAATAGAAATTGATAAAGTAGAGTGACCCTGCGGGGAAAGGACCGGAGTGTCCAAATCCCCAACAACATACCGTGACATACGCTTCCCATATTGTCATCAAAATCATACAATACAGAACAGGAGTTAATGCAAGTACACTGACCACATAGAGAATGATAATAAAGTCAGAGGAAGACTTCCTCTTAAAACAATTGATCAATATCCTTTCAATGTGAAAAGAAAACAAGTCCTGGTACTCGCACTAACCCCTGGCAATCAAAAAACATAATAATAATATGATCCATTAATATAGAAAAAATAATTGAAATCAAAATATTTTGAAAAAATATTTTTTCAGAACAGCCCAAGTTTCTGAAAAGTAACATTGAGCCCCAATGGATCCCAAGCCTAAGTGTGGACAAAAATTTTTAAAATATTTTAAACAATTTATTCAACACTTACGAACAATAATAATGTATCTAGTTATGATTAAAATAACATCAAGATATTATTTTTTAGAAATCCCCCCCCTCACACAGAGGGCTGTTGTAAAAACAATGAGTGTAAAAACACTAAAATAAGACTCCAGGCACCCAGGCCCGAAATCAGTTACCAAAAATACACTATCTGATGCAAAACAGAGACTTCCAGGGAAGAAACTGCAGAACATCTGATGGTAGATGCAGAACACAACGCCTAACCACCCGTAGGTGAAGACGTAAACATGGGGAAAGAACAGAATTCATTCTGTTATTCAGCTAAAACTCCCAAGAAAATTTAGTAATAATAATTACAAAAACTATGCCAAAAGCATGGGAGAATAGCAAGGGGGAACTTAAAGGACAGGGAGAGAGGAAAACACTTAAAAAAACAGTGTAACTAAATAATCAGAATGACAACAAAATGGCTGCTGCCTTGAAAATAGGTAACTTAACATAATTTCATTAAAAAATTTTAAGTTACAGCCCTGATAATATTCTGTCACACATTCTTTTCCTCTCCTCCTTCTCTATCCTCCTTAGAATCACCATTTCACTAATATTTATGTGTCTGGCATCATTTAAACTGAGATTTATAAGCACAAAGATCAGTCAGATGTTAACTGATGAAGGGCCAAACTTAGAATGATTAATGGCGCCAATTTCGGAACGTCCTTGACACTGCGCATGCGCAGTGGGGGCGAAGTGTGGAGGGCCTTTCAGGACATGTTTTCTTTAGTTTTGGATGCAAATTTTGGGGATTGGGGGGCAAAATTTGTGTTTGGCCCTATATTTTAAGAGTTAGCACCAGCTATGTCTGGGTCATTGGTACAGTATAAAAATATAGAAAATTTGGGTGTGGCAAAAATTCTTGCCCCTCCTATAATGATGGCAAATATAGCCCGTAGAACTTCTCTTGAACAAATCTGAGTCTACACCCCAAAAGGAAGCTGCACACCTAATATCAAGTCTCTGCTACTGCTGGTTCATGAGAAGAAGATTTTTTAAGATTTAGGCCCACTTTTTGGGTGTGGCCCTACCAAGGGGCGGGTCAACTTGATTTGAACAAATTTGAATTGACATGTGATAGGGAACATGCACACCAGATTTGGTTCAATTTGGTTGAGTAGTTTGTGAGAAGAAGTTGATAATGTAAAGTTAACGCCGGACGCCGGATGGACAGACAACGGACGACAGATGGAAAGTGATTAGTAAAGCTCCCCTTGAGCTTCATTCAGGTGAGCTAAAAATATCATAACCAATGATCGGTTGCACCAACCGACCAATGATCGATTATTAAATCAATTAATAATGGCTTCCATAACGTGAATCGCAAAACCTGATCCATGTTTTAAATCTTAACCTTTTTTTTATTTCTATGTCATGTACTCTCATTCTACTAATAAACTTTCAAGTTGGAGGCACGGTGGCTCAGTAGGTAGAGGAACAGACTGCAAGCCGAGAGGTCCTCAGTTTGAATTCCACCTGCGGTAACCGTGTTGTGTCCTTGGGCAAGACACTTCGCCCCCATTGCCCACATGAGGGCAGAGTGAAGTTGTGTACTAAGGCGTACTGCACGTCAATAGTGCACTGTCTTCAACCTATGCTAACCCTGCTTCTGTGCAGTTAGTATGTTGGGGAGCTGACAGTTGCTCGCTGTTGCTCGGAGGTTCTCTCCGGTAACTCCGGCTTCCTCCACCTGTGCAACTGTCGAGGTCAAGATTAGCCGTTGTGCAGAAATATGTGACCTTAAACACCAATAAATAAATAAATAAATAAATAAATAAATAAATAATATAACTTGTAAGTTTGTAACATTTTGTATATTATTTGGCCCATTAGTTTCAAGTATTTTTATTGTGTAGGGTAGGGTAAGTGTAAAAGTTGCTTAAAAATTAAATTGCCTCCCCCCACCCCCATGCCTCTTTAATTTTGTTTCTTTATGTTAATTCAAAATAAAATAAAATGGCATTATTAAATACATTAAGACGCCTTTTATTGCTCAAAAATCTCCTGGAATCTCAGCTCAACTCAAAATCCCCTGTGGCCGAAAAGCTCCAGGTCGAAATGGTTGGGCCAAAAAGTGCAGGACCAAAAAGCAAGAATTTTCTGACTGTTGATAGTCACCATTCAAAGTATAAACTCAACGACAGTGTCTGCATATCGCTTTCGACATGTCCAGGTTTTGTTTTGTTGGCAGCCCATTTTCTTTTCTATGAAAGCCAAAGTGGGTCCATATGACAGCTCTCCTTTTGTTCCCTGGATAATCGTATAATCTATCCAAAATTTTATCGGCATCCAGGCTTGAAAATTTCAGGAGAGCGATTTTTTAGCTCTCCTTACTGCCCTCCTGAGAGAATTAAGGAGAGCGAAAATTTGCCCTGCTATATATTTTGGTCTGGGATGATTGAGATCACATGTATTATGATCACATTAAATTTTTGTTGTAAAGCAAAAATGTAATTTAACTTCGAAGTCACATAACATCACGTAATTTCATTTTGAAAGTGTTTAGTGGTAAAAGGTAATGGCTGCAACTGTGTTTGGGTATGTACTTTGTATATACATGTACCCAAACACAGCTGCAATCATTTGAAGCAAACTGGGTCACAGCAATATTTTTTTTCTGTCAGTTTCAACAACTGACATCACAGTTTGAAGGATAATTATTCAAGGAATATTGACACTATAATATACTGCCATTACTACTAACCTGTCACTTGAAGCACGAAGCACATGCACCAGGATGTGACTGTAGATTCAAGCAGACCTGTTGTCCAAGAAAGTCATATGCCTACCACTAGTACTACCACCTTCAACCCCCCCCCCCCCCCCCCCCAACTTGGGCACACACACAGGTCTTGTCGTGTGTTCGGTTGTTGAGTGAGACATCTAGATGTCTAAGAGATTTCGCTTTACCTTAGTAAAGTTAATAAAATCACTGATGTAATAGTCTGTTGGTTTCAGTTTCAATGAGTTCATTCAACTGGATACTTAAAATGCTGTGGGTCTTGTTTTGGCAAATGGCGCACGTGTTCGTATTATCCTAAGAGTTAAATAAACAATAATTTTTGAATGTTGATTGAAAAATGCTGCCCACCCCCCCCCCCCCTCCACTGCAGAGAGGTTACAAATAGGCCATAGACCTACATGACTTTAAAGGACCCCCCCCCCCCCCCCATCCCCCTAGCACCAGCCATACTGCTTGTATTTCCAGGTGATCTGTTCACAAGGGTACTGTCAGACACTTTGGTTTGGGATAAATTCTTCTGAAGCTAAGCGAGTTTTCGTAATTCTGGTTTGTTTAACTTGTCTTAGTTTGCTCTTCAACTTTTCCGAACAGTCTTGTCGTCACCATGAGTAAAGCATATCTTGTAACATTATCAGTAAACAACAGGGATGAGAAAGGCAAGCAACAAAATTTCCTGAAAATTCCCTTTAATCAGGTAAGTTTTTTTTAAACCTAAGAACACAGAGTGAATCTGTTGGTTTAGAAATACTTAACTTCTTTAAAGTTTCAGCTTTTGAGCCATAAATTCGGCGAAATCAGCGAATTTGCCGAAAAGTCCCATCCCTGTAAACAAAGAAAGCAGCCAGAAAAAATGAGTTGTTTTCTTCTTATTTTAATTTTTTATCCCAAACTGATTTTTCTCCGGATTAGGTCTTTTCAATCACTTAATCACTGATGATAAAAGAACATAAGACCCATGGAAATATAAATTTTACACCCAATTGTTGTTAAGTACCGGGGTAATCCATTTCCTAATTGAGGTCATAAAACAGGAGCTTTGTATATTGACGGGACTGTTTTCAAAGCTTATTCACACCTTCTACTGTCAAGAAAAATGCACAAATGGTGATTGCCAATATTACTGATTGCTACCTGAAAAACTGCCGCAAATGGAGAAAAATCTTCTCTGTTCAGGCAGGATGAGTCTACAAATACCGCTCCCACCATGTTTACATCGAGAAGGATAGCGATCATCAACCATATTTATTGGTACTTTATGCCATGCAGTCTGTTTGAGGAGGGCTTAAGGACTAAACTTCTTTGCATGAACCTTTAAGTGTGCAGGGCTTGCATTTTGGCCAGGCCGATGGTAATCATCATCTCGTCCTCTGAGTATCTGCATTCTAATACATAATTGCCACCTTATGTCAGAAGGAGGTGCAACTTAATTACTGTCGATTGTCTGTTACAAGTACTGAATATCAATCAGCCATGGCGCGTTACAATTCTGCAGAAATCGCGATACACTACCGTACATCAGATGCGACTCTCTGCGCTAGCCTAATATGCTATTATTTCAAATTAGTGCAGAATAAGGGACAGGACTTCTAGTTTTAACTGTATGTTGGATGGTCAATGTCACGAAGTTGCTCCCATGACAGACGTTCCAGTGAATTTGTGCTGCATCTGTTCTGATTGCCTATGTGACAATTGATGTACAGTTGATGCGGTGGTATCAGATCATTGGCGGTAACGGATGTCGGATCACTTTGAAATTTTATTTTGAATAACAAAGTTATCGTTTTTCTGTGAACTAGGAGGCCATATTTTTAAGGCAATTTATTTCTTGCACCAAATACCAAATATTAGCTTCTCACTCAACATAGGGGTACTCGTAAACAATAAATAACTTTTGTGTCTGCGCCGTGAGCTCCTAAGTTGCAGACAACGCGAATATACAAGGATGGCAAAAAGTTGTTTGTTTTCTGGTAATGACATATAGAAGGAACAAATTTCTATTATGAATTTATGAATTACTTCATATGAATACACGCGTGATTTCCTAAATCAGAAAAAATGCTGTGTTTCCATTTTAAGTGATAACAGTAACTTGTCTTAAATAACCCTTTTCCTTGAATAGCAGATTACCCATTTCCACGCCGCCCATCGATATGGACACACGCAGTCGCACAAAATGTTAATGAGAATAAACCGCTTCCCACCCCACAAACGATATTAACTGCAAAGATGGCGGGATGGCTACGATGTCATATTAAATCCAGTAGCAGGGTGTTAACCCCATCGGTACTGCCCTTAAAATAGCACTACAGTTGTGCGGACCGGGAAAGGGCTGGGGAAGTTGAAAACTGTTAAATCTCGGACATTTCGAACAAAAAAATGAACGAAATTCGGAAAACTGATGGATTGCAGAAATGGCTTCAACGGGGTGGGGGTGGAGGGGGGGGCTATGACACCCCCCCCCCCCCCCCCCCCCCCCCCCCCACAATGTCACAGAACTCTGGCATTTTCGTCGGATGACTTTACTCATTTTGTGGGCACATTCAACAAATGGGAAATGCACATTCCGAACCTTCACATTCAAATGTATTGGAGATGTCACTGGGTTCTTTCGGGCCTTGGTTGGACTAACACCCAAACCCGTGTAGAGGGTTGACAGGAGGCAATGCTGGCAAACACAATGTAGGGTGGGGGGGGGGGTCTAGGCCACGTTGGCGCAGATGGGGCTACACTTCGACATGTTAGATCAATGATTCAACATGTCGAAACCTAGCGCCTGTCGGCGCCAGAGTAGCCCCCTCCCCTTTCGAAAATTGATGTGCTGGTCTATTATGACAGAGGTCTTGTATTGTATCTCTGGCTGAGCAAACTTAGCAAGGTTTCAGAACAGGTGCTGACAGCATCAACTGTGCCATTGGTGAAGTTGATTCTGCCACGGCGTACTATCCCAACGGATGGGGTGGGGCAAAGTGGCTGCCTCCCATATGCAGAGAGAGACTGGTGTACAGGATAAAGATTCCCCCAGAGTATTTGAGAACAGCAAGGACACGAAACTGCCCCACCCCCTGTGTAGTTCGCCATAGTTATCTGTGTCAGTGGGCAAAGAAGAAACTTTAATACAAGTTGTAAACCGATAACCCTTGTAAAACATTTTTAGCCTAACTAGCCTTTTCAGTTGAGTAAAAATGTGAAAACATTATGAGAATTTTTCTACACACCGCCCCCCAACCTAGAAAAAAATACACAGTACTCTAATCGTATTATTATGCATATTGCATAATAGCAAATACACTATTCTTGAGTTTCTAAACCAGTGCAAATGGGATTTAAATACTGCCCACATGTCACGAAAAAAGCAAGTCGCATCAATCCCACAGCACGCGTAGGCCCTGCTGTAGATTCTCTTCGTCGACTGCATCTTTTGGTGTTCATGACACTTTGGTCACACAAGATGTATGGATATCCCGATAGAACAACGTCAATTAAAAACATTGAGAGTACATACTAGTATACAGACAATTGTTACTTTGTCAGTGTTACCTTAATAGCGGATAGGTGTAGTTTCTTAACTGCAGTGAGTATGCGTCTGATTATTAAAGGCATTACAGGGTCGTGGGAAGCAGGATGAAACTGGGGGGAGGGGAGGGGGGAGGGGAGGGGAGGGGGAGGGGAGGGGGTGTATGGATAAACAAAATTTGGAAGTTTGTTGTACAGAAGAAGCATTTTCCTAGATTCTCAGAGTCTTTTGTAGGGGAGGGTGGAGTATTTAGTACTGTTAATTTCCTTCAGAAAACCCTACATCATGGTTTTCAAACTAAAGGTTGCTCCCCCAAAAGTAGTCCCCTTCCTTCTAAGGGAATTTAACACTGCCTCCCATGAATTGCTCCCCGAAAAATCTCCCAAATAGGGCCTGATTCATACGACCTGTACTACTAGCATGTTGTTGAGCTGCCAGTTGTTCATCTTTGTTGATTTATTTCTCCCGGTACTCAAAATTCCATACATACACTGTGCATGTAGGCTTTCACGGTTACAATTCACCAATGAACCCTCAAACACCAACTGATACGAGCATGGGTGGACTGGAGTAAGAATACTGAGGAGTTGACAATTACTCGTCTCTGCTTGGTAGTTCTCATTGATGACTCTGATTTTCTCCACATATAAAACTGTCTCCGACACGATATGACCCTGGCTGTCGAAAAAGTCGCTAAATCCCAAAACCAATAAACAAATAAATATCAGTACACAAGTTTTAACCCTTTACCCAGCATAACAGCCAAAATCGGCCAGCGCTATACACGAAAATCGCTATTCAATCTTTTTTTATATCTTCATTTTTTGCTTCCAAAACATAGGTTCTGACCCCCTCAATGGAAGGAGCATGTTGTGCGCATTACAGTGAGGGGTCATAACCTACGTTTTGGAAGCAAAACATTTTAATTTTTAGTTACAAGATAATTTTTGTATGAGTGTCATCATCCCGAGTTCGATCCCTGTCTGGGACGTCCCGCATTGTGTCCTTGGGCAAGGCACTTTATCCCGGTTGCCTAGATGGTGGCACGATGACGCTGTGTACTAAGGCATACTGCACGTCAATGGTGCACATGTCTTCAACTGCTGTTACCCTGCTTGAGCGGAGCTTGAACAGAATTAGAATGTTGCGGAGCTGATAGTTGCTTGTCGTTGCTCGGTGGTTCTCTCCAGGTACTCCGACTTCCTCCACCCGTAAAACTGTCACGCTCATGATTAGCTATTGTGCATACATATGTGACCTTAAGCTCCAATAAATAAATAAATACAAGTCTTGTCTACTATTAACGCTAGGTAAAGGGTTATACCCTGACTATTTCTACACAGACCACAGTGAGCAAGTAAATTGACAGCTACATGTATCTGTAAACAAATCTGGCATTTGCAGGGGGGGGGGGGGGGGGGGGGGGGGCGTGATGGGGGTGAAAAAAAAAATGCTTCTTTTATTATACAACAAAGATATAAGCCAGTTCACTCAACAATCCTGGGATATTTTGAAAATGATTTTTATGTGATTTATTGTAATTTCTTTGAGAAACCGTTTTTTGTTGTGGCCATTAATATTTATGTAGTTCCTTTGAATGCTTCCAATGGGAATACTTTCATTATTACCCCCCAGACTGCAGACAAGGCATGTCCCCCATCTGGGTATGATATCTCAAGCGCAAGTGTGCAATGCCAATGGGATGCGTGATCCGATATCGCCAAAATTTATCCGGTACCCCCGCCACAATCAGGTCACCTAAAGGCGTGCATTATTTTGTCACTTTCATGTACAATATCGGTTTGAAACTTCTTAGCATTTTTCAGGAAGACAATTGTCTTCACACACACATATATATTCGGTGTGACGATTTCCCACATAGAACTACATAGAACCACACAGAACTACATAGAACCACATAGAACTACATAGATACCACATAGAACTACATAGACATCACAAAGAACTACATAGAGGCCACATAGACCTACAAAGAGAAATTAGTAACGAGTATACAGGACTGTTATATATGGCGAAAATGTTCTTCGATGGGGCAGACTCCTTTCGCTTCTCCACGGTGCGACGATTTACCACACAGAAGCACAACGAAGCACACAGAGGCTCATAGAACCCCACAGAAGTGTATGAAAGCACCTCGGCTCAATATGATTGATGTACGCAGAAAAAAAAGGGCTCGAACAAGAGCCACCGGTGACCGTACAAGTATCCCACCTTCGATCGAAACCGACGCACATACTATTTTATTTTACACATTACTGTGATGTTTTAGCGGTTGAGTGCAATGTTCCTCAATTTGGTATGATTTCACATGGATGCATTGTCTGTCCCAGACTTCCGCTGCCCTTTTCATAAAGTAGACGGGGTATGTTAAAACAAATTGAACTGACACGCGAGTATGGGTTCCGAATTGTGTGAGAAAATATGTGTGTTGCAGCCCTGTTGAAGAGTAAGTTTATTCAGTTAGTTATCAGCTGTAGCATTCGAGGTTATTTCAGTTTGTGACTTTTTGGATGTTTTTGGTGCTTTCATCATACAAGCGGCCTTTAGAATTTAATCCACCTGTTGTCTGTCAGGACTTCTAATGCACATACCACGAAAATGGTAATAAAAACACTCATATCTGTGATTTTCCGATTCCGTATCAGATAGACGACTCATTCTGATTCTGTATCAAAAAGTCGACTCATTCTGATTCCGTTTCATATAGATGACTCGTTTCCGGTAGCACTTCGGGCTATCATAACAGGCACATAGATTCATTCTATGAGCGTTTCAGTGGTTGACCGAACATTATGTCCCAAAAATGTTTGAAAATAATTAACCCTTCACCTATCATGAAGAGTAGACGACCCTTGCAAAAAAAAAAATTTTGAATAACTAATTTTTTTTCATTTTTTGTCTCAAAAACATAGGCTATGACCCCTTGTTGGAACAAGCTCGACGAGCTCGTTCCAACGAGGGGTCATAACCTACGTTTTTGAGACAAAAAATGAAAATTAATTGGCAATTTTTTTTTTGAATAGCATTGGCTGTTACATTGTGTAAAGGGTTCAGATTTAATCTGTTTATGAGACAAAATTGTTAGATAAATGATTTATCATGTTAATGTGCATGTCCTCTGATTTGTATCAGATTCTCGGTGGTGTCCAAAAATGGGATCGCAAAGCCAGCTCGTTGAGATCTCATTCTGGACACCACCTCGAATCTGATACAAATCACAGGACATGCACATAATCATGATAATCTGTATTTATCTGCCACACTTCAAAATATGTTGTTGTTTATTTATTGTTCTGTTAACTTGTAAATATGTTCTGTTGTTAACTTGTAAATTTGTATGTGATATAATACGATACTCAATGACAAATAAAGTATGAAATAAATATACTTGCGTTATTTTATTATACACTTCTGATGCAGCCCCCTTCCCCCCCCCCCCCCCCCCACCCCATCCATCCCACTCGGCTAGGCCTCTGGAGAAGATGTTTAAATTCTATGTGTGCCGAAAAAAGGCCAAATTTGAAAAAAGAAAACCATAATACACGGTTAACTTTTGGGGCGCGTTGGGGGTGTCGTTTGGCTGTATGGGACGTAAAGTGTTCCGGTCGACCAATGTTCTAAAATACAGGTTACATCATCAAATATCAAAACATTTTTATGGTGTTGATAACTGATGATTTAACCTGTGCTTAACAATATTGATCAACCCACGAGGGCCGATGAATACTCCCGTGGGCCTGTCAATCAGAAGTTTTCCCCGAGTCTAATTGTTGAATATATGTTTCTACCACTGCTGGATCGGACCACACAACAGAAAAAACACACCCTTCTCTCATTTTGGCGAATTCTTTAGCAAGTGGCCTCTATGTAGTTCTTTGTGATGTCTTTGTAGTTCTATGTGGTATCTATGTAGTTCTATGTGGTATCTATGTAGTTCTATGTGGTATCTATGTAGTTCTATGTACTTCTATGTGGTAAATCGTTGCACCCTATATATTTAATAGGAAAATACATCGATTGAATTGGCAGTGATCACTTTTTGAAAGGTGATCCGATACCGAATGTCGGCCTTTTCGCCCCTCGGCGATTTCGCCCCCGAAGCCATTTCGCCCCCCGGCGATTTCGCCCCCAAAGCCATTTCGCCCCCAAACCAGGTGTTATAAACCAGGGGTTATAAACAAGTAGAGACAAGTAATCGTATGGCATGGTAACTTTATTTATAATACACAATTGTATGGTATTTATTTTATAATACACAGACAAAATGGATTCAACGTTATTTACATAGAAACAGACAATATGGTATTTATTTTATAAGACACAAACAAAATAGATTCAACGTTATTTACATAGAAACAGACAAAAAACAGAAGTATAATTTGAATATAAAATATAGATGCGTACAATATATATATTATTCTAACAGTCATCTGGTAGCAGTCCATTCGGGGCATAAATTGCAGCACATTCTTTCAAGAAAGAAGATGTAGAAATTTGTCTGTTGTTGTAGCTCTCCCATAATTCCATCAATTTCCCCTGTGTCTGCCTCACTTCGTTTCTCTGTCTGCGTTTCAACTTTCCCTCCGAGATCATCTTGACGAACAACGGTATGTGTTTGGCTTCTTGAAAGAGCAGGGTCAAGAGCAAATAAAATGGTAGGTTACCCTGAAAAAAAAGAATGGAGGTTAGTTTCTTTACTTAGTGTCTTTACTAGATATTAAATTCTTATTACCTGGTATTTCAGTGTTATTATTAAACCTTTGGCAACATCGGCGATTTCGTCCCAGCGGCGATTTCGCTGTCTCCTCCCGTTTTATCTGTATACTTGTACATTGATATTTGTTGATATTTATTCAAGATATTTACCCGGTATCATGATTATTAATTTCTTGATTTTAGTATTATTTTTATTTATTTATTTATATATAGATTTTACAAATTGTATTAGAGCTCACCTTGGATGCATGTTGATTCAGTCGATTATGATAACCTTCGCAGTCATTGTTTGTCCTGATGCTTCTACCATTTACAGACCAGGATTCTACACTCCAGATTGAACTTTCTATCCAATTCTTTTTTACATACTCCATGAAGTCCAAGAGGCTTGATGAACTTGGGTCAACTTTTACCATGAGGGAATTGAATGCGGCCGGGATATCTTCAGCAGGAAGAAATGGTAGGCAAAATACCTTTCTCAAAAGTTTGTACACCTTGTCTTTACGGGAATAGGCAGGCTGAAATATATTGAAAGTTAAACTCGTAAAATCGAAACTATTTTCTATTCTCTTATAAGATTAAAAAAAATAGTGTTTAAATGTATTTAACTTACTGATTATTTTTTAATGTAGAAATTATTTTTCTTTTATCATTAAAAAGATGTTTTACATGTAATAAATTATAATTAATTAAATTTGTACATCACAACCCAAATAAAAAAATATGTTCTCACCTGTAATCCCCTGTTCTGCATGTTTCGCCACAGAGCTTGTCCAAAATGAAAAGAACATCCGTGTATTTTAGGTTGGTCGAAACATTTCCTTAGTGCCTTCCACATACCCGATTCAAAGTCTACCACGAATTCTCTCACATTAATGTTGTTCTGGAGTAGATCCAAAATGCAGTTCAGTACCTAGAAAGAAAAAGAAGATAAAATATTAGTATTTTCTTACTACTATTATTGTTTTTAATGTAATTTTTCTTGTTATTATTTTAGTGAATCTTGTTTTAATGTCTATTTTTTTTATTATCAACCGTGTTCAATTTAATTATTCTTGATTTTTTTAGGATTCTTGTCGAAATTATTATTTTTATACCGTCAAACGCGCTTGATTTTTCTTGATGTATAATGTCAAAATTACTTAAAACTTACCTTTTTGTAATCTTCTGTTTTCTTGCCAGACATTACACAAAAGCAGAGAGGTAACTGCTTCAAGTTGTCACCAGATTTCACAAAACCATGGATAGAAAGCAGCTGGTAAAACGGTTCGGCAACAACTTTGAAGGTTCCATCTAAATACCAGGTTTTAGCTCTCGAAAGTAGTTCTAATTGTCTGTCTGTTGCAAATATAAGATGACGCCTGTTCCCAACTTTGATATCATCACGGAAGAATGCTTCTCCTATCTGCTGATTGAGATAGTCTTCGTCCAACTGAAAAATAAAACAATTATTTTAATAAATACACTCATACACCCCCATTCAATTAGATGCACAACTAATTAACAATATCACTACAATACTCTCTCCCCCTCCCTCCCTCCCCCTCTCTCTCTCTCTCTTTTAGATGCACAACTAATTAACAATATCACTACAATACTCTCTCCCCCTCCCTCCCTCCCTCCCTCTCTCTCTCTCTCTCTCTCTCTCTCTCTCTCACGTCGATTATGTTTGGACAATGCCTCCATTCAATTAGATGCACAACTAATTAACAATATCACTACAATACTCTCCCCCTCCCGCCCCCCCTCTCTCTCTCTCTCTAGCTCCAAAAACTTTCCCATTTCCCCATAAATTTACCCATAAACAAGGTAAGCAGATTACTTGCAGCAAATACTTACAGTGAAGTTCAAGTCAGATGGATCAGCGGGTCTAAGGTCTGAACGGGTTTTGTTGCACAGTCTTTTTAATGTTGCCTCCAAAGGTCTTGATGCTTCAGGAAGGTCGGGGTCGTTATACCTATCTACGACGTCTCTAACAATATTTCCCGAGGGATCAAAAATCTTTTTTCTGGATTCAGCCTTCAAGTCTCTTTTGATTTTTACTGCCACGTCGATTCCTGGTTTTGCTGGGTGAATATGGGAACGGGTATTTGGCTCAAACTGGTCCCCTCTTTGATTAACTGTTGCTGGACAAATTGAGTTTTTACCGCGCACACTACACCTCCACACATCTGTTCCATTTTTTTAAATCTTTTTGTGTACAAATGTGTAGCCGTCACTTGATACAAGCTTTCGTTTTCCTCTGGTAGAACCATTTTCTACTAATTCAAAAGTAACGGTTGATTCCACTTCGCTTACATCATGTCGGTTGATGGTCTCATCAGTTACAGATCTGAAAGTAAAAGTAAAGGTTAGTAATAATTATAATAATAACGCTTTGGCCAGCCGCTGATTTGTCGCGGTTCTCTGAAGAGAAGGCCATTACTCTGCCTGAACCCCACCCCCTCCCACCCTGTTTGAGACCTATATCCATGGGGACAGGATTCGTGGACACACTTCCTATGTTAAGTTGGCTTTTCACATCTGTATATAGCGCTTTCATGATTCCAACAAAGTTATCCCCAGGCCGATGTCCTCAACCTTTCTCTAGTTTAAACATTAATCAGAAAATGTAATGAAATAATACATACACTACTGATGAAGCTCCCAAAGGTTAGTCGGGCCCTTGGTGTCATGAGTAATTAGTTTCACCAATACAATAATAATAATATAATAACACTTTGGCCATCCGTGTGATTTGTCGCGGTTCTCAAGCGAGAAGGCCTTGATCACCCTTCATCTGTTTTACCTTTATCCCCTCCCCGCGTCCCTTCTCTTTTCCCAGCAAACCGAATCCTCCCAACCTCTGTAATTAGTACATAACCTTTTCCTTTAGGTTCCCCGATAACCACCTAAGAACCACTCTCTCAAACAAAACTCCATTTCATTAACAAAATTTTTAAAAAATGGAAATATATAAGATAATAATAATACAATAATAAACTATAATAAAACAATTACTTACTCTTCTTGTACTTCGGGTATCAATGACCTTGGTTCTCTTGAGACGACGAAATCAGACCTTTCCAACGCCCTCGTAGATGAGTTGTGTGTCAAATTACTTATTTCGAGTTCAAATTGCCCAACTTCTGTCGAAGTACGAGTACTTTCAAGCTGTGTATTGATGGGAATTTCTTCGCTAATTTCCTCACTAACCAACGATACTCTCGACTCAAAGTGAACCAAGTCTGTTATTGCGCAGTGCTGATCTCGATTTTCACATTCATTACATGACCAATCAATGGAACCTCCACTTTTTACGGCCTCTCTATATGCAGCTTGGGTAATTCCAGTTTCGCAAGTCCGATGCTGCCATCTATCACAACCACCACACTGTAATGCTTGCTGACGCTTTCTGACTTGTTTGGAACAGTGAATGCACGCTGTGTCTGAAGACATGATGATGAATGCTGAAAAATCCATTTGCATTCCTTATTTATAAAATAACATTGTATACACAAATACCCATCAATCACACTCAATTTGTAAACACAAATACCCATCAATCACACTGAAATCAGTTAACAATGTTCGCTGAAACAACACATTCACAATAAACAAAAATACCGCTATCAGAGAAAATTCCGAACAAATAACTAAAATGTGTATCAACACAAACAAGCCAGTTAACACTGATCGCTAAAAACAACATCGCTAGATTCAGTAGAGTGAATTTCAATCTCTCAAAATGTGAACAAAGGATGGTGATTAAGTCTCTGTTCTGGTGTGTTGTTTTAAGCAAATAACAAATTAACACAAAAGCATTTCAGGGGGCGAAATGGCCGACCATTTTTTCAATCAGATTCCTAAGTACACCAACAGGTATAATTATACATTTTTTTGTTATTTTTATTTATTTAAAGCATGCGGATATGAGAAGGTAAGTTAAAAATAATACATTTTTTTGGCTCATTTATAATTTTTTTTCGGGGGCGAAATGGCCGACCTCGGGGGTCGAAATGGCCGACTTCTGGGGCGAAATGGCCCGGCCAGGTGTCGAAATCGCCGAGGGGCGAAATCGCCGGGTGTCGAAAACGCTGGATACCCCGATACCGCCATAACAACTGTATTTGTTGTCTGTGTGGCATTTATACTGCTGTGCGCGGTAAGAATTATTTATCAAATATTTATGTCCTAAATTAAATATCTGTCAGATTTCAAATTAATTTACTTTCAAATTCAACGCCACTGTGACGAAACACCGAAATATACAACATATATGGACACTTTTCCTAGTTTTTTTTTTTTAAACATTATTCATGAATCCGCCTTACCACGGACCATTGGGCTAAAGTCATATTTAGAGAGTTAATTTGTTTTCGTTTTGACAGATAGAAATATACCGCAAACGGAACCCAAACGTGTTTCAATCAACCGCGGGTTTGGCATTTATGCATACGCCTTGGGCTACTTTTTGTGTTAGACTACACATGCAGAACGAATTCCATGTTCACCATCCATTTAAAACAAAAGTTTTCTGAAACTAACCCATGACGACGTCAAAGAACTTCGTAATTGGGGAAAATAATTGTATCCTGATTGCGATGCAGACGGACTTCCCTTTCGAATATGGCGAATGATCACGTGATTTTGATGAGCTTTCATTTTTCTTTCATTGGAAACCATCCCAGCGCTGCCGCTCTTTTTTCGAGACAGAAAATTTAACGATTTCTCCCATTTGATGTATTGGTCGTTTGTGCATGTTGTGGCTCACTGCGAATATTTGGCGAATTGGTCACCAAATTATCAACTTTGAAGACCGCTTGAGAGGAAAATGATTTTTTTCGATATCTTTAAAAAGATTTTAATCGTTCTCCACTCACTTGCATCAGTCACCGTACCTACCGAAGCGTTTTCACGACATGGTAAGAGAAAAAAATAAACTCAGAATTGTGACTTTGGAACTCAGAATTCTGACTTTTTTGTCACAGAATTCTGACTTTCTTATCTCAGAAGTCTGACTTTATAACTCATAATTCGGCGTTTCCAATCTCAGAATTCTGACTTTAGAACTCAGAATTCTGAATTTAAAACTCAGAATTCTGAATTTAAAACTCAGAATTCTGGAAAACTCCGAATTCTGAGATACCAGGTCCGAATTTTGAGATTACAAAGCCGGTTTCTGAGTTTTAAAGTCAGAATTCTGAGTTCCCAAGTCAGAATTCTGAGAATACAGTCTGTATAAACTCAGAATTCTGAGATTACAAACTCAGAATTCTCAGTTCCAAACTCAGAATTCTCAGTTGTTTTTTTTTTTCTTACCATGTCCCGAATACGCTTCCCTGATCACTCGTTCACACTACAACGTGCTGTTTGATTACCGGTATCTTTGATACTTTACCTGCCCACTTCCCGAGTACAATGTATACACAGTCGCGTCGCGGAATCCTGAATTAATGCTGAAAACGACTTTGTGAAACTAAAAGTTGCCGACTTGAAACAACATAGGCCTATTACTTCTTTCTTTGGTTGTCTTCTTTTTTCATTCAATAAGACCTGCGCCACCACCACGAATGGACATTTTCCCCGTGGAAATGGGCGTTGCGAAGAAGGCCGATTTGGTGGTGTGTGTGTGTGGGGGGGGGGGGGGGGGGGGGCATTTGTCTCGACGTTCATGAGTCTAGTCCCGATTGAAGAAATGTTCAACTGGGCCTACACCATCAAAGCATGCCATACTCGAACGTATGCCTTGATGCAGTCAGAATATTTGCAAATGGCGATTGCAGTTAAAAGAAACTCTGGGTATTTGTGGATAAATGTAGGCCTAATGTGCATGACATATACAGCTTTCCACTTCAGTTGACTGGTTCAGATGGACGGCTATCTCCCCTTATTATTTATTTATTTATTTATTGGTGTTTAAGGTCACATATTTCTGCACAATGGCTAACCATGACCGTGACAGTTTTACAGGTGGAGGAATCCTGAGAGAACCACCGAGCAACGGCGAGCAACTGTCAGCTCCACAACATACCAACTCCACACAAGCAGGGTTAGCACTGGTTGAAGACAGGTGCACCATCGACGTGCAGTACGCCTTAGTACACAGCGTCACCGTGCCCCCACGTGGGCAAAGGGGATGAAGTGTCTTGCCCAAGGGCACAACGCGGTTGCCGCGGGTGGGATCCGAACCGAGGACCTCTCGGCTTGCAGCCTGCACCTCTACCAACTGAGCCACCGCGCCCCCTATCTCCCCTGATCGACTGTCAGAACCACAGATATCGGATAGAATACTGTTCTCTCCGATATCTATGGTCAGAACCCATTTGGTAATTGCTTCACAGATAACCGGCCGGGGTGTGAGAAAAGTAATCAGATTATACAGAAATTTGGACATCAAACGAACAAAAGTCAAGACTTGGGTCTGATAGATATTTCAACCAGACAGTAGACACAAGATGCTATTTTTCGAATTGATGCGCTCCCCAGTCATCTGTCAAACCAAAAAGCATACATAGACGGCCAAACGTCAATGGAAACACTGTTCTTAAACAGTTTAGCATGATTGCACTGGAGAAAAATAGTACACTCTATGAGTGACAGGGAAACAAAACTCAGATGGCAAGGGCGGACCCAGACGGGACACTAGCCCCCCCCCCCCCCCTCTCCCCGAGCCCACTAAAAAAAGTCATACTCTTATTCCACACAATCTTGTCCTATAACACCCCTCCTTAACTAATGACATCACGTTGCCAAATAAGGGACCTGATCCTCTTTTAGAATTCGCAGAATATCGGTTATTTATTAATGGATAACGGGGTCGAGTAATGCCGCAGCGCTAGAAGCAATCAGAGGTGAGCTTGGGTGGATGAGGATCAAGGACAGAATAGACCTGTTGAAACTCGGTTATCTTAATTATTTGGTAAATCTCCCCGACAGCCGATGGTGTAAAGTAATGTTCCTGAGAATTTTCAACTCAAATATCAAAACGGGGTGGATGATCCAAGTGTGGGAGCTAGTAGAGAACTACTCATTGGAGATCTCGGACCTGGACGTTGGGGCGAACCAGGGTAAAAAAAACTCGTCAGAGAAAGGGTCATGGAGGATTGTAACCCTAGTTGGCGAGAGGGGGTCAAATCAAAGAGGTCTTTGGGTGGCCTGCGTGATAAAGAGATGCCGGGTTTTGAAGAGTACCTTGACAGCACCTTTGGGGGTCACTGTTGTTCAAGCTGAGGTCGCGATACCTGGAGCTGAGGGGGAAAATTGGGAAAGACGGTGAAAGGGAGTGCCAGATATGTAACGTGGGCATGGTGGAGACCCTGGAACACTTTCTTCTAGAATGCCCAAAGTATCAGTCTAAAAGAATGAGATTCACTGGTAGTATAATGGGGAAGTGGGGTGGGAGAATGAAGGACATGTGGTTAGGAGGACACTCAAAGGAGAGGGTTAATATGGTAATCGGAGAGATTGGGAAGAATGGGGCAAGGGATGTCATCAAGCAGTTCGTCTCCGAGTGTTGAGAGGAGAGGAGAAGCGTGGAAATAGGGAGGCAGTTGGGAGTACAGGGGTAACCAAGGCCTTCTCGTCCGAGAACCGCGTCAAATTAGCGGCTGGCCCTTTGGGGCGCACCAAAAATTTGCAAGACGTGACGTGGGGGTGGGTGGGTGGGTCTCTTGAGTGCGCCAAAAATGTGCATTTCCAACTTGTGCAATTTTTGGAATTTTTAAAAAATATATCAATATATCAGCTAATATATACCATCATTTGTGTTTCAAACCTTAAAGATGATGTTGTACATCACACTCTTAACATAAATACAACATCAGGAGGCTTTATATGTGTGAATATTGGGCTTAATCTGGGAAATGTCACACGTTAGTAGGGGGTGGGTGTCTTGTTCGAAATGTAAAAAATGTGCAGACAATATTTTGGGAACAATTCAAATGAAAATTTATTCCCGTATATGTATACACCTGCTCTGGCCAAGCCTGATAATGAACAGCTTGTCATTTGTAGATTGGGGCCCACAGCAGCCCACAGGGGTTTAAATTGGTGGTACCAGTTTAAGAACATTATGAAAACCCCCTATAGACAGCTGTGCCTACTAAGTTTATAAGTTTATTTTGGATTTTAATGGGACAGTGGGGGTGGGTGTCTGAGAACGGTAGTAGAAAATTTGCACGTAGGGGTGGGTGGGTGTAAAAAGGAGCTGAATAAAAAATAGGACGTCACGTCTTGCAAATTTTTAGTGCCCCCCCCCCCCCCCCGATGTGTCATCCATTTACGGCGGGCTCCGGTGTTACTACATGTAACATGAATTCATGGTCATGTGTCCGGGGGGGGGGGGGGGCACCAAAAATTTGCAAGACGTGACGTGGGGTGGGTGGGTGGGTCTCTTGAGTGCGCCAAAAATGTGCATTTCCAACTTGTGCATTTTTTTAAATTTTTTCAAAATATATCAATATATCAGCTAATATATACCATCATTTGTGTTTCAAACCTTAAAGATGATGTTGTACATCACACTCTTAACATAAATACAACATCAGGAGGCTTTATATGTGAGAATATTGGGCTTAATCTGGGAAAATGTCACACGTTAGTTGGGGGTGGGTGTCTTGTTCGAAATGTAGAAAATGTGCAGACAATATTTTGAGAAAATTCTCTCTGATGCACTAAATTCAACCCAAGTTATTTATTTATTAATAGAATTTGTATGGATAGAAGAGGAAAGTAGCAAACACCTGAGAGTACTGACAGAACAATTCAAATGAAAATTTGTTCCCGTATATGTACACCTGCTCTGGCCAAGCCTGATAAAGAACAGCTTGTCATTTGTAGATTGGGGCCCACAGCAGTCCACAGAGGTTTAAATTGGTGGTACTAGTTTAAGAACATTATGAAACCCCTCTAAAGACAGCTGTGCCTACTAAGTTTATAAGTTTATTTTGGATTTTAATGGGAAAGTGGGGGTGGGTGTCTGAGAACGGTAGTAGAAAATTTGCACGTAGTGGGTGGGTGTAAAAAGGAGCCGAATAAAAAATAGGACCTTACGTCTTGCAAATTTTTAGTGAATCCACCCTGATGTGTCATCCATTTACGGCGGGCTCCGGTGTTACTACACCGGTTAGCCCCGCCCCCTCGACGGCCTTGGCAACTGACCAATTCCCCAGTCCATGCATGTCATCATTTTATCATTGTGTCCGACACTAAACATTTTATTGTATACTCTTGTTCAAGTGCTTTTCGCAGTAAGCAGTAATGAAATGATAACAGACAGGGGAGGGGGCAGTTGTCTAGGAATGGGAGGGGGAGCTCATGTCCATATTTGCTAAAACGAGGGGGGAGGCTCATGTCCGGGGGCGGGGGGCTCATGTTCGGTGGCAAATGTCAAGGGAGCACTCGTCCGGGGGTGGGGTGGGGGGGGGGTGCACATGTCCGGTATTTGTCATATGTTGTGTTCCAGACATAAAATTACGATTGCAATGTGTTATACATGTCCAGGTACATTCTGGGAGGCCCAACAGATGACTGAAAGGACAAAAAACAGAAGTGGAGAGGGCAACAAAGGCCCGATTACCCTCCCTGCTATGGACGGGTTGCAGTGGCGGCGCCAGCATTTCCGAGACAGCGGCCAATGACTTCCCCGACAATCGGCTAGAAATACACTAGTCTGTAATACGGATATAGGCTGCCCCTTCCTACCCCCGGGATTTATACCCAAGGGTGGAGGTGGGGCAGTATTTAGCCGTCTTACAGAGAGTGTGCTGAGCCACAAACACGAAATCGCTATCACAATACATGTCAGCATTGCGAAGAAAAAATAAGGAGGGGGAGACCCTAAGTACAGGTACATTATTGGAGGCCTGGAAAATGACTAGTGGGGCAAAAGCGGAAGTGGGAAGGATACCATCGGTTCGACTATCCTCTCTGCTATGGGTGGGTTGCAGTGGTAACGCTAGCATTTCCCAGACAGTGGAAAACGACCTCCCCGACAAAGGGCTACACATGCACTAGTCTGTAAGACGGCTATATACTGCCCCACCCCCGTCAACCCGAAGTTTACGCCCCAGCTGGAGAAGGGACAGTATATATAGCCATGTTATAGAGAATATGTTGTACCCCAAACAATACATGACAGAATTGAGGCCAAATAAATGGCTAGAGGGACAAAAACGGAAGACACCAAGGGTTCGACCACCCTCTCTGCTATGGGTGGGGTGCAATGTTTGCGCTAGCGTTTCCCAGCCAGTGGGAAATTACCTCCTCTACAAAGGGCTAGATGTACACTAGTCTGTAAGACGGATATACACTTCCTCTTAAGCCTCGGGGGTAGAGGAGGAGCAGTACTAGTATATAGCCCTCATGCAGAGGTTTCTGCAGACAAGAGAACATTCTCATGTAGGAGAGTCAGCATTGTTTGTGGATCATCCCGAACCTGCACAATTAAGCAGTATGTCACGTATCCAACCTTTCCCGTTTTTCTGGATCCCATCTGACGTCATAGTCACGTAACCCAGTGACTTCACGTTAGTAGCGCGCATGAGCGGTCGTTGTTAGGTTAACACGCGTTTCCGCCGTCCATTTTGAAAACTGGAAATCCCCATCTTGGTTTTTATGGTGGCACGTGGTGCTATGGGGCGCAGTGTCCTATACAAAAGGACCAGGGTATGTCCTGGGGTAGGTTCGATTGAATGGGAGTATATATCCAAATGAGCCCCATAGTGGTCGGAAATCTCGGAAAACAACTTTTTGGCCGAAACGAACCTGTCCAGATTAGTACACAGTGCTATAAGGCACCCACATGGTGTGGTCGATTGAATGGGAGTATTATACTGGCTCAGATTCTTTCGGCTTCTACCTAGAATTACCCAAATGAGCCCTCAATGATTTATCTGGCTCGGATTCTATACGGAATCCTCGTTTCTGCCTACTTAGACCATCTACTGCCTATTCTATAACCTATTCTGATCATTCCCGGATCTGTTCGACCTATGCAATGACTTCTATCTGCTCTAGTATACCAGTTGCTGACTATCACTGGCTGTCCGAAGCTATGTGTTGCCCTTATCTTAGTAAATTCAATCCTTCTTTGGCCTGTCCTACCCGTGTTATGTTGTGTGGAGAGTTTGCTTGATTGCCTGGTATAGCTGTATATGATGAACTGTCTGTACTACTGTTATCCCTTGTTATTGCTACACAGTCTTATGCCTGATACGGCAGTGTGATTGGAATATATAGTACATAATATTAGATCATGGTAGTAATATGTCTCGTATGTTTGAGGACTCATTTGGGGGATCTCATCGGGGATCTCGGAAGTGACGTCATGTCACGTGACGTAGTGGCGCCATGTTGTGTTGTCATGGTAACCCGCGTGAGCGGCCATGTTGTGACGTCATCTCCATAGTGGTACGTGGTGTTAGTGCGCATGCGCAGCGCATGTTGTTAGGGTGATACGTGTTTCCGTCGTCCATTTTGTATACTGGAGGCCGCCATCTTGGTAACACGTGATTGCTATGTTACCCAATTGTTCTGCAATAAGACGGGGTATGTTCGATTGTAGAAGAGTAAATCTAATTACCACAAACAACCCGACAAACCCTCCAAATCACCAAAATCCACCCGAAATCACCGAAATTGACTTTATTTTCCCAATTGATCGGCTTAGCACGTAGTCCTCAAACATACGAGACATACTACTCATGGTGATTTTGTTCCGTTGTCTCGTATGTACAGTAGGAAGAGCTGGTTGGGGCTATGTCGGTCTACTGTTAGCACTTGGTACTCATAACTCAACTAACAAGCCTGTGGTAGTTCCAAAAGTCAGTAGCAATGATGGAAGAATCTATTATATGGTAGATCGCGGTATCTATTGGATAAGCATCTAGAGGTATTACCAGTCAGCAGTGGCGATGGAAGGTTCAAACATATATAGAACAGATAAATGTAACCATGGTACAAGTCCTTAATAGTGCTATAAGTCAGTAGTAATGGACGAGAGCTGTAGAATAATAGGACAGACACTCGTCTCTATATAACAAGCATGCAGAGTGCCACAAGTCATTAGTAATGGACGAAACATGTAGTAGTGCTGTAAGTCAGTAGCAATGGTTGAAGACTCCAGTATATGACACATAGTGGTATCCATGTGGCAAGCGGTTAGAGGTGTAATAACTCGCTATTAATTGTGGAAGCCAAGTAAGATAGTAATGTGAAACTGGTACCGAGGCTGTAGTAGGACGGTAATATCAATAGCAGAACACTGACCGTAGAGGCGTCGGCAATACAGGCATAGACGTCAATGAGGAACAATCTGTCATTCATCATATCCCTATCTGGATATTTAAAGATACCTAAGGCGGGATACATATTGGGTGATACATACTGATGGGCACTGGGCTATGGCCATGAGGAAATTCAGGAGAAAATCCATCAATGAGGAAACATCTGTCATTCCTCATCTCGGAATTTAAGGACACTTATTGCAGGATACCTTTCGGAGGATATTTATCTAAGGATTGCTTGCTGACGATAGGTATGGCTCTTGTGCCTGTATTACCGATGGCCTGTACGTAAAGTCTTCTACCACCATTAGTCCTGTGATCGGCTCTTAGCACTTAAATTACTGTCCTACTACCGCCACGTGTCCAGTTTCACATTACTATCCTACTTGGCTTCCACCATTACTAGTGACTTATTGCACCCTTACATGCTTGCCCATGAATACCACTACCTGTTCTATACTAGATCCTTCAACCAGTATTACCAACTCGCAGCGCCAATACATGTTTGCCCCATAGAGACCACCATCTGCCCTTTACTAGAGCCTTCATCCATTACTAATGACGTATGACACTACTGCATGCTTGTCACATGGAGACCATGCAGTGTCTATCCTTGTCTAAAGCCTTCATCTAATACTACAGACTTATTGCCCTACTAATGGCTTGTACCATGGCTACCACTATCTGTCCTATGTTTGAGACTTCCAGCGTTACTGCTGACTTGAAATACCTCCAGATGTTTATCTAATGGATACCATTATCTGCCATATAATAGAGACGTCCATCATTACTAACTGACTTGTGACACTATTACATGCTCGGTAGATGAGCTAGTAATACCAAGTGCCAACGGTACACCAACATAGGTACAGTCAGCTCTTACTATAATACTGTGAGATAATGAAACATGCCCAAAAATCACCATGATAAAATAATATGTACTACATTTGCCTACCACACAATGGCATAAGGCATTACGTGCCTTAACAGTACTAAGGACTAATAGTAGACTGACATAGGTATAAACAGCCCACCTCACACTACTGTACTAGTCAACCAAGCACACCCACAAAATCACCATGATCTAGCATTACGTGCTACGCATTCCAATCACACAGCAGTATCAGGCAAACGATGGTGCAGCAGTACTGAGGTATAACAGTAGACCAACAGGAGTACAGGCAGTTCATCCTATAGAGCTATACTAGACAATCAAGCAAACCCCACAGCACAAACTACCTATTCCAGTCACACGGTCGTATCAGGCAACTTGTGGGTTAGCAGTAATGAGGGCTAATAGCAGACCAACATAGCCACAAACACCCCAGGTCCATAGGACAGGTCGGTAGAGAGCCATACATATCTCGGGGGAAGCCAGAGATAGCCAGATATATGTAGGCTAGAGTAGATTGCCGTCATAACACAGGTAGAACAGACCAAAGAAGGATTGAATGAACTAAGATTAGGGCCATACACATACCTTGGGCAGCCAGTGATGGTCAGTATAACTGGTATACTAGAGCAGACATAAGTCATTACACGGGTAGAACAGATCCGGGAATTATGGGAATAGCTTATAGAATACGCAGCTGATGGTCCAAGTAGCCGGAAATGAGGATTTTTGTTTATAAAATCAGACAGAGTCAGATGAATCATTGTCGAGGGAAATTCTAAGTAGAAACCGAAATAATCTGAGCCAGTCTAATACTCCCATTCAATCGTACACACCGTATATGTGCCTATAGCAGTACGTGCTAGTCTGGGCAGGTTCGTTTCGATAAACAAAATGTTGTTTCGGTGATGTAGGTCATTGTCGTGCTCATTTGGATAATTCGTTATACTCCCATTCAATTGAACATGCCCCAAGACAATCCCCGTCCTAGTGTAGGACATTGGGCCCCATAGCTGCAAAGCAGCCACGTGCCGCCATAGAAACCAAGATAGCGGCCTCCTGTATTCTAAGTGTACGACGGAATATGTGTCACCATATATGAAGATGGGTATAAACAATTGGTTAAACTTAATTGTAAACCCTCGCTGTCGTGACAGTTAGCCATAGTTGCAGAAAAGTTACCTTAAACACCAATTAATCTATACTATATTTGAGAATGTCTTTCTGTTCGCTATATAATTGAATATGGGGACCACCCAGAGTGCCCAAAATATGTCTACTAGGGGTACTTTTTATGGCGGCGGTCATCGTCAGGTTTTAAAAAGTACCGTGGATAGTGGTGGTGGTGGGGTGGGGCACTAAAAGTTCTGACCCCAATTTTTTTTTCTCAGAAATGCGTTTGTGACAAAAAATCGTGATCGAAGGGCCCGACCGAGTGTACCGCCCGCAGGGCTGCCTGGGTTGAAAAATGCGCCGTCCCTATTTTTTCTTTCATACATTTTGAATCCAAAGCCTCCCCCCACCCCTTCATTGACACCCGAACGAAGTCGGGTACTCTGCTAGTAAATAATTAAATCACTAGTCGATCATTGGTTCAGCTATCCAAACATTATGGCTGTCCACTATGGAGAGCCAGTACCGATTGCTCTGGAAGTCTGATTTTGACTCGCGGAATTAAATAGCATCTAAATGGTTAACTTTCCACAATAACCAGCAGCATTTACAATTGAGAAACAATGTGGTGATGGCGACATTGAAGATCAAAGCAGCCTCTGTCGGTATTAAATGTGTGTGTGTGTGTGGGGGGGGGGGGGGGGGGGGTAATAAACATCATTTTGCTATAAGCTGTCAATTTCAAAGCATGTCAATTTCCAAGTAGTCTACTTCAAAGACATTTGTTTGTTTGAGGTCAGCCAACTGCGTGCACGACGGTGTCACGTGATTCGTGAACGCCTGCAGAGTCGCTTACCACTGAGTACATACACTGGGGTGGGCGAATATGAAGGCCAACATGGGTTATAAATAGGGGAGAAGGTGGGGGGGGGGGGGGCTACATTTCTTGGAATTTTTTTTTTGAAATTCCTCTAAAAGATGTTTATCCACTTTGGCGCTCTTACTTCACGGTGGGCTTTGTTTAAAACCTTTTTCAGCTGATATTTCCATCGAGGGAGGCTCTGGCCAGTCTGGGAACTCCCTCACGCCGGGATGTAACCGGTTGTTTTATATATGAATATTCATGAAACTCACGTTTCTGTATATGTGTTTGAAATATATATATCACAACACTGCACTTTTGGTTTGTCTGCATTACAACTGTCCTTTTTTCTTCGGTTTATGGAGTAATAAAAAACAAACGCATTTGCGAATATGGAATGTTTTTTTTTATTTTATTATATCAATCTATAACTGAAACATGATGCACACATTCGAATTATCCACGACTAGTTGAACGACCTTATCAATGACATGGTGAGACATCATTTGGGGGAGCGATCTATCGCGTGAGTCAGATGTCAGGTGAGCTAAATATGGCTCGCCATCGATTTGCAAAACCGTGGGATCCCCAATATTTTCCAAAGATTTGCAAAATTGTTCCTAAAATCGATATTCTAAATGTCAGTATCAGTGTCATTCTATTTGCTCAGCTTCAAAAATAATTTTGTCAAAATTGTAATGGGAATTTCCGGGAATTTCATAAATGGAAATCAATGTTGAGGGGGGGGGGGGGGGAGGGAGACCCCCAGTGATCCAACTGAAGCCTCCATTTCATGAAAATTCACCCGGGAGGGGGGGGGGGGGGCTGGGCCTCCACTTTGCAACGAGAGGGGGACCCAAACTTGGACCCAAAGTCCGTAATATAATTTTGTACCAAACCAAAAGTATAAATTATATTACGGACTTTGGGTCCAAATTTTGACTTCCCCCTCTCGTGTTCTCCCGGGGCAAGCATCACGTTCCACGTTGCGATCATCGCTTTGCTTTCCCCAATAATATGTCCTTCCGACGCCCCTGGAAATCAGCTCTTAGTGTTTGTAGGAATATAAAGATTATATGAGGAAGATGTGCTTCTATCCAAACGCACAATGCTATTTTTTTATCCAAAAACAGACATCTATTTAAAATCGTTTGTTTATGTTATAGTGGCATCAACGACAACACGGTTACCTAAAAAACGAAATTTTATTTTTCAATCAAGGACATCCATATTTCATATTTCAGTGGACGCGTATCCAGACATTTCCGAATTTATAATAGGAGGATCACATGGATCTTCTGTTGATTGAATTCCAAGCATATTTATGCTTTAGGCTCATCACGGAGATGGCGGTTTGCGTTTGGGAAAGGTGTGAAAGAGGTGTGCGTCTCGCATTTTTCGGGTCCGGCGGAGTATATTTTTGAAAGATTTCTCCGGCAGTCGGAGGCCTCCCCAGGAAAAAATTCTAATAAATATAAGCCCAAAATGGTGCTATTTTGGGGCATCGAAAGAACGTCAATCGTCATCTGTAACGTCATCAGCTGACGCCCCAGGGGTGTGAAGATTTTATGGGGGGGGGGGGGGGCGGGGAGGGAGGGACAGTAAAACCACAGGCTTCTAGCTCGATGCTCTATCTACTAGACCAGCGCATTCACATGGTGAGTCACTTCAGTGATAGCTACTAGGCAGCATCTGTCGATTGCCGGGAGATATGCGTGTGTGTGAGAGATTGGGGCGGGGGCAACTTTTGCAGCATTTACATTTGGAGGGTGGCAGAAAATGCGTGTACTGAGATCATTTCGGATGTATCGCTCTTTTTGTGAGTTATAGTGACGTGATGGAGAAAGGATTCTCTGTTATGGTACGTTTTCACAAAGCTTCTGCATTATAGAAGCGTTTTGGGGAGGGAAGGGGGGGGGGGATTTTATTGCAACGCAATTTAGGTATCTTGTGCAGCGACGAAAAACTGTCAGTATCTCCAACTTGTTAGTCCCCTGGAGAGACCAATCCGCGTAACGAGATATGTCTTTAGAAAATACACCTAATCCCAATTGCCCGTGTGGCGGCGTTGTGTGCTAAAGTGTACTGCACGCCAGTTGTGCACGAGCCTTCAACAGCTGTAACGCTCAGGTTCTGCGGGATTACTAAGGTAAAGAGCTTGACGGTCGCTCGCCTCTTCTTTGTGGTTCTCTCCATCTTCTCCGGCTGTTCTAAACCTGCCTGGCACGACATGACACTGGCTGTGAGGCTCTTACGGGCAGACTGACGTTTATCCAGCACACTGTCCCAAAATTACAGCAGAAAGTACGCGCTTGTTAAAATAATGGCTTTTCACCCCAATTCAATTTCCTACCCACTTTGTTTACGAATTTCAAAACCCAACATACCAACACCCTTGATAGACAAAGATCAAAATGGAACACATATGTCACCTAAGCAAAGTGAAGCGCCATTGTGCATATAAATAGTAAATACGCAACATCATCGTGGCTAACGGGGGTACATGTACCTACCAAATACACCACAAAAGCTAGAATTTCGAGATAAAAACTCGAAATTTCGAGATAAACAGTCGAAATTTCCACTTTCCGGGTCTGGAATATTTTTTTTTTATTATGTCCCTAATACGCGTCCGTACAAAAAGCCTGCCCTTTTGCCTCATGGTGCTTGCATCCGTGGTCTTCGTGTGTTTGTGCCACAATAATTTTGAGAGATACTCGAGGCGACGTCTCTTTGATCCAATTTCAGAGGTGCCGATCACAAACGGCGCCGATGAAATATACACAAGGTTGTCGTTTCAGAATTCTGCGTCCTTGAAATGCAATTCTGTCGTCATAATTATGTCATTTACTTTTAATTTATATTTCAAAGCATTGCCGCATGAGTGACAACACTCCCACCAAAGACGCAAATTATGATAGGAAACGGACTTTGTTCAGTAAGCTTCGCGAAAAGATGAAAACCGCCGGTTTTGCAGATACGGATGAAGAATCAGAAGAACATACACATGCTGCTTATTCAATAGGACGCAAACAACAAATGCAAGGGAACAAGAACGCCGAAAAATTAGAGGTAAATGTTAAAATTGGGTGGATTCACGCTGGCAAAAATGTGCGCTTGAGAACAGGTGGTGGTATAAGGATGGTAAAAACGAGTAAAACAGCATGCGCAGAAGATTTGATAGCCACAGCACAAAAACATTCTTTCCACGTGGAAAATCTCAGCGGGGAAATACTGAAGACTTTGACTTTAGTATTGTGGACTTTGAACAGAATCCTGTACCTGAAGGCGTAACAGTAGGTGAATTTCGGAAAATTTCAGGTGTGTCGCTCTTAACATTCTACCTCAGGACCACTAGTCCAGGCACATTAGACATAAAAATGAGAAAATAAGGAAAAAAATCGGAGAAAGCTGATTTTTTTAATATGTTTCCGGGACACACATTGCGGATGAAGTGTGAAAAGTCCCCGCGAATCCGAGTTGAGCTTTTTTAGTTATAGCGTTTTTTTGATGAAAAAAAAAATTTAAAAAAAAATTCGACCCAGCTCCATATTTCTCATTCTTATTCGCCTTAGTAGGGTGAGAATCATAAATATCGTGCTGAATTATATTGAGAATACATATCCCCAACAGAAAATGCCAACTTTGTACCAATCCTCACACTCAATGGTGAAATATTCACGAAAATGTACAAAATTACGAAAAAATTTTTATTGTTTTCATACACCGGTACACAACGTCCATTAAATCAAATCTACGACTACTTTGGGAGTTAAATTATATATCAAAAATTGCAGAAAAGCAGTGGCTTTATAGTGATATATAACAATAGTCATTTATTCCATAATGAACTGGTGAAACGTGTGAAATATTAACCATACCCCCTAAACTCAAATTCAAACGGCATCGACTTTTCTCATTCAAATACCATATTATAGCATCATTGTTTCAATTTCCATGTTCGATTAAATCACATAATGTGGTGTTCGCCTACACTCAAGATGCATTGGCATGTAATGTGTGCACGCCCTTGATGTGTACTCATAAACAAATTTGTATTGTACAGACAACGCTCTTTAATTTGATGCAAAATAACCTTGAACGACTTTCATCAGGAAACGCTGTTTAATTCCGCATTCCAGGTCTTTATGTACAGACAACGCTCTTTAATTTGATGCAAAATAGCCTTGAACGACTTTCATCAGGAAACGCTGTTTAATTCCGCATTCCAGGTCTGTCCATTGCACAATTTGCTCTGTTCAGTATTGGACACTCCGCATTTGATGCCTAGATATTGAAACAAATGATCCCTTGATAGATATATATGTAATCAGGGCCGGCGGAACAAGGGGGGCGACGGGGGCGGTCGCCCCCGCTGCCCTCGCCCACGGGGGCCAGCGGGGGCGAAAGTGTCCGAAAATAAAAAATTAGCATTGTTATTGATCAATCATCAGAAAAAAAACAGAATCATACTGATCAGCCTATTATTCAGCTGTATCTTTGAATAACCAATTCTCCTGCATGGATGTATATGTATACATTAATTGCCCATGGGCATGGCATTCAAGGGATAGTAGGCCTATGTATCAGCAAATTTTGCCTACCTGCTCAGCCTGACTGTTTTATTAGTGAGATGGCCAAAAGCCGTGTTTGTCGACAACAAAACTGGTTCGAAGCCTATGGCACTAGATAATCCGAGACTTATAATAGCACCGAGAGGGGGTCCGGCCTCCGACCGTAAAAAAACATTTTTTTCTATTATAAAATACAAGAGGAATTTCAGGCCAAAGGCCACCAAAATGCACAATTTGAGAGCTCCATTAAAAAAATTTCCTGGGTGGACCACCCCTCCGCCCCCTCTAATACCTCGTGACTTCGACACTCTGTGCAGATGCCTTCGGCATCTAAGGCGTCCCCTCCCAATTTTTAGGTGATATACTTGCACTTGCCCTCATCAGAAAGTTTCGCCCCCCTTGCCCTTTGCTGCTTCCGCCGGCCCTGTATAATGTAATTTTGCCTGTTGTTGATTATTAGAGTCTTGTGTTATTTGTAGAACTGATCAGTTATGTTGTTGGCATATCACTTAGCGTTACCTGTTGATACCTTACGGTGACAACGAAGCAGGTCCGCACATTGATATCTGTTCTGTGGTATTGTACTTGAGTTTATTGTGTCTATCATCTTTTTTCTGTCGTGACTTTGACAATGGATAAATGTATCAAATGTAACGATGAGTTGACCGGCTCGTCCGGAATAACTACACTTGGTGAGCGGGGTATAGAAAAGTTGGTTGCTGTAAGCGTCGAGCTTGGCGATAATCTTTTTGCCGGTTCGAAGAAACCCACAGTTGGTGAGAAAATTCACAAATTCTGCTACAAGAATTATACACGGGAAAGTTCTGTAAGAAAAAGTAAGAGAATGTCTCTAGATGCAGCTGAATCTGACGAAGCTGGTCCATCTATGACAAAAAAAATTGCTTTCAATTTTAAACTCCATTGTCTGTTCTGTGGAGAATCCGCCGACAAACAAACTCATATACCCGTTCAACGTAGAAGAGAAGTCCACACCGTTGAAACATTGACTTTTGTTGATAGTATCAGAACCCGTTGTTTGAAACGTAGTGATGAATGGGGTGAGTCTGTACTTACTCGAATCGGTCGTGCTATCGATCTAGTGGCCGAGGAAGGTCGGTATCACCATGATTGCTGGACAGGATTTGTCAGAGATAAGCCTGAGCGAACTCTTTCACGGGGTAGGCCTGTTGCAGACAAGAAAGCACTTGCATTCCATGAATTGTGTACCTTTATGGAGAACAGCGATGAGTGTCAGTTTTCCTTGAGCGAATTGGCAGAGATGTTTGAATCGTATCTTGGTGACGAAGTCGGTTACACAATTAAACATCTTAAAACCAAACTGCTTGAGCATTTGGGTAGTAGAATCTCTATTACAACACTGAGGTCCCTAAAAAATGTTGTCACATTCAGAGATTCATCAGACAAAATACTATATGATTCGTGGTACTCAGACAAATGTACCAATGAAACTGATGAACGTATGCGCATCGTCAAGAAAGCATCGGCTATAGTCCGCGATGATATTCGGTCAGCCATTTACGAGTGTGACGTTTATCCCAAACCCGATTCGTTATCTGTATCTAGTGATCTACTACCCGATACACTCCAAACCTTGTTACAAGGGATTGTTGCTCCGTCGCAGCGTGGGCAAAACATCCAAGCCAACCAGAGACGCGTGACAGCCATAGGTCAGTCTCTAATAAGTTCTTGTCGGCCCCGTTCATTCTTGTCACCAGTATTATTGTCGGTAGCAGTTTACATACATAGGAAATTCGCATCTCGGGAATTGATCGACATTCTGAATGGACTAATGTTCTCTTCTAGCTACCGGGAAGTTCAACAATACGTTCATTCTGTCATGATAAGCAAAGGTCCGTCGCCTAGACTTGCGAACTTCACACAATTCGTTTTCTATAACGCCGATTGTAATGTGCGCACGCTAGATGGCAAGAATACTTTCCATAGTATGGGAGGCATCGCCTGTATAACTCCAAGCAGAGATCACACAGAAGAGTCTCCGATAAAACGACTAACTGGTGATCATTCGAATATTGGCTCTGGTGAATTCGGGTACATCCCTTTGAAAGGTTACAGTAAACCAAGCAAATCGGGTCTTGACGAAATTGTGATGAAGGATTTATCAACTTTGGGTGAATCTGATCCGAAAAATTTGAAACTCGCAAAAACAGTCGACAGTCTTTGGTCTTTGACGCATGTACTGAGAGTACCTTGCCCGTCTTGGGCTGGATATATGCACATTGTCACATCATCAGATGATTATGAAACAAGTGATGTCGAGATACTTCCCTTTATTAATTTTGATCCATCCAACCCGAGCACAATTTACACTGCTCTCATGTTTGCACAAACTGAATGTGAGAAACAGGGCCTGAACGTTTGTCCAGTGACGTTTGACCAACCACTTTATATCAAAGCAGTGGAGATTGTGTCTTCGTCAGATAAGTTGACAAAAGTTTTCGTTAGACTCGGCGGCTTCCATATGATTATGTCATATTTAGGGGCAATTGGTTCGATCATGGCTGGTAGCGGCTTGGATGAACTTTGGGGGACTGTTTATGCTGGTGGGTCAATCCATCATTTGATCAGTGGTCATGCATATTCAAGAGCAGTTCGTGCCCATTTGCTAACACAAATTGCCATTACAAAACTTGTGTTTGAAGAAAGCCGAACACTAGATAACATAGACTGCACAGAAGTCAATGGAATATTCTGTGGACTTGCCAGAGGTGACTGTACAACAGCTGACGCTGTCAATCAAGAAAGTGTCAACCATCTACTGTCAAAATTACACGAACTGCTCCAGAATGCGTCCGTAGGACTCACAGGAAAGCTTTGGGTACAATACTACGAGCAAATAGGTCTTCTCCAGTTGTTCTTGAGAGCAGAGCGCACAGGCGACTGGGAACTCCACACATATTGTGTTCGCAATATGATTCCAGTATTTCACGCAGGTGGTCATTTTGCATACGCAAAAAGTTCTCATCTCTATTTGCAGCAGATGAATGAGCTAACAGAAATAATGCAACAGGATGATTTGAAGTTGTTCACTGAGAAAGGTTACTTTACCATAAGGCGCTCAGATAAATTCTGGGACGGGATATATTCTGATCAGACCATAGAGCAGTGTTTAATGAGAATGTTCAAGCTCCCTGGTGGTCTCACATATGGCAGGGGAATAACCGATAGCACTGTTGCGAAATGGGTACATGGACTACCTCTTTGCCTTCCGATATGTAATGCTGTCGAAAATTTTGTTCATGTTCACACTGGTCATGGCGAACAACATCGGGATCTCCGTCAAAGTTCACAATTGACTGATGCCAATGATATCACCAAATTATTGAACTGGCTCAGAGTGCATTCCCCCTTTCAGAATAGAGATCCACTACAATTAGTCTCTATAGCGACCGGGCTTGTGGCCGACGAAACTGTGAACTGTGACCAAGTTCGCAAAATTGGTGAATGTTGCGTATCGAATGTTGTAAGCAAAACGTTCAACAGCATCAAACTACGACGTGTTGACACTGTGAAGTCTTTCGCATCGATGGCAAATAGCATCAAAGTCCGTGGAAGTAAGGTAGTGATTGACCCCACAATTCTGTTCAACCGCATCACATGTGTTATTCAGTCACAAGCAGAGATGGAAGAGTATCTCAAATATGAACTCGCCCCGAAACCACCAGCATTGTTTGATTCTGCTGGAATGAGGAAGACACAGAAAAGCACGCTCGGTAAGATCCTCAAAACATACGGTTCCGAGCAAACTAAAATCCCAGAACATTCTCTGTTTGTTGTAGATGGTGGATTTTTATTGAGGGCAGTTGTATGGCCTAAACAGTCGTCATATAAGGACATATGTACATCATATTCCAATTATCTAGTGAGACATTTTGGGGCAAACGTCGTGGTTGTTTTTGATGGTTATGCTTGTACAATGTCGACAAAGGGCATGGAACAAGCCCGTAGATCTAAAGACAGGTATTCCATTGATATCAATATCTCACCCGAGTTACCAGCCACCACACCCCAATCCGATTTCCTTGCAAATGCCAAGAACAAAACCCAACTGATCGATCTTCTAATGCAGGAGCTATCTGCTATCAATATTCAGTCCAAGCAGGCCGAGGCTGATGCTGATGTACTGATAGCCGAAACTGCACTTGACATCGCTCAAGATGACAACAATTTTGTCGTTGTGGGAACAGACACAGACTTGTTAGTCATTCTTACCTCTCGAGTTCAACCGGGATGTAATATTCACATGATGTATTCCATTACCCCAAACTTACTAGTTTCAGTTAGTGAAATAGCAACCAAAATGGGTGACCATAGAAGCAACCTCCTTGTAGCACATTCTATAAGTGGTTGTGACACTACTTCTGCACTCTTTCGAGTTGGTAAGAAGAAAGTATTCAGTACAATTGTCTCCGATGTTACTGTGGCATAGCAGGGTTAAGTACCCCGGATAAATGATCGTCTAGTGGTTTTTAGTTCGGACTATAATCGTGGCAAAATGGCCACAGGACAATTTAAGTGTTCAGTCTTAAGAGGCAACCAGATTCTGTAGAGTCTGCAACAATTCTTGATACTGCAGCCGCAGCGAAAGGGTGAATTCAAAAACACATAAAATGTACTTACAGTTTTCTACACTTTTATTAAAACCCTAAGTAAAGTTCCTACAAGTTAAACTTTAAATAAATTCTCTCTCTGGTAAATGTTTGAAAATATCAGATACGAAATGAGACTAAGTCGAAACTATCGCATCGCTCTCATCGCGTCCTGTATCTGGAAATGTTGTCTGGCCTGGCAGCGTTCGGCGGCGTCCTTCCACGAGAATAGGAGAGTGACTTCTTGTACACACGGAAGACCAGAGAGAAGTGCCGTCTCGGGTGATTCCGTTGGTTTAAATACGGTTTGAATCGTGTCTACCCGGCAGAATTTACGTCATAAAACACCACAAAACACCACATATACCCCAAGATGGCGGAGAGGTATTTCTTAACCCCTTACTTCCATCCTGGAATAGTAGGGCATCCGGTGGGTATCCTATGCTAAGAGTATGCGTTCTCGCATTTAAAGGGATGTTGGCAATTAATAGGTGTATAATTACAAAACCATTCAAAACCGACGTGAACGTGCAAGATTGCACAATTCTCAGAGCTGAAACTGATACTGGGTGTGTTGAGGTTAGGTCGGGTCAGTATACAATGCTAAAATCTGTCAAAAGCATTCTGATGGGGTTATTATAGGTTAGGCTTTTACTAGCTCATATGCCAGTCGTAATTGCAAATACTGTCAAAAACACCTTTTTACAGTAAGTGCGTAGAGTACTTCTGTAGGTCAGTTGCACTGCTATTATGCAATGCAAATATACGAGGAATTGAATAAAATTACATAACTTGGGCTTGAAAACAGCGTTTACTTATTAAAGTTTATACAACAGAGAATTATTACCAAGTAGGACTTGGCCACTCTGATTAACACATTAACACTTCGGGAACCAAGATTCTCGAGTGCAATCATAAGACTCCGACGCACCCCACGGAGGTGAACCCGACGCGCTCCGTGGAGGGGCTCCGTGGAGGGCATTTCGTTACAGTTACTAGCGACTCACAACAGTATGTCAACACAATTTTGGCGGATGACAGTACACCAAGTGCAGTAGCCGCTGCCGGGGAACAACTTCTCCTGATCTTATACGGGAGTAAAACTGTTTCCTCTCTCGACCAATATAGATATGTCACTTACAAGCGTTATGTAGCAAAATCTAAACTGAATAAACCCATCGACCTAGCCTCACTCCCACCAAGCAGCGATGCTGCACAACAACATGTCTACAGATGTTATCTCCAGGTCCAACAATGGCTGGGCACTTCGCTTCCTCCGACGGATTGGGGGTGGTCGCTAGACAATGGACTTCTTGTACCGACTGCAGCCACAAAGCCATGTGCCCCCGATAACCTACTGAATCTGATCAGTTGTGGTTGCAAGAGTGCTTGTACAAAAAGGTGTGGGTGTAAGAAGGCAGGACTCTCTTGCTCAGGTTTGTGTAATTGAGGTTCGGATTCTTGTAGCAACCACAGAAACACTGTCCTGTCGGAAATTTCTGAGTTCGATGAATAATATGTATATAGGTCATGTCATTTCTGTATATAGCGTTGATAATAGTCAATGTAACTTAATCCATGTTGATTGATTTGTACATTCTGTAAATATTATTTATTGATTTTTGTACATTCTGTAAATATTATTTATTGATCTAATGCTGCCAGACACAGACGTGTCTGTTCGGTCCCAAGCCCGAAAATAGTTGAGTTCTCATGCTGACGAATTTTATGCCAAAAGGGGAACTCGGCCAGAAGCAGAGGGGGTCTTCCATAATGTCTATTTTGTAAGCAATGATAAAAGTCTTCAAATGGTGGTGGATTTTTTATCGTCTGTCCAACTAACATCCCGTTCTGTACTACGACCCTTTGGGCAAATCCGTTAGGAAAATCGTCATTTTTTGCGTAAATCCGATACTTTTTTGTGAATTTTCAATAATTTTTCGCAGAAATTGTCACAGAACGCACATTTTCCTCTAGGTAAATGTATATTAGACATTATGTAGCTCGAAATACGCGTAAACAAAAAATACAGTTGGATCAATTCGAGGTTACAAAGTTCGTGCGATTTTGTTTTATTTTTTTCAAACGCGTTTTCGAAAAAAGGCTGTAGAAAAAAAGCTCAACTGGGATTTTAGGGGACTTTTGTCTAATCGTTCAGTGACATGTACTCGACATTCCCTGAAAAAATCAGCTTTCTCCGATTTTTTTCCCTAGTGAAACCTAAGGTTTTTGGGCTACACAACCAAAGATTCGTTCGCGGATGAAATCCCGGAAATTAATATTTCTTCTGAGGATGATAGAACAATCGATGTGAACAATGCGGATACTTCGCAGACAATGTCTAATAAGCTGAACGTCACAGTAAAAAGCCCCGCTGTGTCATTGTCAGAAACTCTGTCACTAACTGACACAGTAGACGAAGAACTAATTCTTCCCACACTAACCAGCACTCTGAGTGAAGAGATCGCAATGGCGTCTAGTGGTCCCCCCCCCCCCCCCCCCTCCGTGGACAGATGATGTAAGTGACTCACTATTGAATGTGGATATAGATCCCATAACAATCAGAATAAAACGAATGGACATGGTGAACAATGTGATTTTTGCCTTCAAAATCACTAATATCGTTGAGACGCCGGTGAAATATCTACTCGTGGATGAAAAGGGAAGCGACGAAAATGGTGTCTCTCGTGAGGTGAACACTACGTTCTGGAAAGAGTTCTTCATTTCCAAAGCGGAAGGGGAGAACTACAAGGTACCAGTTGTAGGCCTAAATAGGAGTTGGCAACAAGAGGAGTGGAATGCAGTAGGGAGGGTTATCGCGAAAGGATTTGTGGATCACGCAATCTTTCCTTTGAAATTTGCGCCAGCGTTTATTGTAATGTTTGTCGTTGGCGAAGACGCCGTTACGCCTGAAGTACTTATGGATTCCATGATGGGTTATATGAGCGCGGCTGATGCGGACATTGTGAAAGGGCAATCAGTGGCAACTGAGATGACGACGACAACGATATATTTATCGACATTCTGTCAGGGTTGGATTGTCATACCGTGACCCAAAAAGACAATGTGAAATCGTGTATATTGCAACTAAGTCATTCCAAACTAGATCAGGAGATCAGGAACCGAAATACATATCGGATTGCTTTTCCTCCGCAGTAACGTATTTATCCCACAAACTGCGTTCTCTCAATGACATTCTTCGCATGTATGAAGAAAAATACCGAGTGCCAGGGAAGTAATCAAACTTTTCAAGGCGAACCCTAACACAGAGAGTAAAAAGAAAAGCCTAACTTTTTGGAGAAGTTCGTACGAGCACAAAATCCGGATAACTTGGCGCGATTACTTCATTTTATGACAGGAGCAGACGCGCTCTGTGCGTCGAAGCAATCGACATTGAATTTTCGGTAATAACAGGAGCAGGGCGTAGACCTATAGCCCACTGTCGTGGACCCGTTCTGGAGTTGCCATCTTCTTATACAAGTTACGTCGACTTTCGTTCAGAATTTGATTGTATTCTATCCCAAGATCTCAACTATCGCATGGACATTGCGTAAATCTGATCCGATATGCATGATATATGCGATTTGGTTTTATAATGAGTTCGACGGTATCGTGTGATTTAATTACTTAAGATTATTTCAGTTATTTCTAAGACTATAGTTGGTCTAAATTTGAGAACTTCTTTATGGAATAAAATGAGCAGCAAATGGAACTATAACACACTGATGTTGACCCGTTCTGGGACTAATCCTATAAAGCAATTGCAACTGTATTTTCGAGAATTGTATTTTTATGTGCGGCTGAAATAGTTAAACTTTTATCATTTGCAGATTTAAACTGCTAATGATTTCTTTCGGTCACTTTATTTTATTAGGTGGAAAATACAATTCTAGGAACTACAATTATAAAAGTTTCTTAGGATTGGCCCCAAGATTGGCCATCTTCTTTTAAAGCTACATCGACTTTCGTTCAGAATGTGACTGTGTTCTCTCCCAAGATCTCAACTATCGCATGGACATTGCGTAAATCTGATCTGATATATGCATGATATATGCGATTTGGTTTTATAATGAATTCGAAGGTATCGTGTGATTTGATTACTTAAGATTATTTCAGTTATTTCTAAGACTATAGTTGGTCTAAATTTGAGAACTTCTTTCTTGAATAAAACGAGCAGCATGTGGACCTATAACCCACTGATGTGGACCCCTTCTGGGGCTAATCCTATAAAGCAATTGCAATTGTATTTTCGAGAATTGTATTTTTATGTGCCACTGAAATAGTTAAACTGTTATCATTTGCAGATTTAAAGACGTGGCAATTTACCTCCCGGTAAATTGCCACGTCCTTAGAACTGCTAATGATTTCTTTCGGTCACTAGTAGTATGTAATGCGGTTTTGGGGCCTTAGTTGGGGGACCCCGGTAGGGGACCCCGGAAGTGACGCCATGTCACGTGACCCAGTGCCGCCATGTTGTGTTGTCATGGTAACACGCGTGAGCGGCCATGTTGTGACGTCATCTCCACAGTGATACGTGGTGTGAGTGCGCATGCGCAGCGCAGCGCGTGTTAAGGTGACACGTGTTTCCGTTGCCCATTTTGTATACTGGAGGCCGCCATCTTGGTTTCTATGGTAGCACGTGATTGCTATGTTACCAATGGCTTCTAACAAGACAGGGGTATGTTCGGGGGTGTGTTCCTTTGCAGAAGAGTAAATCTGATTACCACAAACAACCCGACAATCCCTCCAAATCCACCCAAAATCACCGAAATTGACTTTATTTCCCCAATTTATTGGCTTATCACGTAGTGCTATAGTACTAAGGGGTACAGGGGGTGCGTTCGATTGAACAGGAGTAATGTTCTGGCTTAGAATTCTCCCAGAATCCCTTTTTTGACGTTTTTCCCCATTAAAAGACACATTCCTTTGGTCATTACCCAGAATTCTCTGCTTCTATCTATATATTCAATAGTTTACGTCTATCTGGCCATGTTCCTTTGTTCTAGAGTATACTCCAGTAACGTAGAAGAGCCTATTAGTTGGAACAGCTTTGCTTATTATTACTATATTTAGCTATTCTAGTCTATTCTTGTTAGTTCTGACCCTATTCCGTGTACTCTTGTTGTTTCATTTATCTAGATCATTTATATAAATCATAACTAACCAATCAGATTGCTTGATTTCCCATAACCTGTACTTAATCGTATAGAGTTATCTCCCCTTATTACAACGAAGTTGTATCAGATTCTCATCACATTTATATCCAATGGCAATATCCCCGGGCACCCCAATTTCGGCACCCCTTTTTTGAAAAACATATGACCTTCGGCACCCCTTTTTTGTCATATGTGCTTATGTGAAAAAGCACAATGTGACACAACGTGCCCTAGCACATAGGCACATGATTTATGTGCCGATATGTGCTTATGTGAAAAGGCACAATGTGACACAATGTGCCCTAGCACATAGGCACATACGGGTATTTGAGGATACCTATTGCCTGGTATTGTATTATTCGAGGATACCTACTAGAGAATCCCTTTTTTGTCATATGTGCTTATGTGAAAAAGCACAATGTGACACAATGTGTCCTGGCACAAAGGCACATGCTTTATGTGCCGATATGTGCTTATGTGAAAAGGCACAATGTGACACAATGTGCCCTATCACATAGTCACATACGGGTATTTGAGGATACCTATAGCCTAGTATTGTATTATTTGAGGATACCTATCTAGGATACCTTCTGGAGAATCCCTTTTTTGTCATGTGCTTATGTGAAAAAGCACAATGTGACACAATGTGTCCTGGCACAAAGGCACATGCTTTATGTGCCGATATGTGCTTATGTGAAAAGGCACAATGTAACACAATGTGCCCTATCACATAGTCACATACGGGTATTTGAGGATACCTATAGCCTAGTATTGTATTATTTGAGGATACCTATCTAGGATACCTTCTGGAAAATCCCTTTTTGTCATATGTGCTTATGTGAAAAAGCACAATGTGACACAATGTGACCTAGCACATAAGCACATGATTTATGTGCCGATATGTGCTTATGTGAAAAGGCACAACGTGACACAATGTGCCCTATCAATAGGCACATACGACCAAAATGGGATTCCATAGCCACAGGTGTTTTCCAAAAGGGATTCTTTAAATGGGATTCCATAAAATGGAATTCCTATCCGACTCCGTAAAATGGGATTCCGTGTTTTATCATCGACACTCGAGGGTATTTCCCTTCCCTATTAGAAGAATTCAGTTCAATGGGTTGTAGTTCATTAAGTTAAAAATTTATTCAGTTAAATGTCGTTCAGTTCAAAGGGTGTTTATTTATATTAGATATAAAAAGTTCATTCAAAAAGTTCAAGGGTGTTAACATTGGGATATATTTAGGGGTTATAGTTCATTCAAACAGTTCAAGAGGGTTAATTATATATACCTTCATTAGGGTTGTAGTTCATTTCAAACAGTTCAAGAGGGTTAACATTGGGTTATATTTAGGGGTTGTAGTTCAATCAGATCAGTTCGATCTTCGTTCACTTTGTTCTGTTCACTTCGATCTTGGCTGTGTTGGATCTTTGTTCATTTTTTATGGTCAATTCACTTCGAGTTTGCTTATATTCGATCAGATCAGTTCGATTTTCTTCAATTTGTTCTGTTCACTTCGATCTTGGTTGTGTTGGATATTCGTTCTGTACCTTTATTGTTTTGTAGTGGTTGGTTGTCTCTGTTCAGTTGTTTCCAACTAGTTCGATCTTTATTCATGTTGCGTCTGTTTAGTTAGGTTGTTGCATGTAGTATTTAGGGGTTACAGTCCATTCAGATTAAATTTTTTTGTATATATTGGGTGTTAAGATTAAATCAAAGTTTATGTTGTGTTCCCTTCGACCTTGTTGTAGTTGATGAATTAGGCTTTATTAGTCCCTTTCCATACCCTCGAGTGTCGATGATAAAACACGGAATCCCATTTTACGGAGTCGGATAGGAATTCCATTTTATGGAATCCCATTTAAAGAATCCCTTTTGGAAAACACCCGTGGCTATGGAATCCCATTTTGGTCGTATGTGCCCATGTGATAGGGCACATCGTGTCACATTGTACCTTTTCACATAAGCACATATCGGCACATAAATCATGTGCTTATGTGCTAGGTCACATTGTGTCACATTGTGCTTTTTCACATAAGCACATATGACAAAAAAGGATTCTCCAGAAGGTATCCTAGATAGGTATCCTCAAATAATACAATACTAAGCTATAGGTATCCTCAAATACCCGTATGTGACTATTTTATAGGGCACATTGTGTCACATTGTGCCTTTTCACGTAAATAAATATCGGCACATAAAGCATGTGCCTTTGTGCCAGGATACATTGTGTCACATTGTGCTTTTTCACATAAGCACATATGACAAAAAAGGGATTCTCCAGAAGGTATCCTAGATAGGTATCCTCAAATAATACAATACTAGGCTATAGGTATCCTCAAATACCCGTATGTGACTATGTGATAGGGCACATTGTGTCACATTGTGCCTTTTCACATAAGCACATATCGGCACATAAAGCATGTGCCTTTGTGCCAGGACACATTGTGTCACATAGTGCTTTTTCACATAAGCACATATGACAAAAAAGGGATTCTCTAGTAGGTATCCTCGAATAATACAATACCAGTCAATAGGTATCCTCAAATACCCGTATGTGCCTATGTGCTAGGGAACATTGTGTCACATTGTGCCTTTTCACATAAGCACATATCGGCACATAAATCATGTGCCTGTGTGCTAGGGCACATTGTGTCACATTGTGCTTTTTCACATAAGCACATATGACAAAAAAGGGGTGCCGAAGGTCATATGTTTTTCAAAAAAGGGGTGCCGAAATTGGGGTGCCCGGGGATATTGCCATTGGATAGAGATGTGATGAGAATCTGATACAACTTCGTTGTAATAAGGGGAGATAACTCTATACGATTAAGTACAGGTTATGGGAAATCAAGCAATCTGATTGGTTAGTTATAATTTATATAAATGATCTAGATAAATGAAACAACAAGAGTACACGGAATAGGGTCAGAACTAACAAGAATAGACTAGAATAGCTAAATATAGTAATAATAAGCAAAGCTGTTCCAACTAATAGGCTCTTCTACGTTACTGGAGTATACTCTAGAACAAAGGAACATGGCCAGATAGACGTAAACTATTGCATATATAGACAGAAGCAGAGAATTCTGGGTAATGACCAAAGGAACGTGTCTTTTAATGGGAAAAACGTCATGGGATAGGGATCCAAAAAGGGATTCTGGGAGAATTCTAAGCCAGAATATTACTCCTGTTCAATCGAACGCACCCCCGGTACCCCTTAGTACTATAGCACTACGTGATAAGCCGATAAATTGGGGAAATAAAGTCAATTTCGGTGATTTTGGGTGGATTTGGAGAGATTGTCGGGTTGTTTGTGGTAGTCAGATTTACTCTTCTACAAAGGAACACACCCCCGAACATACCCCTGTCTTGTTAGAAGCCATTGGTAACATAGCAATCACGTGCTACCATAGAAACCAAGATGGCGGCCTCCAGTATACAAAATGGACGACGGAAACACGTATCACCCTAACAACACGCGCGGCGCATGCGCAGTAAGACCACGTATCACTATGGAGATGACGTCACAACATGGCCGCTCACGCGGGTTACCATCACAACACAACACGGCGGCACTGGGTCACGTGACATGACGTCACTTCCGGGGTCCCCTACCGGGGTCCCCCACCGGGGTCCCCCAACTAAGGCCCCAAAATCACATTACATATTACTGTCACTTATTTTATTAGGTGGAAATACAATTCTGGGAACTACAATTATAAACGTTTCTTAGGATTGGCCCCAAGATTGGCCATCTTCTTATAAAGCTACATCGACTTTCGTTCAGAATTTAACTGTGTTATCTCCCAAGATCTCAACTATCGCATGGACATTGCTTAAATCTGATCTGATATGCATGGTATATGCGCTTTGGTTTTATATGAGTTCTAAGGCACCGTGGAGGGTAATTCCTAAGATTACTCCAGTTATTTCTGGGTTAAAGCTGTTGTAAATTTGAGCACTAAAGTTATTACATTTTTTTATTATCTGTTTTGTGTCAGTGAACCTTTCTGATTTTTTGAAAATAGAGTATTCAGCCTATTATCATCGTCAGAAACCCACGGTCGTTTGCGCTCCGTTGTCTTTTCATCAGCAACGGAGCGCAAGCGACCGTGGGTTTCCGACGATGCATACATATTATATGCCATCTACTTATTAAAGCAACAGTACACGTTTACCGATTTCTGTTCAGAATGTGGTTCTGGGTTATCGCACGAAAGTCGCCATGACCACGTGAACGTTCGGGATATTGCAGCAATGCCTCTAATAGGATCTTTCCAACATTTCGCTTTACTATGAATTTGAATGAATCATGTCTGTTCAGTGAAGTAATACTGGTATTTTATTTTCTGCCTACTGATGTTTTGTCAGAAAAAAAAAGAATCACGTTCAGCGACATTTAGTTTTCTATTTCTCTCTCTTCATATGATCTCATTCTGCACCATGACTTTAACTCAACTAAATGTCAAATATGCAAAGGGTGTGTCGGGGGTGGGAGGGGGGAGCACACACACACACACACACACACACACACACACACACACACACACACACACACACACACACACACACACACGCATATGATTGACTGTTGGCAGTTTTCATTCCCTGTCGGAGAACAATCGTCCACATTTTTTGGCTAGATTTTGGAGATAATTTCCTATCAGACTGCTAAACATTTCAATGACCTATGATCAATCGGCAACAAAACTGTCGATGTGCATATTTCACATATCAACGGCAGGGCCGGGTTTAGGAATGGGCAGACTGGGCGGACGCCCAGGACCCCCATATGTGACAATTTGGCAGGGAATTTTGTCATTGTTCAAAATACCCATTTTCCTGTTGAAATGTTCCAGCATTTTGGGGCTCAGAGCACAGGCGCTCGTTGTATTATCATAATTTTACATTTTAAATTAATATTAGGTCTATATACTATCTATACTAATAGTATATTAGTATAGATAGTATAGACGTAATATTAATTTAAAATGTAAAATTCTGATAATACGACGAGCGCCTGTGGCTCAGAGTGCCTTCAGAGACCACTTGAGAGCCTCCAGAAATCAAAATTTTCATGCGGGAGAACCATTCACCACAAGTCAACCCCCCTCCATCACCGCAACCAGACCACCCGCGGAACGCGCGTAACTTTGCGACGAGAGGCCAGACTGTAGTGTGCCATTCTATGATATTGCGTTAACCCCCTTAAGATATCTAGTTCATTGTAATCATCACGTGTGTTCTGTATGTTTTGTTCATCGGAAATAAATTAATAATAATCAGAAATAAATATATTATATAAACATTATCGTTCATCCAGATATTACATTGGCGACGATTGATGATTCGCATTCACGGAGTGGAATGTGTGTGTCAAAACAAAACAAAATTACTGAAATATAAACATTTATTTGATAAAAAAACTTTGAACGCGAATGATTACCGGGAAGGACTTGCTCACGCTAACATTTTTGAAAACCCGGAATCGGACACGAAACTTGTGTGTACGAAACAACGGTAACCCTAACTGAAACGGAATTCTGTTGTACAAAATACGGATTGATACAAAGTAATCCATTTTGAGATAAAATATGACTGCACAAACCCAACCAATGTTTATGCCTGTATCGATACCAGCGCCTAGAAGCCCTGAACCCCTCAGACTAGGTCCACGATGGGAGGAATGGCTGAAAGAATTTGACATCATGATTGGAGCAAGTGGTCTCACAGATCAAAAACAGTTAAGATGTATGCTCCTAAATCATGCCGGTTCCGAAGTTCAGAGAATATTTCAAACCCTGCCAGTTACCGGAGATGATTTTACTTCAGCTAAAACGGCTCTGAATAATTATTCCATCCCCAAGGCAAATAAAGTGTTTGAACGATACCAGTTTAGGCTTATTAAACGAAAAACTGGAGAGTCGGTTGATCAATTCTATATTCGACTGAAACAAGCCGCAAAATACTGTGAGTACGGTGAACAAGAAGATACAGAAATGACATTACAAATACTTATGAGTTGCAAAGACTCGACCCGTACTAAGGCATTTGTGGAAAAATGGAACCTCGAAACAGTCATTAAGAATCTGAAAGCAAAAGAACGTGCTGAAGAACAAACACTGTGTATGACCTCTGCTATCAAAGGTACACGTGATATGACAGTTAGTCCAGATATTGATTCAGTGTCTCGAGTGTACAGCAGTAAACCGGGAAGATATTCTAAACGTCACAGGGATGCAACAACACACCCTAAAACACACACAGAACAAAAACAAAACCAACCAAAGCATAAAGCTTCGACATCTAATAAATGCCGTGGTTGTGGAAATGACTAGCCCCATACCGGTGGTTTCAAAAAGTGTCCTGCATATAATGCTACATGCAGAAACTGCAATGGCAAAAACCATTTTGCAAAGTATTGTTTTAAAAAACATGTTTCCTCTGTTGTTAAACAACCTTCTTTTTCTTCATGCGTAGCACCCGCCACTGACAGTAGTGACTCTGATTCTTATGTATACCACCTACAGTGTTTTATGATGGAAAATACAGAGCGTCCGAAAGTTGCCATGACTGTAAATGGGCAACAGCTAAGTTTGCTGATAGACTCGGGCTCAAATGTTAACCTCCTAGATTTTCAGACATATAATAACGTTATGCCCAATCTACAACTAAAACCTTGCAAGACAGTTATTAAAGGTTACCCGAATAATCAAATACCTGTCAAGGGAATGTGTACAGCTAAAATAAAACATGGCAATATTCGGAGATTAGTAGACTGTATTGTTGTTGATGTAGACAAACATGTAATGCCAATATTGGGTTACAAAACAGCTTCAAGACTCGACATTCTACAGATAAATGACTCAACAACAGTGCCCAATGAACAAGTTAAACAGACTGGTAATACACAAACTGCCAATGTAAAAGTTGGAAAAGTTGGGATTATGAATCCTGAAATTTTAAGTTCATGCACAGAAACGCAAAAACTGTTAAACGACTTTGATAGTGTATTTCATGGTATAGGTTTACATAAAACTGCTGAGGTTAAGCTACATACTGACAGCACAATTAAGCCAGTAGCACAAAAGCACAGACGAGTCCCATTCAATTTACAACAAAAAGTCGAAGAAGAATTAAACAGGCTTAAAGCAGCTGACGTCATCGAAGATGTGAACGGTCCGACAGATTGGGTAACACCACCTGTCATCACATGTCGTAATAATGGTAAGATTAGATTTTGCCTGGATATGCGTCTTCCAAACAAAGCGATAAAACGTACACGCCATCCTGTACCTACGATTGAAGAAATCACTCATGCTTTAAACGGTTCCACAGTATTTTCTAAAATAGATCTCCGTGACGGATATCATCAAATACCGTTAGCAGAGGAAAGCAGGTACGTAACGACATTTTCCACACATAAAGGACTTATGCGTTATAAACGGCTGAATTACGGAACAAGGTCTGCAGCAGAAGAATTTCATGAAATTCTTAGAAAGACATTCCAAGACATACCAGGTGTTCTAAATGTACATGACGATATAATAATATTCGGCCACGCCGAAGAAGAACATCAATCTGCCATCAAGGCTGTTCTGCAACGCCTAACAGATATTGGACTTACCATTAATAAAGGAAAGTGTCAGTTTAATAAAAGTGAAATAGAATTTTTTGGATTTATATTTTCCGCAAAAGGTATTTCGCCTTCACCTAGTAAAGTGGAAGCTTTAAAACATGCTTCACCACCACAAAATGTGAATGACTTGCGTAGTTTTCTTGGCGTATCGAACTACAGTTCCCGTTTTATTCCGAATTACAGTGACAAGACAACCTTATTGAGACAGCTTCTTGTAAAACACGCTCCGTTCAACTGGACGCCAGCACATCAGTCAGCTTTCCAAACTATCAAGGACTCATTATCCTATAATGTTACAATGTCATACTACAATTCCACACGTCCCACAGAAGTGCACGTCGATGCTAGTCCTTTCGGTTTAGGCGCCATGATTACCCAAGCAGATGAATTTGGAAACTTGCATCCAATTGCATACGCGAGTAGAACTCTAACCCAAACAGAACAACGCTATGCTCACATCGAACGCGAAGCACTAGCAGTAGTTTTTGGATGTACCAAATTCCACAATTATTTGTACGGAAAATCTTTCACGGTATTCAGTGACCATGAACCATTACAAACAATTTTTAACAATCCCAAAACACATACATCTATGAGAATAGAAATACTTCGTCTTAAACTCTTAGGATATGACTTCCTAGTAAAATACCGCTCAGGTAAAAAGTGTGTTGTAGACTATTTCTCAAGACACCCCCTACCACAAACTGACGTCCCTTTCTCAGAAACCACAGAGAAAAGTATTAATATAATAGTGAATGATTTAATTTCAGATGCTGTTACCATGCACGACATTCGTTCAGCTACTCAATCTGATAGACTACTTTCTGAACTATTAACAGCAATTACACTTGGTAAGATATCAAAACACACCAATGATGACCTCCAACCTTTCAAGAGAGTGTTTGCAGAATTAACTCTAGTAGATGGAATCATTTTGAAAGAACAAAAGATTGTTATACCATCATCCTTATATTCACGAATTCTATCAGCAGCACATGAAGGACACATGGGTGTAATAAAGTGTAAGCAATACCTGAGAAGTAGAGTTTGGTTCCCAAAAATGGACCAACAAATAGAAAACATGATTCGCAACTGCCCAACGTGTCAAATATGCAAATTTACGCCTTCAGTGGAACCTGTTACAATGTCAGAACTTCCAGATGCTTGTTGGCAGAAATTGTCAATTGACTTTGGAGGACCATTTCCTAGTGGTGATTACACCATGATTCTCATTGATGATTATTCCAGATTTCCAGTTGTGCAAATCATAAAATCAACATCAACTAACACAGTTATCTCCAAATTGGACCAAATCCTCTCTGAATATGGGATTCCTCAAGAAATCCGTAGTGACAATGGCCCACCGTTTAATAGTAAAAACTTTACTAACTACGCAAAACAAATGGGTTTCCATCACCAAAAGGTCACCCCACTACACCCAAAAGCAAACGGTGAGGTAGACAAATTTATGCATACACTGAATAAAGCCATACAGGCATCACACACAGATGGTCTTAACTGGAAGCAACAGCTGTTTAGGTTTTTAAGACAGTATCGCGCAGCTCCACATTTATCTACTGGGAAAGCACCATATGAACTATTATTTGGCAAACCTATGAAAACCACCGTACCAATGTTTACAACAAAGAAGACTCATGACAAAAACATACGAGTAACTGACTTTAAAGCGAAACAAAAAATGAAACTCAGTGCTGATTCAAAGAGCTATGTAAAAAAACATTCTTTTACAATTGGAGACTCTGTGCTAGTTCGACAACGGAAAGTTAACAAACTGTCCACACCGTATGAACATACACCATACAAAATCACTAAAATCAAAGGCTCCATGATAACTGTTATAAACCACAAGGCTAGAGACATAACCAGAAATGCTTCCCCCTTTAAGAAGTTCCACAACGAATCCACAACACACCGATACATAGATTCACCGAGTGACAGTGAATGTGATTTTGATTTCATGTCTGCAGATCAGAATGTTACCCAAAGACACAATCCTCCCAGAGAGAGGAGAATGCCCAGTCGTTATGATGATTTTATAACTGTTTAAGACTTGCCCCTGACCATGCAAATAAACAGTATAAAACAGTATATAAAAACCCATTCTAATTTACCGTGTGATTACGATTACGGTTCACCACTTGATAGACAGAAAGTCATTCTTAATTTTAAATTGAACTGTTTCACCACTTGATAGACAGAAAGTCATTCTTAATTTTAAATTGAACTGTTTTGACCGCCATAACTAAAAGAAGGAGGTAATGTAGTGTGCCATTCTATGATATTGCGTTAACCCCCTTAAGATATCTAGTTCATTGTAATCATCACGTGTGTTCTGTATGTTTTGTTCATCGGAAATAAATTAATAATAATCAGAAATAAATATAAACATTATCGTTCATCCAGATATTACACAGACCAGAGGCGTATCCAGGATTTTTGAAAGAAGGGGCGCCAATTACCCTCACAGTTAGTCCAAACTTGAACCCAAAGTCCGTAATATAATTTTTTCAGTTTGGTATGTCCACAGGACGTACCAAACCAAAAAATTGTTTTACTATTTTACGGACTTTGGATCGAAGTTTGGACTAAATTACATGTATATAGTAAGATGCACAGCATGATGCGATCCTCGCAGCGGCCAGTTGGAGATTACGAGAGGGGGCGTCCCCTGTCGTTCGTGGGGACCCCCCTCCCCTCCGGTATTTTTTTTTTCGGGGGCCAAAACTCGTGTTCTCGATGATTCTTAGCGAGGTGTCAATTCGTTTTCGTGTGAGCACGCATTATCGATCGGAAGGGTACCGTACCTAGTTTTAACATCATAACTCCGACAAAAATAGAGGGGCACGCGCCGGGTGCGCCGCCCTCTGGATCCGCCCTTTCAGATACCTTCAGAATCTGGGTATTATGATCGTAAGAAAAATTTGAGCCGCTCAAGAGGGGGCCCACATTTCCAAATCCGAACCTGCTGCCCAGGGTCCCCACATTTCTAAATCCGGCCCTGATCAACGACATTGTCAGCGACCATGTCGTTGACATGTAAGATATGTACATGGGGCTTTTTTCATCTGAAATGCCCCCGCGCCCCTCCCCCAGTGTGTCGGCTGGCTTGCTTGGGCCCTATATATGAAGGCTCGAAGGTTTGTGAGACTTTCGGGTAGGTTCGGGAACTATTTCTCATCCTGACCCTGTCCATTTCTCTATTTTCCCAGTCGTCGGTTTACAATGCATTCATTATATATCGGTTTCAGGGCTAATGATTCCGCCAGTCCGCCGATGCCACACATGACCATGGCTGTTAAACATGCATAGGCGTATGAGCCAATCATTTTAAGGGGTGGGGGGGGGGTGGGGTGGAGGTGGCTCTGAGATTTTGCCCGAAAAATTCCGCGAGCATCATCGAGGCTCGTAATACTGAGGTGTGTGTCCGATGATGTGCTGCCCCCCTCCCCCTCCTCCGTCCCTTATTGGTGAGGTCCCCGAGGGGCCTTCTCTGGACAGTTTGAAACATTGGATGGTGTTAGACTGATTTTAGTGCCTCACTTGCCAGTTGCATTGCTTTCCTTGTTATTGAGGAGGAAATCAGTTACTTTTTAGGGTGAACCTGGCTGAATTTGGTCAAAAATTTTCATATGCTAAATTTAGGTCAAAAGTTGCGTTATGAAAATCGAATTTTTCGGGCAGTTTTCACAATGTTTTCAACTCAAACTTACTGGAAAAAAATATGAAACTGCCCAAAAAATTCCATTTTTCAAGACTCGGGGGGGGGGGGGGGGGGGGCTCATGCGCCTTTGTAAACATGCGGTCTGAAAAAGGGAAACGCTGTTGAATCTACAATAAAATATAAGCGTATATGTCGCTATAGGCTTGGCAGCCTCTCCAAATTTCTGATGGGGAGGATATTGTCGTTTGATATTTGGAATATTACTGAAGCCTCACAATATAAAATGTAGGCTAGGAGAGCAGTGTTCTTGCCCAACAACTTGCGTTTCTTTGGAACATGGGCCGTTGTGCCGCCTGGATATGTTATTTCAATGAAAATTTAGAAAAATATATATGATGCTTTTTAACTATAGTACAGTCACCATATTAAAGTTGGCTATTTGTGGAACAAATATTCAAACACACCATACATGATTAATCGAATTAACACTTGGATTTTACGAACGAATATAATAGGGCAGACGACAATATTTTGCGCTCTCTTGACAATCATTGAATGCCAACTACTATCCCTCCCCCAATGCTTTAGCATTGCAATACGTTTTTTGTCACACCTAATATGCATAAAACTGCAACTATAAGGTTAGTACTGCGAGGTTGTCACCCCAGACGGCTGCAGAATTGCCCCAACGGTAGCACCGTCACCAACGGATATCATAAGGAGACCGGTGACTGGGAGTAACTAACCTGCTGAAATTTATGTGGATGCGAATTTCTGTTTACATGTATGTGTTGGGATAATATATACGTTACGGCGCTTTAACCCTTTACCTAACCTGAAAAGCAGACGACACTTGCAAAAATAATTCTTGAATAACTAATTTTTTTCATTTTTTGTCTCAAAAACATAGGTTATGACCCCTCGTTGGAACGAGCTCCACGAGCTCGTTCCAACGAGGGATCATAACCTATGTTTTTGAAACAAAAAATGAAAAAATAATAAAAATTAATTGGCGATTTTTGAGAAAAGCGCTGGCCGGTTTTGGCCGTTACGCTGGGTAAAAGGTTAAAGAAGTAAAGAAGCGAGATTTCTGAGATTCTTTCAGTATATGGTCAATTTATTTAACGTAAAGGCTTCAGCCATCATAGCAAATAACTATGGATGCGGAACGGACCGCAAAACACCCGCAGACCGGGCCGGATCGTCGTCATTGGACCGGTCCACGCATACCTCAAATGAAGAGAAATGTTCTAAAATCTTACGTTTGGTATTACCAAAAGTAAGATTTCAACACATTTCCATTCATTTAAGGTACTTTATAATGATTGGAAGTGAGGCAGTGCTTGTTTAGTGCGGTGAACATGTTCCATTCTACTGGTAAAATAGGACCCAGTAGCCAATGACTGGTATGTAAGTCCTCTAATATGGACAGCATGGGTGTGAACGATTGACGAAACTTGACGTTACACCCATGTTGTGGTCACAGTTAGCCACAGCTGCAGAAAAATGACTTTAAACACCAATAAATAAAACCTGTCCAGGCAAGAATACCGGACCACCAAGAGATGGACCGAACCCGACCGCCTCTTCACTGGACTGGACACCACTGGCTGTCCGGACCGGTCTGCATCTCTACAAATAATGATCCCGGTTTGCTAAACTTCTTATTAATAACATTTTCAGTTAAATAAGCTCAACAAATAGTAAGTTTTGAAAAAAAGATGTTTTCAACATTCCAAAAACTGTGTCACTGAAAACATTAGTTTAGATGATGATCATTCATGAAAAGGTTGGCGATGTGGGATAGTTATTTGCCTTGATACCGTCATTCTAAAGACAAAATCTCGTGGAGGACTTACGCTTTAATTTGCGGACATGGCTCGGTGAAAACATAAGGCAACGCCCTAACTTCACCTAATACGATGCTATCTCCAAAACATGTCGTACCCTATTATATTAGCAGCTGTCTTAAGTCCCACTTTATTTGTTAATGTGTTACCCCAACAGTCGATAGCTACATGACGATTACCTGTCAAACTAACGATTGCCCACCGGCTCCATCCTCAATAATATTATAATAGTATATACGTATATTTACAGTGGCGATCCAGGATTTTGAAAGAGTGGAGGCAGCCATGCCGATACATGTTGTGTAGTATCACCCGAGTAGCACATCGGCGAGGTGGGGAGAGCGCGACGGGGGGGGGGGGGGGGGGGGTACCCCCTCTCGCTCGAGGAAGTCAGTCAGCCCTCCACCCCGAGATAATTTTGAAACATGGTCTCTCAAAACCGCTATATTATGAATTAGGATTAAAGGCCATGAGAAGCCTGCTTATGTTCTCTGAAACGAAAATCTGGAGAGGGGTGGGTTGTTGGGGGTGGGGGTGGGCACCGGTTCCCCAACCAACTGTAAATGTCGCTGTTATTTAGGATGGCGTTGCCTTAGCGGCCAAGGCAACTTCACTCTAACACCGATATTCTGTCCCCCTGTGTTGGCCGGGAGATAACTCTGGCGAAAATAGGGGAGGCATGCGCTGTGGGCACCCTAATGGTAGACCCACCCCTGATTTCAGCAAAATACGTGTATATTATTTGACACACTAAAGGAAACTTTGACGCTAATATTTGCTATATACGCCAAAAAATATACGCGTTTACAGTTTACATAACATGCGCGCAAATTATCGTGTCAATCAATAGCCGCCCATGTTACTGGCGGATAACAAACACGTATGTAGGCCCATTATGTAAAATATTCGCGTATATTTCGATAATATCTGCATATATTCCAATAATATTGACCAGGGATGGCGTCCGGATTTCCCTGGAGTCATCTACAGGGGGTTGGGGTATGGTTTCAGGCCCGACAACGCCCACCCCCCACCCCCCCCCCCCCCCACCCCCGAAAAAAAATTCTTCAAGATAACAAGATAACATTACTCCAGAACACGTGTTTTCGTCTACCGTGCACTTATCCACCAAACAATTTCACCGACAGCCGACAGGAACGCCAGAGGCTAGCCTATATGGTGGAATCATAATTTTTCCACGTGAACAGACGAGACAGAGTAGTTATCTCATTGTACATGCTTACATTTTTTCCCTGACGAAATTTGCAAGATTCCCCGACGAGAGGGCTCGACCTCCACGACGGTGGAGGGGATGGAGGTAAGGGAGGGGGTGGAGGTAAGGGCGGGGGCCGAAGCCCCTCCGAATCCCCCGACGTCACCCATGAAATATACACACAACCTGATATACGTGCGTATTTCAATATACAGGCGTTAATGCTATGTATTCGAGTCGTTCAAGGAAAAAAATCGGATATATTATACGAGAAAACACGTATTTCATTAGCAGAAAAAGCTGAGTCTACGTGTATAATATTTGAGACGCTCATGCAAGCAAAATCGAACTCGTCTAATCTTGCAATGTTTGCTTTAACTGATTGAGTGTTAAATTATTTTTGGTTATCAGAATTTGTTGACATGTCTTTGCCTTGTTACCGTTATGGGAAAGTGCCAACAGGCAACAGGCACTCTCCCATAATGGTAACAAGGCAAATCCACACAGTCTAAAGAATTTCTCTTCAAAGATAATACGAAGCACATCCATAGAATATGAAGCCTTTAAGTTCTGGTACCTGCACTTCTGAATAGGGCCCAAATATGGGCTTCCAGCACTCTACCAGTTAACAAAATATGGGTATAGATTTTGGCAGTTTATTCTTGATATTTACGCGTATGTTAAAACATACACGTGTATATCTCACATACGGGTATGTTATCTATCAAGAACGATTAATGTGCGATGGAATATGCATTTGTGAACCAGGGCCGAGCCACCAAAGTTAGTGTGTGTGTGGAGGGGGAGGGGAGGGGGGATTTATTTTACTGGTATGAAAGAATGTTGGATGACACCTTCCCCAACACAAACATACGACGGCTTATTAGCATCATGCGATGTTTGGTTATTAAATTGAAGCGGCAATTTAATAAATTGCAGCTGCAATTTAAGGTGGCGTAGATCTCACCAACAATTTTGTTGGAAATTTTGTAATCCCGTCGGAAAATTATTGGGACCATTCTAGGCGAATTTATGCTCAGTGGCGGCGCCAAAAAAAATCTTCCCGGGTTGGGTGGTGGCAAGTAGAGGACATGCTCCCTACCAAGGGGGCAATTCCGTAAAGTATCATATCATTACATATACCCAAACCACGAGCAATCCAATAGGAGGTCTACTGGAGGTTTTTTTTTCTGGGTGGAGGAAATTCTCTGTTTTTATCTGGGAGAAGAAGCCCGCCTTCTCCAGGCGGGAAGGTGGGCTTCTTCTCCAGATAAAAAAAATGAATTGTGTGTATGGGAATAAAGAAAACAGAGACGGAGAGAGAGAGAGAGAGAGAGAGAGAGAGAGTGGACGGATGTGTGGGGGGCAAATGGGGGGGGGGGCGACGTTTAGGGTGCAAATATCCCCCCCCCCCCGCCCCCAGTGCCGCCTCTGATTATGCCTAATAGCATTAAAATATGGGCCTTTGGTGGATAGAAGCCTTTGGTGTAAATTTTCCGACCAAAGACCAATTTGTAGTACAGTTGCCGTGAAAAGGTAGTTTGTTTTGGTTTGTTTTTATTTTTGCTCGCTAAACTGTCGGAAAAGTTTCCGTCTGTCGGAAAATGTTGGCTTCTCCAACCCCCGCCTCCCTCCCCCAGCCAGCTAAAAACTCTCTACGCCACTGTAATTTACTACATTGCAGCTACAATTTAGCTCAATTGCACCTACAATTTAACAAATTGCAGCTGCAATTTAGCTTAATTGCATCTGCTATTTATTAAATTGCAGTTGCAATTTATTCAACTGTACCCCTCATTGATGTACAATCTTTAACACGCCTTATATCATCAACTGTGAATTCGGAGCCCAGGTCCCATGGCACCCCAGCACATGACCGACCAGGTGTCGGCACCCCTTCCTTGGTTGTATGAGGCCACGAGGAAATCTTTCAATGGGGCACACTCTACTATCCCTCATATCCTCGTGTGGGTATATTTGATGACTGAAGGCGGTGTTGGTTTGGAAGCTATTGGGGACTAGTAAATACCATTGTAGACGAGTGGGGACCGTTGTGAACCAGTGTGGACTGACTGGAAGCCTGCCAGTGTGGACTGACTGGAACCCTACCCCACGTTAGGCATGACTCTGTCTCGACCAGTTCGGCAGTCCCCACTAGTCTAAATAGGCCCTAAACCACCATTGTCTCCAGTCCCCCAAATCCCAGACGAGGATATGGGGGATGATAGAATGTGCCTAAACGAAGAATTTCCTCGTGCCCCCACTCCACCCTCCATGGACTCATACGACGAAAAAAGGGGCGTCGACAACTAGTGGGTTATGTGATGGGATACCGAAAGTGGAGTGTCACAGGTCCTGGTTCCCATATCCCAGATGAGGATTGGAGTATGAGAAATCTTACTTCATTGAGGGAGGTTATCATCCACCCCTACCCCGACCCACATGGCCTCATACGCCGAAAAGGGGGTAACGAATGGGTATCCTTTTATGGGAATTTAACACAGTGGCTCCGTGGCACTCCACTTTCGGTACCCCATCACATAACTGACTAGTTGTCGACCCCCATTTTTCATCCTATGAGTCCATGGAGGGTGGGGTGGGGGCACGAGGAAACTCTTCATTTAGGCACATTCTATCATCCTTCATTTCCTCGTCTGGGCATTTAGGGACCGAAGACGATGGTGCTTTGGAGACTATTTAGACTTGTGGAGACTGTCGGACTAGTGGTTTTAGGGACTAACAGATAGCATTGGGGAGGAGTGAAGACGGATGTCGATTAGTGTGGACTGGCTCTAACCCATCCCAGAGACTTTACGGCACAAGGCCTCCATAGCTTCTGTCTTCTATATGGCCCTAGACCTAGTGCCCGCTAGGGTACCTTAAACATAAGAGACAATATATAAATTGATGTGGGCTTAAATGAATGGATCGATCGATCTAATTGGGCCTACTGGAGACATGGGTGGGCGGGGCCGACATTCAGACAGGATCATAGATGGCGTGGGGTATGGTTCCAGTCAGTGGACATTGGTTCACATCAGTCCCCACTCGTCTACAATGGTATTTACTGGTCCCCAATACCCCCAAACTAGCACCGACTTCAGTCACCAAATACTGAGATGAGGGATGGTAGAATGTGCCTCAATGGCGGATTTTCTTGTGGCCTCATACGACCAAGAAAGGAGTGCCGACAACCAATCGGTCATGTGCCGGGGTGTCCAGAGGACCTGAGCCCCGAATTCCCAGTTGAGAATATAAGGTGTGGTATAGACTTTACGTCAATGAGGGGTTCAGTTGAATAAATTGCAACTGCTTTTTAATAAATTGTAGGTACAATTTAGCTAAATGGCAGCTGCAATTTGTTGAATTGTAGATGTAATTTAGATAATTTGCAGCTGCAATTTATTAAATTGCAGCTGCAGTTTAGTAAATTACAGCTTCAATTTAATAACCAAGCATCACCTGATGTACCCCTTCCCGAATACAACTTAACTAAGTGCCCCTACCCCAAACCAAGGGATAGCTGGCCCTTACATAGCACTGGACTACGTACCAGCTCTATGTGCCTTGTGTAGGCGTACTGCAGTACAGTATACCGGAACGCCAATTCCGACTTATCCACTGCTCTGTTGCTCTGAGTACCCACTTCTCGTCTGTCCCACCTGACCGGCGACACTAAAAGTACATATCCCCCATATGGCCCAGTATCCCAGCAACCCCGCTACTCGACGTGTTCGATAGCCCTGTTCGGTGGGCTCGGGACTATATATATGTGCCTATATATAGTCCAGCCTATATATAGTCCCGAGCCCACCGAACAGGGCTATCGAACAGTCGTCCCAGCGCCCCATCTCAGTATAAGAGGCATATGAGAAAAACCCTCATAGAATAATCAATTAGTTGATGGTGACCATTATGTGGTAGAAGTAGAAGAAGTAGAAGTAGAGGCCTCAACTCATTGCCCTCTGGGATCCAATGATCACTGGTTATCAACACAGGCGATCACCAGTGATCGGCAATGACTATCACTAGTGATCATTGGGACCGCGGTTAGGGATATGAAGGCTATATGAGGCCATGGGGGCTACGAGGTGAGGGCTAGCTGAGACCACGAAGGCTATAAACCCTTTCTCGTAGGCTTCTTCAGGGCGCTTGCCTTGAGTCGGGGCTGATCAGCCCAGGCCCCCAGATCAGCCCCGAGGAGCACTTGCTGGGGGCTTTTTTTCAAGCCCCGACATTTTCCACAAAAAAGCACTAACAATAATGGACAAAATAGAAAATCAGCCCCGAAAAGGCCCCGACCTCAATATGTGGGGCACTTTTTTTTAGGCCCCGACCATTTTACTCAAGGCGAGCCCTGCTTCTTATACTCATTTGGTGCGCTGATCACTAGATTCCAATGGCCACTGGTGGTGCTTCAGTATACTGTAGTACGCCTACATAAGGCACATAGAGCTGGTACTTGGCCCAGTGCTAGGCGAGGGCCAACTAGCCCATGGGTGGGGTATGGGCGCTTAGGTTGTCTTCAGGAAGGAGCACAGCGAGTACCGTGGGCAAGGCCTGCGATAAAAGATGACACACGGACAACAGAGGTAACAGAACGGGCATAGGATAAGGTGGAGGCGGTCGGAAGCGAGTAAGTGGAGGGGGCTATCACAGTGCATTACCGACATAATAATCCGTTTGTGCGGATTACTAATTCGTTCGCATGAATTAGTAAACCGTGCGCACGATTTACTAAATCATTCGCACGGATTAATAATCTGTTCGTACGGATTATTTTTTTTTTACTATGTCCCTTTCTGGGCTTCATAGTAATCAGTGGATCCCGGGAAGGGACATGGTAATTTTTTTAATCCATGGTAACGGATTAGTAATCCGTGGGAACGGATTACTAATTCGTGTGTGAGAATGTTAAATTCTGACGCCATATTTACTTTCTGTAAAAAAAAAATCGGATGTGCATATCAACGAGAAGTGGGTATATGTACCAAAATCAGTTCTGCACGTAGGCGTTGTAGACAGCCAATGTGTGAATGTTTTCAAACACTCAAACAGCCGTTTTATTTACTGCAAGTCGTGTTTACATGTAGGCTATCTGCACTAAGGTGTGTGTGAATCGTTTAACCGATTACGTCCCTTTATTCCGAAGACTCCGTACTCCGAGGGTCCGATCTTCCGAAGGTCCAACATTCCGAAGGCCCAATACTCCGAAAAAATAATACTCCGAAGGTCCAATACTCCGAAGGTCTAATACTCAGAAGGTCCAATACTCCGAAGGTCTGATACTCCGAAAGTCTAATACTCCGAAGGTTCTATATTCCGAAGTCCCATTACTCCAAAAGTCCGTTACTCCGAAAGTATTCTAAGGTAATGGAATGTTTTTACTTCACTGCATTTATAGTTACGGGTAAAGATTTTCACGGCAGCGTAATAACGTGATTACCGCATAATTACGAGATAACTATCGCGTTACATTACGAGTTAGTAACGCGTTATTACGAGATAATTATCGCGTTACATTACGAGTTAGTAACGCGTTAGTACGAGATAATTATCGCGTAATAGCGAGATACTAACGCGTAATAACGAGATGTCGATCGATAATAAAATATTAAATTGCTTCCTAATGTGTGAAAAATGTAATAATGGTTTCAAATAAAATTTGTTTGTTCAGATATTTTTACTCAAATTTCGCAGAAAAAACTTGGAGGGTGGGGGGCGCTGAAATAGGGTCGAACATTTTTTTACCACCTTCCGATCACCCACCACCCCATTTGTGCCAGAAAGTTTTGGGGTTTTTTTTCGTCTCAATTTAGGGACCCACCCCCTTTAATTGAGAAAAATTCAATTTTTTTTGGTCCGCTTCCGACAGAAACTGTTCCCAGCTGTTCCTATATTTTTACCCAACCACTAGCAAGGGGAATAATTCAAAAGAAAAAAAAAAAACAACATGTGATTTCATTTAAAAGACCCACAAAAACAGTGTTTGATAGTCCAACACCCACCACATTGGTTAGTAATGAATATCAGGTTACCAAATTGATGTTTAATTGAGGAATCATAATCAAGTAGTTGGTGTTGTTAGGAGTATATTCACAGACCGCCCACCATGTCAGCAATACACAGGAACGTGTACACACTCTGCTGTGTCCATCCATACCAATCAATCTTCCTGTATAGGCCCCCGACCACACAACACCATTGGCCTATAGATTCATATACAGGCAAGTGAGTTTGTATGATCAGGGACATTCAATTAGAGGTGGTGGGCAAGGATGGAGACAAAGCAAGCGTGTTACGAGTCCTTGTGTGTTTTTGTGCATTCATCTTTTTTTCTCATGCACAGGTTCATGTGTGGGCTAACATATGTTTCAATATTGTTTTATTAAGTTTTACATAAATAGTTAATGAATTATTGCATTGAGTATTGTTTTCTATTCAATTGTCCATGTCCAGTGTGTTCTTGAAATATTGTAATGGACCGCCATCACAAAATGAGTCTTGGTGAATGGTACAATTAGATTGCTAGATTAGATTAGATTAGATTTATTGCAAAAAACACCTTCGATGAGGCAGATTGCACACAAGTAAGTTATGAATAAATTTGTAACTGAAATTGCAATACAATCTTTGTACCTTCATACAAATGTGAAGAGTGTTGGAAATGAAACGGAAATTTCAAGAAATATATACAAATACAAATATTTACGGAGAACACAATACTATCTGCGTGAAAATATGCCTCCACAACATGTAAACATATGTAGCTTGATAATTATGCTCTTAGTCAGGACTGAATGCTTGCCTATGAATTGAACCCTGAGCTTAAAATGATATTGTATTCATGGATTCATGTATTCATGTTCATGGATATTCTAATTACTGATTAAAAAGTTACGCTTTATAAAGAACAACTGAATTATGTTACAGACGGCAGCACATATTGAGGGATTGTCATTTTTCATGATCACTTGAAATTTGTCTAAGCTGTTCAAGGCACAGAACTCCGGCCGGGCATTCGATACAATATCAAACAGTTGCTTTCTCTCTGATTCGTATGCTGGACAGTCAATGAGGAAGTGTTTTTCACTCTCAACATCTCCCGTTGAGCAAACGCGACATAATCTTTCACTCAGTGGTATGGGGGGGGGGGGGGGGGGGGGGAGGCTGCATGTGTCGTCCTCTCTCTATAGCGAGATTGTGACTGCTAATTCTCAGTTTCGTAAAATTAATTCTTGCTTCATGTGATTTTGTATGAATGAGAAATAGTTCTATAGCGTAATCACTCTTAAATGTTCGATAGGTTCGAAGTTTGTTTTTACCCGTTCGTTTATTATCATTAAAAATTTCTTCTTTAAAAGAATTCAAATATTCGTTCCTGAGTTTTTCGGTGAAGTGTTTCAGTGTTTTGCCCAAATTGGTGATTTCCTCCACTTTCGGTACCCCATAATGGTTAAGCATTTCTGACAGTATTTTGAAATCGGCATATAATTTTGATTCTGTGGAAGCGTGGTGAAGAAGCATATTTGATTCATTGTTCTGCAGTTTGGCAATATATTTTAAACGACGGACTGAAGCGTCAATAGTAACTGGATACCTACCAAGTTCGGCCTTCACTGCATGATTAGATGCGTTTTTATTGACATGAAGTATCATCTTACAACATCTTGTATGAACTGCCTCGCATGGCATCTTTTCAAGTTTGTATAACGGATTTTGCACACCCCACAGTTCACTACCATATAGTATAACGGGTTTTATCAATTTATCAAAAAGTTTTGAGAGGATTTCTACCGACGGCAAATGTTTTCCTGTAAAGGAATTTACCAGGCAATGTAGTGCTTTATTCCCTTTGAGACATAAAGCTTTTTGGGCTTCATTTAGTTTACAATTATCTGAAAACATTATTCCAAGGTACGTGTAATTATTACAAAATTCTAGAGCTCTGTTTCCCAGATTGAACGTTGACAAAGTCTTCGTTTTTCTGTGAGAAAATATTAGACATTTGGTTTTGTCAACATTAACTGTAAGGTCATTTCGTGAAGTAAATTCTTCTAATTTGTTAAGACTATTTTGAAGTCCCGAAGCGGAGTGAGAAAACATGACAAGATCATCTGCAAATAAAAGGTGATTAATTTTCATGTCTTGTAAGGAAATGGGACCGAAACTATCATCAAAAAATGTTTTTATATCATCAATAAAGATTTTAAATAACGTGGGTGATAAGACGCAGCCTTGTCTCACGCCTATTGTAGATAGCTGAGGTGGACCCAGTCCTGAACTTGTTTTTGTTCGATAATAACTCGATGCATAGAGGGATTGCATGATGTTTGATACCGCGCCATGAACACCAATATTTGCCATTTTGCGAAATAAAAGTGAACGGTTGACTGTATCGAAAGCTTTTTGAAAATCTACAAACACTGCATAGAGAGGTTTCTTAGAAAATTTACATTTATCAATTATGGTTTTGAGAACAAAAGCACTGTCTATTGTACTACTGTGTTCTCGAAATCCAAACTGATTATCACTAATTAGCTTGTTACTTTCCAAGTAGTGATTGAGTCTGGCGTTAATTATTTTATTAAACAGTTTACCCACAGCCGAACTGACGGCTATCGCTCGATAATTATTAGGATCATGTCTGTTACCTTTTTTGTAGATAGTAGTGAGGAAGGATTGACTCCAGTCGAGCGGATAATGTCCCGATTCGAAAATGTGATTGAAAACTTTGATTATAGCTAGGGTATATGAGTACTATATCTATCGCTACACTCGATTACACCTTTATACTGCGTATTACAAGTGAAAAGAATGCAAGAAAATGCATAAAAAGTTTGCAAAAACAGGCAAATGCAATTTTTTTGGGCCTCTAAGTCGATGAGAAACAACTTGAGGGAATATGTAATAATAACATGAAATATTACATATATGAAGCTACCCATTTTTCGTACTTCAAATAAGATATAGTTTAGTATATCAGAGATGATTTATTTTATTAATCATCCAATTATCTTGGCAACATGTTGTTGCTCGTACAAACAAAGGAGTAACATCGTGCTCATTTGGTGTCATTTAGCAATTTTTGCGCCCCTACAGAATGTTGAGAACACTATTATGTGTGCACATCTCCAGTACATATTTCTTAGTAGTGCAATTCACATGTGTCATCTTATTGACTACCCAGTATTGTGATTGATTACCTTGCAACGATAATTTCAGCCACGAAATGAGTCAAAGCGATGCGCGGATTTCTCTGAGAAGGTTTTCGTACAACCTGATGCCCTCCTGGGCGTTAGCTGGTTCAACGAAATGCTGTTCATCCATGAGCAGACAAAACAGATCGAACACATCTTTGTGGCAAGGGTGAGGTCCAGCTTGAGAAGTATACTGATCACTGAGGTGGATAGCACCATCTGGAACTCTGCACAGGTAGTTGGTGGTTCCATAGAGATGCGGTAGTGTGTACATCATGACTGGTTTTCCATGTGGGCCATTCGTCATTTGATTGGACGTATTCGGTGCGTGTTCCAAAGGGAAACAAGTTCGTCAAATTCTTTCTGGAAATAGAGCATTAATAGGTTAATCAGCGATTTATCAAGTTTTGTGGTCACACCTATCCACAAAAGACATCTTCAGACATAAAATCCCTCACGGAGAAAAAATCCACCAGGAAGAAACCCTCACCTTTTTTTGCATGGGTAATAGAAAACTCCAACAATGTGAAAAAAAAAGATATGGTAAAATTGATATTTTTAAGTACTTCTTATTATACACATTTGAAAAACAAACTTTATATGCATTATCACCAAATTTCGTCAAAATATGAACACGATGGGGGAAAAACTGTACATTTTGACGGTTTTACGAGAAATTCTGACGGTTCATGTTGTTAATAAGTCTTTTTCATTAACAAGTTTTTTTTTGTTTTTTTTTTGTCTTTTGACTTGTGGAGTGCGTACAGACACATTCCCATAAATTGTGACAATGCACTATACTATGCATCTTGCATTTTTTTCAGTTTGCGAGAAACTCGTTTTTGTTACGTTACATATAGAAACATATCTAACTTGATGAAAACTAGTTTGTTGCAAAATGGAAAAATATTCATATGTGAGAAACAAAGTATGAATTAAATTAACATTAGAATTAAAGTAACGCAAGTTGATTTTTTTTTATGTACAAAGCTCAAACAAATCAACCTGAACCGAAAAACAACTTTTTTTTTTTAAATCATATTTTGTTTACGTGAGGGTTTTTTTTCCAACCCATGTTTTTCTGGTGAGTTTTTTTTCTGTGAGGAGCTTTCCCCTATACCATCCTCAGATAGATCATCACCATTGTTATTCCCATTTATTAATTATATTATTATTATTTATTATTTATTTATTTTCATCTCGAGATAACGAGATACTATCTCGTTATAACGAGAAGACATCTCGTTATAACGAGATAGTATCTCGTTATAACGAGAAAACATATCGTTCTGACGAGAAAACATCTCGTTATAACAGAAAAGATCTCGTTATAACGAGAAGAGATCTCATGATTTAGGCCACACAAATATTTATTTTTATCTCGAGATAACGAGATACTATCTCGTTATAACGAGAAGACATCTCGTTATAACGAGATAGTATCTCGTTATAACGAGAAAACATATCGTTATAACGAGAAAACATCTCGTTATAACGAGAAAACATCTCGTTATAACGAGATAGAATCTTTAAGGAGAAAATATCCCGTTATCGTTATAGTATCTCTATATAGTGCTCTTTCGGAAAACAGTATTCCGAGTGGAGAGGCTTGACTGTGTGAAAAAGGAGACAATCGCAGACTCCAGGCCAGGAGAAAATCTCAAGGGTGGGGGTGGGGGGGGGGGAAGCATTCGTATCCGCGGGAAGGATGAGAAATGTTTAGAAATCAGAAGTCGGTGCATCGTTATAACATTCTAATGCATGATGGGATTATTCTGCTTGTCTTAGAGATAACAATTCATTGTGGTGGTGGCTGTGTGTGTTGGGAGGGGGTGGGGCCCATTTATTCATTTCAGGACAAGGCAGGTATAGTGGAGGCATATAGCCAACCTCAAACCCCATTAGCCCGCATCGGACGATACAATCCACTGATAGAGTGGATGCTGGTATTGCTCTTCGGTTCGTCTGCGGAGACCAACTAGAGCAATGGGAGCAAATGCGTATAGTAGCAAATGCTCCTGCGGCTTTTATCCTCATCTCGGTATTTGTGGATACTTATGACATGGTGATGTGCTATAGGAGGATACCTCGGTTGGCGATTTGGTCAAAGGAGCAAAAGACCAATGGGAGGAATTGCTCCGAGGAGCATCTGCACTTACGGCTCTTCGATTCGTCTGTTAGGAACAACAAGAGCAATGGGCAATTACTCCAAAGAGCAAATGTTTCTATGGCTCTAATCCTTATCTCGGTATTTGAAGATACCTATGACATAGTGATGTACTATAGGAGGATAAATGCTGGAGAATAGTTGTCTGAGTCTGCGGCACACAGAATGTAATGGAAAAGAAACACAATAGGAAATACGCAAATAGGATTGGACAATTGGGAAATATTTTAATCCTCAACTGTAAGAATCATGTAGTTAGAGATTACATTATGGTATTAAATGTAATCTTTCAAAGTACCCCTCACAGCTATCAACAGATGTACCCGGGTGTAGGAGCTACAGACTTCTACGGAGTTAATCCTCAGGCAACTATCCTCCAATATGTATCCTCCTATAGTACATCAGCATGCCATAGGTATCCTCAAAAACCGAGAATGTCCGAGTTGAGGATAAGAGCCATAGGAGCATTTACGCCTGGAAGCATTTGCTCCAATTGCTCTCGTGGGACTCAACAGACGAGACGAACAGCAATGGGAGCATCCACTTGATCAGCGGATTTTCTGACAACTGTTCTCCAACATGTATCCTCATATAGTACACCACCTTGTCATAAATATCTTCAAATACCGAGATGAGGATAAGAGCCATAGGCGCATTTGCTCCTATAAGCTTTTGCTCTCATTGCCCTTGTTGGTCTCAACAGACGAGCCGAAGAGCAATATGAGCATCCACTTGATTAGTGGACTGTATAGACCGATCTGGACTAATGGGGTTTGGGTGATCTAAGGTAGTAGTAATAGTAAAAGTAGTAACGGTAGTAGTTATAGCAGTAGTGCTAGTAGTAGTAGGGGTAGTAGTAGTTGTGCTAGTAGTAGTAGTAGTAGCAGGGGTAGTAGTAGTAGTAGTAGTAGTAGTAGTAGTAGTAGTAGTAGTACTATTAGTGGTAGTGATAATAGTAGTGGTACTAGTACCAGTAGTTGTAGTAGCACTAGTAGTAGTAAAAGTAGTAGTATTTGCAGTGGCATTAGTGATAGTAACAGTAGTAGTCCTTAGTAGTAGTAGTAGTACCAGTAGTAATTGTAGTAGTAGTAGTAGTAGTAGTTGTAGTAGTAGTAGTAAGTAGTAGTAGTAGTTGTAGTAGTAGTAGTAATAGTAGCAGTAGCAACAGCAGTAGTAGTAATAGTAGTAGTAGCAGTGATATTACTACTTGTAGTAGTAGTAAGTAGTAGTAGTAGTAGTAGTAGTAGTAACTGTAGTAGTTGCAATAGTAGTAGTAAGTAGTAATAGTAGTGATAGTAGTAGTAGTAGAAGTAGTAGTAGCAATAGTAGTAGGTGCAGTAGTAATGTTAGTGGCAGTAATGGTAGTAGTCGTATTAGTAGTAGTAGTAGTAATGATAGTAGTAATAGTGGTAGTAGTACTAGTAGTACTGGGAAGGTCCGTTTCTGTCGAATTGTAAGAGTATCCACGCCAGGGATAGGCCCGCAAGAGAGAAAATTTTATGTGATTTCCTGTCATTGTCGGGCTTATTTCGGTAATTCTTGGCAGTTCCTCAAGCCAGTAAAATACTCCGTTCATTCGAACACACTCTTCACATGCTTTATACGTGCTAGTCTGGGCGAATCAGTTTTGGTAAAAGAAAGTCCATTTGGGTGATTTGGGGGTTATTATCTGATTCATTTGCGTAATTAATTATAATTCGAATCAGGCGAAAACACCCCCAGAATATATCCCCGTCCTATTAGAAACCTCCCAGGCCATAGAAACCACTTGTCATCATAGAAATCAGAATGGCTGCGTCCAGTATCGAAAATGAACGAAATCACGCGACACCTCAACAACACGTGCTGTGCGTGCGTACTAGCACCACTCATCACAATGATAATGATGTCACAATATAGCTGCATACGCGCGCTACCATAACAACCCACGTGACACCCACAACGCACCGCAATATAACGTCACTTTCGAGTCTCCGACTGGGTCCCCCAAAATGGCCTTAAGTGTTCGAGCTAAATTACAAACATGCATCCTAACAGCAGCCATTCCATTCAACTTCCCTATTCTTCCTAAACCCTGACATGCTCAAGGGCCTGCCTCGCGTCTGCTTGCTGTTCCGTGCATACTAACATCACCCATTCCCTTCCACAGCACCCACAATTCACTTCCACTTCCTCATTCTTTCTGTGCCCTAGCTTGCCAGGGAACCTGTCTGTTATTAAATACCAAGGTTAGAAAGTAGTCAGCACAGGCCAGAAACGCTAAACATAGTGACAAACAATCGATCTAACTCCACCTATGGATGTCTTCTCTACCAGAGTACACTACTGACCGATCGAACAGTCCTTTATGGCCCTATAGCACTATATACTACTCTGGACAGTCCGTTTCTGTAAAAACGTACTTTTTGGAGATTACCGGTTGTTATTGGGCACATTAGGGTAATTCCTTTAACTCCCGTTGAATCGAACGTACCTCCATAATATACCCCTCACCCTGTTAGAGGCCATTGCATAACATAGTAACCACGAGCCACCATAAAGGCCAAGATGGCTGCCTCCAGTTTACAAACATGGAAGCCTCCAGGTTACAAAATGGACGACGGAAACGCGCAATATCCTGACTACACGCGCTACGCATGCGCACTAACACCACGTATCACTGTAGGGATGACGTCAGAACATGGCAACTCACGCGCGATATTGCAACAACACAACATGGCGTCCCTGGGTCATGTGACTATGACGCCACGCGAGATCCCCGATGAGATCCCCCAGATAAGGCCAATTTGGCACTTGACATAGTACTAATCTGTAAAAAAGCCTGATAATAATCTGTAAAAACAGTGTCCTAATAATTTGTAAAAACAGAGTAGTAATGTGTACAAACCGATTAATAATCTGTAAATACAAATTAGTTAATCTGTAGAACAGACCAGTAATCTGTAAAAACATATTAGTAATCTGTAAATACAGATTAGTTAATCTGTAAAAACAGATTAGTAATCTGTCAAAACAGATCAGTTAATCTGTAAAAAACAGATTAGTAATCTATAAATACAGATTAGTTAATGTGTAAAAACTGATTACTAATCTGTAAATACAGATTAGTTAATCTGTAAAAACAGATTAATAATCTGTTTAAACAGATTAGTAATCTGTAAAAACAGATTAGTGATCTGTAAAAACAGATTGGTAATCTGTTTAAACAGATTAGAAATCCCTGAAAATATACAATGGTGTGGAGGTTCTACGGTGTGACGGTTCTACGTTCTGGAGTACCCGGAGGAAACAATCTAGCAGTGGTGAGCAAATGTTAAACTGTCCACCTTACTAACTCTGCACAAGCAGAGTTAGCGGCGGTCGAAAACAAGTGCATCATCGACGTGCACGCCTTTGTACACAACATCACTGTTCCCTCACATAACGGGATTAAGTGTCTTAGACAAGGACAGAGCGCGGTTACCGCTAATCGGGATCGAACCCTCGACCGTTCAGTTTAAAGTCCAATGCTCTAACTACTTCGACTCCGATCTCCCAGATGGGGGTGGGGTTGGGGGATTGGGGGCATTGGAGCGGTCTGTTATATTACATGTTTTAAGAAGTTAGAATGATGGAATTGTCAAAATTTTAAGCGAACAAGAGTTCATTTTTAACATTTTGGTGATCCTGATAAGTAAGGGTCGTATTATGGGTGGACTGAGTGGTCTATTCAAGCTGGTCAGTGGTTAGAGCATTGAACTTCGAAGGAGGTCCACGGCTCGATTCTGACCAGCAATAACTGTGTTGCGTCCTTGGATAAGGCACTTATTCCCTATTGGCCACGTGTTGGCATGGTGGCGCAGTGTACTAGGGCGTTATGTACGTCGATGTTGCACCTGTTGTCTTCAACCAATGATAACCCTGCTCATGCATATATTAATACGTCGGGGAGTCTGACAGTTGCTTGTCGCTGCTCGACGGGTTTCCCCGATACTCCGTATTTCTCCGTATCCCCCCCCCCCCCCTCCCCGATACTCCGGCTTCCACCACCCCTAAGAATGTCCACCGTGCGGATAACAATTTTGGGGACAGACAACAACCTGAGAAGCTGAGACAGAGAGGGCCGTGGAAGCCCCCCCCCCCCCCCCCCCCAACCGACCTCCTTTCTAGCTCTAGGACTGGTACATGTCGTTCTAGCCTCAGTTTCATTACAAACGATGGACTCCAGTGTGAACTGTGGAAGAGTATTGGTGCCACCAACCCAGGTGATGATCAACATGCAACTTTGTCAGTCATAGTGATCGCAACTCTGCTGAAACAACAAACAATTATTTGGCTGTATTTATCCTATATCCGTCGTATCCAGAAATGAATACAGGTGAGCCCCCCCCCGCCCCCCCCCCGACCACAGCTGCCACTACCACATTGCATTGTTATCCCCAAGAAGAATAAAATAACTTTCCAGCTAATTAGAATGTATAACAATACATCGGCTTCTGATTGTTAACAAATTCTGGCCCCACTGACCGAACACGAATAAACCTACCCCATATCCAAACTTTGACATTTCTACCAACTTGGGGTCTGTCATTACCTCCATTTCATCCTTTAGTGACCACTCCAAGTGGAATATTGTTTTCCGAACGAGTGGAACAGACCTCAACCATACAAATGACCAATTTTGCTGTCCATCGACATATTATTGCCATCCATTACCTAACGGTAAATAATAATTTAGAACACCCCCACTGCCCAGCATCCTAAAGTGATGAACAAATAACCTGACGCTCTATTATTTGATCCCGTATTTACAAACGATGCAACTTGACAAAAGATGTTTCAAATAAAATTTACCCCCGCTCCTTGCCCCCCTACCCCCCCCCCCCCCCACACACACACATGCACACAAACACACGCATAATTATGTTCAATAAACGTTCTCATAAAATGCCTAATTATTGACAAGTGTCGTTAAATCACGTTGCAATAAAATTCAGAGCAATTCTGTAATGCATGAGGGTCTGTGAAAACATCCCACAACTTTGGATGCTTTCCGCATCCTACCATTATATCCCACAAAAAGAGAAACACGCCCAACTGATCTCAGTGCGCACATGTTACTCACACCTTACAATGAGTAATGTCGCAGAAGTGCCCCCCCCCCCCCCCCACACACACTCTACCACACACATTCCTGATAGGTGCTTCCTAGTGGTAAATATCACTAGAGCGACTCACCCTTACAAAGAGCTACGACTTTTACCCAGTGCACTGCCCAAAAAGTACAGGAGAAGCTACACTCTCGTTGAAATAACAGCCTTCCACACCAATTCAATTTCCACCCCATTTCGGGTTTCTCCTATTTCAAATCCCAGCGCACCAACACCCATAACAGACGAAGATGGAAAATGCCACCCAATCCCCCGAGGAAACATCGCGAAGTGAAGCAGTACCTGTTTACTGTGGTAAACAAGTTCTCTTTTACATGGTAAAATAGGATCCGGTCAACAATGCCTGGGGACAGTGGGTGGAAGCCCTCTAAAATAGGCAGCATAGATGAAAACGATTGGTTAAATATGACTCTACACCTTTGTTGCGGTCACAATTAGCCATAGTTGCAGAAAATGCCCTTAAACAAGGATACATAAATAAATAACAGATAATAACATGTACCAAAATGAAATGAAGCGTCAGTGTGTGTGTGTGAACAGTAAATACGCAACACCATCGCAGCTCAGACCCGTTTTGTACGACGTGCCCAACATACATCGCACGAGACATTTATCTGTGTTCGAATGACGCGTCCAGAAATGTGCGACTGTAGCGCGACACATACAACCACCCGGCTAGGGAGCGACCCGACGTGCCACAGGTTTGGTGTCGAGGCTCACCACGTACGTGGCTCATCGACGCTCTAAGGTCGTGCCTGGCATTCTTCATGCGATCCGTGTTGGGCACGTCTTATAAAATGGCGTGGAACGTGTTAGCTGGAGCGACTCCTGGAACGTGTTAGCTGAAGAGGTGTATAAAGCAAAACACTTTCATTAACATTAACATTGACGCTCTAAGGTCGCATTAGCGCGATCCGTGATTGGCACGTCGTATAAAACGGCTCTGATAATGCTACAAAGAGTCGAAATTTCGAGATAAAAAGTCGAAATTTCGACTTTTTAAATCGAAATTTCGAGATAAAATCTCGAAATTTCAAAAATATAAAATTGAAATTTCGAGTTTCCTGTTCTGGTAGTATTTGTTTGCCATGTCCTTAATACGCTTCCGTAGATTTCATCTTGAACTTTCGAGATAAAAAGTCCAGGTTTCAACGATTAGAAATTTCAAGAGCGATGATATGTACCACTGAATAAAACTTAACTGAATCAAATTAGCGATGTGAAGTTAGTTACTTATTTGACATTTTGACATTTTTTATTCCATCAAAACAGGAAAATGGAATCTGCTGTAGGGTGGCACAAATAAAGACGAGTTGATTGACATGTTGCCCGCCCACATAAGGCCTTTCTCTATGGGGCAACCAAGGCCCTAAAAGTGACAACCTCCCAGAAAACCTTCTGCATGGGCAAATCTGATCAAATAAATGGTGCTGTAGGGTGGCATAAATGAAGACGAGTTGACTGACATGTTGCCCGTCCGCATAAGGCCTTTCTTTATGAGGCAACCAAGGCCCTAAAAGTGACAACCTCCCAGAAAACCTTATAGATGGGCAAATCTGATCAAATAAATGGTGCTGCAGGGTGGCACAAATGAAGACGAGTTGATTGACATGTTGCCCGTCCGCATAAGGCCTTTCTTTATGGGGGCAACCAAAGCCCTAAAAGTGACAACCTCCCAGAAAACCTTCTAGATGGGCAAATTTGACCAAATAAAAGGTGCTGTAGGGTGGCACAAATGCAGACGAGTTGACTGACATGTTGCCCGTCCGCATACGGCCTTTCTTTATGGGGCAACCAAGGCCCTAAAAGTGACAACCTCCCAGAAAACCTTCTAGATGGGCAAATCTGATCAAGTAAATGGTGCAGTAATGTGGCACAAATGAAGACGAGTTGATTGACATGTGGCCCGTCCGCATAAGGCCTCTCTTTATGGGGCAACCGAGGCCCTAAAAGTGACAACCTCCCAGAAAACATTCTAGATGGGCAAATCTGATCAAATAAATGGTGTTGTAGGGTGGCACAAATGAAGTCGAGTTGATTGACATGTTGCCCGTCTGAATAAGGCCTTTCTTATGGGGCAACCAAGGCCCTAAAAGTGACAACCTCCCTGAAAACAGGCTTCTAGATGGGCAAATCTGATCAAATAAATGGTGCTGTAGGGTGGCACAAATGAAGACGAGTTGATTGACATGTTTCCCGTCCACATAAGGTCTTTCTTTATGGGGCAACCAAGGCCCTAAAAGTGACAACCTCCCAGAAAACCTTCTAGACAGGCAAATCTGATCAAATAAATGGTGCTGTAGGGTGGCACAAATGAAGACGAGTTGATTGACATGTTTCCCGTCCACATAAGGCCTTTCTTTATGGGGCAACGAAGGCCCTAAAGGTGACAACCTCCCAGGAAACCTAGATCGGCAAATCTTATCAAATAGATAGTGCTTAGGGTGGCACAAATGAAGACGAGTTGATTGACATATTGCCCGTATTGACGTAGCGGATAACATGCGTTAACCCAGCAGATTGATTCCCCGAGTATATCCCCGAGTTTAACACGAGATTAACGCGAGTTAATCCGCGTTGTCAACGCGTGTTTATTCATGCGGTTAACGAGAGTTTATCCGCGAGTTCATCAGCATGGATAACACGACTTTAATCCGAGTTTATCCACGTGATTAACGCGTGTTTAACGCTTGTTTAACGCGTGTTTAACGCGTGCTGTATCTAACGCGAGGTAATACTCGTGGTTAACTGGAGTTTATCCGCGAGATTAATACAAGTTTAACAGGAGTCTGTTCGCGAGGTTAACGCGAGTCTACCCGCAAGGTTAACGCCAGTTTGACGCCAGTTTAATCGAGTTAAACGCGAGTTTATCCGCGATGTTAACGCGAGTTTAACGCGAATTTAATGCGTGGTCGTCCGCGAGTTTGGCGGTAGTTTATCCGTGAGGTTAACGCGAGTTTATCCGCGAGGTTGACATGAGTTTAACGCAAGTTTATCGGCGATGTTAACGCGAGGTTATCACGAGTTTATCTGCGAAGATAACGCGAGTTTATACGCGAGGTTATCACGAGTTTATCCGCGAGGTTACCTCGTGTTTTACGCGCGTTTATCGGCGATGTTAACGCGAGGTTATGCACGAGGTTATTACGAGTTTATCCACGTTGTTAGCGCGAGTAAAACGCGAGGTTAACTCGAGTTTAACGCGAATTTGTCCTTGAGGTTATCGCGAGTTTATGCGCGTTGTTAGCGAGAGTTAACCCGCGATGTTAACTCGAGATTAACGCGGGTTTTTTTCCGTGAGGTTCGCGCGCGTTTAACGCGAGTTTATCTGGAATAGTAATGCGACTTTATGCGCAAGGATATTATTTGGCGCGAGTTTATCCGGGAGGTTAACTCGAGTTTAACACGCGTTTATCGGCGATGTTAACACGCGGTTAATACGAGTCCATCCACGAGGTTAACGCGACACTGGCGCGTGTTTATCGGCGATGTTAACATGAGTTTATGTGCGAGGTTATCGCGAATTTATCCGCTTTGTTGGCGCGAGTTAAACGCGATGTTACGCGAGTATGAGGCGAGTTTATCCGCGAGATCATCGCGAGTTTGGCGCGAGTATATCCGTGACGTTTACGCGAGTTTAACGTGAGTTAATCCGCAAGATTAACGCGAATGTATCCGCGAAGTTAACTCGAGTTTAACGTGCGTTTATACGCGAGATTAACTCGATGTTGACGGGTGTTCATCCGCGAGTTAACGCGAGTTTATCCCCAAGGTTAACGCGAGGTTTATGCGAGTTTAACGCGAGTTAATCCCCGAGATTGACGTGTGTTTATCGGCACGGTCAGCGCGAGTTTATGCCCGACGTTAACCCGAGCTTTTCCGCCAGTTTAACGCGAGTTTTTCCGCGATATTAATGCGAGTTTGAGCGCAAGGTTATCGCGAGTTTATCCGCGTTATTAGCGAGAGTTTAACTTGAATGTATCCACCAGGTTAACGCGGGTTTGGTGCGAGTTTATCCGCGAGATTAACACGAGTTTATCGGTGAGTTTAACTCGAGTTTGACGCGAGTTTATCCGCGATTATAACGCGAGTTTATGCGCGACATTAACGCGAGTTTATCCGCGAGGTTAAATCGAGTACAACTCGAGTTTATCGGCGATGTTAACACGAGTTTATGCGCCAGGTTATCCGCGAGTTAATCCGCGAGGTTAACGCGAATTTAACGCGTGTTTGTCTGCGAGTTTAACACGAGTTTATCCCCGGGGTTAACGCGATATTAACGAGTATCCGTGAGATTAGCACGAGTTTATGCGCGATTCTAACCCGAGTTTATCCGCGAACGAAACGCGAGTCTAACCACTGGGCGCGTGTTTAACGCGAAGTTAACTCGAGTATCACACGCGTTTATCCGCGAGGTTCACTAGAGTTTAATGTGGGTTTATCCACGTTGTTAGCGCGAGTTTAACGCGAGAGTAACGCGAGTTTATCCGTGAAGTTAGCACGTGTTTAACGCAAGCTTATCCGCAAGTTTAATGCGAGTTTAACACGAGTTTATCCACGAGGGTAACGCAAATTTAACGCGAGGTTAATGCGAGGTTATGCGCGAGGTTAACGCGAGTTTGGTTTGTCCGCGAGTTTAACGCGAGTTAAACGTGAGTTTATCGGTGATGTTGACGCGAATTTGTGCGCGAGGTTATCGCGAGTTTATCAGCGTTGTTAGCGCGAGCTGAACGCGAGCTTAGCGCGAATTTATCCCCGGGCTTATTGCGAGTTGATCCGCGAGTTAATCTGCGAGGGTAACGCGACTTTAACGCGTGTTTGCCCGCGATTGTAACACTAGTTTATCCCCGAGGTTAAAGTGAGATTAATCTGGGGGAATCCGTGAGGTTCACTCGTGTTTATCCGCGCGGTTAGCCGGCGTTTGGCGTGATAATATCCGCGAGTTTAACGCGAGTTAATCCGGGAGGTTAACGCATGTCAACTGCTAGGTTAACGCGAGTAATCCGCGAGGTTAACGCGAGTGTAATTTAAGTTTAACGCAAGTTAATCCACGATGTTAACGTGACCCACGGGTGTAACGCGAATTTATCGCCGAGGTTAAGGCGAGTTTAACGCGCGTTTAACACTAGTTAATCCGCGAGGTTAATGCGAGATTAACTCCAGTTAATTCGAGAGGTTAACGCGTGTTTCTGTGCGAGATTTAACGCGAATCTATCTGCTAGATTAACGCAAGTTTAAAGCGAGGTTAACTCAAGTTTAACGCGTATTCATCCGCGAGGTTAACTCGATTTTGAAGGGAGATTAATCGCCTTGTCAGTGCATGATTATCCATGAGGTCAGCGTGTGTCTTACACGAGTTTGTCCGCAAGGTTAAAGCGAGTCTAACTCGAGTTTATCCACGAGGTTAACTCGAGTTTAACGCGCGTTTATCGGCGATGTTAACGCGAGGTTATTCTCGAGGTTATCTCGAGTTTATCCACGTTGTTAGCACGAGTTAGTCGCAAGGTTAACGCGAGTTTAAAGCGAATTTATCCACGAGGTTATGGCGAGTTTATCCCTGTTGTTAGCGAGAGTTAATTCGCGAGGTTAACACGAGTTTAACGCAATCTTATCCACGATATTAACGCGAATTTATGCGCAAGGTTATCGCGAGATTATCGGATTTAAAGCGAATTTATTCCCAAGATTAACTCGAGTCTATTCGGTAGGTTAACGCAAGTTTATCTGCACGGTTACCTCGAGTTTTCCGCGAGTTTATCCGCGATTATAACGCGAGCTTGTGTCCGAGGTTATCACGAGTTTATCCGCGTGTTTTTCGGCGAGTTACTCCGTGAGGATAACGTGAGTTTGGCGCGTGTTTGTCCGCGAGTTTAACGCGAGTATATCCCAGAGGTTAACGCGAGATTAACGCGAATTAATCCGCGAGGTTAACGCGAGATTAACTTGAGTTAATCTAGCAGATTAATACTAATTCATCCGCGAGGTTAACGCGAATTTAACGAGTGTTTGTCCGCGAGTTGAACGCGAGTTTATCCCCGAGGTTAAAGCGAGAATAACGCGAGTTTATCGGCGAGATTAACGCGAGTTTAACGCCAGGAAATCCGCGATGTTAACGTGTGTTTAGCCGCGAGTTTAACGCGAGTTTATCCCCGAGGCTAAGGCGAGTTTAGCACGAGTGTAACGCGAGTTAATCCGCGCGGTTAACGCGTGATTATACGCAACGTTAACTCGAGGTTAACGCATGATTATACGCGAATTTAACGCATGATTGTCCGCGGGTTTAACACGAGTATATCCCTAAGGTTAACACGAGATTAACGTGAGTTAATTCGCGATGTTAACGCGTGTTTATCCGCGCGGTTATCGCGAGTTGATCCGCGAATTTAACGCGGGGTAATCCGCGAGCTTAAAGCGACTTTATCCCCGATGTTAATGCGAGTTTATCCGCGAGTTAATCAGCAAGGTTAACGCGACTTTAACCCCATTTTATTTGGGAGGTTAACTCGAGTTTAGCGCGAGTTTATGCGTCCTCGAGTTCAACGCAACTCGGGGTTAACGCCAGTTTATCCGCGTAAATAACGTGAGTTTAACGGGAGTCTGTTCGCGATGTTAATGCGAGTCTATCCGTAAGGGTAATGCCAGTTTAACGCGAGTTTATCCGCTGGATTTAGTCGAGTTGAACGCGAGTTTATCCACGACGACAACGCGAGATGATGCGTGAAGTTAACCCGAGTTTAATGCGTGTTTTTCCGCGAGGTTAAAACGCGTTTGGCGTGAGTTTATCCGCGAGGTTAACACGCGTTTATCCACCACGAGGTTAACTTGAGTTTTTCGCGAGTTTATCGGCGATGTTAAGGCAAGTTTATGCGCGAGGTTATCGCGAGTTTATCCGCGTTGTTAGCGCGAGTACAACGCGAGGTTAACTCGAGTTTAACATAAATTTGTCCGCGAGGTTATCGCGAGTTTAGCTGCGTTGTTAGCGAGAGTTAAACCGCAAGGTTAACGCGAGTTTATCCATGAGGTTAGCGCGAGTTTAACGCGTGTTAATCCAGGATATTCATGCGAATTTATGCACAAGGTAATCGCAAGTTTATCCGCTATATTTTCACGAGGTTAACATGAGGTTATCCCCGAGGTTAACTCGAGTCCAACGCGAGTTTATATGTTTGTCCGCAAGTTTAACAGGAGTTGATCCCCAAGGTTAACGCGAAATAAACGCGAATTAATTCGCGAGGTTAACGCGTGTTTATCCGCGGAACTAGCGCGAGTTTATGCGCGATGCTAACGCGAGCTTAACGCAACTTTATCCGCAAGATTAACGTGAGTCTAACCGCTAGGTTAACGCGAGTTTAACGCGAGGTTAACTCGAGTTTAACACGAGTTAATCCGTGAGATAAACTCGAGTTTAACAGGAGTCCATCCGCATTGTCAGCGCGAGTTTGACGCGAGATTATCTGTGAGGTCAGTGCGTGTTCAACGCGAGTTTATCCGCAAGGTTAACGCGAGATTAACACGAGTTTATCCGCGAGGTTAACTTTAGTTTAACGCGAGTTTATCGACGATGTTAACGCGAGTTTATTTGCAAGGTTTATCCACGTTGTTAGCGCGAATTAAACGCGAATTTATAGTGAATTTGTCCGCGAGGTTATTACGTGTTTATAGAGACTGTGTTGTGAGAGACAGTTAATCCGCGAGGTTAACGCGTGTTTAACGCTAGTTTATCCACAAGGTTAACGCGAGTTTAACACGAGTTTATCCACGAGGTTAACTCGAGTTTAACGCAAGTTTATCGGCGATGTTAACGCGAGTTTACGGCGAGGTTACCACGAATTTACCCGGTTTGTCAGCGCGAGTTAACGAGATGTTAACGCAAGTATGAGGCGAGATTAACCGCTAGGTTATCGCGAGTTTGGCGCGAGTATAGCCGCGATGTCAACTCGAGATTAACGTGAGTTTATTCGCGAGGTTACTACGAATTTATCCGCGAGGTTAACTCCAGTTTAGCGTGCATTTATGCGCGAAGTTAACGTGATTTGGCGCGTGTTCATCCACGAGTTTAATGTAAGTTTATCAGCGCGATTAACGCGATCTTTACGTGAGTTTATCGCGAGTTTAACGCGAGTTAATCCGCGGTCAGCGCGAGTTTATGCGCGACATTAACGCGAGTTTTTTCGCCAGATTAACGCGACTTTATCCGCGGTATTAATGCGAGTTAGTGCGAAAGGTTATCTCGAGTTTATTCGCGTTATTAACGCGAATTTAACGTTCGTTTATTCACGGGGTTAACGCGAGTTTCGCGCGAATTTATGCGCTACTTTAACGCACGTTTATCCGCAAGGTTAACTCGAGTTTAACGCGAGTTTATCGGCGATGTTAACACGAATTTATGCACGAGAAAATCGTGAGTCTACATGCGTTGTTATCGCGAGTCTATCCGCGAGTTAATCCTCGAGGTTAACGCGAATTTAACGTGTGTTTGTTCGTGAGTTTTACACGTGTTTATTGCCGCGGTTAACGCGAGATTAACTAGAGTTAATTCGCGTGGTTAACGAGGTGAGCACGAGTTTATGCGCGACCCTAACGCGAGCTTAACACAAGTTTATCCGCGAGATTAACGGGAGTCTAACCGCTAGGTTAAACTGAATGTAAATCAAGGTTAACTCGAGTTCAACGGGAATTAATCTGAGAGGTTAACGCATGTTTATCTGCGAGGTTAACGCGAGGTTATCTTGAGTGTAACGCAACTTTAAAGTGAGTTAATCTGCGATGCTAACGTGTGTTTACCCGCGAGTTTAACGCGAATTTGTCCTCGATGTTAAGGCGAGTTTAACGCAAGTTTAACGCTACTTAATCCGCAAGGTTAACGCGCGTTTACCCCCGGGGTTAGTGCAAGATTAATGCGAGTTAAATCGCGCGGTTAGCTCGTGTTCAACCGCGGGATTGGCGCGGGTTTATGTGCGACGCTAAGGCGAGTTTAATCGCGAGATTAACGCGAGTTTATCCGCTAGGTTTACGCGAATTTAAAGTGAGGTTAACTCGAGGTTAACGCGAGTTCATCCGGGAGGTGAATTCGAGTTTAACGGGAGTTTATTCGCGTTCTTAGTGCGAGGTTGACGTGCGGTTAATGCGAGATGTTAGCACGTGTTTAACGCGAGTTTATCCACAAGGTCGCGAGCGTTAATCTTGTGGATCAACTTGCGTAAAATGCGCGTTAAACTCGCGTTAACCTCGCCTATGAACTCGCGTTTGCTTTGTGGATAAATTTGCGGTCAAACCCACGTTAACCTCACGGAAAAACTCGCGCCAAAGTCGCGATAGCCTAGCGGATAAACTGCTGTCAAACTCCCGTTACCTTGCGTAAAACTCGAGCACAACTCCCGTTAAACTCGTAACATTGTATCAAACTCCCGCTAACCCTGCGGATTAACATCCGTTCTCCTCGCGGGTCAACTAGCGTTAACCTCGCGTCAACCTAGCTGATAAACTCCTGTCAAACTCGCGTTAACATCGCGCATAAACTCCCGCTAACCTCACGGATAAACTGGCGATAAACTCGCATTAACCCGGATAAATTTGCGTTAATATCGCCGATAAACTCGCTTTAAACTCGAGTTAACCTATAGCACCTTTTATTTGATTAGATTTGTCCATCTAGAAGGTTTTCTGGGAGGGTGTCACTTTAAGGGCCTTGGTTACCCATAAAGAAATGCCTTATGCGGACGGGCAACATGTCAGTCAACTCGTCCTCATCTGTGGCACCCTACAGCAGCCTTTCTTCGATCAGATTTGCTCATCTAGAAGGTTTTCTGGGAGGTTGTCACTTTTATGGCCCAGGTTGCCCTATATAGAAAGGCCTAATGCGAACGGACAACATGTCAATCAACTCGTCTTCATTTCTGCCACCCTACAGCACCTTTTATTTGATAAGATTTTTTTAGGGCCTTGGTTGCCTCATAAAGAAAGGCCTTATGTGGACGGGCAACATGTCAATCAACTCATCTTCATTTGTGCCAGCATACAGCACCATTTATTTGATAAGATTTGCCCGTCTAGAAGGTTTTCTGGGAGGTTGTGACTTTTAGGGCCTTGATTGGCCCATAAAGAAAGGCCTTATGCAGATGGGCAGAATGTCAATCAACTCATCTTCATTTGTGCCACCCTACAGCACAATATATTTGATCAGATTTGCCCATCTAGAAGGTTTTCTGGAAGGTTGTCACTTTTAGGGCCTTGGTTGCCCCATAAAGAAAGGCCTTATGCGGACGGGCCACATGTCAATCAACTCGTCTTCATTTGTGCCACCCTACAACACCATTTATTTGATCATATTTGCCCATCTAGAAGATTTTCTAGGAGGTTGTGACTTTTAGGGCCTTGATTGGCCCATAAAGAAAGGCCTTATGCAGATGGGCAGAATGTCAATCAACTCATCTTCATTTGTGCCACCCTACAGCATAATTTATTTGATCAGATTTGCCCATCTAGAAGGTTTTCTGGGAGGTTGTCACTTTTAGGGCCTTGATTGCCCCATAAAGAAAGGCCTTATGTAGACGGGCAACATGTCAATCAACTCATCTTCATTTGTGCCACCCTACAGCACCATTTTTTGATCAGATTTGCCTGTCTAGAAGGTCTTTTGGGAGGTTGTCACCTTTAGGGCCTTGGTGGCCCCATAAAGAAAGACCCTATGCAGACGGGCAACATGTCAGTCAACTCATCTTCATTTGTGCCACTCTACAGCACCATTTATTTGATCAAATCTGCCATCTAAAAAGTTTTCTGGGAGGTTGTCACATTCAGGGCCTTGGTTGCCCCATAAAGAAAGGCCTTATGCGTACGGGAAACATGTCAGTCAACTCGTCTTCATTTGAGCCACCCTACAGCACCATTTATTTGATCAGATTTGCCCGTATATAAGTTCTTTTGGGAGGATGTCACCTTTAGGGCCTTGGTTGCCCCATAGAGAAAGGCCTTATGTAGACGGGCAACATGTCAGTCAACTTGTCTTCATTTGTACCACCCTACAGCACCATTTATTTGATCAAATTTGCCCATCTAGAAGATTTTCTGTGAGGTTGTCACTTTTAGGGCCTTGGTTGCCCCATAAAGAAAGGCCTTATGCAGACGGGCAACATGTCAATCAACTCGTCCTCATTTGTGCCACCCTACATCACCAGTTATTTGGTCAGATTTGCCCATCTAGAAGGTTTTCTGGGAGGTTGTCACTTTTAGGGCCTTGGTTGCCCCATAAAGGAAGGCCTTATGTGGACGGGCAACATGTCAATCAACTCATCTTCATTTGTGCCACCCTACAGCACCATTTATTTGATCAAATTTGCCCACCTAGAAGGTTTTCTGGTAGGTTGTCACTTTTAGGGCCTTGGTTGTCCCATAAAGAAAGGCCTTATGTGGATGGGAAACATGTCAATCAACTCGTCTCCATTTGTGCCACCCTACAGCACCATTTATTTGGTCAGATTTGCCCATCTAGAAGGTTGTTTTCAGGAAGGTTGTCACATTTTGGGCCTTGGTTGCCCCATAAAGAAAGGCCTTATGTGGACGGGCAGCATTTCAAGCCACCCGTCTTTATTTGTGCCAGCATACAGCACCATTTATTTGATCGGATTTGTCCATCTAGAAGGTTGTTTTCTGGGAGGTTGTCACTTTTAGGGCCTTGGTTGCCCCATAAAGAAAGGCCTTATGTGGACGGGCAACATGTCAATCAACTCATCTTCATTTGTGCCACCCTACAGCACCATTTATTTGATCAGATTTGCGAATCTAGAAGGTCTTTTGGGAGGTTGTCACATTTAGGCCCTTGGTTGCCCCATAAAGAAAGGCCTTATGCGGATTGTCAACATGTCAATCAACTCGCCTTTATTTGTGCCACCCTACAGCACCATCTATTTGATCAGATTTGCCGATCTAGAAGGTTTTCTGGGAGGTTGTCACTTTTAGGGTCTTGGTTGCCCCATAAAGAAAGGCCTTATGTGGATGGGCAGCATGTCAATCCACTCGTCTTCGTTTGTGCCAGCGTACATCACAATTTATTTGATAAGATTTGCCCATCTAGAAGGTTTTCTGGGAGGTTGTCACTTTTAGGGCCTTGGTTGCCCCATAAAGAAAGGCCTTATGTGGACGGGCAACATGGCAATGAACTCAACTTCATTTGTGTCACCCTACATCACCATTTATTTGATCAGATTTGCCCATCTAGAAGCTTGTGTTCAGGGAGGTTGTCACTTTTAGGGCCTTGGTTGCCCCATAAAGAAAGGCCTTATGTGGACGGGCAGCATGTCAATCCACCCGTCTTCATTTGTGCCAGTCTACAGCACAATTTATTTGATCAGATTTGCCCATCTAGAAGGTTGTTTTCTGGGAGGTTGTCACTTTTAGGGCCTTGGTTGCCCCATAAATAAAGGCCTTATGTGGACGGGCAACATGTCAATCAACTCATCTTCTTTTGTGCCACCCTACAGCACCATTTATTTGATCAGATTTGCCCATCTGGAAGGTTTTCTGGGAGGTTGTCACTTTTAGAGCCTTGGTTGCCCCATAAAGAAAGGCCTTATGCGGACGGGCAACATGTCAATCAACTCGACTTCATTTGTGCCACCCTACAGCACCATTTATTTGATCAGATTTGCCGATCTAGAAGGTTTTCTGGGAGGGTGTCACTTTTAGGGCCTTGGTTGCCCCATAAGGAAAGGCCTTATGTGGATGGGCGGCATGTCAATCCACTCGTCTACGTTTGTGCCAGCGTACAGCACCAAATATTTCATAAGATTTGCCCATCTAGAAGGTTTTCTGGGAGGTTGTCACTTGTAGGGCCTTGGTTGCCCCATAAAGAAAGGCCTTATACGGACGGGCAACATGTCAATGAACTCGACTTCATTTGTGCCACCCTACAGCACAATTTATTTGATCAGATTTGCCGATCTAGAAGGTTTTCTGGGAGGTTGTGACTTTCAGAGCTTTGATTGCCCCATAAAGAAAGGCCTTATGCAGATGGGCAACATGTCAATCAACTCATCTTCATTTGCGCCACCCTACAGCATCATTTATTTGATCAGATTTGCCCATCTAGTAGGTTTTCTGGGAGGTTGTCACTTTTAGGGCTTTAGTTGCCCCATAAAGATAGGCCTTATACAGACGTGCAACATGTCAATCGACTCGTCTTCATTTGTGCCACCCTACAGCACCATTTATTTGATCAGATTTGCCCATCTAGAATGTTTTCTGGGAGGTTGCCTCTTTTAGGGCCTTGGTTGCCCCATAAAGAAAGGCCTTATGCAGACGGGCAACATGTCAATCAACTCGTCTTCATTTTTGTCAGCCTACAGCACCATTTATTTGATCAGATTTGCCCATCTAGAAGGTTTTCTGGGAGGTTGTCACTTTTAGGGCCTTAGTTGCCCCATAAAGAAAGGCCTTATTTGGATGGGCGACAGGTCAATCAACTCGTCTTTATTTATGCCACCCTACAGCACCGTTTATTTGGTCAGATTTGCCCATCTAGAAGGTTTTCTGGCAGGTTGTCACTTTTAGGGCCTTGGTTGCCCCATAAAGAAAGACCTTATGCGGACGGACAACATGTCAATCAACTCGTCTTCATTTGTGCCACCCCATAGCACCATTTATTTGATCAGATTTGCCCATATAGAAAGTTTTCTGGGAGGTTGTCACTTTTAGAGCCTTGGTTGCCCCATAAAGAAAGGCCTTATGCGGACGGGCAACATGTCAGTCAACTCGTCTTCATTTGTGCCACCCTACAGCACCATTTATTTGATCAGATTTGCCGATCTGGAAGGTTTTCTGGAAGGGTGTCACTTTTAGGGCCTTGGTTGCCCCATAAGGAAAGGCCTTATGTGGACGGGCGGCATGTCAATCTACTCGTCTACGTTTGTGCCAGCGTACAGCACCAAATATTTGATCAGATTTGCCCATCTAGAAGGTTTTCTGGGAGGTTGTCACTTGTAGGGCCTTGGTTGCCCCATAAAGAAAGGCCTTATACGGACGGGCAACATGTCAATGAACTCGACTTCATTTGTGCCACCCTACAGCACAATTTATTTGATCAGATTTGCCGATCTAGAAGGTTTTCTGGGAGGTTGTGACTTTCAGAGCTTTGATTGCCCCATAAAGAAAGGCCTTATGCAGATGGGCAACATGTCAATCGACTCATCTTCATTTGCGCCACCCTACAGCATCATTTATTTGATCAGATTTGCTCATCTAGAAGGTTTTCTGGGAGGTTGTCACTTTTAGGGCTTTAGTTGCCCCATAAAGATAGGCCTTATACAGACGTGCAACATGTCAATCGACTCGTCTTCATTTGTTCCACCCTACAGCACCATTTATTTGATCAGATTTGCCCATCTAGAATGTTTTCTGGGAGGTTGTCTCTTTTAGGGCCTTGGTTGCCCCATAAAGAAAGGCCTTATGCAGACGGGCAACATGTCAATCAACTCGTCTTCATTTGTGTCAGCCTACAGCACCATTTATTTGATCAGATTTGGCCATCTAGAAGGTTTTCTGGGAGGTTGTCACTTTTAGGGCCTTAGTTGCCCCATAAAGAAAGGCCTTATGTGGATGGGCAACAGGTCAATCAACTCGTCTTTATTTATGCCACCCTACAGCACCGTTTATTTGGTCAGATTTGCTCATCTAGAAGGTTTTCTGGCAGGTTGTCACTTTTAAGGCCTTGGTTGCCCCATAAAGAAAGACCTTATGCGGACGGGCAACATGTCAATCAACTCGTCTTCATTTGTGCCACCCCATAGCACCATTTATTTGATCAGATTTGCCCATATAGAAGGTTTTCTGGGAGGTTGTCACTTTTAGGGCCTTGGTTGCCCCATAAAGAAAGGCCTTATATGGACGGGCAACATGTCAATCAACTCGTCTTCATTTGTGCCGCCCTAAAGCACCACTTATTTGATCAGATTTGCCTATCTAGAAGGTTTTCTGGCAGGTTGTCACTTTTAGGGCCTTGGGTGCCCTATAAAGAAAGGCCTTATGCGGACGAGCAACATGGCAATCAACTCGTCTTCATTTGTACCACCCTACAGCACCATTTATTTGATCAGATTTGCCCATCTAGAAGGTTTTCTGGGAGGTTGTCACTTTTAGGGCCTTGGTTGCCCCATAAAGAAAGGCCTTATGTGGAAGGGCAACATGTCAATCAATTCGTCTTCATTTGTGCCACCCTATAGCACCATTTATTTGATCAGATTTGCCCATCTAGAAGGTTTTCTTGGAGGTTGTCACATTTAGGGTTTGGTTGCCCCATAAAGAAAGGTCTTATGCATACGGGCAACATGTCAATGAACTCGTCTTCATTTGTACCACCCTACAGCATCATTTATTTGATCAAATTTGCCCGTCTAGAAGGTTTTCTGGGAGGTTGTCACTTTTAGGGCCTTAGTTGCCCCATAAAGAAAGGACTTATGTGGACGGGCAACGTGTCAATCAACTCGCCTTCATTTGTGCCACCCTACAGCACCATTTATTTGATCAGATTTGCCCATCTAGAAGGCTTTCTGGGCGGTTGTCACTTTTAGGGCCTTGGTTGCACCCTAAAAAAGGCCTTATGTGGACGGGCAACATGTCAATCAACACGTCTTCATTTGTACCACCCTGGAGCACCATTTATTTGATCAGATTTGTCCATCTAGAAGGTTTTCTGGGAGGTTGTAACTTTAGGGCCTTAGTTGCCCCATAAAGAATGACCTTATGCAGACGTGCAACATGTCAATCAACTCGTCTTCATTTGTGCCACCCTACAGCTCCATTTATTTGATTAGATTTGCCCATCTAGAAGATTTTCTGGGAGGCCGTCACTTTTAGGGCCTGGGTTGCCCCATAAAGAAAGGTCTCATGTGGACAGGCAACATGCCAATCAACTCGTCTTCATTTGTACCACCCTACAGCACCATTTATTAGATCAGATTTGCCCACCTAGAAGGTTTTCTGGGAGGTTGTCACTTTTAGGACCTTGGTCGCCCCATAAAGAAAGGCCTTATGTGGACGGGCAACATGTTAATCAACTCGTCTTCATTTGTGCCACCCTACAGCACAATTTATTTGATCAGATTTGCCCATCTAGAAGGTTTTCTGGGAGGTTGTCACTTTTAGGACCTTGGTTGCACCCTAAAAAGGCCTTATGTGGACCGGCAACATGTCAATCAACACGTCTTCATTTGTGCCACCCTGGAGCACCATTTATTTGATCAGCTTTGCCCATCTAGAAGGTTTTCTGGGAGGTTGTAACTTTAGGGCCTTAGTTGCCCCATAAAGAATGGCCTTATGCAGACGTGCAACATGTCAATCAACTCGTCTTCATTTGTGCCACCCTACAGCTCCATTTATTTGATTAGATTTGCCCATCTAGAAGATTTTCTGGGAGGCCGTCACTTTTAGGGCCTGGGTTGCCCCATAAAGAAAGGTCTCATGTGGACAGGCAACATGTCAATCAACTCGTCTTCATTTGTACCACCCTACAGCACCATTTATTAGATCAGATTTGCCCACCTAGAAGGTTTTCTGGGAGGTTGTCACTTTTAGGACCTTGGTCGCCCCATAAAGAAAGGCCTTATGTGGACGGGCAACATGTTAATCAACTCGTCTTCATTTGTGCCACCCTACAGCACAATTTATTTGATCAGATTTGCCCATCTAGAAGGTTTTCTGGGTGGTTGTCACTTTTAGGACCTCGGTTGCCCCATAAAGAAAGGCCTTATGTGGATGGGCAACATGTCAATCAACTTGTCTTCATTTGTGCCAATCTACAGCACCATTTATTTGATCATATTTGCCCATCTAGAAGGTTTTCTGGGAGGTCGTGACTTTCAGAGCCTTGATTGCCCCATAAAGAAAGGCCTTATGTGGACGGGAAACATGTCAATTAACTCATCTTCATTTGTGCCACCCTACAGCATCATTTATTTGATCACATTTGCCCGTCCAGAAGGTCTTTTGGGAGGTTGTCACCTTTAGGGCCTTGGTGACCCCATAAAGAAAGGCCTTATGCAGATGGGCAACATGCCAGTCAACTCGTTCGTCTTCATTTGTTCCACCCTACAACACCATTTATTTGATCAGATTTGCCATGTAGAAAGTTTTCTGGGAGGTTGTCACTTTTAGGGCCTTGGTTGCCCCATAAACAAAGGCCTTATGCGGACAGGAAACATGTCAGTCAACTCGTCTTCATTTGTGCCACCCTACAGCACCATTTATTTGATTAGATTTGCCCATCTAGAAGGTTTTCTGGGAGGTTGTCACTTTTAAGGCCTTGGTTGCCTCATAAAGAAAGGCCTTATGCAGACGGGCAACATGTCAATCAACTCGCCTTCATTTATGCCACCCTACAACACCATTTATTTGGTCAGATTTGCCCATCTAGAAGGTTTTCTGGGAGGTTGTCACTTTTAGGGCCTTGGTTGCCCCATAAAGAAAGGCCTTATGCAGATGGGCAACATGTCAATCAAGTCGTCTCCATTTGTGGCACCCTACAGCACCATTTATTTGATCAGATTTGCCCCTCTAGAAGGTTGTTTTCAGGAAGGTTGTCACTTTTAGGGCCTTGGTTGCCCCATAAAGAAAGGCCTTATGTGGACGGGGAGCATTTCAATCCACCCGTCTTCATTTGTGCCAGCCTACAGCACCATTTATTTGATCAGATTTGTCCATCTAGAAGGTTGATTTCTGGGAGGTTGTCACTTTTAGGGCCTTGGTTGCCCCATAAAGAAAGGCCTTATGTGGACGGGCAACATGTCAATCAACTCATCTTCATTTGTGCCACCCTACAGTATCATTTATTTGATCAGATTTGCCCGTCTAGAAGGTCTTTTGGGAGGTTGTCACATTTAGGGCCTTGGTTGCCCCATAAAGAAAGGCCTTATGTGGACGGGCAACAGGTCAATCAAGTTGTCTTCATTTGTGCCACCCTACAGCACCATTTATTTGATCATATTTGCCCATCTAGAAGGTTTTCTGGGAGGTTGTGACTTTTAGGGCCTTGGTTGCCCCATAAAGAAAGGCCTTATGTGGACGGGCAACATGTCAATCAAGCTGTCTTCATTTGTGCCACCCTACAGCACCATTTATTTGATCATATTTGCCCATCTAGAAGGTTTTCTGGGAGGTTGTGACTTTCAGAGCCTTGATTGCCCCATAAAGAAAGGCCTTATGCAGATGGGCAACATGTCAATCAACTCATCTTCATTTGCGCCACCCTACAGCACAATTTATTTGATCAGATTTGCCCATCTAGAAGGTTTTCTGTGAGGTTGTCACTTTTAGGGCCTTGGTTGCCCCATAAAGAAAGGCCTTATGTGGACGTGCAACATGTGAATCAACTCATCTTCATTTGTGCCACACTACAGCACCATTTATTTGATCAGATTTGCCCATCTAGAAGGTCTTTTGGGAGGTTGTCACCTTTAGGGCCTTGATTGTCCCATAAAGAAAGGCCTTATGCAGACGGGCAACATGTCAGTCAACTCGTCTTCATTTGTGCCACCCTACAGCACCAATTATTTGATGAGGATTGCCATCTAGAAAGTTTTCTGGGAGGTTGTCACTGTTATGTCCTTGGTTGCCCCATAAAGAAAGGCCTTATGCGGATGGGAAACATGTCAACTCGTCTTCATTTGTGCCACCCTACAGCACCATTTATTTGATCAGATTTGCCCATCTAGTAGGTTTTCTGGGAGGTTGTCACTTTTAGGGCCTTGGTTGCCCCATAAAGAAATGCCTTATGCAGATGGTCAACATGTCAATCAACTCATCTTCATTTGTGCCTCCCTACAGCATCATTTATTTGATCAGATTTGCCCATCTAGATAGTTTTCTGGGAGGTTGTAACTTTTAGGGCCTTAGTTGCCCCATAAAGAAAGGCCTTATGCAGACGTGCAACATGTGAATCAACTCGTCTTCATTTGTGCCAGCCTACAGCACCATTTATTTGATCAGATTTGCCCATCTAGAAGGTTTTCTTGGAGGTTGTCACTTTTAGGGCCTTAGTTGCCCCATAAAGAAAGGCCTTTTGTGGACGGGCAACAGGTCAATCAACTCGTCTTTATCTATGCCACCCTACAGCACCGTTTATTTGGTCAGATTTGCCCATCTAGAAGGTTTTCTGGGAGGTTGTCACTTTTAGGGCCTTGGTTGCCCCATAAAGAAAGACCTTATGCGGACGGGCAACATGTCAATCAACTCGTCTTCATTTGTGCCACCCCATAGCACCATTTATTTGATCAGATTTGCCCATATAGAAGGTTTTCTGGGAGGTTGTCACTTTTAGGGCCTTGGTTGCCCCATAAAAGAATGCCTTATGTGGATGGGAAACATGTCAATCAACTCGTCTTCATTTGTGCCACCCTACAGCACAATTTATTTGATCAGATTTGCCCATCTAGAAGGTTTTCTGGGAGGTTGTCACTTTTAGGGCCTTGGGTGCCCCATAAGGAAAGGCCTTATGTGGATGGGCGGCATGTGAATCCACTCGTCTTCCTTTGTTCCAGCGTACAGCACCATATATTTGATAAGATTTGCCCATCTAGAAGGTTTTCTGGGAGGTTGTCACTTTTAGGGCCTTGGTTGCCCCATAAAGAAAGGCCTTATACGGACGGGCAACATGTCAATGAACTCATCTTCATTTGTGCCACCCTACAGCACAATTTATTTGATCAGATTTGCCCATCTAGAAGGTTTTCTGGGAGATTGTCTCTTTTAGGACCTTGGTTTCCCCATAAAGAAAGGCCTTATGTGGACGGGCAACATGGCAATCAACTTGTCGTCATTTGTGCCACCCTACAGCGCCATTTATTTGATCACATTTGCCCGTCTAGAAGGTCTTTTGGGAGGTTGTCACCTTTAGGGCCTTGGTTGCCCCATAAAGAAAGGCCTTATGCAGACGGGCAACATGTCAGTCAACTCATCTTCATTTGTGCCACCCTACAACACCATTTATTTGATCATATTTGCCCATCTAGAAGGTTTTCTGGGAGGTTGTGACTTTCAGAGCCTTGATTGCCCCATAAAGAAAGGCCTTATGCAGACGGGAAACATGTCAGTCAACTCGTCTCATTTGTGCCACCCTACAGCACCATTTATTTGATCAGATTTGCCCATCTAGAAGGTTTTCTGGGAGGTTGTCACTTTTAGGGCCTTGGTTGCCCCATAAAGAAAGGCCTTATGCAGATGGGCAACGTGTCAATCAACTCATCTTCATTTATGCCTCCCTACAGCATCATTTATTTGATCAGATTTGCCCATCTAGGTTTTCTGGGAGGTTGTCACTTTTAGGGCCTTAGTTGCCCCATAAAGAAAGGCCTTATGCAGACGTGCAAGATGTCAATCAACTCGTCTTCATTTGTGCCACCCTACAGCACCATTTATTTGATCAGATTTGCCCATCTTGAATGTTTTCTGGGAGGTTGGGACTTTTAGGGCCTTGGTTGCCCCATAAAGAAAGGCCTTATGCGGACGGGCAACATGTCAATCAACTCGTCTTCATTTGTGCCAGCCTACAGCACCATTTATTTGATCAGATTTGCCCATCTAGAAGGTTTTCTGGGAGGCTGTCACTTTTAGGGTCTGTGTTGCCCCATAAAGAAAGGTCTTATGTGGACAGGCAACATGTCAATCAACTCTTCTCCATTTGTGTCACCCTACAGCACCATTTATTTGATCAGATTTGCCCATCTAGAAGGTTTTCTGGGAGGTTGTCACTTTTAGGACCTTGGTTGCCCCATAAAGAAAGGCCTTATGTGGACGGGCAACATGTTAATCAACTCGTCTTCATTTGTGCCACCCTACAGCACAATTTATTTGATCAGATTTGCCCATCTAGAAGGTTTTCCGGGGGGTTGTCATTTTTAGGACCTTGGTTGCCCGATAAAGAAAGGCCTTATGTGGACGGGCAACATGTCAATCAACTTGTCTTCATTTGTGCCACCCTACAGCACCATTTATTTGATCATATTTGCCCATCTAGAAGGTTTTCTGGGAGGTTGTGACTTTCAGAGCCTTGATTGCCCCATAAAGAAAGGCCTTATGCAGATGGGCAACATGTCAATCAACTCATCTTCATTTGTGCCACCCTACAGCACAAATTATTTGATCAGATTTGCCCATCTAGAAGGTTTTCTGGGAGGTTGTCACTTTTAGGGCCTTGGTTGCCCCATAAAAAAGGCCTTATGCAGATGGGCTACATGTCAATCAACTCGTCTCCGTTTGGGCCACCCTACAGCACCATTTATTTGATCAGATTTGCCCATCTAGAAGGTTGTTTTCAGGAAGGTTGTCACTTTTAGGGCCTTGGTTGCCCCATAGAGAAAGGCCTTATGCGGACGGGCAGCATTTCAATCCACCCGTCTTCATTTGTGCCAGCCTACAGCACCATTTATTTGATGAGATTTGTCCATCTAGAAGGTTGTTTTTTGGGAGGTTGTCACTTTTAGGGCCTTAGTTCCCCCATAAAGAAAGGCCTTATGTGGACGGGCAACATGTCAATCAACTCATCTTCATTTGTGCCACCCTACAGTATCATTTATTTGATCAGATTTGCCCGTCTAGAAGGTCTTTTGGGAGGTTGTCACATTTAGGGCCTTGGTTGCCCCATTAGGAAAGGCCTTATGCGGATTGTCAACATGTCAATCAACTCGTCTTCATTTGTGCCATACAGCACCATTTATTTGATCAGATTTGCCCATCTTGAAGGTTTTCTTGGAGGTTGTCACTTTTTGGGCCTTAGTTGCCCCATAAAGAAAGGCCTTATGTGAACGGGCAACAGGTCAATCAACTCGTCTTTATTTATTCCACCCTACAGCACCGTTCATTTGGTCAGGTTTGCCCATCTAGAAGGTTTTCTGGGAGGTTGGCACTTTTAGGGCCTTGGTTGCCCCATAAAGAAAGGCCTTATGTGGACGGGCAACATGTCAATCAACTTGTCTTCATTTGTGCCACCCTACAGCACCATTTATTTGATCATATTTGCCCATCTAAAAGGTTTTCTGGGAGGTTGTGACTTTCAGAGCCTTGATTGCCCCATAAAGAAAGGCCTTATGCAGATGGGCAACATGTCAATCAACTCATCTTCATTTGCGGCACCCTACAGCACAATTTATTTGATCAGATTTGCCCATCTAGAAGGTTTTCTGGGAGGTTCTCACTTTTCGGGCCTTGGTTGCCCCATAAAGAAAGGCCTTATGTGGACGGGCAACATGTGAATCAACTCATCTTCATTTGTGCCACACTACAGCACCATTTATTTGATCAGATTTGCCCGTCTAGAAGGTCTTTTGGGAGGTTGTCACCTTTAGGGCCTTGGTTGTCCCATAAAGAAAGGCCTTATGCAGACGGGCAATATGTCGGTCAACTCGTCTTCATTTGTGCCATCCTACAGCACCATTTATTTGATCAGATTTGCCATCTAGAAAGTTTTCTGGGAGGTTGTCACTGTTGGGGCCTTGGTTGCCCCATAAAGAAAGGCCTTATGGGACGGGCAACATGTTAATCAACTCGTCTTCATTTGTGCCACCCTACAGCACAATTTATTTGATCAGATTTGCCCATCTAGAAGGTTTTCCGGGAGGTTGTCACTTTTAGGACCTTGGTTGCCCCATAAAGAAAGGCCTTATGTGGATGGGCAACATGTCAATCAACTTGTCTTCATTTGTGCCACCCTACAGCACCATTTATTTGATCATATTTGCCCATCTAGAAGGTTTTCTGGGAGGTTGTGACTTTCGGAGCCTTGATTGCCCCATAAAGAAAGGCCTTATGCAGATGGGCAACATGTCAATCAACTCATCTTCATTTGGGCCACCCTACAGCACAAATTATTTGATCAGATTTGCCCATCTAGAAGGTTTTCTGGGAGGTTGTCACTTTTAGGGCCTTGGTTGCCCCATAAAGAAAGGCCTTATGCAGATGGGCAACATGTCAATCAACTCGTCTCCATTTGTGCCACCCTTTAGCACCATTTATTTGATCATATTTGCCCATCTAGAAGGTTGTTTTCAGGAAGGTTGTCACTTTTAGGGCCTTGGTTGCCCCATAAAGAAAGGCCTTATGTGGACGGGCAGCATTTCAATCCACCCGTCTTCATTTGTGCCAGCCTACAGCACCATTTATTTGATCAGATTTGTCCATCTAGAAGGTTGTTTTCTGGGAGGTTGTCACTTTTAGGGCCTTGGTTGCCCCATAAAGAAAGGCCTTATGTGGACGGGCAACATGTCAATCAACTCATCTTCATTTGTGCCACCCTGCAGTATCATTTATTTGGTCAGATTTGCCCGTCTAGAAGGTCTTTTGGGAGGTTGTCACATTTAGGGCCTTGGTTGCCCCATAAAGTAAGGCCTTATGCGGATTGTCAACATGTCAATCAACTTGTCTTCATGTGTGGCATACAGCACCATTTATTTGATCAGATTTGCCCATCTAGAAGGTTTTCTTGGAGGTTGTCACTTTTAGGGCCTTAGTTGCCCCATAAAGAAAGGCCTTATGTGGACGGGCAACAGGTCAATCAACTCGTCTTTATTTATGCCACCGTTTATTTGGTCATATTTGCCCATCTAGAAGGTTTTCTGGGAGGTTGGCACTTTTAGGGCCTTGGTTGCCCCATAAAGAAAGGCCTTATGCAGATGGGCAACATGTCAATCAACTCATCTTCATTTGTGCCACCCTACAGCACAAATTATTTGATCAGATTTGCCCATCTAGAAGGTTTTCTGGGAGGTTGTCACTTTAGGGCCTTGCTTCCCCCTTAAAGAAAGGCCTTATTTGGACGGGCAACATGTCAATCAACTCGTCTTCATTTGTGCCACCCTATAGCACCATTTATTTGATCAGATTTGCCCATCTAGAAGGTTTTCTTGGAGGTTGTCACTTTTAGGGCCTTGGTTGCCCCATAAAGAAAGGTCTTATGCGGACGGGCAACATGTCAATGAACTCGTCTTCATTTGTGCCACCCTACAGCATCATTTATTTGATCAAATTTGCCCATCTAGAAGGTTTTCTGGGAGGTTCGCACTTTTAGGGCTTTGGTTGCTCCATAAAGAAAGGCTTTATGTGGACGGGCAACATGTCAATCAACTCATCTTCATTTGTGCCACCCTACAGCAGGTGCCATTTTTCCTGTTTTGCTGGAATAAAAAATGTCAAAATGTCAAATAAGTAACTAACTTCACATCGCTTTATTTTAAGCCGTCTCCTTTCACCTTCAGCATTCACTTTTCAGAAGGAGGGATTGACATTTTGTGAAATGTTCTGTACAACCTGTTTGGAAGTGTTTTTGCTGTGAGAGAGAGAGAGAGAGAGAGAGAGAGGGGGGGGGGGGGAAGAGAATGAATGGTGCCGGTCGACGTAGGGAGGTAGTAAAAACGCTCCGGGGAGTATAATTAAACACTGACCGAAAGAGACCGTTACGCGATGTAAAAGGCCTGCTTGTATCCACACTTCTCATAACAGCACGTTACTAAAATCTTTTACTTTTGATTATAAACTCTTGGACTTTTAGAAATACCTGAGTATTCGTTATGTTATCGTTGTATTGTGAACCAAATATTAAAGTATCGTTGTCTAAATGAATACCGAGAGCTCCAAGAGTACTGAACCGCGTTGCATCGTAAATCGGACAATACAGTAAGAAATGTTCACGTTTCCGACAGAGGGGTGAATCAGACAAATGATTATTAAAGAGGTCTTCCTGAAGGTACTACATCTTCTTCTTACTCGGCAGTGGATAATTTGGCCCTTGCGGCTGTAGCTCTGATTAAAATGTTTAGGGGGGTTTCGAAGATTATTATTCAGTACGCGCTTGAAGGCAACAGTTGTTGTACAGTTTCGAGTATCTACAGGCAGGTCATTCCATAATTTTACAGATGAATACAGATATGCACGCTGACCTTGGGTTGATCTTCGGTTAGGTAACGGCAAGTCACGAGAATTCCTTAGGTTGTAGTCTTGTGTTTGTGATACTTGTGGTGGGATATAATTGTAAAGGTATGCTGGGGTTTGTTTTTGAGCCATTTTGTGAAACTGGATTAGTTTATGCTTCTTACGCCTTGCTTCCAAAGATTCCCAGCCAGTTTCTATTTCGAGTTGGGTCCTAGATATACTTTTCGTTGCACCTGTAACGATGCTCGCTGCTTCCAATTAGATTTTTTCTAGTCTTTGGGATTCTTCAACTGTACAGTTGTCCCACACTTGACAGCCATATTCTAACAAGGGACGGATGAAGGAAAAGTAGATTGTTTGTAAAGTGGAGCGATTCAACTGATATTTATACTTTTTAAGAATATTAATACGCTTCCATGCCTTATTGGTGATCATGTCAATGTGTTCTTCCCGTGTCGCTCGATTATTAAATATTAATCCAAGGTATTTGTGGTTTGCTACTTCTTGAATGTGTTGATTAAACATTTTAAGTTCTGGCTGTATCTGGGGGTTTCTTTTCCTTGTAATTGTCATTGTTTCCGTTTTGGATGGATTAAATTGTACAATCCATTGCTGGGACCATGATTCGATTTTGGAGATGTCGTTTGAGCGTATTTGGGCAGAGTGTTCGGGGTTTCTCAATTACAATAAACAGCGTGGTATCGTCGGCAAACAGTCTGATGTCAGATATTATATCGCCTACTATGTCATTAATATATATTAAGAATAAAAGGGGACCAAGAATTGACCCTTGTGGAGCTCCACTTGATACAGTTGTCCATTGTGAGGCGCAGAAACCTATGACAACTCGTTGTTTCCTGTCGCTGAGATAATCTTTAAACCACGCCAGTAAATGACCTGTTACACCGATTTTTTCTAATTTATGAAGTAAACCTTTGCGCCAGACTTTGTCAACATCATTAGACGAGACCGTGCCACACAATGTGGAAGCGGAGTGGCTCTCTTCATAAGGCAGGACTTAAAATATAAAACGACATCAAGCGATCATCTCAACGCAGAGGTGATTGCCGCTGAGATTGAACTAGATCAAAAGAAAGTTGCCGTAATCTCAAATTATAATGAACCGAAAAAAAACAGTTGACAGCAAAGTCTTTGAATTCTTTGTGAAAAATCACAAACACTGTATTTTCTTAGGTGATTTCAATGCCAAACATCAGGTTTTCGGGTGCAATAAAACAGAGCCCAATGGCGACGCCCTCTTCAATATCATCGAACAATTTGATCTTTTTGTATTAAATAATGACCACGACATTACCCATGTCAGTAACAACACACTCCACCAATCCGACATCCCCGACCTAATTATAACCAGTAAATCACTAACTAATCAAATGCAAGACATATTTGTGGGGAATGATGATTTAGGTAGCGACCACCTGCCTGTTCATGCTACATTACACGGTTGCAGCGGACCCACAAGATACCCCACAATGAGGAGGAGAAATCTATCCAAAATTGACTGGGACCTCTTCATAAAAATAATTCAGGTTAAAATAAACAAAAACGACCCAATGAATACCCGCGAGCTCGAGCAAGCATGTACCAATCTCAGTGAAGTCATTAACAACACTCTTGATGAGATTTGTCCTGAACAGACGGTTAAACCGCGGGCCAACAGAATAACTGAAACCACACTCCAAAAAATAAAACAAAAAAGAAAGGCCTTCCGTGCATACAAATCAGAAAAACTTTCAACTAAAAAGGTCGAACTTGAAGCCGTGTATAATCGCCTCCACGGCGAAGTTGAAAACGCAATAGCAAACGACAATCGCGTGAGATGGATGGGAAAAAGCAATGGAAAATCTAAATGGACTCAGGGAGACTAAAAAGTTTTGGGATACTTTTAAAACCCTTACTGGAAAAAAACATAAAGATGCCAACAGTAAGACTCTTAAGATAAGCGATGGAACTATGGCCATGGATGACAAGGCAAAGGCTAGCGCCTTCGCTGAGCTCCTTAAGAAATATCATCGTCCACATGAGGGCGATAGGTTTGATGATGAGTTCAAAGAAAAAGTAACCAAATTTGTTCAGGACAACAAGACAACGTTTAACGATGCCAACTTCAGCCAAACGCCGACGACGGAGATGGCCATGGACTCTCACGGAACCGATAAGCCAAGAAGAAGTGGCTAACAGAATTAAAAAATGTAAGTCTTCTTCTTCCCCAGGACGGGACGAGGTCTCATACAAAATCCTGAAACAATGTCCCAATACTTTTTTTGGTAGACTCACTAACCTCCTAAACTGCTGTCTCTCTAGTGGATACTTCCCAAAATGTTGGAAAGTAGCTACAGGAGACCCAAACCTGACAAGGACTTGAGCAACCCAGCTAATTACCACCCAATCAGCCTACTCAGCTGTATTGGAAAAATTTTCGAACAGATTCTCACGACTAGACTCTGCAGCTATCTCGAATCAATCAGCTTTTTCAATAAGAGGCGAAGGGCATACAGAAGACAAAGAGAGGGAATCGAGCATGTTTATAGACTGGTAGGTTATACGAAAATGGCGTTCAGTCAAAATGAAATAGGAACCGCGCTATTACTCGACGTAGAAAAACGTTTGACTCTGTCTGGCACAATGGCATGAGATACAAACTAGCTAAAATGGGGCTACCTACCAAAATTCTAAGGATCATATCATCATTTTTATCTGATCGAAAAATCAGAGTGAGGGTCAACCGCGAAGTGTCAGACGAGGTAAAACTCGAAGCGGGCACTCCACAGGGTTCGGTCCTTAGACCGCTTCTATTTATAATAGATGTGACATTGACAATGTAGGGAAGAACCATGTTGAACTATCTCAATTCTCAGATGACAAAGGAATGTGGACGGCCAGTAAGTCTCGAAACATAATACTGTAATGCGTCCCAATACAGCGTTAATTTAAACAGGTTTGAACTCGGTTGTCACCGAATTTCTAGGGGTCGTAAGAGTATGATCAAATGGTAGAGTAATCTGCTAATTATCAAAACCATACGTCGTTCCTCGAGCGTATGTCAAAAATAGTATCGTAAATTAAAATGGTCACTCTGACTTCAATACAAATATCAATGAAACACTTAAACTATCAAATATAATCAAACATTAATTACATGGATCTATCACGTTTCTCACTTACTGACAAATCAATCGCCTAGTTGCCACTTGCACTCCTTCCGCCACTTCCACGTAGCCTATGCCTACTCCCAATACAACTTGCATGAACAATGTGTACTAACCACTTGCAAAGTCACAAGTTGCATGTGCCATTTGTAACTTACAACTTGTACCTGACACTGACATATAGCCTATATAACCAAACACAGTACCCTAGTGTTTGACAACTTGTGATGCTGCCAATTGTTGCTGTCAGTTGTTACCTGACAACTTGTGATATTGCCAATTGTACATAAGCCACTTGCGTTATACAACTGGCCCTGTCAAGCGTACGTTGACCACTTGCACACTGTGTTATGTCAGTACAACTGTATCTGTTGTCATTTGTCAATGTTTTAATTAGACTGGCTTTGTTCAGGCCTAATTCTAATTACCTTTTATATTCTTCTACCGGAGTACACACCAAAATATTTTGAACGTTAAAAGTTTCACTTTAAAAGCGCATTGAAAGAGAAATGAATTAATTCTCTCGCCGTTTCTGGGCTTTATATACTCTACCGGTCAAGTCGATTCGCAGTGCGTGGGTATGACTAGGTCAAACCATTATTTCCATGATTAAGGAGGTTCGCACTTCAATACTCATTACACCACCCACGCCTCCAAGTCATGCGTCTCGCATGATAACAAATGAAACGTCCTCTAGAACCATATGGACAACAATCTCCAAATCAATTACTTTTATTTAACATCTTGAACACAAAACTTTTTTTTTTTTTTTTTTTTTTTTACAAGTCAATGCTTTTCTTCCTCTCGACTATCTTAATCTTTCTGCCTGCTTCCCAATATGTAGTGTTCGTCTTCACGCTCTTTGTATACAAAATGGGATCTGTCTGCATATCCTTCGTACTTCTATCTACCTCACTGAGGTTTCTGACTTCCACTTGAGTTTCTGAATCAATCATTTCACATATGTCTGTCTGAGTGCTCGTGCCTCCACAATATGATTCTGTAATTGTCTCTGCAGCTTCACTCCTGCTGGCATCTTTGTTCACAACAAGTCTCTTTTTGCCGGCAAAAATGGGCATAGGGCATGTCTTCTTACGAACAGTTCCCCCCTGTATGGCAGACTGCAATGTTTGGCCACTGCTCATCTCAGTCTCACCATCACTTGAATCACTGAGATTAAAAATGTCACTGAGATTGCCAGGATCCTGTTGCTTCCAGTTGTCGGCCTTCTCTTCTGAAGCTTGTTCACAACCACGTTTCTCAGAATCTAAAATATCCTTGTCATCGACATTATCACGGTTTTGTTCATGATTGCGTTTCATGTGCCTAATAAAGTTTGTCTTCTTCCTAGCACTATATTTACACAGTTTGCAACAATACACTCACTGTCTTTCCACATTCTACAATGTGTTTTCCCCATGCATCTTCATCCGTAATCTGAATGAAACAAAATGGGCAAGGTCTTCCGACTTTCCTTTTCGTCATCTTAATCTTTGCCATCATCCTTAAAAGAGAAGAGAAACATTTATTTAAAATTTTACAAAAATAACCTCCGGCATATATACATGATTGGAAGATCTGATACAATTTGATTCTTATCAGTTTACACTTAGAACTTATTTCTAAAATACATAATCTTTAAACCACTTAGGGGCTTGTCTTTGTCTCTTTGTCTGTAAATTTGTCTCCTGTATTTCAAAGTCACTAGTGTCGGGAAGAAGTACATCACTTGGTGGTATGTCATTCTAAGCAATGTCTGTCGTGTCCACCGAGCCTAAGCAACTTTCATCATTCTTGTTGGCACTCAAATCTTGGTCACTCTCTTCCCTCAGGTTTTGGTTATACTGTGGTCTCATTCTGTCAACATGGATAACTTGTGATTCGCCCTGTCGACCCCAGTTGACTTTATAAGTCAGATCTGATACTTTCTGTATCACTTTGAATGGACCCACCAATGACAGGTAAATTTGGAAGAACATCCTGTTCTTCGAACAGGATAATATACATAAACCATTCTCCCAGGTTCAAATACCTGCCATGATAGTTTTTGATCATGGTACTTCTTTTGTCTAGCCATTTCCTTGTTACTGTGTTGTCTAACCAAGGCATGTGCCATTTCCAGACTTTCTTTAAGCTCCCATACCCACTGATTGCTGGGTATATACTTAACTGATGGTGGCATTTCGTACATAAGGTCAAGGGGCATTGACACCTCCCTTCCAAGCATGAGACGATTAGATGAAAAACCTGTTGTTTCATGAGTGGTTGACTTGTATGCCATCATCACAAAGGGCAAATATTTGTCCCAGTTAGTCTGATGTTCGTCAACATACATACTAAGCATAGTTGCTAACGTTTTGTTGAAACGTTCCACCATGCCATCACTCTGTGGATGGTATGGGGTGGTGTGAGTTTTCTTAATGTGCAATATGCGACAAACTTCTGTAAACAAACCACTCTCGTATTGGCTTCCCTGATCAGAGTGAATGACAGAAGGAACTCCATATCGGGTAATGACTTCTACAATGAGTTTCACCACTGTTTTTGCCTCCATATTACTCTTTGCGAAGCACTCTGTCCATTTGGTAAAATAGTCAGATATAACAAGAATGTACTTGTTACCTGACTCGGTTGTTGGGAGAGGGCCAAATATATCTGTTTCAATTCTGTCCATTGGGATGCCCGTTTTGACTATCCCCATTGGCGCATGTTTCTTTTTCTGTGGTCCCTTTCTTTTGCAACACTTTACACAGCCAGCTATATAACTCTTTACATCTGACTGCAGTCCTGGCCAGTAATAATTTTGTCTGATTTTTGCAAGAGTTTTCTTTTCTCCTAAGTGTGCTGCTGTTTCATTATCATGACTGAACTGTAAAACAGTTCGTCTTTCACTAAATGGAACTATTGCTTGGCATTTTATCATCTTCCCATGTCCTCCTTTAATTTGTCTAAACAGAATGCCTTTATCAAGAAGTAACTGTTCCCATTGTGACCACAATGATCTAACTATAAACCCTTCTCTTCTTATATCATTAAAAGCTGGCCTATTGCTATCTTTCACCCAGTCCTTGACCATTGAAATGTCATGATCACTGTCTTGGGCATTTTCAATTGAAAAGGATGATGCCATTCCATCTGTCTTCTCATCAGTTACTGACGATATGTCATCTGGTGTTATTAACAGTACCTTAGCAGGTTTCACGATCTCTTCGTTTTCCCAATCTGGTTCAAACCCACACTGCCTGCAGGGAATTCCACTCATCACGTCAGCATTGCGATGTTTGGGTCCAGGCCTGTGTTCAGTTTTCATATTGTAGCTACTGAGTACTTCAAGACATCTAGCCAGCTGCCCCTCGGGGTTTTTAAAATTGAACAGCCATCTTAGTGATCCATGATCTGTCCGAATTAAGAATTGTCAGCCATAAAGATGATGCTTGAAATATTTCACAAAGTTGACAACTGCTAAGAGTTCTTTCCTCGTCACACAATACTGTCTTTCTGACTTTGTGAGGGTCCTACTAGCATAGGCTACTACTCGTTCATGACCATTGATATTTTGAGACAAAATGGCTCCAACTGCATTGTTGCTTGCATCAGTGTCTAGGATAAATGGCATGGAGAAATCTGGGTAAGCAAGAATGGGTGCATTCACCAATCGATGTTTCAATTGGTCAAACCCATCTTGACATTCCTTTGTCCATACAAATGATCGCCCTTTTTCAGTTAAAACATGCAGACATTTGGCTATGGCTGAGAAATTTTGAATATATCTTCTGTAGTAGCTACACAAGCCAAGAAAAGAGCGTAGCTCTGAGACATTGGCAAGTATGGGCCAATTACTCACTGCATCAATCTTTACTGGGTCAGTTGCAACCCCATCTTCATTTATCACATGACCTAAAAAGGTAACTTGTTTTGCAAAAAGCTCACACTTCTTAGCCTTGATTTTCAATCCAGCTTCCTTCAGTTTCTCAAAAACTTTCCTCAAATTAGCCAACATGCCATCAAAAGACTTTCCAACAACTATTATATCGTCGAGATAGACAAGGCAAATGTCCCAATTTAGTCCAGAAAGGATGCTCTCCATCAGACGTTCGAATGTTGCTGGGGCAGAGGTCAACCCAAAACCCATGACCTTGAATTGGTATAACCCCCGTTTTGTGGCAAAAGCTGTCTTTGGTTTATCTTCAGGCTCCATTTCAGCTTGCCAGTAGCCTGAGCATGAGTCGAGTGTTGAAAACCATTTGCTGCCAGATAGATGATCTAGAGCTTCATCTATCCTGGGAAGCGGATATGCATCTTTTATTGTGCTACTGTTCAGGCGATGATAGTCGATGCAGAACCTGTATGAGCCATCTTTCTTTTTAACTAATACCACCCCTGAGGCCCAGGGACTAGTGGAGGGCTCAATTACATCTTGCTCCAGCATATCGTCTATTTGCTTATTTATTTCATTTTCAAGATGCACAGGTGTTCTTCTTACAGGTTGTTTGATAGGTCGCTGGTTCCCTGTGTCAATTTTATGCTTCACAGTTTTTGTTCTACCAAGGTCTCTATCCGATGTGGCAAACAACTCCTTATATTCCTGCAGAAAATTTGCAGCTTGCTCCTGTTGCTCTTTGGACAGATGTTCAGAAGACTTGTTTACTAGTTCAGAAAGGTCTGCTCTCAAATTGCCCTGGTTATGGGGTTGCTCAGACAACAGCTGATTTACAACCTCTACTGGACTCAATTGTCCGACCACTATCCCAGGGTGTATAATTTTGGCATCTTGACCTGCATTGAGAAGCCTCACTGGCACAGTACTGCCAGGAGTTACCACTGTTCGAGCTGTAAGAGCACATTCTTTATTAATATTCTGGTTGTCAATTGGTTCAACCAAACTTTCAGTCTTGGGAATAATTCTCCCATCTGGAACCATTACCTTCCCTGCAATAACAACCTCAGTTGCAGGTGGTATGCTTACAGTGTTTGTCGCAGTAATACGGTAACAACCAACTGCCCCTTCCAATTGTAAAGGTAATGTTCTGCCTTGTATGATGAGGCTGCCATTGGTAATATCAATTTTACAATTGTTTGTTTTCTAAAAGTCCAATCCTAAAATACAATCCACCTTTATGTCTGCAACAACTGCATTAACACAACATGTTAACTGGTCACGTGTAATTGTAAATTCAGATTGCCCTTCAACGGACAATTCTGAACCATTGGCCGTGGCGAGCTTTTGTCGTAAAGGCCTTAAACTGGGTTTGGATATCTTAGGTATCTTCTTATAAAAAGTGCCCGAAATGAGTGTCACTGTAGCACCTGTATCGATCAGAACATCAGTCTTCACCCCTTGTATAGCCAATGTCATATACATTCCAGCTTCATCAGGGGATTTTCCGTGACTGATGGAAATGATACGTTTACCTTGACATTGTTTCTGAGACTTTACATGTCTTGCAGATGCATTGTCAACCCCCTGTGAAGGCTAGGTGCCCATTCCATTTTCTTTCCTGATCATGCAATTCCGTTTGAAATGCCCTGTCTGGCCACATGAAAAACAACGCTTTTGGTACTCTTTAGTATTAGGTTGTTTCCTGTAATCATTCGTGGCCTTTGGTTGCTTATTTACAATTGACACAGTTTTTAGCTTACTCAATTCTTCACCAATGGACTTCATATTATCTTCCATTGATTTCATCCAGCTGTTTAAATTTACACCACTCAATTCATCTGTGTGATTCATTTTGGACAAGGACGTGGTTCGCAAATGACCCTTATTTTCCATACTGCACTGCTCAACCTTTTTATATGCTTTGAGTTCCACTGCAACTCGTATTGCTTCATTTAAATTCTTTAGACACCCTTGCTTTATGCAAATGTGCATGTCAGAGTCAAATAACGCATCTATAAATTGGTCTTTTGCCAAAGTTTCTCTTATTTCTCCTGGCGCTGTTGAATAATCCAGATTTGTCAATCAATGAATGGCTTCACCCAACTCTGGTAATGTTTCAGTTGCCTTCTGTCGGCGCTCTCGCAGCTGAACTCGGTACAGTTCTGTCTGATTTGGAGGGGAAAATCGCTCTTCCAGTGCATGAATTAGAACATCATATTGTTGACCAATATCTCTGGGTAGATCACCCAATACAGATTGTGCGTGACCTCGCAATGACACGGCGAGACACAATCCATTTTGTTCATTATTCCAGCCATTTACTTTTGCACAGGCTTCAAAATGTGACTTATAATCAAGCCAAGAGCCTGTCCCATCATATGTTGCTGATTTAATGTCAACAACAGTTCTCTTCCTGTTGTCAGAGGCCATTGGTGTGTGTCCCAATGCTGCATTTGTAGACTTAGATTCTGTATTTATGCTGTGGTCAGGCAACCATACTTTTGGTATAGCACCACTAGACGTTTGAGACTAGTGAGGTCTTCTCTTGTATTGGTCCATGACCAGCTGCATGCGATTCAAAGCCAGAATCTGAAAATGCATTTCGTAAATCTAAGCGTCTGGGGACACTTCCTGGTATTGAGTGACGAAGGACGAAGGCCAGTGTTCATAAGCAAGCTTGTTTCCAGCTGTGCAATTGACCGTTGAAGTTCTCTTATCTCTTCTTCATATTCTGTCATTTTGAATTATGTACAAAATGTAGGCTATCAACAAAATGAGTGAACTTGAAAGTACCCCCTTGTATCCCACCTCTGCCACCAAATTTGTAATGCATCCCAATACAGCGTTAATTTAAACAGGTTCGAACTCGGTTGTCACTGAGTTTCTAGGGGTCGTAAGAGTATAATCAAATGGTAGAGTAATCTGCTAATTATCAAAACCATACATCGTTCCTCAAGCGTATGTCAAAAATAGTATCGTAAATTAATATGGTCACTCTGACTTCAATACAAATATCAATGAAACACTTAAACTATCAAATATAATCAAACGTTAATTACATGGATCTATCACGTTTCTCACCTACTGACAAATCAATCGCCTAGTTGCTACTTGCACGCCTTCCGCCACTTCCACGTAGCCTATGCCTACTCCCAATACCCTAGCTGAACCCTTGACTTAACACTTATTCTTGTGCAGACTAAGTGTTTCCCAATCACCTGTTCAGACACTGGTATTGATACAGCATGTAGGCACACTAATCTGTGATCAATTGTGCGACTGCAAGTTGCAGATACAACTGGCATGAACAATGCGTACTAACCACTTGCAAAGTCACAAGTTGCATGTGCCATTTGTAACTTACAACTTGTACCTGACACTGACATAGCCTATATAACCGAACACAGTACCCTAGTGTTTGACAACTTGTGATGCTGCCAATTGCTGCTGTCAGTTGTTACCTGACAAGTTGTGATGTTGCCAATTGTACATAAGCCACTTGCGTTATACAACTGGCCCTGTCAAGCGTACGTTGACCACTTGCACACTGTGTTATGTCAGTACAACTGTCTCTGTTGTCATTTGTCAATGTTTTAATTAGACTGGCTTTGTTCAGGCCTAATTCTAATTACCTTTTATATTCTTCTACCAGAGTACACACCAAAATATTTTGAACGTTAACAGTTTCACTTTAAAAGCACATTGAAAGAGAAATGAATTAATTCTCTCGCCGTTTCCGGGCTTTATATACTCTACCGGTCGAGTCGATTCGCAGTGCGTGGGTATGACTAGGTTAAACCATTATTTCCATGATTAAGGAGGTTCCCGCTTCAATACTCATTACAATACAAAACTGCCTGCAGGATACCATCCGAGACCTGCAAGACTGGTGTGCTCTGTGGCGCATCAAGCTAAATGCTACGAAAACACAAAGAATCACATTCTATAAAAAGCAAAGGAAAAAAGCTGTCCCTAATATTGAGCTTAAGCTTTACGACCCCAACTTGAAGCTGGTAATGAGGCAAAGTTTCTGGGATTCACCCTGGATAGCAGTCTCAATCTAAACAATCATCACAGGGTATAAACCGTATAAACCTTTAGCCGGAACTGGAGATAAGCGAGGCGAGAGATTTCTATTTTTATCTCAAAGTTTCAGTCGCAGCGTATCCAAGATCACCGAAAACAATATTTTTTTAATAAAAGAAATGATCGAAGAATGCGAAATCAGTAAGTATGTTATATAAAACAATATTTGACAATGAAACGACACAACTTAATGGAAAAATCGACTCTTGTAGTATGAAAAAACACCTGCTGATCATCTCAGAAAATTAATTTCTCGGGCAAATTTCTCCTTCAAATATCGTTTTTCACATGTTCGCACAAATGTAACATGTTAAAATCATAGATCGACAGATTCGGCGTTCAATTCCACACCAGAAACTATCAACGATAACAACGAAGGAGGTTCGGTGCTACTGAAACTGTTCAAAATATAATGTCACCTTATCGATTTTTTTATACGCCCAGTTGGTAAAATCATTGATCGGGAGTTGGTGATAATTATACGTCCAGTTGAGATTATTCGATTTCCCATATGATCATTCCAATGCCCATATTTGTGCATGTACGAAGGTCTAATCAGTTAACAAACCATATGAACAGATTCGAATCCACAACGTTGACGTCTCACCTTTCAACTGAAACACCACTGACTGAGCCACCGAACCTGCAACCACAGGGGAGGGGGCAAGAGGACCGCTCCTCCCCCCGAAGAACTTTCGCCCCCACCCGAAAGATTTCTGACCATGTTTTTCAATCGGCATTCATTTTTTTTAATTTACCTATGCATTAGGGTAAATTAGTTCAGTTACAACTGTAACACTTCATTTTGCCTTGGCTCTAATTCCTTCACACCTGTAATTAACATATCCATAATCACTTGTCTATGAAGGTAATCCCATTGTTATTTGTGAGCTGTTTATTCATCACACATACATTCACACAGCTTTGTCGGGGAATTATTTATTCAATTGGGGATATTTGGGGTTTGTTTCATTCTTTTTAATGACCTTTTTAAAAAAATTTTGTTTACCGTTTTTGACCGTAGTCGTTTTTACTTCATAACGATCATTTAGTGTCTATGTTTTGCGGTTTTGCCTGGCTTTTTTTAATTATTTTTTTCTATTTATTTTATTTTATGTTGTTGAAGTGAGTGCTTTTGGGGGGGGGGGGGGGGCAGTCGAATGGGAAGAAAATGTTTTCACTTCAGATAATGGCGTGTTATAACAACAATCCAATCCTCTGTTAATTGAAACCAGTTTGAGAGAGCTAGCAGTTTATTCGACAATAATCCCTAACTCCACCCCCACCTCACCCTCTCGCGCTCTCTCATTTTCACTCTTATTTTGGCAACAGTCTTTTGTGTCCAATAACTGTCGAACAAACATCAAATGGGCTATTTTTTAGTATTCTCTTCGAAGCAACTGTATCAATAAGTATCTGGCTTTTAACGATTCCATTTTTAGAGAAATTAGCGAAACACTATGGAATCCTACATGAAGTATACCATACCTATACTTTTGTAAATATTCAATGTTGTTCTTTGAGAACTTATTTTATCTGAAATAAATACTGTTTAAACTAAACTAAAGTATTTTTAGATAAGGCGTGACGTCACATGGGATTCCCTCGATATCTCGCCAATGTCGTGTTGAAACCAAACAGATCCAGGGTCGAAAAGAAGCTTTAGTTTAAACAATATTTATTCATGAAAAAATATGATGCATACATATAATAAACTACAACATGATTGTCATACAGAGTGCGCAATACAATGGTATGCATTAAAGTAATGAGTCAAGAACGAGATTTGTTTGAAATTTGTTGAAAGGATTCAGCAGTAAGCTTTTAGCTTGTATGAGCTTTATACTCACCAAGCGAACCCTACCGTGTGACAAAGGCAAAAAGATGAAATAAATAGAATAATTCACGCCTTACATAAGTATTTTATAAATTTTCATCTTATTTTCACTTAATTTACATTCGACTTCATGGAAACAGTTTCGAAACAAGACTTCGGTTACCAGTTTTCTTTTTGAAACTTGAATGCCAAACAACATTCTACATGATGTAGGATAAGCACAGTTAGGTCAACAGAAGCTGAAATTAAATTACGTTGTTGTCAATAGCAGTTCAGAGCAGGGTCAAGTTGTCAAAAATACAAAGCGATCATTTCTTTCAAATTAATCGATCACATTTATTGTCCGATGATAGCCTTCAATACTATTCACATTCTCATTTCCATTTCACTCCTGCTGAAGAACAAAACACCTCTCGGATCCAAATGCTCCCAGGGACGTTTCTGGGTAGTTCAGACTCGGTGTGCATCACAGTGAGACCCTCAAATTCAAATTTCCAAACTTTCATTTCAAATTGATACCATAAAAAAGTTTCTGACATTTGATGATCGGTTTTGAGAAGGAATTTTCTTTATAGATTTATGTACAAATTACATTATATTCGCTTGATATTTGGCCTTTTCTCCATAATTATGAGTAGACTTTGTAATTGGCCTAACAAAAGACTTCTTGTGGTACATGATACTGCTATATTGTGCGGGGCCGTTGAGAGGGGGGGGGGTAATAACCCCGGGGCCCGGCGTTATTGAAGGCCTGCCAATTCCCATAATTTCCTGAAAGCGGGATACTCGTGCATGCGGCCCCTTCACTGCACGTCACATTTAGACGAGCAGTGAAGGACTCTCACGTAAGAGAATCCTGCCTTAAGGCAATTAGAGAAAATCGGCGGGCCCCGGTATTCCAAATTGACACTATTTGTGTGCATTTAGGAAAGCGCAATCTCGATGTATTGCTAGCTTACGCAGTTACAAACTTGGAACATTATCAACATTTTAGTTCTGCGCGAAAAAGAACTAGTGGGTCATACTATAAAGAATAAATGTATTTCAACCAAGAATCACAAGTTCTATATTTGCTAAGAACTAAATGTTTCCAACTTTTGAAATTTGAACCATAAAATTTCTAACTTTAAAAAATCAGGGTCCTCATTGGGGGATGGGTGGGTGTAAGACCCCCCCCACCCCCCCCCCCCCGACGGAACGTCCCTAAGTGCTCTTCGTCTTTGCTGGCGAAGAGTAGTCTCTTGCGCATTCCATTTGCTTTCATCTAGGTGAAAGGTAGTGGGATGCACAGGAGACTAGGCGAAGAGGTCATCCCACACTTTAATAGCACAGCCAAATGGAATGCACACCTGGCACGCGTCACTTGCCAAATCGGCTTCAGAGTGACAAAAACCGATTTTGCCGGTTTCTGAGAATTTTACCCAAACAGGCCGCCAGCAAAGTTATCCAAACTGCTCTCCAGTTTCCTTCTTAACCCTTTTGGAAAAAAGTAATTTTGTACACCATGTGTCCTGGTCGTATCTTGATACACCCAAAACCGGCCTCTCGACTCAGCAGTTTCATTCAAACCCAGACCGACCATTACATTATTCTACAAAACACACCAGTGGTTTGAAAACAATGTTCCAAAAATAGTTATCAAATGTCATTTTATTTGATAACTATTTTTTGAGAGGAAAAGTTGAATGTAATTGTGTAAAAAGGTTCATTTTTTACAAAATTACATTCAACTTTTCCTCTCAAAAAATAGTTATCAAATGTCATTTTACCGTGATTAAGTCCAGTCGCGTTAACCAACTTCATCATTAAATGAGTAAACGAATAAGAAACGGACTATAATCCTTCTCCCTTTGATGTACTTAATCTTCACACATTTTTACTAAACAATAGCAACTGGCATAGCGAGACGACCCCAAAGTTATTTAGTTGTCGGTAAAGCCTCAGGTTGTGTGATTGAATATTATGTTACAGACATAATAATTGTTCTTTAGAAAAATATTTTAAAGAACTTGTGACTTACAATACCGATTGTTAAGTGTCAGCAAGTTTAATAAATGTTGATTAAAGTTAAATTGTGTCTTTTTATTTTGTTATTAAAACAATAATTGTTTCCCGAGCATCAATTTTATATAAAATAAAGCCCAAACCACCAGCAACATCACTTCCAGAATGTCTTCAGACTGTTGTGTTGAATGTAATACCAGTGTTCGACCACTCGACAGTTCTGCAGTTATATCAGTCACAGATTCTGAACCCGCAGAATATCACATCGTGGAACATGGTTCTGAGCGGAGAAAGAGAATGTTAATACATGACGACGGGTACAGTTTCACAGTGAAAAAACAGAAAAATGAACACATCTTGTGGAGGTGCACCAAAAGAACTAAAAATAACTACTGCCCAGCGACTGTGATTCAAGATGCTGAAACATTCAAAGAGGGACTCAAGTCACACATTCATTCAGCAGAGCCTGGAAAATTTCTTGCCACATTCTCTTTTATACTGAGGGCAAAACATAGCTCATGCTCCCTCTTTGAAACGAACTCAATTGAGGTTGTTGCAATGATGAATCATGAGCTATGTTTTGCGGCAAATGAAATCCTCAAAAATCTGATTTATTATTTTTTCAGTGAATTGCCTCAAAACATAGCTCATGCTCCCTCTTTGAAACTAACTCAATTGAGGTTGTTGCAATGATGAATCATGAGCTATATTTTGCGGCAAATGAAACAAAAAAGCTGATTTATTATTTCTTCAATAAATTGAATATCCACCTTTTGTCTGATTACTTTTGACTGAAAATATTTAAAATAAAAAAAAAAATATTAGAAACAATCTTATTCCTTGTCTTTCACAACCCCCATGTTTTCGCAGAATCGTCCTGGCTGTCTTTTTCGCAGAACGTCACGAGAGTATCATGATAACTTTTATGATTGACATTCTCAAAAACTATGACGAACTAAGCAGACAAATAATTGATTATCTGATTAATTCGCTACATTCATTAAGAATGTCATTTATAAAAATTATCATGACACTGTGCGGCGAAAAATTATTCAGGTGCCGAATCGTCCTACTATTGGTGCCGAATTGTCCTGGTGCCGAATTTAGTGGTGCCGAGTGGTCTTGGTGCCGAATTTAGTGGTGCCGAATCGTCCCGATGCCGAATTGACCCGGTGCCGAGTTGTCTGGCATTCCTCTCTAACAGTCTTAATGGTGTTGTGGGATTGATTATTGACAATCTATCACGTCAACGTAAACTGCCAGGGATTCTAACCGCGTGCAAACCCCCGCAGACCCCATTTGAGGCCATAGGAAAGCTAGAGTCGACTGTAGGTGATCCAAGTGAAATAAAATAAGGTTAACCGGGTCGTAAGAGATTTGTAAATCGCGCGCTAAAACCATTCATTCATTCATTCATTGCCTCAAAATTGGTCCGACTTGTCTTGGTCCGAGTTGTATTTGGATCGCTTGTCATGTAAAGTAAGACCCGGACCGGGAGATTTCGTATTTGTATCCATGTCCATACATCATATCGGAATTGTTGAAACTTCCAGATTTTTCTAAATTTTTTTGGCGTTCAACGACGAGAAGCTGGTTGTAAAAGAGACAAGATCATGGCACATCTTCTTAACTGCTATAACAAAGGCTGTTGTGAGAAATATAATCCCAAAGAAAACCCAGACGGTAACTGAAGTTTGAAAAAAATAGCATCGCCCCTGCAAGGCACAAAGCGTTGGATCGATTTACCGAAATCGTCAGCGGTCGGTTCATTTGCAGTATAAGTTCTTGAATTGCAGTACCTAAGTAACTTTGCGCAAGTTCTTCGGTGCACACGAAGGTGTACCTTGTTGGTACTTAATTGGTTTACAGTGTATTGTCACCTACATTAGTCTATTGTTAAGGTGATTCTAAACTGAAGATTGTCGTTTGAGTGGACAGGTCGAAAACATGATGTTTTTTTCATTACTTTTCAATAGTAATGGTTATTTAATACATGAATGATTGCTTCCTACCTAATAGATTATAAAAATGTGATAAAAATTTTTAAAAAAAGAATTTACTCACCAAAAAAATGCTTTTGAAAATCCCTAACTCACGGTCAACTTCCTGCCACAAAAACTTAAAATATGAATCTCACATTGAAGAATATGTTTTCTATGTGCACTAGAGAACAACAGTTGAGTCATAACTTTTTAAAAAATAAATCCAATTGTATGTTTATTTAAATTTTTGATGGACCACTGCATGCACTGATCCAGCCATTTTTGCACAGGGAACTATTTACAGTTCAAAAGTATGGCACACTGCACTGATCAGTAATCTAGATGACCGCCCCTGGAAATATTAGCCATACAAGTGATATATCTGTTCTGCTCTCTTCCACAAGTAAAACTGTCTTGACATGAAATGACCCTGTTGAAAGTGTATCGTCAAATCCCAATAATAGAAAATAAAAGACTGCGTGGCCACACCTCCCCCCCCCCCCCCCCCCCACCACAAAAAAATGGAATTTTTCAAAATTGGAAAAGGGACATAACTCTGGTAAAAATTGTTGGATCAAACCCTGATTTGACTTGACCTGCATTTTATGTTGCTGAACCTACACAACAAATTTTATTTGATTCTGCCAATTACAGCTCAAGTTATTGGTTGGAAACTAAAAAAAAGGAGTTTTCAAAGTTGAAAAACTGTGACACTGGAATCACCTACCAAGACTACATGCAGGCTCGAAGGGAAGTTATGGAATTGAATTCTGCCAATAAGTCGTATCGATTGACCAATACTTACAGTGCTCAATGTATAAAATATTCGTCCAATTATTGAAAAAATCCGATAAGGTGGTTAATGTATAAAAGTGCGTTTAATGTGTTAAATGCCATGTTTTGGATCATGAATAAACTCATGTTGTGTCAGAAACCTACCTTGTATTATTTTTTTTTGGTGGGAGTTGACCCGGTAGCGAGTTGACCCGTTCCCAAACATTTTAAGCTAGACTGTGCCTTGTGTGTGTTGCCATACTTCACTTTCGTGGAGAATTTCTATGCAACGACTAATAAAATAATTTTCTAGAGAAAATTTTCATGTTCACACTTCTGTCATATTTTATTTGTGATAGGGGTTCTAGTGGGGTGGATAGAAAGAAAAAAATATTATTTTTCGCACTTTGAACAAGCGCCTTACCAACGCATGTGGCTTTCCGGTGACAACAACTTCGATCAACAAACACTTGCAGGCATGAGTCTAATAGCCCACAGATTATTCGAAATTATCGACGATCTTTGTGGATTGCAAACAAATTTAATGAAATGCATCGTTTACAATGATTCGCAATGTAAATCACACCAGATCGCAAAATTAGGAGCATTATTTCTGGAACTCACCGAAACCAGACCGAAACGGGTCCGAATGACAGACCAATAAAGTTAACCATCAATATTACATGACGAAGAATAGTTCCCCCGATTTGCGATTAAAAGAAGTGAAAAATCAACCAGTTTACGAATATTTCAACAACGAAAGAATACAACATGGGTTTCTAATTCCACTATATGTCACCGTTTAGTTAATTAAAGAAAATTGAATTTTTTGTTCTCTATTGGTAATTTTGGCGCATGAATACAAACTAATGGCAAGGTCGATCCATGTAAACAAATTAATTGCTTCAGTTGGTGAGGGAAGAATATTTAAATAGAACAGACAATCAATGCAATTTGCCTCTATTAGTCTGCCTCCCTTGAGATATATCGACAATCAGAATTTCAGCAGTGGCATTGTTATGAGAATTTACGGGACATGTGGCGAGATCTTTTGTCGCAATGTTGCCCAATACCTTCAGTGTTTTGAATTTCCCACCGTAAACATGGCGGACACTTTTGAGACTGAAACGACCCAGGTTGACAACGTGCTTAGTCCTATCTTCGATGTGTTTTATTAAAAATTAAGACTCAACTGCTGCAGTACATTACTGATAGCTCACGTTGGTTGTTCATTGGAAGGTGAGGCATCTCGCTATTTTTTGAAAACCTGTCCACGCCATTTCCGACTTTTTGACAGTACACATTTTCTAATGTCTCCAAATGACTCGTAAATTTGTTAAATGCATATTTTTCGGGTCCCATCACGTTCTATGTGACAGGACCATTCCCCCCAACCCTGGTATCCAAGGGCAAGGCTGTTTCGTTGCCAAGTTATTGTTCAATGAAATGTTCACATTTTTCTGTGTTTCTGGCTTCCATGTTGGCAGCCATGACTTTAGAATCACCTTAAGGGCCTATATAAGAAATGGAATTTTGTTTATTTTGAAATTCTCACCTCTCATATTCCTTAAATTCAAATTAAATGGGTGCGTCGATTTACCACATAGAACTACATAGAAACACATAGAAGCACATAGAAGCACAAAGAAGCACATAGAAGCACATAGAACAATATAGATAAGATTTGGAGACAAATTACTAAAGACTGCTGCAAAAGAACAGAGAGAAGTAGTTTTTTTTTGTCCGATCCAGTGGTGGATTAATCGAAAAATTGGACTCGGAGAAACTTCGGATCGACGGACCAACTTTAAAGCTCATTTTCGGCTATCGACCGGTGCATTAGTTTTTATGATTCATACAGACAATCGAATCCTCCCCCCCCCCCAAAAAAAAACAAAACAAATTAACCCTTTACCCAAAGTCGATAGAAGACGACACTTGAAAGATAAATTCTAAAATAGTTTATTTGTTGAAGTCGCCCTTTTAAATATAGCTTATGACCTCTCAACGAGAGGTCATAAGCTATGTTTTAAGACAAACAATTTACTCAGATTCAAGGTCTGGTGTTCTCTGTGGGGGATGTGGCTGTACTAGCACGGAACAGTCTGATCTAACGCTGGGTTGGGTGGGGGAGGGGGGTGGGGGGGCTTATCAGGTAAGCCCGATACTCTTCTATGGGGTATCTATGAGATAACTGTGATGTTCTGTGGGGTTCTCTTATGGGGTATCTATGGGGTAAATCGTCGAATCGCCTTGTGGTTTTATGCAACTTACTTTGGAGGAAGCTACTGTAAACTTCATGATGATTGTAGGAGTGTACATAAAACCAACGCAACTTTATTTTTCATAGTTTATTTGTAATTAAGTACCACACCGTACTCAACATAAAAACATATTTACAAGTTAACAAACAAAACATAAAACAACGATATGTGAGATAAAACAATAATAATATATATATAGCAAATCATGTTACTTTGCCCGACCCTCTGATTTGTCTCCGATGAGAAGGCCATAATCTTATCCAACGGCTCCCAACAGTCGTCCTACCCCTTCTCTCATAATTATTTATTTATTGGTGTTTAACGTCACTGTCGGTATCTAGGCTATATCATGACATAACAAAAGTATAAAGTCAAGTTTTGCCAATCGTTTATGAGTCATTTAGTGAAAATCCACTCACGCTATACTGCACACTAACAAAAATGGCGTACATCAACTATATGGAAATAATTTCAAAATAAAACGAAAAGCAAATCCCAGCGTCACATATGATCTCTTATTTGTAATAGGAAAACTAGCACTAAAATATTCCCTGTAATTAGCGAAGCTGTTGAAGTAGCACTAAAAAATACCCCATCTGATCTTCTGGAAATATTAGCACTACAATATTCCTTGTTGTAATCCATCAAAAGGACAAGCACAGTTTCAGTCAATGGACCACTCGTTGGTCCATTGGCTGAAACTTTGCTTATTTTTCTCATACCCTTTCCCGGGCAATGCGTGAGTATTTATTTGGGAGAACACATCACCCATGAGTCATTTAGTGAAAGTCCACCCACGCTATACTGCACACTAACAAAAATGGCGTACATCAACTATATGGAAATTATTTCAAAATAAAACGAAAAGCAAATCCCAGAGTCAAACTAAATAATTTTCCCAAAATTTTTCCCAATAATTTTCCCAAAATGAACGACTTCATAGCCTAGTTTGGCTGTGAATGCGTGAATATTATTTATGAAGTAATCATTTGAGTAGAGTTAATTTCTCGTCTATCCGACAGATTACTATTTAGGAAGTAATCACTTGAGCAGAGTTGTTAATTTCTCGTCTATCCGACAGATTACTAAACTGCAAAATGTCTCCCCAGTCAGAAACAGACTTTAGTCGGTAAATGTTTGATCTAAGGGATTGTCACTCTTTTCCGAACAATAGCTGCCGAATGAATGAGAAGACCCCACAATGCTGATCTCAAATGTAATTGGAAAACTAGCAATAAAATATACCCTGCAATTAGCGAAGCTGTTGAACTAGCACTAACATATTCCCTGTAATTAGCGAAACCGGTAGCTGGCAACGCATTGCTATAAAAAATAAATATATACAGGCAGTACCTTGCCAAAAAATGGTAAAAAACCCAGAAAAAACAGGCGTTTCTAGGGTTTAGGAGTGTGAGTGAACATGTGTGCACTTCGAAGTTCTGAGAGAGTTGTAGATCTACTGGCATATCTATAGATGATAATTCCTGTAGTAAATTTGGGGGCTGCAGTTCTATTTTCGGGTGTAAATGATTGTATTTTTCCATTCAAGACAAAGATGCTCTTGAGTTGTGGACACTAACAGTATAGCACAAATGATTTAACACTGCTTTCAAATCAGTGTTAAATCATTTACGCTATAATGTCGGTGTACACAACTCAAGAGAGTCTTTGTTCCGATTGAAAAAAAAAATAATAATAATTTATTTATTTATTGGTATTTAAGGTCACTTATCTGTAGCTGTGGCCGATTGTGATAAAGGTGTAAACTCAAGTTTAGCCAATCATTTACACCTTTATCGCAGTAAACAAGCACTGCTTCACTTCCCTGTGTTCTCACTGGGGCAAAAAAAAAAAAATACTAATACAGTACATTTAGTGGAGAACTATATTGTCACTCGTAGTCGTAGGGTAGAGATTCCTTCTTAATTGTTGCGAAGCATAACAAGCTCAAGCAGCGTTTCAGCCAGTGGACCCCAGGTTAAACCCCGAGGTCCATTGGCTGAAACATTGCTTGTGAATTTTTGTTGATACATCACTGTATTCTTCCCAAATACCCTAGAATACCAGGATATTTGGAGACAATGCAATGGTGTATTATGATATAATTGATATTTTTTTGGTTGGGGGTGGGGTGTTGATGGCAACATTTTAAGTTTTCTCAAGAATTTCTCTGAGTGTACATTGTAATTTATTTTTTTATTTTTTGTGCTTTCTCTGACCTAGGTCGTTTTCTTTGGCCTGGCTTTGATGCTACTGGTCTTACTTTGGGAATACTGAAATTACATGTTGATGCCTTAATTGTGTCACTAGTGTCAACATTGTTCGTGTGTGCTAAAAATTTTTGGAACATTTTTTTCCTGTCTTCATCTGTTTTAGCACACCATACATCATGTGGACACATAAATTTTCTACAGCATGCTGCGATTTTATAGTTACCTGTGCAATGCAGGGCGCGTTTAAGGTCCAGCATCTGGAGACCAGTAACACCTACTAACTTTTCAACAAGTTCTGGGAGTTTTTTGTTTTCCATTGCACTGCACATTTAAGTATGTTGTTTATTGATTCCGTAGCATTATTTGTCCACAGGGACGATTTGCCTTCCATTGCAGGCTTACAAACATTCGACCAGATTAATGTCTTCAGTTTCTTCTCAAAATATGTTTCAAACAGTGGGTACTGATTAAAATAGTTTGCCAAATCAGTAATGTTATTTTCAAAGTCGAATGTGTCATTCGACCCTACTATACCTGTGCTATCGAAGATTTTATGAACAATTTTTTTCTATAACTAGAGGTGCATCCAACTTTGTCTGAGAGGTATCTGTTAACATTGTCTTTCAAATGCTTTGTACATAGCAAGTGGTTACTGTTGGGAAAAACGCTTTTTATTGCTTTGGTAAGTCCTTTTTCTTCGTCACTTCCAAAGCATACCTCTATGTTGGGAAGATCAGTGGTAATCCTTATTTTCAAATGTGCCAAAAAGGCATGGTAAGTCTCTGCGCTGCCATCCCAATGCAGATACACTGGCCCTAAAAACACGGGATGCTCACCAGAGGCCCTTCTAATTACTTTATAATTTTTATAAACAATTGTTGTTACATAACAAGCTCCAAGATTAAATGTTCTGTCAATACCCAACACATTACCCTCTATGTTGGACTTCAAGTCCGTAAACTGATCATCTGAGTAAATTACTACACTGGGGGGTTTCCCTTCGGGTAAAACACTTCCTTTACGCATGGATTTGTATTAACCATAGCCATTACTGCGAGGACTTCGTCTGCCACATTTTTCCGTCCAATGTCTTTGGATGCACCCTTTGATTCGCGATATTTTGCATCTCTCAACTGTTTAAAATTTTTCGGTCCGTCAATAGATTTGTCTGTTACCATATCTAAATAGACGTCTCTTGGTGTTGATGTTGTAAGTTTTTTTTTGGCCTGCTTTAACACCTCTGGACGAGTCCTATGATAAGGCTCGTTTGACTTTGAATTCCCATGAGGCAAACTTATTTTTTTAACACCAGTATATTCAACAAGCGCAACACTGTGTGCATTGTTCTCAATATATGTTACTCTCTTTTTATATTCCGCATCACCTTTTAGTCTTGTATAATAGCGGTGGAATGTGATGACACTGCTGTGGTCAGGCTGTGGTGTCACCTCTATATATTGTGTCTGTTTTTTAATTTTCGACTGAATACAATATTTACCATTTCGACTATACAAAGCTTTTAGTTTTCCTGAATCGGTCATAGTATACAATTGATTAACTGTGCTAGCAGAGTGACTGTCCCAAACACCACAGTCATCTGAAAATGTACACCTGTTGGTGTTGTCAACTACAACAAAAATGTTGTCCTTAGGTCCATTGGGGATATGTTGCAGAACATTTGTTGGGTTACTGAGGTGAAGATAGGATTCTTCAAGGTATGGGAAGAGAAGGAAACATTTGCTCAGGAGGTACAACTGCGTCGGAATGTTCAAGTATATCATCTGAGGTATCAGATATGGAGCTGCAAGCATCACTCAACTCAAATTTATCATTAACAATGCCATCAGAGCTACATGCATCACTTAGCTCAATCTTATCCCTGAAAACACTGTCAGGGTGGGATAACAAACTAACATCAGAAGGAGATGAAGAGTCAGGCAAACAACTTTTATCCGAATCAGAAGAAATCTCAAACCGTGGGCGTTTTGGACGTCTTTCCTTAGCTTTATATAGTGGAACAACATGATTTACATATTTCATGTGTTTTGCAGATGGCGCCCCTGCACTTGTCCACATTAGAGTAAGTTGTTCCTCCGATGGTTCTGCAGTACCATAAGCAGAGTTCAAAGTTTTGTAGGCAATGTCACTGTTACCGTTAATTGGAGGATATATCATTTCAATATTATGTTTCACTACTGTACTCAAGGCCATTATAGTCCAAATGCTGGAATACCCACCAAGGCGAGCACAGTCCATACAGGTTTCATGATATGGTGGCAAAATATCGACAACATCATTTGAATTTGGAAGCGACGAGTTACGATTCAAATACATTTGTTCATTTAGGAGCATTTCAATGCAAGTGCGCACACAAAGTTCTGTGGAGAGGTCTTCATTTCCACAAAATAGAAGTGACACGGCATTAAAAAGGCAATTCCCATCGGATGAGGTTCTCAGTGGTGTACCTAAAAATTAAATGCAGTTTGTTAGTTTCATCTTGATTCTGACTGCATCTAGTAGCACCACCGCCATAGACGGCGGAAGCTCCAAAAAAGTGTGTGTGTGGGGGGGGGGGAGGGAGAGGGGCACAATTTTTACCATAGTCCAAACTTGGACCCAAATTCCGTAATATAATTTTTGGGTTTGGCACGTCCTTTGGACGTACCAAAACCAAAAATTATATTACGGAATTTGGGTCCAAGTTTCGACTAGTTTTACTATTACTATAGTCTGCTAATACAAGCTGTGAACTTGCGATGTGTAATGTCTCAATATATAAAATGGACAGCGACGCCGACACTATTACTATCTCCCACAGTCAATGTGGTCATAGGAGTTGTGTACGTTATGTATGAATACATCCTGTTGGGGTACCCATATGTATGGGCACATGAGCAACTAAGAGTATTGGCTTATGTTGTACTTTAAGGAATATTCGACCTTTGAAAGCGTTTCGATGATTGGCATGCCTTGAAATATTAATGGCAGTGGTGGCATCAGAGGTTGAGTGGCTTAGTTCCACCATCTAACTCTAAAGTTCACAAAATACCTCAGCACGTATTGCATGCAACATTTTGGGGGTCAGTATATAGTTAAACACCAATGAATAAATAAATACTGCTTTCTAATAACAGAAGAGATGACTACTTCCAATTTTACTACCGTTACTGGCACTGATTATTGTAAAAACAACAGAAGTCAAACCAACGGATTAATGTGTGTCGTCAGTAATAACGGTAATTGCATTTGGAAGAAAATATTTTTTAAGAATAAAAATAGAAGACAATTTCTGTCGCTACGTATATGAGAAAAGAGCACACGTTTTGGCTGGCTCCATATTTAACAACTTCGTTTTAAAAAAAAATGGAGCCGAAAATGTGTACTTTTATCGAGATCGATAACAATCAATCTAAAACCACATCATTGTCAGTTACAAGAAAATAAAATTAGTTCACGTACATTTGTTTTATTACAAGTTATCGAAGAATGCCTGTACGCACTCTCCAAAAACTTGTAATAAACAAATATTGGTAAGCAATGCTCTGGCCACCAGAAATAACCTTTCAATCCACCAGATAACTCTCTCTCTCTCAATCACTCCTGTGCAATAGCAACTATATGATTTCTGGTTATTTCAATGTTACGCGAATTCTGCGGGCCTCCACGCAAGAATTTATGGCCATGCGTCAAGCTCAAGGAAACCTCACCCTTTGACAACCCCAAAAACGATTTTTTCCGTACCCCCACCTAGGAGAAGAGGACACCCTTCTGGTACTGGCTCCAGCTCGCCGCTGTGTGGCTGGGTATCGCACTGTCTCACCGTCAGATATCAACATCAACCCTTGGCCCATTCCAAACTTGGACCACAAGTCCATCATATAATTGTTTGGTGTGGTACTTCCTTTGGGACGTACAACACCAAAACATTATATTACAGACTTTGGGTCTAAGTTTGAACTACAAGGGGCCCGGATATTCCCTCAACCGGCAGCCGGATATTGCAGTTGCAGAGGGTTAAGAACAAATTTTAGGTCTTAGTACATGGTTTCGTGCTAGGGTTAATTAATAAGTTAATTATCTCACCCTCAGTAATAATGTTATGGTGTTTCAGGATAGCTGAACTTAATAAATCTTCTGTCACATTCTTGATGTTTTTTGTTGGGGTCCGGGTGGGACTTAGAAAATTTTGGACCCAAATCCGAAAAAAAATTTTTTTGGTTTTTTCTTCGTTTTGGTCAATTTTAAGACAAAAAAAAAATTTTTCTTTTTTTTCCCCTGAAAATTTGGGGTCCTGGTGGGACTTATTTTGGACTAAAATCCGAAAAAAATTTTTTTTGTTTTTTATACATTTCTGTCAATTTTAAGCCAAAAAAAAAAAAAATAATTTTTTCCCTGAAAATTTTGGGTCCGGGTGAGACTTAGAAAATTTTAGACCAAAATCCGGAATTTTTTTTTTTGTTTTTCATTTATTTCTGTCAATTTTAAGACAAAAAAAAAACAAAAAAAATATCCCCCTGAAAATTTGGAGTCCGGGTGGGACTTAGAAAATTTTGGACCAAAATCCGAAAATTTTTTTTTGTTTTTTTATGCATTTCTGTGAATTTTAAGAGACAAAAAAAAAAAAAATTTTTCCCCTGAAAATTTGGGGTCCGCGTGGGACTTAGAAAATTTTGGACCAAAATCCGAAAAAATTTTTTTTTTGTTTTTTCTGCGTTTTGGTCAATTTTAAGACAAGAAAAAAAAAAAAAAATTTTCCCCTGAAAATTTGGGGTCCGGGTGGGACTTAGAAAATTTTGGACCAAAATCCGAAAAATTTTTTTTGTTTTTTTATGCATTTCTGTGAATTTTAAGAGACAAAAAAAAAAAAATTTTTCCCCTGAAAATTTGGGGTCCGCGTGGGACTTAGAAAATTTTGGACCAAAATCCAGAATTTTGTTTTTTTTTGTTTTTTATGCATTTCTGTCAATTTTAGGACAAAAAAAAAATAAAAAATTTTTTTTACCCTGAAAATTTGGGGTCCGGGTGGGACTTAGAAAATTTGGGACCAAAATCTGGAATTTTTTTTTTTTGTTTTTTATGCGTTTCTGTGAATTTTAAGACATAAAATTTTTTTTTTTTTTTTTTACCCTGAAAATTTGGGGTCCGGTGGGACTTAGAAACTTTTGGACCAAAATCCGTAAATTTTTTTTTTGTGTTTTTTATGCGTTTCTGTCAATTCTAAGACAAAAAGAAATTTTTTTTTTTACACCGAAAATTTTGGATCTGGGTGGGAAAAAATTTTTTTTTGTTTTTTATGCATTTCTGTCAATTTTAAGACAAAAATTTTTTTTTTTTTTCCCCTGAAAATTTGGGGTCCGGATGATTTGAGACCAAAATCCATAATTTTTTTGTTTTTTATGCATTTCTGTCAATTTTAAGACAAAAAAACCATTTTTTTTTACACCAAAAATTTGGGGTCCAGGTGGGACTTAGAAAATTTTGGACCAAAATCCGGAAATTAGTTTTAGCGTTTTTTATGCGTTTTAAGAAGAAGAACAAAATTTAGGCTGAAAGTATTTTGTTTGGGGAAAAAAATCTGTTTTTCATGTGTTTATCTCAATTTTGGGACGTTAAAGTGCAGGAACTGAAAATAGAAGGAAAATCCTGTGTATTGTGTGGGCACAATCGCTTCATCTAGTTGGTATATGCTTTTCTTAGGAGGGGCGTATGCAGCTTATTCAAGTCAAGTTCCTGATTTGATATTTAGACTGCCATGTCAGGTGAGTGCCCTCAGGCCCCCTGGGGCCTCTTGTTTTGTTTTGTGAGAAAAATTGGGGGTCCGTTGATTATAATTGTCTCTCATGCATGAAATGCACTGTGCTCAGCCGTCATTTTGTTGAAAAATGTAGAAGGGATGACCAATTTCAAATTGGAATCGAAATTACATTGTCAAGGCAGGTATTTAGTGCTTTTAACATGTCCAAACCGTACGTACCGAAAATCTGTTACGAATGACTGCAAGCAAAATGCGTTTAGTCTTCCAGCAGAGAATAGCATGTAAATATCAAAACTATAAAATTAGCTATTCTCCACTGGAATTCCAGCTAGTATCATGATACCTTGCATTGAATATGGCAACTGTGCAATCTCTATCTAATAACAGTATACTGTATGGAGGTGATGTTTTTCGTTATTTGATTTTAGAAGGCATTGTTTTTACATGCTTGTTCTGTCCGATGACGTCGACCAGAAATCGAAAGTATACTCATACGTAAACAAAAGCAAAGGCTTTGGAATTTTCCCCAATACAGCTTTTTCGCCGTGTTTTGAAGAATTTTTATCCACTAGCTTTGTTCTTGGATATGTAAAGCACATTTGGCCAGAAGTTGTTTTCGTGAAATATTTTTAAATTATCAGTTCTGGTGCGAATACGACAGCAGACTTCCAGGAACCAGTGGTGCCAACAGTCGACTCGATGAGTTGATTACACATGTGTTTCATGTTCTATATGTCCCAACCTTCATTTTGATGTACATTTTGCATATATTTAATTTGAATTGAAGGAATATCAGAGGTGAGAATTTTCAAAATAAACAAAATTTCATTACTTATGTAATGAGTATTGAAGCGCGAACCTCCTTAATCACGGAAATAATGGTTTGACCTAGTCATACCCACGCACTGCGAATCGACTTGACCGGTAGAGTATATAAAGCCCAGAGACGGCGAGAGAAAATTAATTCATTTCTCTTTCAATGCGCTTCTAAAGTGAAACTGTTAACGTTCAAAATATTTTGGTGTGTACTCCGGTAGAAGAACATAAAAGGTAATTAGAATTAGGCCTGAACAAAGCCAGTCTAATTAAAACATTGACAAATGACAACAGAGACAGTTGTACTGACATAACACAGTGTGCAAGTGGTCAACGTATGCTTGACAGGGCCAGTTGTATAACGCAAGTGGCTTATGTACAATTGGCAGCATCACAAGTTGTCAGGTAACAACTGACAGCAACAATTGGCAGCATCACAAGTTGTCAAACACTAGGGTACTGTGTTTGGTTATATAGGCTATGCCAGTGTCAGGTACAAGTTGTAAGTTACAAATGGCACATGCAACTTGTGACTTTGCAAGTGGTTAGTACACATTGTTCATGCAAGTTGTATCACGCAAGTTGTATCTGCAACTTGCAGTCGCACAATTGGTCACAGATTAGTAGGCCTACTTGCTGTATCAATACCAGTGTCTGAACAGGTGTCTGGGAAACACTTAATCTGCACAAGAATAAGTGTTATGTCAAGGGTACAGCTAGGGTATTGGGAGTGGGCATAGGCTACGTGGAAGTGGCGGAAGGAGTGCAAGTGTCAACTAGGCGATTGATTTGTCAGTAAGTGAGAAACGTGATAGATCCATGTAATTAACCTTGATTATATTTGATAGTTTAAGCATTTCATTGATATTTGTATTGAAGTCAGAGTGACCATTTTAATTTACGATACTATTTTTGATATACGCTCGAGGAACGACGTATGGTTTTGATAATTAGCAGATTACTCTACCATTTGATTATACTCTTATGACCCCCTAGAAACTCGGTGACAACCGAGTTCGAACCTGTTTAAAATAACGCTGTATTGGGACGTGTTACAAATTTGGTGGCAGAGGTAGGATACAAAGGGGGGGGGGGGGGGAGTTACTTTCAAGTTCACTCATTTTGTTGATAGCCTACATTTTGTACATAATTCAAAATGACAAAATATGAAGAAGAGATAAGAGAACTTCAACGGTCAATTGCACAGCTGGAAACAAGCTTGCTTATGAACACTGGCCTTTTTCACTCAACACCAGCAAGTGTCCCCAGACGCTTAGATTTACAAAATGGTTTTCAGATTCTGGCTTTGAATCACATGCAGTTGGTCATGGACCAATATAAGGGTCACGGAGAAGACCTCACGAGTCTCAAACGTCTAGTGGTGCTATACCAAAAGTACGGTTGCCTGACCACAGCATAAATACAGAATCTAAGTCTACAAATGCAGCATTGGGACCCAAACCAGTGGCCTCTGACAACAGGAAGAGAACTGTTGTTGACATTAAACCAGCAACATATGATGGGACAGGCTCTTGGCTTGATTATAAGTCGCATTTTGAAGCCTGTTCAAAAGTAAATGGCTGGAAAAATGAACAAAATGGATTGTTTCTCGCCATGTTATTGCGAGGTCACGCACAATCTGTATTGGGTGATCTACCCAGAGATATTGGTCAACAATATGATGTTCTAATTCATGCACTGGAAGAGCGATTTTCCCCTCCAAATTAGACAGAACTGTACCGAGTTCAGTTGCGTGAGCACCGACAGAAGGCAACTGAAACATTACCAGAGTTGGGTCAAGCCATTCGTCGATTGACAAATCTGGCTTATTCAACAGCGCCAGGGGAAATAAGAGAAACTTTGGCGAAAGACCAATTCATAGATGCGCTATTTGACTCTGACATGCGCATTCGCATAAAGCAAGGGCGTCCAAAGAAATTAAATGAAGCAATACGAGTTGCAGTGGAACTCGAAGCATATAAAAAGGTTGAGCAGCGCAGTATGAAAAATAAGGGTCATTTGCGAACCACATCCTTCTCCAAAATGAATGACACAGATGAATAGAGTGGTGTAAATTTAAACAGCTAGATGAAATCAACGGAAGATAATATGAAGTCCATTGGTGAAGAATTGAGTAAGCTAAAAACTGAGTCGATTGTAAATAAGCAACCAAAGGCCACAAATGATTACAGGAAACAACCTAATACTAAAGAGTACCAAAAGCATTGTTTTTCATGTGGCCAGACAGGGCATTTCAAACGAAATTGCATGAATAGGAAAGAAAATGGAATGGGCACCAAGCCGTCACAGAGGGTTGACAATGCATCTGCAAGACGTGTAAAGTCTCAGAAACAATGTCAAGGCAAACATATCATTTCCATCGGTCATGGAAAATCCCCTGATGAAGCTGGAATGTATATGACATTGGCTATACAAGGGGTGAAGACTGGTGTTCTGATCGATACAGGTGCTACAGTGACCCTCATTTCTGGCACTTTTTATAAGAAGATACCCAAGATATCCAAACCCAGTTTAAGGCCTTTACGACAAAAGCTCGTCACGGCCAATGGTTCAGAATTGTCCGTTGAAGGGCAATCTGAATTTACAATTACATGTGACGAGGTAACATGTTGTGTTAATTCAGTTGTTGCAGACATAAAGGTGGATTGTATTTTAGGATTGGACTTTTTGAAAACAAACAATTGTAAAATTGATATTACCAATGGCAGCCTCGTCATACAAGGCAGAACATTACCTTTACAATTGGAAGGGGCAGTTGGTTGTTACCGCATTACTGCCACAAACACTGTAAGCATAACACCTTCAACTGAGGTTGTTATTGCAGAGAAGGTAATGGTTCCAGATGGGAGAATTATTCCCAAGACTGAAAGTTTGGTTGAACCAGTTGACAACCAGAATATTAATAAAGAATGTGCTCTTACAGCTCGAACAGTGGTAACTCCTGGCAGTACTGTGTCAGTGAGGCTTCTCAATGCAGGTCAAGATGCCAAAATTATACACCCTGGGACAGTGGTCGGACAATTGAGTCCAGCAGAGGTTGTAAATCAGCTGTCGTCTGAGCAACCCCGTAACCAGGGCAATTTGAGAGCAGACCTTTCTGAACTAGTAAACAAGTCTTCTGAACATCTGTACAAAGAGCAACAGGAGCAAGCTGCAAATTTTCTGCAGGAATATAAGGAGTTGTTTGCCGCATCAGATAGAGACCTTGGTAGAACAAAAATTGTGAAGCATAAAATTGACACAGGGAACCAGCGACCTATCAAACAACCTGTAAGAAGAACACCTGTGCATCTTGAAATTGAAATAAATAAGCAAATAGACGAATGCTGGAGTGAGATGTAATTGAGCTCTCCACTAGTCCCTGGGCTTCTTGGGTGGTATTAGTTAAAAAGAAAGATGGCTCATACAGGTTCTGCATCGACTATCATCGCCTGAACAGTAGCACAATAAAAGATGCATATCCGCTTTCCAGGATAGATGAAGCTCTAGATCATCTATCTGGCAGCAAATGGTTTTCAACACTCGACCTATGCTCAGGCTACTGGCAAGTTGAAATGGAGCCTGAAGATAAACCAAAGACAGCTTTTGCCACAAAACGGGGGTTATACCAATTCAAGGTCATGAGTTTTGGGTTGACCTGTGCCCCGGCAACATTCGAACGTCTGATGGAGAGCATCCTTTCTGGACTAAATTGGGACATTTGCCTTTTCTATCTCGACGATATAATAGTTGTTAGAAAGTCTTTTGATGGCATGTTGGCTAATTTGAGGAAAGTTTTTGAGAAACTGAAGGAAGCTGGATTGAAAATCAAGGCTAAGAAGTGTGAGCTTTTTGCAAAACAAGTTACCTTTTTAGGTCATGTGATAAATGAAGATGGGGTTGCAACTGACCCAGTAAAGATTGATGCAATGAGTAATTGACCCATACCTGCCAATGTCTCAGAGCTACGCTCTTTTCTTGGCTTGTGTAGCTACTACAGAAGATATATTTAAAATTTCTCAGCCATAGCCAAATGTCTGCATGTTTTAACTGAAAAAGGGCGACCATTTGTATGGACAGGAATATCAAGATGGGTTTGACCAATTGAAACACCGATTGGTGAATGCACCCATTCTTGCTTACCCAGATTTCTCCATACCATTTATCCTAGACACTGATGCAAGCAACAATGCAGTTGGAGCCATTTTGTCTCAAAGTGTCAATGGTCATGAACGAGTAGTAGCCTATGCTAGTAGGACCCTCACAAAGTCAGAAAGACAGTATTGCTTGACGAGGAAAGAACTCTTAGCAGTTGTCAACTTTGTGAAATATTTCAAGCATTATCTTTATGGCCGACAATTCTTAATTCGGACAGATCATGGATCACTAAGATGGCTGTTCAATTTTAAAAACCCTGAGGGACAGCTGGCTAGATGGCTTGAAGTACTCAGTAGCTACAATATGAAAATTGAACACAGGCCTGGATCCAAACATCGTAATGCTGACGTGATGAGTAGAATTCCCTGCAGGCAGTGTGGGTTTGAACCATATTGGGAAGCAGGCAGAAAGATTAAGATAGTCGAGAGGAAGAAAAGCATTGACTTGTAAATAAATAAATAAATAAAAAAAAAAAAAAGTTTTGTATTCAAGATGTTAAATAAAAGTAATTGATTTGGAGATTGTTGTACATATGGTTCTAGAGGATGTTTCATTTGTTATCATGCGAAACGCATGACTTGGAGGCATGGGTGGTGTAATGAGTATTGATGCGCGAACCTCCTTAATCATGGAAATAATGGTTTGACCTAGTCATACCCACGGATTTCGAATCGACTTGACCTGTAGAGTATATAAAGCCCAGAGACGGCGAGAGAGAATTAATTCATTTCTCTTTCAATGAGCTTCTAAAGTGAAACTGTTAACGTTCGAAATATTTATACTTTATGTACTCTGGTAGAAGAATATAGAAGGTAATTAGAATTAGGCCTGAACAAAGCCAGTCTAATTAAAACATTGACAAATGACAATGGAGACAATTGTACTGACATAACACAGTGTGCAAGTGGTCAACGTACGCTTGACAGGGCCAGTTGTATAACGCAAGTGGCTTATGTACAATTGGCAGCATCACAAATTGTCAGGTAACAACTGACAGCAACAATTGGTAGCATCACAAGTTGTCAAACACTAGGGTACTGTGTTTGGTTATATAGGCTATGCCAGTGTCAGGTACAAGTTGTAAGTTACAAATGGCACATGCAACTTGTGACTTTGCAAGTGGTTAGTACACACTATTCATTCAAGTTGTATCGCGCAAGTTGTATCTGCAACTTGCAGTCGCACAATTGGTCACAGATTAGTAGGTCTACTTGCTGTATCAATACCAGTGTCTGAACAGGTGACTGGGAAACACTTAGTCTGCACAAGAATAAGTGTTAAGTCAAGGGTTCAGCTAGGGTATTTTGGAGAAGGCATAGGCTACGTGGAAGTGGCGGAAGGAGTGCAAGTGGCAACTAGGTGATTGATTTGTCAGTAAGTGAGAAACGTGATAGATCCATGTAATTAACATTGATTATATTTGATAGTTTAAGTGTTTCATTGATATTTGTATTGAAGTCAAAGTGACAATTTTAATTTACGATACTATTTTTGACATACGCTCGAGGAACGACGTATGGTTTTGATAATTAGCAGATTACTCTACCATTTGATTATACTCTTACGACCCCCTAGAAACTCGGTGACAACCGAGTTTGAACCTGTTTAAAATAACGTTGTATTGTGACGCGTTACACTTATATAGGCCCTTAAGGTTCTAACACTGCTATAATAAATAAGTGGGAACGGGTCAAGTCGCTACCGGGTCAAGTCGTCCGCGTGTCAAGTCACCCTGGGTCAAGTCACCCCCACTAAAGATCGATATAATAAGACGATATGAAGACGATAACACAGGATTAAATGAAAAAAAAAACTCTGAGACTGGTGATGGTAAAAATATGTGTTTTATTTTGAAAACTTCTCATTAATTAATCGGCTGATAAAAGGAAAACCCAGTCAATAGATCCAAGCTGGCTGGGATGATTAGAAATTGGGCGCAAATGAAAAAAACTAACTGTCATGTGGTTGCAGCACAAACAAACATCTTAATCGGCAACATATGTGTGATTGCAACACAAACAAACAAAATGGTCGGCAGCAACAATGTGGTTGCAGTACAAAGTGAAACAAACATCTTGGACTGCAACAACAAGGTGATTTCAACATACTTCAACCTGCAACCAAAAAATAATAGATCAGAGCACTAATTTAAAATTCGGGCTACCATGGGATCAAAGCACTATTAATCACCACCTTTTGTGGTGTGAGTATCAGTATCAATTTTCTTTCTCCTTCTTTCCAGTCATTTCATTTATGTAATTGTTTGTTGTGGATTTGGATGAATCATTTTTCTTTCATGTCAGTTTTGAATCGGATATGAATATATTACACACTAAGAGGTTAGTACCATTTCTTTACAGATGTTTCTTGCTATTTATGAACAAAAATTTGCGAGTCAACTCGCCCCCAAAAGTCGGGTCAACTCGCCCCCGACGGATGGGCGAGTTGACCCACAAAAATCATCGGGGGCGAGTTGACCCGTAACCTAATACGTATTGCATACTGATGGAATATTGTTTATTTTGAAAATTCTCACCTCTGATATTCCTTAAATTCAAATTAAATATGCACAAATTGTACATCAAAAAGTAGATTGAGATGTATAGAACACGAAACACATGGGTAATCAACTCATAGAGTCAACCATAGGCACCACTGGTTCCTGGATGTCTGTTACCGTATTCGTACCAGAACTGATAATTTAAGAATATTTCATGTGAACAACTTGTGGCCAAATGTGCTTTACATATCCAAGAAAAAAGCTAGGGTATAAAAATTCTTCAAAACACATCGACTAGTGATGAAACGATTTTTTGACTAGTCGATGCCGATGCGATTAGTACTTAACAAATCTATTGACCGATTAGTGAACTCACAATTAGTTGTCTGAGTATATTCTCGAATGCCTTGAAGTTTCCACTTTGTGTTCCATTAAGAAATTAAATTTAACTTTTTTAAATGAATTTTCAGTGCTTTCGATTTGTGATGTGCTATCGCACTCATGCTTCTACTTTGGAAGCCAGTAGCTCTCCTTTTCGTGCATATCTAATTTTCAAGAAAATAGATAAGATTAAATTACTGGTCAAAGATTCGTGATTCCATTACACTAATTAAAACACACAAATGAGATGTGAACATTATGCCTGTAAACTGTGGTGTCATTTTAATTAACACTGACAGTCTGTGACAGCGGAAGTACATCTACAAATGTTCAGCTTTTTCAACACGTTCTTATTTTGGGTAAATGTTGCTGTAATAAGATTGGTCAGAAAAAAATGTCACATAATGATATTTACTATTGAATGAAGTTTTACACCTCGCAATATGTAGTGCACATACTGACCAAGCAAATCACACTATTTGGTCACGTGATGTATTTAATATTCAATCAGAATATTGTTTTCAGTTTGTCTAGCTTTTTGTTGGGGGGGGGGGGGCTGATTAAGTTATGCAGGTCATGGAACAATCATGTTATCAGAGTACACTTCTTCAGTGACCTGTTTTCTGCTTTCAAAGTGTTTTAGCACAATAACAAAGTGCAGAAATTTCTTATTAGACCACAATTTACAAGAGAAATTTGGGGGAAAAGTTTAGTTTCTCCTAAAAGTATTTGACAGAACCGAATATTGGAACACGAAAGATTTATCATAAGACGAATTTATTTTTTGCGGCACTGGTTGCTTGGTCATGAGGACATGGAGACATTGGCTTCAGAAATGTTGTGCAGTTAGACCCATTAATTGTATCCTAATTTGGAAGCCACTCCAGCCAATGAATTTAGTTAAAAACCATAGTTTTGTAGAATTTATTACTTAGTTTAGCATCTGACATTGCATACCCGACTAGTCGATTAATCGTCGACTACTACCCGGCGATTAGTCAGCTAGTAAAAATCCAAATGTTATTAATATTATTATGTTCAACACTAACATCGACAGAGTTGCATGGGGGTAAATTCCAAAACCTTCGCTTTTTTTGTTTACATATGAATTTACATTTGATTTCCAGTTGACGTTATCGGACGGAAAAAGCATCGATATACAACGCCATCTAAAATCAAATAATGAAAAAGATTGCCTTAATACAGTTTTCTGTTATTATATAGAGACTGCACATTTACCATATTCAATGCAAGGTATGATACCTGTTGAAATTTCTCAGCATTACGATTTTGTTTTTCGATGGAAATTTGTGATATCGATTTATTTGCACATGTCTGTCAAACATGGAAACCATCTTCAATAAAAAATGCAGACAGTGTTGTCCTTTTCCAAAATGCCATCCTATCGCTGCACTCGAAAGTGTTTTGAAATGCCTAGCTTTGTTATTGAATATCTGAAGCACATTTGGCCACGAGTCGTTCTCGCGAAATATTATGTTATTATCAGTTCTGGTACAAATACGATAACAGACTTCCAGGAACCAGAGGTGCCTGCTGTCAACTCTATGGGTTGATTACATATGTGTTTCGTGTTCTATACATCCCAACCTTCATTTTGATGTATAATTTGTGCATATTTAATCTGAATTTAAGGAATATCAGAGGCGAGAATTTAAAAAAAAACAAAATTTCATTATTTATAAATCACCTTAATAATTGATTTTTTATTGATTGCATCCATTAATTTTGTGTGGGATTTCCTTGCGACGTGAATAACTTATTTGTATTAATTCTTACAGGGATTTTCCCTAGCGACTTGATCAAATAACTTTATATTGCTAATGAATCCACGAGGGTCGGATGCGAGGGCCAAAAATCTTTTTTGAATAAATGAAAAGTTTCAGCGCACCAAAGGCGCACTGGGACCATGTGGCATTGAAATCCCCTGTGACCCAAATAACTTTATGTGCTTTTGAATCTAGGAGAGATGAAGGAAAGGTTTCAGGGCACCAAAGGCACACAGGGACGATGTGGGATTGAAATCCCTTGCGACCCAAATAACTTTATTTGCTTATCAATCTATGAGAGTCGGAAGCGAGGGCCAGTAATCTTATTTGGTTTGAGTGTGCGCACAGGCAGTAGTAGGGTTTAGATCCCCGAGGGGGGGGGGGGGGGGGGGGGGGGGGCTTCTGGGAGATTCCTAGGGTTCTGTGCAGTTCTGGTATTTTGGAGAATCCCTGTGAATTCATAAGCAAATAATTAATTGATTAAAAAATCAATCATTAGCAATAGACTAATGTAGATGACAACACTGTGATCCAATTAAGTAACAACAAGACAAAGGATTAATAACACCTTCGCGCATACCAAGGAACTTACGGCAAATAGACCGACCCATCGTCAGTGCAGTTGCGTGTTGGCAACAACGTGGTCGACTACGGATCATATTAGTGCATTGTGTATGGTAAAGTCATTGTGGAATAACACTTCATTATACTCAAAGAATAACAGACCCAACAAATTATTTAAAATAAATATCAACACTTTCAAAATCTTTATCGTTTATTGGCTCGCCTTGACAAAGTCAAGCAGAGCTAATCCCATCGTCATCCCTCCATCGTCCTTCAACACCATGTTTTGGTCTTCTCCAAAACCACTGGGCCAATTCAAGTGAAAGTGTGTGTGTGTGTGTGATGGTCCCGAAGGGGCATTGCATTTTTGTTCAACTCAACATGCCCAGCCCCTTAGGGAGAGAGTGGGGGGAAATGCTCCAAAATATTTTTTAAATCTTCTTCTCATGAACCAGTGGGTATAATGACTTGATATTTGTTATGGAACTTCCTTTTGAGGTGAAGATTCAAATTTGTTCAAACCAAGTTTGTGAAGCAAACTTATAATGGGAGGGGTAAGATTTTTGGCCTCCCCCCCCCAAAATTTCTATTTTCTGAACCGATGGTCTGATTTGAACCAAATTTAGTATGTGGTATTATTGGGTCATAAGCTCTTGACTCCTGCAAAAAAAAAATTACCGCATCTCCATGGGAATTCCAGGAGCTAAAAATAGAAATATTTTGAAATGCCCTTATTTCCCAAACCACATGGAACAGAGAACTGTTATTTGGTATGAAGCATCCTTAGGACCAGTAGAATTGAGTGGTAAAAAAAAAATGCCATCGGTTATGTTAGGGTGTTCTGTAGAGGGCATCGAAAAAATGCTGAGTCCGCATATTTGCAAAAATTTTAAAAAATCTTATCTCCAGAACCAATGGTAGGAATCTTTTGATATTTGGTATACAGCATCCATAGTGGGGTCAGATACAACTTTGTTAAAATGAACCCCATTGGTTCATATTTGGGCTCAATACAGGATCCCGAATGTTTAACTTAGGGTAATATGGGGAATATTCTTTAAAAACTTTCCTCTTCAGAACCACCAGTCAGAATACTTCAATGTTTGGTATACATCATTGTTATGAGGGTCAGATTCAAGATTGTTCAAACCAAGTCCCTATGTTAATATTTCAGTTTCCTACGGAAGCCCAGATTTTAACTTAGTTCAATATGGGGGTAATTTTTAAAAATCTTCTTCAGATCCACCAGTCAGAATGCTTTCATATTTGGTATACAACACCTCTATGGGGGTCAGATTCAAGTTTGTTCAAATCGGGTTCCTAGGTATATATTTGGGCTTGCTATGGAAGCCCAAATTTTAACACATTGCAATATGAGCAAATTTCTTAAAAAATCTTCTTCAGATCCACCAGTCGGAATGCTTTCATATTTGGTATACAACATCTCTAGGGAGGTCAGATTCAACTTTATTCAATTCGGGTGCCTGGGTTAATATTTGGGCTCCATATGGGAACCCAAAATTTAACTTGGTACAAAATGATGGAATTTCTTCAAAACTCTTCTTCAGATTCACTTGTCAGAATCCTTTCATATTTGGTTTGCAACATCTCTGGGGGAGCCAGATTCAAGTTTGTTCAAATTGGTTCCCTGGGTTAATATTTGGGCTCCCTGTGGTAGCCCAAATTTTAACTTTGTGCAATATGAGGAAATTTCTTTAAAACTCTTCAGATCCACAAGTCAGAATGCTCTCATATTTGGTATACAACATCACTAGGAGGGTCAGATTCAAGTTTGTTCAAATCTAGTCCATAGGTTAATATTTGGGCTCGCTATGGTAGCCCAAATTTTAACTTAATGCAATATGAAGAAATGTCTTGAAAAATTTTCTTCTTCAGATCAACAGTCAGAATGCTTTCATATTTGGTATACAACATCTCTAGGGAGGTCAGATTCAACTTTGTTCAAATTGAGAGCCTGGGTTAATATTTGGTCTCCTTATGGGAGCTAGAATTGTCCATATAGCTGAAGAATTAGAAATTTTGTATTCAGTACCCTCCAGAGGTGTGTAACTAAGATTAATCCACATTGGTTGTATCAAGGGGCTTCATAGGGGAGCTCCACATTTTACATTATGATCAAGTGAAGAAAAGGCATGATGCTCGGACTATTTTTGTCACTCCTGAGAGGCTCAAGAATTAACAATGTATCCTATGAAGATGGATTGCTTAATGTAGACTCATTCTTGGACTGTTTTTAACTCTGTTTATATCGTGTTCTGTCCAGGGTGAGCACTTCAGGCCCCGTGGGGCCTTTGTTTTAGTTGAGCTTTTGAAATGATGTAGCTTTGCCTTCGGTTTCTGGAAATCTTACCCATGACAACTTGTACCGGTTCATACTAAAATGAACCAGCATTAGAATATTAGACCGCAAGAGACAGCAGGCAAAGTGTAGGTGGTAGATTCCCCAAAGCAATGCAGTTTGGTGATATTGAGTATAGCAAATATTACCGTTTATTGGGAATTACACCCAAACCGGCCTCTGCAATTTCGCTCATGCTGGCCTCCACAATTTTACCCAAACCGGCCTCTGCACATTTTAACCACACTCACCTATAATAATAATAATAACACTTTGGCCGGCCGTTGATTTGTCATGGTTCTCGGGTGAGAAGGCCTTGATTACCCCAGTGCTCCCAACTGCCTCCTTATTACCACGCTTTTTCTCTCCTCCCAACACTCGGAGACGAACTGCTTGATGACTTCCTTTGCCCCATTTTTCCGAATCTCGCCGATTAGCATATTAAACCTCCTTAGAGTCACTCACTCTATGCCGATTGGTTACTACATGTATTAGTAGCTTTTCATGACATTGTAGCAAAATTTAGATAAAAACAGAAATATGAAAAAAATTGTTTGCCTACCTCTTTTTTTGAAAATTTTATCCACATACGTGTACAGAAAATCCAATTATCCATTTGAAAATACCCAAAACGGAATAAATACAACTTGTTGTTTCCAAATCACTAAAATTCCTGAAAAGGTTACTGACACAGTGACAAGATGCTAATATCAAAACTGTTTGATGAATGGTTAAGCTTTTTTCAAACAAGATTTCCCAAAACAAACTGGTATTATTCAGACTGAAAAAAAGTTTGAAGACTGAATGCTGATTGGTTACTCTTTTTCAAAACGCATTCCAAAAATCTTAATGTGATCTGGCATCGCCATTTTTGAAGTGTTATCTGTGATTAACCTAAGGGTGCTTTGTATGGTTGTTGAAATTATATTGTCTGCCACAAACAATAGATCAAAATATTTTATGTCTGTTTTTTGTTCTTGTAGTTTTTTTTACAATACCATGATGAAAAAACTCCCAAGACAAACTCTTGTCAGCCGTCGCAGTTTTAATTAACAAAGAATTAGATTGATCATTGAATTATTGTGTTAATAAATGTATGTCCATAATTTTAAAAAGTCTCTGTATTCCTTTTTCCCGCCCGTAAAATTCTTGGCGGACGTTCACAGTAAAATTTTGGAGGCCAGTTTGGGTGAATGGGTGTATTCGTTTATTAGCTCACCTGACTGAAAGTCAGGGTGAGCTATTCTGATCACTTTTTGTCCGTCATCTGTCGTGAAGGTGGTGTTTGGGCTTTTTCTCCCAAACCACTGGCCGCATATTAATGAAATTTCATGTGAGTAGGGGTTATATAAGTGGATTTTGATTTTTTATCAAATTAGGTTTCGGCTCACATTGAGCAGAGGGATGGGGCAAAAATGCTCCAGTTCTTAAAAAATCTTCTTCTCAAGAACCAGCAATAACAGAGACTTGATATTTGGTATGCAGCTTCCTTTTGAGGTGTAGACTCAAGTTTGTTCAAGAGAAGTTGGAGGGGCTATATTTGATGATGTTAAAGGAGGGGCAAAAATTTTTGCCCCGCCCCAAATTTCTATTTTCCAACCGCAAGGCCGATTTGAACCAAATTTTACATGAGTGCTTATTGGGTCATAAGTACCTAATTTATGCCAAAATGTTTTTTCCCATAGCCCCGTGGGAACCACAGGAGCTAAAAATAGAAAAAAATTAAAACGCCCATATCTCCAAAACTACACGGCACTGAGAATTCTTATTTGTTGTGAAGCTTCCTTAGGACCAAAAGAATGGAATGATAAAAAAAAATTGCCATCGGTTTTATGATGGGGTAGTTTTGGGGGACTTTGAAAAAGTGCTGAGTCAGCATTTTTTAACACTGTGGGTAATGGGAAAAACATAAGACTACTTTTCTCCGAAAGCACTGCTCCAAAAGCTTTAAAATTTCACATATAACATCTTTGGAAGATTGTTTGACATGTTTATTGAAATGTATTGCCTGGGTCGATATTTGGGCTCTCTATGGGAGCCCAAATGTTTAAATTAGTGCAGTATGCGGAGTATTTTTGAAAAATCTTCTTCTTCAGATCTAGCAATAAGAATGTTTTGATATTTGGTATGCAGCATCCTTAGGGGGGTGAGATTCAAGTTTGTTGAAGCCAAATCCCTGGGTTCATATTTAGGCTGAAAATTTGGGGTCCCGTTGTGGACTTCGAAATTTTGTACCAAAATCTGAAAAAATTTTTTTTGTTTTTTTCTGCGTTTCGGTCAGTTTTAAGACAAAAAAAAATTTTTTTTTTTCCCCTGAAAATTTGGGGTGCGGGTGGGACTTAGAAAATTTTGGACCAAAATCCAAAATTTTTTTTTTTGTTTTTTCTGCGTTTCGGTGAATTTTAAGACAAAAAAAAAAAAAATTTTTTTTTACCCTGAAAATTTGGAGTCCGGGTGGGACTTGAAAATTTTGGACCAAAATCCAAAATTTTTTTTTGTTTTTTCTGCGTTTCGGTCAATTTTAAGACAAAAAAAAAAAAAAAATTTCCCTTGAAAATTTTGGGTCTGGGTGGGACTTCGAAAATTTTGGACCAAAATCCGAAAATTTTTTGTTTTTGTTTTTTATGCATTTCTGTCAATTTTAAGACAAAAAAAAAAAAAAAAAATTTTCCCCTGAAAATTTTGGGTCCGGGTGGGACTTAGAAAATTTTGGACCAAAATCCGAAAAAAATTTTTTTTTGTTTTTTATGCATTTCTGTCAATTTTAAGACAAACAATTTTTTTTTTTTCCCCTGAAAATTTGGGGTCCAGATGATGCTTCGAAAATTTGAGACCAAAATCCATAATTTTTTTGTTTTTTTGTTTTTTATGCGTTTCTGTCAATTTTAAGACAAAAAAAAACATTTTTTTTTTACACCGAAAATTTGGGGTCCGGGTGGGACTTAGAAAATTTTGGACCAAAATCCGGAAATTAGTTTTAGCGTTTTTTATGCGTTTTAAGAAGAAGAACAAAATTTAGGCTGAAAGTATTTTGTTTGGGGAAAAAAATCTGTTTTTTATGTGTTTATCTCAATTTTGGGACGTTAAAGTGCAGGAACTGAAAATAGAAGGAAAATCCTGTGTATTGTGTGGGCACAATCGCTTCATCTAGTTGGTATATGCTTTTCTTAGGAGGGGCGTATGCAGCTTATTCAAGTCAAGTCCCTGGTTTGATATTTAGACTACCATGCCAGGTGAGCGCCCTCAGGCCCCCTGGGGCCTCTTGTTAGTTCAGTGATCTGAACGTGGTGGCTGCCCTGCTATGTTCAGATTCCTCCCATTCAAATCTGTGGTAAAATTACCAGCAAGTTTTATTACGAACTTAAAACTCGAAAATAGGAATATATATCAAGCTTTCACCTTTATCACTGGCTGCATCTGATAGTACCCGTATTTCCTTACATTTGTGCAGAGCAAATTGATCCAAACTGTATGTTATCTTTTATTTATCGAGATGTGAACACGGCGAAGCATCAACCATCGTTTCAATATCGTCCATGTTTTTTGCGCAACCCTGAGTTGCTGCTGAAATGAATATCAATGCGAAACGGTAAATCCTAATAAAATGCCCCCCACGCAATGATCATAATTGACCTCCTCTGCGTGACTGCGATCATATTTCCGGTTCCACATCGATATTTGTTTAGGCGCAACTCCAGGTTATTATGTTATAGCCAATACAGGCGAAAAGTAACATGAACAGCATCAAAGTGTTTGTTGACGCTTCGCCTGTGTTCACATCTCGATAAATAAAGGATAACATATAGTTTGGATCAATTTACTCTGCACAAATGTAAGGAAATACGTGTACTATCGAATGCAGCCAGTGATAAGGACGAAAGCTTGATATATATATTCCTATTTTCGAGTTTCGAATTCTCAATAAAACTTTTCGGGGAATTTTACCACATATTTGAATGGGAGGAATCTGAACATAGAGTGGTAGCCACTACGTTCAGATTGCTGAACTAAGCAAATATATAACCAAGGCAAAGGTAGTAGTATCCAATAACCAACCATTTTTAGCTTAACTTGACATAGTCAAGATAAGCTATTGCCATCACGTGTGCGGAAGACTGTTCACATTTTCCTTTAGCACAGGCGACACCCCGCAGGTTTTGTCTGATCGTCACAAAAATTCATATGCAGGTTTGGGGTCATGTCTAGATGAGAACTTCCCCTTTTGGTCACAATCGAGCAACCGGTATGGCTGCCCGAGCCCAAAACCCGACAACCATTAGCACAGTCCACAGGTCGTATTTATGAAGGGATTTCATTGTAACTTGGTAGGATGTCTCTGTATAATGCCTAGATGAGAACATCCCCTTTTGGGCATGATCTATCAACTGTGATGGCTGCCCAAGCCCGAAACCCAAAAACTTTTAGCACAGTCTTCAGGTCATGTTTAGTACGGAGGGATTTCATTGTAACTTGGTAGGATGACTCCTTATGATGTCTAGATGAGAATTTCCCCATTTGGGCGTGATCTGCCAAGCATGATGACTGTCGAGCCCAAAACCCGAAAACCTTTAGCACAGTCTACAGGTCATATTTATTGAGGAATTTCATTGTAACTTGGTGGGTTGACTTCATATAATGTCTAGATGAGAAAGGCCCCTTTTGGACATGATTGGGCAACTGTGACGGCTACAGGGGCTCGAAGCCCGAAAACCTTTAGTACACTCTACAGGTCATATTTATGAAGGGATTTCATTGTAACTTGGTAGGATGACTCCAAATAATGTCTAGATGGGAACGTCCCATTTTGATCGCGATCATTCAGCCTTGATGGGTGCCTGAGCCCAAAAACCTTTAGCATAGGCAAATGGTAATATTTATGGAAGGATTTCATTGTAACGTGTTAGGTTGACTCCATATAATACCTAGATGATGACATCCCCTTTTGACCGTGATTGGTCAGCTGTGATGGCTACAGGTGCCTGAAGTCCGAAAATCTTGAGCACAGTCTACAGGTCACATTTATGAAGGGATTTAATTGTAACTTCGTAGGATCACTCCAGATGATGCCCAGATGAGAATGTCCCCTTTTGGTTGCGATCATTCAACCATTATGGCTGCCCGAGCCCAAAGCCTGAATACCTTTAGCACAGTCTACCGGTCATATTTATGAAGGGATTTCATTGTAACTTGGTAGGTTTGACTTCATATAATGTCTAGTTGAGAATGTCCCCTTTTGGACACGATTGGGCAATTGTGACAGCTACAGGGGCCCAAAGCCTGAAAACCTTTAGAACAGTCTACAGGTCATAATTATGAAGGGATTTCATTGTAGCTTGCTAGGATAACTCCAAATAATGTCTAGATGAGAACGTCCTCTTTTGGTCGCGATCCTTCAGCATTGATGGCTGCCCGAGCCCAAAAACCTTTAGCATGACTGTAGGTCGTATTTATGGAAGGATTTCATTGTAAATTGTTAGGTTGACTCCATATAATGCCTAGATGATGACATCCCCTTTTGGTCGTGGTTGGTCAACTGTGATGGCAACAGATGCCCAAAGCCTGAAAATCTTGAGCACAGTCTTCAGGTCATATTTATGAAGGGATTTCATTGTAAGTTGGTAGGTTGACTTCATATAATGTCTAGATGAGAACGTCCCCTTTTGGACACAATTGAGCAACTGTGATGGCTACAGGGGCCCAAAGCCCGAAAACCTTTAGCATGTCTGTAGGTCGTATTTATGGAAGGATTTCATTGTAACTTGTTAGGTTGACTCCATATAATACCTAGATGATGACATCCCCTTTTGACCGTGATTGGTCAGCTGTGATGGCTACAGGTGCCCGAAGTCCGAAAATCTTGAGCACAGTCTACAGGTCATATTTATGAAGGGATTTCATTGTAACTTCATAGGATCACTCCAGATGATGTCCAGATGAGAATGTCCCCTTTTGGTTGCAATCATTCAACTGTGATGGCTGCCCGAGCCTAAAGCCCGAAAACCTTGAGCACAGTCTTCAGGTCATATTTATGAAGGGATTTCATTGTAAGTTGGTAGGTTGACTTCATATAATGTCTAGATGAGAACGTCCCCTTTTGGACACAATTGGGCAACTGTGACGGCTACAGGGGCCCAAAGCCCAAAAACCTTTAGAACAGTCTACAGGTCAGAATTATGAAGGGATTTCATTGTAGCTTGGTAGGATGACTCCAAATAATGTCTAGATGAGAACATCCCCTTTTGGTCGCGATCATTCAGCCTTTATGGCTGCCAGAGCCCAAGGACCTTTAGCATAGTCTATAGGTCGTATTTATGGAAGTATTTCAGTGCAACTTGTTAGGTTGACTCCATATAATGCCTAGATGATGACATCCCCTTTTGGTCGTGATTGGTCAACTGTGATGGCTACTGGTGCACCGAAGCCCGGAAATCTTGAGCACAGTCTACAGGTCATATTTATGAAGGGATTTCATTGTAACTTTATAGGATCACTCCAGATGATGTCCAGATGAGAATGTCCCCTTTTGGTTGTGATCATTCAACTATGATGGCTGCCCAAGCCTAAAGCCCAAAAACCTTTAGCACAGTCTTCAGATCATATTTATGAAGGGATTTCATTGTAACTTGGTAGGTTGACTTCATGTAGCCCCTTTTGGACACCATTAGGCAACTGTGTTGGCCACAGGGGCCCAAAGCCCGAAAATCTTGAGCACAGTCTACAGGTGATATTTATGAAAGGATTTCATTGTACCTTGGTAGGATGACTCTAAATAATGTCTAGATGAGAACATCCCCTTTTGGTCGCGATCATTCAGCCTTTATGGCTGCCAGAGCCCAAGGACCTTTAGCATAGTCTATAGGTCGTATTTATGGAAGTATTTCAGTGCAACTTGTTAGGTTGACTCCATATAATGCCTAGATGATGACATCCCCTTTTGGTCGTGATTGGTCAACTGTGATGGCTACTGGTGCACCGAAGCCCGGAAATCTTGAGCATGGTCTACAGGTCATATTTATGAAGGGATTTAATTGTAACTTCGTAGGATCACTCCAGATGATGCCCAGATGAGAATGTCCCCTTTTGGTTACGATCATTCAACCATTATGGCTGCCCGAGCCCAAAGCCTGAATACCTTTAGCACAGTCTACCGGTCACATTTATGAAGGGATTTCATTGTAACTTGGTAGGTTTGACTTCATATAATGTCTAGTTGAGAATGTCCCCTTTTGGACACGATTGGGCAATTGTGACAGCTACAGGGGCCCGAAGCCTGAAAACCTTTAGAACAGTCTACAGGTCATAATTATGAAGGGATTTCATTGTAGCTTGCTAGGATAACTCCAAATAATGTCTAGATGAGAACGTCCCCTTTTGGTCGCGATCCTTCAGCATTGATGGCTGCCCGAGCCCAAAAACCTTTAGCATGTCTGTAGGTCGTATTTATGGAAGGATTTCATTGTAACTTGTTAGGTTGACTCCATATAATACCTAGATGATGATATCCCCTTTTGACCCTGATTGGTCAGCTGTGATGGCTACAGGTGCCCAAAGTCCGAAAATCTTGAGCACAGTCTACAGGTCATATTTATGAAGGGATTTCATTGTAACTTCGTAGGATCACTCCAGATGATGTCCAGATGAGAATGTCCCCTTTTGATTGCAATCATTCAACCATAATGGCTGCCCGAGCCTAAAGCCCGAAAACCTTGAGCACAGTCTTCAGGTCATATTTATGAAGGGATTTCATTGTAACTCGGTAGGTTGACTTCATGTAATGTCTAGATGAGAACGTCCCCTTTGGACGCAATTGGCCCGAAGCCCAAAAACCTTTAGCACAGTCTACAGGCCATATTTATGAAGGGATTTCAATGTAACTTGATAGGATGACTCGTTTTGGAATAATTTCACTGTAACTTGGTAACTTTCGTTGATATACGTTAACTGTGAGGTCCACATACATTAACCGTGAGGTCATATTAACCCACCCCTCAGCTCTTTAGTACAGTGTACACCTCATATTATTTTTATCAAAACATAGCATACAGGGAACAGAAATGAACATATTCCCAATTATCACAATTCTTGTCTTATTTCATAATCCTTCCATAAACATTGAACATTATCCTTTTCATCAAACGCAACACACAAGTTAAGCTATATATGAACAGTGTCATTGACACTTTCCTTTCAGAAACATTTTCCTGAACAATGAATGCATTTCTACATTCATCTTGACATAAGAAGTGAAAAAAAAATCTACCCCCCCCCCCCCCCCCAAACAAATTTGTTTCTAAAAAGACATCTTAGCTCAAAAATTGAATGATGGCAAGATACTCAGAAAAAGTGTGATGTAAGGGGGGGGGGGGGGGGGGAGGGAAGGGGGGGGGGGGGGAGGTTAAATTAAAAAATTCTGCCAACACTCTGGTATTTGAAGAAAATGAACTTGAAGAGTTTGAGTTCAGGTTGTTGCATTCTCTAGTTATTACTGTGTGAAATTGAAGCACTACTGGAGTATTCAGGACATATTTGTGCTTAAGGTTGGCTTGAAACTGAGCATACTCCCAGACGAAAAAAGGCAAAAAATGCTAATTATCCATTTTTAGCTCACCTTTCCGTCCGTCGTCATCCGTCCATCCGGCATCCGGCACTAACTTTACATTATCGACTTCTCCTCACAAACTACTCAACCAAATTGAACCAAAACTGGTGTGCATGTTCCCTATTACATGTCAATTCAAATTTGTTCAATTCAAGTTGACCCGCCCCTTGGTAGGGCCACGCCCAAAAAGTGAGCTTAAATCTTAAAAATCTTCTTCTCATGAACCAGCAGTAGCAAAGACTTGATATTAGGTGTGCAGCTTCCTTTTGGGGTGTAGACTCAGATTTGTTCAAGAGAAGTTCTAGGGGCTATATTTGCCATCATTATGGGAGGGACAAGAATTTTTTCCACACCCAAATTTTCTATTTTCCAAACTGAGAGGCTGATGTGAACCAAATTTAAAATGAGATTTTATTGGGACATAAGTAGTTGATTTATTCCAAAAAAATTTTTCCCGTCGCCCCCATGGGAACAACAGGAGCTAAAAATAGAAAAAAATTAAAATACTCATATCTCCAAAACTGCACGTCACTAAGAATTTTTATTTGGTGTGAATCTTCCTTAGGACCAATAGAATGGAATGGTAAAAAAAAAAATGCTATCCGTTTTATCATGGGGTACTTTTTGGCGACTTTGAAAAAAGTGCTGAGTCAGCATTTTGTAACACTGTGGGCAATGGGAAAAACATTTAACACGACTTTTCTCCCGAACCACAGCTCCAAAAGCTTTCAAATTTTACATGTAACATCTTTGGAAGATTGTTTCACAGGTTTATTGAAATCAATTCCCTGGGTCCATATTTGGGCTCTCTATGGGAGCCCAAATGTTTAAATTAGTGCAGTATGAGGAATATTCTTTAAAAATCTTTTCCAGATCTACCAATAAGAATCTTTTGATATTTGGTATGCAGCATCCTAAGGGGAGTGCGATTCAAGTTTGTTCAAACCAAGTCCCTGGGTTCATATTTAGGCTGAAAATTTGGGGTCCTGTTCCGGACTTAGAAATTTTGGATCAAAATCCAGAAATTTTTGTTGTTTTTTTATGCATTTCAGTCAATTTTAAGACAAAAAATTATTTTTTTTTACACTGAAAATTTGGGGGACTTTGAAAATTTTGGACCGAAATCCAGAAATATTTTTGTTGTTTTTTTATGAGTTTCGGTAAATTTTAAGACAAAAGAAATTATTTTTTTTACACTGAAAATTTAGGGGCCGGGTGAGACTTAGAAAATTTTGGACTGAAATCTGGAAATTAGTTTTTGATTTTTTATGCGTTTTAAGATTTTTAAGACCAAATTTAAAAAAAAACTTTTTACACTGAAAATTTGGGGTTCGGGTGAGACTTAGAAAGTTTTGGACCAAAATTCAGAAATTTTTTTTTTTGTTTTTTTATGCGTTTCGGTCAATTTTAAGACAAAATCTTTTTTTTTTTACACTGAAAATTTTGGGGCCGGGTGGGACTTGGAAAATTTCTGAACAAAAATAAAAAAAAAATCTGTTTTTTATGCGTTTATCTCAATTTTGGGACGTAAAAGTGCAGGAACTGAAAGTAGAAGGAAAATCCTGTGTATTGTGTGGGCACAACAGCTTCATGTAGTTGGTATATGCTTTTCTTAGGAGGGGCGTATGCAGCTTATTCAAGTCAAGTTCCTGATTTGATATTTAGACTGCCATGTCAGGTGAGTGCCCTCAGGCCCCCTGGGGCCTCTTGTTTTGTTTTGTGAGAAAAATTGGGGGTCCGTTGATTATAATTGTCTCTCATGCATGAAATGCACTGTGCTCAGCCGTCATTTTGTTGAAAAATGTAGAAGGGATGACCAATTTCAAATTGGAATCGAAATTACATTGTCAAGGCAGGTATTTAGTGCTTTTAACATGTCCAAACCGTACGTACCGAAAATCTGTTACGAATGACTGCAAGCAAAATGCGTTTAGTCTTCCAGCAGAGAATAGCATGTAAATATCAAAACTATAAAATTAGCTATTCTCCACTGGAATTCCAGCTAGTATCATGATACCTTGCATTGAATATGGCAACTGTGCAATCTCTATCTAATAACAGTATACTGTATGGAGGTGATGTTTTTCGTTATTTGATTTTAGAAGGCATTGTTTTTACATGCTTGTTCTGTCCGATGACGTCGACCAGAAATCGAAAGTATACTCATACGTAAACAAAAGCAAAGGCTTTGGAATTTTCCCCAATACAGTCCCTGGTTTGATATTTAGACTACCATGTCAGGTGAACGCCCTCAGGCCCCCTGGGGTGTCTTGTTTTTAGAAGAAACTTCTCAACTTTGCTCTTCCTACTAAGAAATAGTTGTGTTTGCAGCTCTCCGGATGTGTGTGTGGGAGGGGGTGATAGACAGTATTTGTATTTTGTTTATTTTTTCATGTATTCTGTACTATGCAGGGGTGGGGGTGTCAGGAAAAAAAAATTGGACACAACTGCACATAAAGTTTTTTTCCGACCCTTGGGCACCCTGTCCCACCCACCCCTTTTTTGAAGGAAATAATTTTTTCCCCATGTTGAAATTGGGTACCCACTCATCGAAATTAGAGTAAATGACACATAAACCGCTTTGATTGGCAATTTCAACAGATATTTTTGCTGGAACATGGTTTGTATTGTCCCAGTAACCATTCCCAAAATTTAATCTACCCACAACCAGCTAGAGATAAAACAGAATTCTCCAGAGTTTGCAACTGGAATTTGGTACCATTTCTTGTCAAGTTTATGAATTCATTCAAACTTTCTAGATGTGCGTGAAGGTTTCGGAATTTAAATTTTGCCCCCAGTGGTTCCAGTGGAACCACTTTTATCTTTAGAAAATCAGTTTTCATCAAAAGGCTACTAGGATATTTAATTCGAAATGTTTAAACTATGCTAATGTGTTCAGGTAACATCGCTAGCTGTGCATGAAGGTTTTGGAATTTTGATTTGGCCCCCTGTGAACTATTTTTATTGTTAGAAAATCAGTTTTCATCGAAAGGCTCCTAGGGTGTTTAATTCAAAATGTTTAAAGTATGCTAATGTGTTCAGATGACATCTCTAGATGTGCTTGAAGGTTTTGGAATTTTGATTTTGCCCCAGGTGGTTCCAGTGGAACCACTTTTATCTTTAGAAAATCAGTTTTCATTGAAAGGCTCCTTTGGTATTAATTCGAAATGTTAAAACTATGCTAAGGTGTTGCTAAGGAAATGCGGGGATACACCATTGTGTGCTTTGCACACAGATAACTGGATCTCGTGTATTAAATTCAAAATGTTTAAACTATGCTAATGTGTTCAGGTAGCGTCTCCAGATGTGCATGAAGGTTTTTGAATTTTGATTGGCCCCAGAAAATCATTTTTCCTAGAAAGGCTCCTAGGGTATTTAGTTTGAAACATTTAAACTATGCTAATGTGTTCATAGTTCAGGAACAATAGGCCAAAAAAGTGGAAAGTAAGGAAATAAATATGATAAAGCTGATTTTTTGTTATATGTTTGGGGGAAACCTTCCGCATATCAGTCCCCTAGATTCCGAGTTGAGCTTTTCGAGATATTTAATTTTTTCCATAAAATGTTTTAAAAATTCGAAACTACCAAAATGTTATATATATCACAGGAAACTCATCCGAATCACGCGCATTGTACCGTAAAATGAAGCGAATATCCGTGCCCAAACAATCGTGTCAATTTAACAGCATTCCGCTGCAAAAATTTGTATATTTTAATATTTTTGTGTAATTTTGGAGCCAAAATACACCATTTTTAGCTCAACTTTGACGAAGTCAAATTTGAGCTATTGTCATGGCCTGTCGTCCGTCGTCCGTCTGTCCGTCCGTCTGTCCGTCTGTCAACAATTGGCTATGGCTCGGGCTAGAGGTCGTATTTATGAACCGATCTTTACGAAACTTCTTGTGTACCTTTGTTATGACCCTGGGACGGGAACGAGTGTTTTTAGGTGTGGTCCGAAATTCAAGATGGCTGCCAGCGGCCATTTTGTACCGATGATGCAAAAATCAGTTTTTTGTACAGAACTTCTGTATGAAAGTTCTGATTTGAATAAAGTTTTGTATAAATGTTTAGTACCATGGGATACATCACATATAATACGGGTTTTTTTCTCGTGCGTAAATTATGCAAATTAGACTGACTTTGATTTATTTAGTGTTACTTTCAGAGCTGTAAGTGCCAAGCTGCTATGGCTCGGGCTAGAGGCCGTATTTATGAACCGATCTTTACGAAACTTCTTGGGTACCTTTGTTATGACCGTGGGACGAGAACGAGTGTTTTTGGGTGTGGTCCGAAATTCAAGATGGCTGCCAGCCGCCATTTTGTACCGATAATGCAGAAATCTGTTTTTTGTACAGAACTTCCATATGAAAGCTCTGATTTGAATAATTTTTTGTATGAATGTTTAGTACCATGGGATACATCACATATAATACGGGTTTTTCTCTCGTGTGTAAATTGTGCAAATTAGACTAATTTTGATGTTTTTTGGTGTTACTTTCAGCACTGTAAGTGCAAATGCCAATACGGCTCGGGCTAGAGGCCGTATTTATGAACCGATCTTTACGAAACTTCTTGGGTACCTTTGGTATCACCGTGGGACGAGAACGAGTGTTTTGGGGTCCGGTCCAAAATTCAAGACGGCCGATGGCAGCCATTTTGTACAAAATTAGGTGCAATCAGATTTTTGCACAGAACTTCCATATGATAGCGCTGATTTTAATAATTATTTGTGAGAATGTTTAGTACCATGGGATACATCACATATAATACGGGTTTTTTTCTCGTGCAGAAATTATGCAAATTAGATGAACTTTGATTTTTTCAGTGCGACTTACACACAGTAAGTACACATGTCAATACGGCTCAGACTAGAGTCTGTATTTATGAACCGATCTTTACGAAACTTCTTGGGTACCTTTGTTATCACCGTGGGATGAGAGCGAGTGTTTTTGGGTGTGGTCCGAAATTCAAGATGGCCACCAGCAGCCATTTTGTACCAAAATTAGTGCAGTCAGTCTTTTGTACAGAACTTCTGTATGAAAGTTCTGATTTGAATAAATTTGTGTATGAATGTTTAGTAACATGGAATACATCACATATTGTAAGGGGTTTTTTTTCGTGCTGAAATTATGCAAATTAGATGAACTTTGATTTATTCAGTGCTACTTACACAATGTGAGCACACATGTCAATACGGCTCAGGGTAGAGGCTGTATTTATGAACCGATCTTCACAAAACTTCTTGGGTACCTTTGTTATCACCTTGCGACGAGAATAAGTGTTTCTGGGTACGGTCCAAAATTCAAGATGGCTGCCAGTGGCCATTTTGTACCAAAATTAGGTCCAATCAGTTTTTTGTCACAAGTTCTATACAACTCGTATTTATGAACTGATCTTCACAAAACTTCTTGGGTACCTTTGTTTTCACCTTGGGACAGGAACGAGTGTGTTTTGGGGTGCCTTTGTTATCACTGTGCTATGAGAACAAATATTTTGGGGTTCACTCAGACCCACTCTGGGACTCAAAGTTTTCTTTTCTAGTTTAGCATCTGACTGTCACCCACCTTTACAATACTTTACCTATACATTTGTTACAGGCAACGGTCAGTATTTATGTACAGACCGTTAAAATACTTTATATATACCTTTGTTATCAGGTCATTACCTAGATGTTTGTCATTGCTGTGTCACATACTATACATGTGCATGTGTTTGTCTTGACAAGTTGAGCTACAGTGTCATTGACACTTTCATTTCAAACTAAGTTATGAGTTTTCGGATGCCGTGTGTCTATATATGATTGTGCAGGGAATCGGTTGTACCTCTGAAAACTGCAGGAGTGATATCTCTTGACGCACACACTGATATCTGGTGCAGCCAGATGCAACAGTAACTTAAGAAATTTAAAAAACTTTACCCTACCCCCAAAATCGAGGTTCCACAATTTTCGATTGAAGAAATCAGCATCATCGATCGACAATAGATTATATTAGTCCACTAGCAGTTAAAAGGTAGGTATTTATAATAGAAACACCTATAGATATGGGTATATAACATTTTTTATTCAAACCACGCCCCTACGCCATCTTACCCACCTCACCCCACCTACTTGGGTGGGGTGAGATACTTCTACTGCAGGCTGCATTCATAGATGTACAGTATGTGTTAACAATGTTAACAATGTTCACACAGAGAATGCTGCCACGCATAAACCGGTTTGGTTAAAATACAACCGAAGATCAACAACGCTGAGGGAGTTAAGAACCGAACCTGGGGTCTTGTTAACTCCAAGAGTAGATTTTGCATTTGTTTTGCCTCAGCTTAGTTTTTAAAGTGCGATTTTACAATCTGTTCATTCATGTAAATAACCCAGAAAGGTCTATTTTACAGCCCTTCAGTCTTGGAATGCTTTTATTTGCACTGCTGTGATGTGGTATGTTCTTGACCCAAAAAGCTCTTTGAAGTTCAAGTGCATGTGTTATCGTTTTGACAGAGTGTATTTTTCTTGCAGGTAAAGTTTGACTGCTATATTTAGATTAGAATATAACCTAGCTTTATTCAGATTAGAAATAAGCAATGGTCAGTACTCATTCATATCATATTGATCCAGTTTAATGAATAATTGTGACCAGTCATTACATGTACGTTGTAAAATTATCATTTTACGTCTGCTGTAAAACTCCAATCGCGAAAATATGGAGGAATTGTGTAAACATCTAATCAGTGTAGATTGTGGGCCTAAGTTTGCCACACACAATCCTGATATTGTTGAAGCAATGGATGTGTTAGCTACCCTGTGTCAGAACGCAGCATTTGGGCACACTGGAAAATTGTGGATGCAGTACCACAGTCAAGTAGCCTTATTGCAAATGTTTCTGCGAACGGAGCGAAGTGGAGACTGGGATCTTCCATTTGTATTGTGTTAAAGAAATGATACCACACTTTCATGCAGGGTGTCATCTAGCCTATGCAAAATGTTGTCGACTTTATCTGCAGCAACTGATAGAACTTCCTAAACGCATGTCTAAATGTGACTTTGAATCATTCACTGTAAAGGGATATTTTGCCATTCGTAGATCGAATAAGTTCTGGGATGGGGTTTATTCTGACCAAACAGTTGAACAATGTGTAATGAGAATGTTCAAGGTAGCAGGTGACATGACTCGTGGTAAAGGCATTTCGGAAAGTTTGATTGCTAAATGGGTGCATGCTTTACCCCAGTGTTTGCCTATTTGTAGTGCATTAGAAGAATATGTACAGGTTCATACAACCCAAAGTGATCAACACAAGGACCTTCGTGCAAGCAGTCAGGTGTGTGATGTTGGTGACATCAACAAACTACTCAACTGGCTACGCGTTCACTCTACATTTCACAATAGAAATCCTTCACAACTAGTTTCATTGTCCTTTGGAACCATTACAGATGCAACAGTGAATTGTGATGATGCAGTTTCTGTTGGTGAGCAAGCTGCTTCAAAAGTTGTTGGAAAGTTTTTTAGCCAAGTTAAGCTACGTCGTGCAGATGGTGTGAAATCAATTGCATCCATGTCAAATACTATCAAAGTTCGTGCAGAAGAGATGGCAGTGAATCCGACATTACTTTTTAACAGGATAACTTGTGTGATTCAGTCTCAATCTGAGATGGAAGGGTATTTAAGTTACATGCTAGCACCACAGCCAATCGCATTATTCGACTCAGGTGGCATGCACAAAACCTCTAAAAGTGTTCTTGGAACTGTGTTAAAATCATTCTCTTGTAATGACACGCAGATACCTCAAGAACCAATTCACGTCATTGACGGTGGATACCTTCTGAGGGCTGTAGTTTGGCCCAAAGAAACAAATTATGGCGGGATCTGTGCAGTATACATTGATTATGTTAATCGATACTTTGGTATGGATTCATACCTTGTGTTTGATGGTTATAACAGTGTCTCCTCCACAAAGATTTCCGAGCAAACACGCAGGGCTAAAGGTCGATATTCGGCGGATATCAGCGTATCAAGAGACCTCCCCACAACCTGTTCTCACTCTGATTTCCTTGCAAATAGACACAACAAATCTGAATTGATTCTCTTGTTCCAAAAGATGAGATTTGAGAAATCAAGTGGTTTGGAAGAGTGTATGGAAGCATCCTCTGTTGTGAAAGTACCAAAAATCATATTGCAATGTCAGGAGAACGCACCATTCTGAGTATTTATGGGACCAAGAAGGTTACTTCCCTTGATAACTACCGTTATTCAACATACAAACCTGTTGTTTCTAAAACCAAATTAAACAAAACAATCCAACTGGCCTGCCTTCCACCAACAACACATGTTGCACGACAGCATTCTTTCCGTGTATTTTTTTGCAAGTACAAACTTGGTCGGGGCATAGAGTGTCACTGGCGGAATGGGGATGGGAAATGATAAATGGTGCTCTCAATCCTGTCACAAGTGAAAAGCCAGTTGCACCAACTGGTCTTGTAAATCTAATCAGTTGTGTTTGTAAGGCAAGCTGTTCTCAAGAAATGTGGTTGTCGAAAGTAGGTTTCCTATGTTCTGGGCTATGTCGTTACTGCAGCGGCACGTCAATCAAAGGCCAGCAGACTCGACTGCTACCTTTCAAAACTCTGACGCTTCACATAAAAGTGGTACATAACCTGCAAGTCGCATGCTCACAACATTAGCATAATGTGTTGACCATTATAACCCGTGAATCTTACCTGTCCTGTATAAATAATATAAGGTACGGTTCTGATATTGCTTTGTAATACCAGGTCCATCTATTATTAATCTAGGGCACGTAGGACACATAGTTTAAAATGGTTATTCTGCAACGAATTGAAAAGTCAACCTCCAACTAATTTTGCATTAAATAAATACTGTATCATTTAAGTTTGCTGATATTTGGTATTTAGCAGCACCTGATTTAGTTAATTATAAAAGGGCAATAAAAAGGAATTGCCGATTCAGTTTATGAAAGATTCAGATTGGTGGATAGCTAAGTTATTTGTACTTCTGTGTTACCTGCATAACAAATTTCAACACCGGAGACCCGTGACTTTATTAAATTTATTTAGTTTACTGGAGAATGCATATAGGCATTCTCCAATAATCTCACTAAATCAAGTATTCATTAGCAAAGGGTTATTAGCATTCAATCATCTATAAAACTACTGCTAAAGGCACCCCCCCCCCCCCCCCCCCATATCATGATTTCCAGCACTTAACCACTTAAATGCATGCCTGCCAGTCCGTTTTATCACCCCCACCCTCACCCCCACCCTAGAACAAAAGCAAATGGTAATTCATTTGATTACTATTTATATGTTGTTACCACGTCATCCATTTAAAATTCTAGATAACTGGATAATACGCTCTCGCATTTAGCATTGAGTTGAACAGAAATACGTTTTTATCACATTGTCTATTAAATTTCCGAATGCCTTCAAGTGACGATTTGGGGGGGTAGGGTTAATTTTTTGGCGCTGTTATTGTGTGTTTGGATGTTTAAACATGATTTCTTTTGGGTTTTCATTTCACCACGTCCATGTAATTAGGATTAGTGTTCATTTCCAATTAATATTTAATGGTGCAATGAAATAAATCCTCAATTTGAGATAACTTTTGTTTGAATCGTTATGGATTTTAAAAGTCATTTTGGCGCTAAAACACACCCCAAGACCCGGAAATGTATTATTTCTCTTCTTAATTCTGTTCTTCGACAATATATTCATATATTTTATATTCTAGGCCTCTTAGGGTGACCTATTTGGTGACAAACCTAATGGTAGAGCTATTTATATGAATTTCCGTTTTGGGGTCTTTTATTCAAATCATGTCTATTGTAAAATATGTTTTTTCTCGAAAAGCTCACCTCGGATTCAAGGGGACTTTTACTATGTTGCTAAATACCATAGGCCATAACAATATACCAAAAATCAGCTTTATAATATAAATTTCCTCAGTCAACCCTAATGTTCCTGGACTATCAGGTAACATCTCTTGAGGTGCATAAATTTTTCAGAATGTTGATTTGGCTCTAGGTGGTTCCAGTTGAACCACTTTTATCGTTAGAAAATCACTTTTCATCGAAAGGCTCCTATGGTATTTAATTCGAAATGTTTAAACTATGCTAAGGTGTTCAGGTAGCATCTCTAGATGTGCATAAAGGTTTCAGAATTTTGATTTGTCCCTAAGTGGTTTCGGTGGAACCACTTTTATCGTTGGAAAATCCGTTTTCATCGAAAGTCTCTTAATGTATTTAATTCGAAATGTTTAAACTATGCTAATGTATTCAGGTAACATCTCTAGAGATGCATGAATTTTTCAGAATGTTGATTTGGCTCTTTTATCACTGGAAACTCAGTTTACATCGAAAGGCTCTTACGGTATTTGATTTGAAACGTTTAAACTATGCTAATGTGTTTGGGTAACATCTCCAGATGTGCATGAAGGTTTCAAAATTTTGATTTGGCCCCAGGTGGTTCCAGTGGAACCACTTTTAACGTTAGAAAATCAGTTTTTATCGAAAGGCTCCTAGGATATTCAATTCGAAACGTTTAAACTATGCTAATGTGTTCAGGTAACATCTCTAGATGTGCATAAAAGTCTCGGAATTTTGATTTGGCCCCAGGTGGTTCCAGTGGGACCACTTTTATCATTGGAAAATCAGGTTTCTTCGAAAGGCTCCTAGGGTATTTAATTCAAAACATTTAAACTATGCTGATGTGTTCAGGTAACATCTCTAGATGTGCATAAAGGTTTCAGAATTTTGATTTGGCCTCAGATGGTTCCAGTGGAACCACTTTTAGCATTAGAAAATCAGTTTTCATTGAAAGTCTCCTAGGATATTTAATTCAAAATGTTAAAACTATGCTAAGGTATTCAGTTAACATCTCTAGATGTGCATAAAGGTTTGGGAATTTTGAATTTTGGTTTATTGTTGATAAACAGTTTTCATCAAAAGGCTCCTGGGTATTTAATTTGAAATGTTTAAACTATGCTAATGTGTCCAGGTAACATCTCAAGAAGGGCATAAAGGTTTCGGAATTTTGATTTGGCTGCAGATGGTTCCAGCGGAACCACTTTTATCATTAGAAAATCAGTTTTCATCGAAAGGCTCTTAGGGTATTTATTTTGAAATGTTAAAACTATGCTAAGGTGTTCAGGTAACATCTCTAGATGTGCATCAAGATTTCAGAATTTTGATTTGGCCCCAAGTGGTTTCGGTGGAACCACTTTTATCGTTGGAAAATCCGTTTTCATCGAAAGTCTCTTAATGTATTTAATTCGAAATGTTTAAACTATGCTAATGTATTCAGGTAACATCTCTAGAGGTGCATGAATTTTTCAGAATGTTGATTTGGCTCTAGGTGGTTCCAGTGGAACCACTTTTATCGTTAGAAAATCAGTTTTCATCTAAAGGCTCCTAGGATATTTAATTTGAAACGTTTAAACTATGCTACAGTGTTCAGGTAACATCTCTAGATGTGCATAAAGGTTTCGGAATTTTGATTTGGTCCTAAGTGGTTCCGGTGGAACCACTTTTATCAATGGAAAATCAGTTTTCATCGAAACGCTCCTAGTGTATTTAATTCATAGTGTTTAAACTATGCTAATGTGTTCAGGTAGCATCTCTAGATGTGCATGAAGGATCCAAAATTTTGATTTGGCCCCAGGTGGTTCCAGTGGAAGCCACTTCTATTGTTAGAAAATCAGTTTTCATCGAAAGGCACATAGGGTTTTTAATTCGAAACGTTTAAACTATGCAAATGTATTCAGGTATCATCTCTAGATGTGCATGAAGGTTTTGGAATTTTGATTTGGCCTCAGGTGGTTCCAGTGGAACCACTTTTATTGTTAGAAAATCAGTTTTCATCGAAAGGCTCCTAGGGTATTTAATTCGAAAAGTTTAAACTGTGGTAATGTGTTCAGGTAACATCTCTAGATGTGCATAAATGTTTCGGCATTTTGATTTGTCCCTAAGTGGTTCCGGTGGAACCATTTTTATCAATGGAAAATCAGTTTTCATCGAAAGGCTCCTAGGGTATTTAATTTGAAGCGTTTAAACTATGCTAATGTGTTCAGGTAGCATCTCTAGATGTGCATGAAGGTTTCAAAATTTTGATTTGGCTCCCCGGTGGTTCCAGTGGAACCACTTCTATTGTTAGAAGATCAGTTTTCATCGAAAGGCACATAGGGTATTTAATTCGAAACGTTTAACCTATGCTAATGTGTTCAGGGTAACATCTCTAGATGTGCATGAAGGTTTCGGCATTTTGATTTGGCCTCAGGTGGTTCCAGTGGAACCACTTTTTATCATTAGAAAATCAGTTTTCATCGAAATGTTTCTAGGATATTCAATTCAAAACGTTTAAACTATGCTAATGTTTTCAGGTAACATCTATAGATGTGCATAAAAGTCTCAGAATTTTGATTTGGCCCCAGGTGGTTCCAGTGGAACCACTTTTATCGTTGGAAAATCAGTTTTCTTCGAAAGGTTCCTAGGGTAATTAAATCAAAACATTTAAACTATGCTAATGTGTTCAGGTAACATCTCTAGATGTACATAAAGGTTTCGGAATTTTGATTTAGCCTCAGATGGTTCCAGTGGAACCACTTTTATCGTTAGAAAATCAGTTTTCATTGAAAGGCTCCTAGGATATTTAATTCAAAACGTTAAAACTATGCTAAGGTATTCAGGTAACATCTCTAGATGTGCATAAAGATTTTGGAATTTTGATTTGGCACCAAGTGGTTCCATCGGAACCACTCTTATTGTTGATAAACAGTTTTCATCGAAAGGCTCCTGGGTATTTAGTTTGAAATGTTTAAACTAGGCTAATGTGTCCAGGTAACATCTCAAGATGTGCATAAAGGTTTTGGAATTTTGATTTGGCTGCAGGTGGTTCCAGCGGAACCACTTTTATCGTTAGAAAATCAGTTTTCATCGAAAGGCTGTTAGGGTATTTATTTTGAAATGTTAAAACTGTGCTAAGGTGTCCAGGTAACATCTCAAGATGTGTATAAAGATTTCTGAATTTTGATTTGGCCCCAAGTGGTTTCGGTGGAACCACTTTTATCATTGGAAAATCAGTTTTCATCGAAAGTCTCTTAATGTATTTAATTCGAAATGTTTAAACTATGCTAATTTGTTCAGGCAACATCTCTAGAGGTGCATGAATTTTTCAGAATGTTGATTTGGCTCTAGGTGGTTCCAGTGGGACCACTTTTATTGTTAGAAAATCAGTTTTCATCGAAAGGCTCCTAGGATATTTAATTTAAAACGTTTAAACTATGCTGAGGTGTTCAGGTAACATCTCTAGATGTGCGTAAAGGTTTCGGAATTTTGATTTGGCCCTAAGTGGTTCCGGTGGAACCACTTTTATAAATGGAAAATCAGTTTTCATCGAAAGGCTCCTAGGGTATTTAATTCAAAGCGTTTAAACTATGCTTATGTGTTCAGGTAGCATCTCTAGATGTGCATGAAGGTTCCAAAATTTTGATTTGGCCACAGGTGTTTCCAGTGGAAACCACTTTTATCATTAGAAAATCAGTTTTCATCGAATGGCTCCTAGAATATTCAATTTGAAGCGTTTAAACTATGCTAATGTGTTCAGGTAACATCTCTAGATGTGCATAAAGGTTTCGGAATTTTGATTTGGTCCTAAGTGGTTCCGGTGGAAACACTTTTATCAATGGAAAAGCAGTTTTCATCGAAAGGCTCTTAGGGTTTTTAATTCGAAGCATTTAAACTATGCTAATGTGTTCAGGTAGCATCTCTAGATGTGCATGAAGGTTTCAGAATTTTGATTTGGCCCCAGGTGGTTCCAGTGGAACCACTTTTATCGTTAGAAAATCAGTTTTCATCAAAAGGCTCTTTGGGTGTTTAATTCGAAATGTTTAAACTATGCTAATGTGTTTGGGTAACATCTCTAGATGTGCATATAGGTTTCCAAATTTTGATTTGGCCTCAGGTGGTTCCAGTGGAACCACTTTTATTGTTAGAAAATCAGTTTTCATCGAAAGGCTCCTAGGGTATATAATTCGAAAAGTTTAAACTGTGGTAATTTGTTCAGGTAACATCTCTAGATGTGCATAAATGTTTCGGAATTTTGATTTGTCCCTAAGTGGTTCCGGTGGAACCATTTTTATCAATGGAAAATCAGTTTTCATCGAAAGGCTCCTAGGGTATTTAATTTGAAGCGTTTAAACTATGCTAATGTGTACAGGTAGCATCTCTAGATGTGCATGAAGGTTTCAAAATTTTGATTTGGCCCCAGGTAGTTCCAGTGGAACCACTTCTATTGTTAGAAAATCAGTTTTCATCGAAAGGCACATAGGGTATTTAATTCGAAACGTTTAAACTATGCTAATGTGTTCAGGTATCATCTCTAGATGTGCATGAAGGTTTCGGAATTTTGATTTGGACTCAGGTGGTTCCAGTGAACCACTTTTATCGTTAGAAAATCAGTTTTCATCGATAGGCTCCTAGGATAGTCAATTCGAAACATTTAAACTATGCTAATGTGTTCAGGTAACATCTCTAGATGTGCATGGAGGTTTCGGAATTTTGATTTGGCCTCAGGTGGATCCAGTGGAACCACTTTTATTGTTGGAAAATCAGTTTTCTTCGAAAGGCTCCTAGGGTATTTAATTCAAATCGTTTAAACTATGCTAATGTGTTCAGGTAATATTTCTAGATGTGCATAAAGGTTTCAGATTTTGATTTGGCCCCAAGTGGTTCCAATGGAACCACTTTTATCATTAGAAAATCATTTTTCATTGAAAGACTCCTAGGGTATTTAATTCGAGACGTTAAAACTATGCTGATTTGTTCTGGTATCATCTCTAGATGTACATGTAGGTTTTGGAATTTTGATATGGCCCCCCCAAGTTGTTCTGGTGGAACCACTTTTATCGTTGGAAAATCAGTTTTCATTGAAAGGTTCCTAGGGTATTTAATTCGAAACATTTAAACTATGCTAATGTGTTTCAGCAGAAATGCAGGGATACACCATTGTGTGCTTTTGCACACAAATAACTCTATCTAGTTAAAATAGCCAGTGTCCATGCGTCTGTCTGTCCATCCCACTTTGGTTTCCCCATGATCACTTTAGTTAGTTGTCCAAATGTAATGAAATTTGTTATATAGGTGTATCAACATAAAATACAGGTCCAGTTCGAATTGGGGTGCAGTACAACATTTGTTACCAGAGTTATACCCCTTTTTTAACTTTGAAAACTCTTATTTTTTAGTTTCCAGCAAATAACTTAAGCTGTAATTGATCGAATCAAATAAAATTTGTTGTGTAGGTGTACCAACATAAAATACAAATCAAGTTCAATTTGGGGTTTTGTCCGACATTTTTTCCACAGTTATGTCCCGTTTTCAACTGAAAAAATTAACTTTTTTGCTCGCCTGACTGCAAGTCAGTGGGAGCTATTGCCATCACTTTTGTCCGCCGTCCGTTGTCTGTTAACTTTTTGTAAACTTGACATCTTCTTCACAACCACTCGGCCAAATTCAAACATATATTGCACAGACCATCTATGGAGTATACCCTATCTATTTTGTTCAAATGAAGCAGCTGGCATATTCAGGCTTAAATACCTTTAAAAATCTTCTTCTCATCAATCACTAGAGGGAATGCCTTAATATTTGGTATGGAACATCCTTTGGTGTAGAAGATTAAAGTTTGTTCAAGGGAAGTTGATAGGTCAATATCTGGGCTCTCTGTGGGGGCATAACCATTTTAGTGTCTGCTCAAAATTCCTATTTCAAGAAACGGTGGTTCCAATTTCAACCAAATTTGGAATGTAGTATAAGTGGGTCCTAAGTAATTGATTGATGCCCCCCCCCCCCCAAATTTCCACAGCCCTGTGGCAACCCCAAGGGCTAAAAACAGAAAAAAATCAAAAGCCCATAAGTCCCAAACCACAAGGACCAGAAAACTGTTATTTGGTATGAAGTATCTTTAGAACCGGAAGAAGGGGTTGGTTAAAAAAAAATTGCTACGAGTTCAATCAGGGTGCCTGGTAGAGGGTATTGAAAAAAATGATGAGTCAGCATTTTTGCAATAGTTTATCCTGGAGGAAAATGTTCATGCATCGAGAACCTTGATTGACAGCTAGAATCCCCCACCTCATCCAAGTCATCCGAAGGATGTGATGGATGAGGGGATTCTTTGAATACAAGCCTGTAGGCTTGAGGATGTAACACTGGCATATTATTTTGCATGAGCAAAGCTCAAGGGGAGCTTTACTAATCAGTTTCTGTCGGTCATCTGTTGTCGTCCAGCGTTAACTTTACATTGTCGACTTCTTCTCACAAACTACTTGACAAAATTGAACCAAATCTGGTGTGCATCTTCCTTATCATATGTCAATTCAGATTTGTTCAAAGCAAGTTGCCCTGCCCCTCGGTAGGGCCATGCCCAAAAAGTGTGCCTAAATCTTTAAAAATCTTCTTATCATGAACCAGCAGTAGCAGAGACTTGACTTTTAGTGTGCAGCTTCCCTTTGAGGTGTAGACTCAAATTTGTTCAAGAGAAGTTCAAGGGGATGTACTTGGTATCGTTATGGGAGGGGCAAGAATTTTGGCCCTGCCCAAAATTTCCATTTTCCAAACTGAGAGGCTGATTTGAACCAAATTTGATATGAGGGTTTATTGGATCATAAGTAGTTAATTTACGCCCCCAAAAATTTCTCCATCCCCCATGGGAACCACTGGAGCTAAAATAGAAAAAAATATAAACTAGATGGTGTCACTTGTGTGCAAAGCACACTATAGTGTATCCCCGCATTTGCATCCTTGACTTTGTATGAATGCTTGATACAAAGATGAAATGTATTATATGACACACTAAAATCATATTGAGTGGCACAGGTGACACAGCTTCGTGCACACCTACAGACTCCACTGCAACATTTGAGCATGGCTTTAGCGTTTTGAATCTACAGACCCTACTGCAACATTTGAGCATAGTTTTAGCATTTCAAATTACATACTCTAGGAGCTTTTTGCCAGAAACGGTCTAAGAAAACATGAAAGCAAAACGGTGGCACCGCCACGTGGCACCTGAAAAATCTGAAACCTTTGTATGCAGCAACATTTGAGCATGCGCATTTACAGACTCTACTGCAACATCTCAGCATGGTTTTAGCATTTTGAATTACATACTCTAGGAGCCTTTCGCCGGAAATGGTCTAAGAAAACATGAAAGTGGCAATGGTGGCACAGCCACATGGCACCTGAAAAATCCGAAACCTTCCAGTGCATCTACAGACCCCATTGCAACATTTAAGCATGGTTTTAGCTTTTCGAATTACATACCCTAGGAGCCTTTGCCGGAAACGGTCTAAGAAAACGCGAAAGTGGCAACGGCACAGCCACTTGGCAGCTGAAAAATCCGAAACCTTCGTGCACATCTACAGATCCCACTGCAACATTTGAGCATCGTTTTAGCATTTCGAATTACATACCCTACGAGCCTTTCACCGGAAAGGGTCTAAGAAAACACGAAAGTGGCAACGGTGGCACAGCCACATGGCAGCTGAAAAATCCGAAACCTTCGTGCACATCTACAGGCCCCACTGCAACATTTGAGCATGGTTTTAGCAGTTCAAATTACATACCCTAGGAGCCTTTTGCTGGAAACGGTTTAAGAAAACACGAAAGTGGCAATAGTAGCACAGCCACGTGGCACCCAAAAAATCTGAAACCTTTGTGCGCATCTACAGACCCTACTGCAACATCTGAGCATGCTTTTAGTATTTCGAATTACATACTCTAGGAGCCTTTCATCGGAAACATTCTAAGAAAACACGAAAGTGGAAAAGGTGGCACAGCCACATGGCATCCCAAAAATCCGAAACCTTTGTGCACATCTACAGACCCTACTGCAAAATTTGAGCATGGTTTTAGGATTTCGAATTACATAACCTAGGAGCCTTTCACCGGAAACTGTCTTAAGAAAACGCGAAAGTGGCAATGGCACAGCCACTTGGCAGCTGAAAAATCCGAAACCTTCGTGCGCATCTACAGACCCCACTGAAACATTTGAGCATGGTTTTAGCGTTTTGAATTACATATCCTAGAAGCCTTTCACCAGAAAGGGTCTCAGAAAACACGAAAGTGGCAACGGTGGCACAGCCACGTGGCAGCTGAAAAATAAGAACCCTTCGTGTGCATCTACAGACCCCACTGCAACATTTGAGCATGGTTTTAGCATTTCGAATTACATACCCTAGGAGCCTTTCGCCGGAAACGGTCTAAGAAAACACGAAAGTGGCAACTGTGGCACAGCCACGTGGCACCCGAAAAATCCGAAACCTTCCTGCGCATCTATAGCCCCTACTGCAACTTCTGAGCATGGATTTAGCGTTTCGAATTACATATCCTACGAGCCTTTTGGCGGAAACGGTCTAAGAAAACACAAAAGTGGCTATGGTGGCACAGCCACATGGCACCTGAAAAATCCGAAACCTTTGTGCGCATCTATAGACCCTACTGCAACATCTGAGCATGGATTTAGCATTTCGAATTACATATCCTACGAGCCTTTTGCCGGAAACGGTCTAAGAAAACACAAAAGTGGCTACGGTGGCACAGCCACGTGGCACCCGAAAAATCCGAAACCTTCCTACATATCTACAGATCATTTAGCAACACCCTAGTGTAAGTTTAGAACTCCGAATTACATGGATTGGGACTATTCAGCAAAAAAGTGAAAAAATAACGCATTTTTTAAGTGGCTCCACAGAAGCCACCTGGTGGCACAAAAATTTAAAAGTTGTATTTTTGGGTTGCACAGACCCTATCGAACAACTGTAGAAAGTTACAGCGTTTCGAATTACAAAACCGGACGTACGGAAGTACGGACATACGGACGTACGGACAGACGGAGATCATGACAATATCCCCGCATTTTTTAAAAAATGCGGGGATAAATACCCATATCTCCAAAACTACACGGCACTGAGAATTTTTATTTGATGTGAAGCTTCCTTAGGACCAACAGAATGGAGTGGTCAAAAAAAAATTGCTATCGGTTTTATCATAGGGTATTTTTTCGGGACTTGAAAAAAGTGCTGAGTCAGCATTTTTTAACACTGTGGGTAATGGGGAACACATTAAAAAATCTTCTTCTCCCAAACCACTGCTGTAAAAGCTTTCATATTTCATATATAACATCTTAAGAAGATTGATTCACATATTTGTTGAAATCAATTCCCTGGGTCCATATTTGGGCTCTCTTTGGGGGCCCAAATGTTCAAATTAGCACAATATGAAGAATATTCTTTAAAAATCTTCTTCAGATCCACCAATCAGTCTCTTGATATTTGGTATGCAGCATCCTTAGGGGGGCGAGATTCAAGTTTGTTCAAGCCAAGTCCCTGGGTTCATATTTGGGCTCCCTGTGGGAGATCGAATTATAACTTAGTTCAATATGAGGAACATTCTTAAAAAATCTTCTTCACATCCTCCAGTCAGAATCTTTTGATATTTGGTATTCTGTATCCTTAGGGAGGCGAGATATAAGTTTGTTAAAGCCAAGTCCATGGGTTCATGTTTGGGCTTCCTGTGGCAGCCCGAATTGTACCAAAATTTATATTTTATGAACTGAGACGCCAGTTTGAACCATATTTGATATGAGAGCTTATTGGGTCATAAGTACCTAATTTTTGCAAAAAAAAAATTTCCTGCCACCCCATGGGAACCGCAGGAGCTAAAAATGTAAAATGCCCATATCTCCAAAACTACATGGCACTGAGAATTTTTATTTTGTGTGAAGCTTCCTTAGGAACAGCGGAATGGTCGAAAAAATGGCATCCGTTTTATCATAGGGTACTTACTTTTCCAGGACTTAGAAAAAATGCTGAGTCATCATTGTTTGACACTGTGAATAATGGGAAAAAACATTTAAGAATCTTTGTCTCCCATACAGTACGTGACAAGCGGATTACGTCTCTAACACCCAACGCGGTGATAGCATTGCAGAAAATAACGGATAAACTGGGATTCCTGGTGTTGGTCAAAGAAAAAAATCACTGGGTCACACGGTGTTTTTCTGTGTAAAGGATTAGTTACATAATCGATTTTCACGTCTCTAGACTGACTCTACTTGCTACTGAATAAATTACTGGTTTCTGTCGTGTTCGTTGCTGGATTAATAATCTCACCACCACGTTCCTTAAGAGAACATGTGCCGCAGACTCACAATTTTATTTTTTAGTTGTGAGAAAGTTGCGCAAACGTTAGATCAATACCAGTTATGGAAAAAGCACAGAACGCTGTCGCCAGTCGTATTCGCAATTTGCTCAGAAATTTTGAGAGTTCTGCATGGGACACGGTAGTTTGATGACCACAAATTGACGATATGCGAAACATAAACTTGAAACGTATCTCGGGACTTTTGCGTTTGAAAAATTTTCGATTTTATCAATTGTAATAAAATATATATTATATTACCAATACCAAAAAAACCAGTGTTCTTTTAGTATTAATAATATATATATTATTATTAAATTTGATAGAATCGAATATTACGTCGAGTGCATGTGCCACAAATCATATCAATCAATGTTACCGAAAATAGAATGTTACCGAAAATAGACCCCCCCCCCCCCCCCCACAGTATTTTTCCATCAGAAATTTGCCATTTCCCCAGTGACATTTCACCCCGTGAGTTGGGATAGAACAGCAGGACATTATTCGGTTAACGTGCTATAGCGATTGACCCCTGTACTTTCCGGTGGTACCTACGGCACTGACAGTGAAAAATGAAGTCCATTGTGCTTTCAACAACTTGTTTTGGGTATGAGGTGGGAATATATGGGAATATAATAAAAAAATAAAAAAAACAACAACAACAAAATCCTCATGTAACAAACAGTGATTTTATTAACAGAAACACCAATAATTTGTGGATATTTACCAAGCGTTAAAAACAAATGGCGTCGTACAATGTTCACACGTGTACATGTACAATTCGAGCATCCCACACAATTCAGTGCCACAACTCGTTGCCACAGGACAACCGAATATCTAATTCAGTGGTGACAAAATTCCACCAGTCTTCTTTTCTTTCACAATATATGTGGGTGCACGTTTTGCAATATATACATCACGTCCACCGGATTTTACGACCCGGACGTTTTGGCCCACCTTTTTAAGCAAAGTGAACATTACAGCCATTAAATATTAAACTGAACCGGAGTGAAATGTCTGCTTTGTTAAAAAAAGGCGGCCTGAAACATTCGACCAGAATGCTTTGAGTAAAAAACACACTCACCCCCGCCTCCATTCGGACGAAAGCCCACATAAGGGATGGCTGTACAAATCACAATTGATTAATTTCATAGCACAATCTACATATAAAAATAGCACAATGGACAAGAATAAAGTAGCAAACCAACTAAATAGTACATACATGTAAGAAAGCCTGACAAATCTAAAAATAATTTATGTCAGTGACGTAGCTACACCAGCCCCCCCCCCCCCCCCCCAATAATTTTTCTGCGCCCCCCAACATTGGCTCAATGTAACTTTCACATGACGCAGAGTGCCAAAATGCCTCAGATTCAATCTTAGAACACAAATGGAATATCTACTCAAGGATGGAGCGGGAGCTAATCCTCTGGCCTGGTCGTTACCCCTCCTTCCATGCCCATATGGTGCGTCCTCAACAGGGTCCTATAAACTTTTTATATACATGCATATCATTGCCCCCCTCCCCCAGCCTACAAACACACAGGATAGCGGACTCTCTGAAATCCTATATTATCTTTGAAGTGATATTATTTAGTTTGTTAAGATTTGTCTTGTTACAATGTATAGGTGAGTGCCTGTGGGCACTCTCTTATAAATTGTAACAAGGCAAAGACATGTGAAAAAATTTTGGTGGCCAAATAAAAGTTAGCACTCTACCAGTTAACAGTGACTTAACCCATTGAACTCTAGTGGCATCTTCCATGCCAGTTCAATGGCAGCAATTAGAAGTACATATTCGTTATTTGGGGCAGGGCAATCAATATTATCAACGTGCAGCTCCGATTGGGCAGAGCAATCAATAATTTCAACGTGCAGCCTCGGGGCCGCACATTGAAAATATTGATTGGTCTACCCCACACGTTTACTGAACATCCATCCTATTTAATGACGTTATGGCATATCATGTTTCTGAACAGAGAAAACGGCCGCTAGTGTTCAGTTACATTGTATTAGACATACTTTGCTGTTTAGTTTTTGGGGACGTATATAACAGAATTTTGGTCGGAAGAAATGAATGATGAAATTTGCAATAATTGCATCGACTACCTGTACAAAGTAATTCCAGTTGTTAAGGAGCTCAATGGAAAAGCTTCAGGCGATCTACCCAAATTTCTTTTCAGATCGGAATCATCAAGAGGAAAGAGTATTGACTATTTCCACACTCTGCTCAGTACACCAGAGAAAAGAGATATTTTTATAAAGAAACCAAAGTTTCATGAAAGAAATTAAAATGTAAAGATGTTTCAAAGTGTTTCGATTTGAATAATTTTGTCAACTGTAAAAAATGTCCGTTAAAATTTCGGTAGAAGTACTTATAACCCCCAATCGTAACTGAGGCCTGTTATACACGTCTCCCTAATTTATAGTGCTTTAACCTGTCAATCAGTCCATTCAATTTATGCGACGGGAGTAGTAGTATGTCATGTACCCGGACGGGCCTTATTAGCAGGATCTCATTGCAGGATCTCATGTGACGTCATAGTCACGTGATGTAGTGGCACCATGTTGTGTTGTCATGGTAACCCGCGTGAGTGGCCATGTTGTGACGTCATCTCCATAGTGATACGTGGTCTTACTGCGCATGCGTAGCGCGTGTTGTTAGGGTGATACGTGTTTCCGTCGGCCATTTTGTATACTGGAGGCCGCCATCTTGGTTTCTATGGTAGCACGTGATTGCTATGTTACCAATGGCTTCTAACAAGACAGGGGTATGTTCGGGGGTGTGTTCGATTGAACAGGAGTATTTTCTGGAACAACTTCCCTGGATAATTACCACAAACATCCCGACAATCCCTCCAAATCACCAAAATCCACCCAGAATCACCAAAATTGACTTTATTTCCCCAATTTATCGGCTTAGCACATAGTGCTATAGTACTAAGGGGGTACAAAAGGGTGTGTTCGATTGAACAGGAGTAATGTTCTGGCTTAGAATTCTCCCAGAATCCCTTTTTGGATCCCAATCCCAGGACGTTTTTCCCATTAAAAGACACGTTCCTTTGGTCATTACCCAGAATTCTCTGCTTCTATCTATATATGCAATAGTTATCGTTTATCTGACCATGTTCCTTTGTTCTAGAGTATACCCCAGTAGCATAGAAGAGCCTATTAGTTGGAACAGTTTTGCTTATTATTACTATATTTAGCTATTTTGGTCTATTCTTGTTAGTTCTGACCCTATTCTAAGTACTCTTGTTGTTTCATTTATCTAGATCATTTATATAAATTATAACTAACCAATCAGATTGCTTGATTTCCCATAACCTCTACTTAATCGTATAGAGTTATCTCCCCTTATTACACCGAAGTTGTATCAGATTCTCATCACATCTATATCCAATGGCAATATCCCCGGGCACCCCAATTTCGGCACCCCTTTTTTGAAAAACATATGACCTTCGGCACCCCTTTTTTGTCATATGTGCTTATGTGAAAAAGCACAATGTGCCCTAGCACATAGGCACATGATTTATGTGCCGATATGCACTTATGTGAAAAGGCACAATGTGACACAATGTGCCCTAGCACATAGGCACATACGGGTATTTGAGGATACCTATTGCCTTGTATTGTATTATTCAAGGATACCTACTAGAGAATCCCTTTTTTGTCATATGTGCTTATGTGAAAAAGCACAATGTGACACAATGTGTCCTAGCACAAAGGCACATGCTTTATGTGCCGATATGTGCTTATGTGAAAAGGCACAATGTGACACAGTGTGCCCTATCACATAGTCACATACGGGTATTTGAGGATACCTATAGCCTAGTATTGTATTATTTGAGGATACCTATCTAGGATACCTTCTGGAGAATCCCTTTTTGTCATATGTGCTTATGTGAAAAAGCACAATGTGACACAATGTGACCTAGCACATAAGCACATGCTTTATGTGCCGATATGTGCTTATGTGAAAAGGCACAATGTGACACAATGTGCCCTATTACATAGGCACATACGACCAAAATGGGATTCCATAGCCACAGGTGTTTTCCAAAAGGGATTCTTTAAAAGGGATTCCATAAAATGGAATTCCTATCCGAATCCGTAAAATGGGATTCCGTGTTTTATTATCGACACTCGAGGGTATTCCCCTTCCCTATTAGAAGAATTCTGTTCAATAGGTTGTAGTTCATTAAGTTTAAAATTTATTCAGTTAAATGTCGTTCAGTTCAAAGGGTGTTTATTTATATTAGATATAAAAAGTTCATTCAAAAAGTTCAAAAAGTTCAACATTGGGATATATTTAGGGGTTATAGTTCATTCAAACAGTTCAAGAGGGTTAATTATATATACCTTCATTAGGGTTGTAGTTCATTTCAAACAGTTCAAGAGGGTTAACATTGGGTTATATTTAAGGGTTGTAGTTCAATCAGATCAGTTCGATCTTCGTTCACTTTGTTCTGTTCACTTCAATCTTGGCTGTGTTGGATCTTTGTTCATTTTTTATGGTCAATTCACTTCGAGTTTGCTTATATTCAATCAGATCAGTTCGATTTTCTTCAATTTGTTCTGTTCACTTCGATCTTGGTTGTGTTGGATCTTCGTTCTGTACCTTTATTGTTTTGTAGTGGTTGGTTGTCTCCGTTCAGTTGTTTCCAACTAGTTCGATCTTCGTTCATGTTTCGTCTGTTTAGTTAGGTTGCTGCATGTAGTATTTAGGGGTTACAGTCCATTCAGGTTAAAAATTGTATTGTATATATTGGGCGTTAAGATTAAATCAAAGTTTATGTTGTGTTCTCTTCGATCTTGGTTGTCAGTTGTATCTGTTCGGGTTCTTGCAATAATAATTGGGTGTTATCAGTCCCTTTCCATACCCTCGAGTGTCGATGATAAAACACGGAATACCATTTTACAGAGTTGGATAGGAATTCCATTTTATGGAATCCCTTTTAAAGAATCCCTTTTGGAAAACACCTGTGGCTATGGAATCCCATTTTGGTCGTATGTGCCTATGTGATAGGGCACATTGTGTCACATTGTGCCTTTTCACATAAGCACATATCGGCACATAAAGCATGTGCTTTTGTGCTAGGTCACATTGTGTCACATTGTGCTTTTTCACATAAGCACATATGACAAAAAGTGATTCTCCAGAAGGTATCCTAGAGAGGTATCCTCAAATAATACAATACTAGGCTATAGGTATCCTCAAATACCCATATGTGACTATGTGATAGGGCACATTGTGCCTTTTCACATAAGCACATATCGGCACATAAAGCATGTGCCTTTGTGCTAGGACTGTACACATTGTGCTTTTTCACATAAGCACATATGAAAAAAAAGGGATTCTCTAGTAGGTATCCTCGAATAATACAATACCAGGCAATAGGTATCCTCAAATACCCGTATGTGTCTATGTGCTAGGGCACATTGTGTCACATTGTGCCTTTTCACATAAGCACATATCGGCACATAAATCATGTGCCTATGTGCTAGGGCACATTGTGTCACATTGTGCTTTTTCACATACCCGGTAAGCACATATGACAAAAAAGGGGTGCCGAAGGTCATATGTTTTTCAAAAAAGGGGTGCCGAAATTGGGGTGCCCGGGGATATTGCCATTGGATATAGATGTGATGAGAATCTGATACAACTTTGTTGTAATAAGGAGAGATAACTCTAGACGATTAAGTAGAGGTTATGGGAAATCAAGCAATCTGATTGGTTAGTTATAATTTATATAAATGATCTAGATAAATGAAACAACAAGAGTACTTAGAATAGGGTCAAAACTAACAAGAATAGACCCAAATAGTTAAATATAGTAATAATAAGCAAAACTGTTCCAACTAATAGGCTCTTCTATGCTACTGGGGTATACTCTAGAACAAAGGAACATGGTCAGATAAACGATAACTATTGCATTTATAGATAGAAGCAGAGAATTCTGGGTAATGACCAAAGGAAGGTGTCTTTTAATGGGAAAAACGGCACGGGATAGGGATCCAAAAAGGGATTCTGGGAGAATCCTAGCCAGAACATTACTCCTGTTCAATCGAATGCACCCCTTTGTACCCCCTTAGTACTATAGCACTATGTGCTAATCCGATAAATTGGGTAAATAAAGTCAATTTCGGTGATATTGGGTGGATTTTGGTGATTTGGAGGAATTGTCGGGTTGTTTGTGGTAATTATCCAGGGAAGTCGTTCCAGAAAATACTTCTGTTCAATCGAACACACCCCCGAACATACCCCTGTCTTGGTAGAAGCCATTGGTAACATAGCAATCACGTGCTACCATAGAAACCAAGATGGCGGCCTCCAGTATACAAAATGGATGACCTAAACACGTATCACCCTAACAACACGCGCTGCGCATGCGCAGTAAGACCACGTATCACTATGGAGATGACGTCACAACATGGCTGCTCATGCGGGTTACCATGACAACACAACATGGCGCCACTACGTCACGTGACTATGACGTCACATGAGATCCTGCAATGAGATCCTGCCAATAAGGCCCGTCCGGGTACATGACATACTACTGACGGGGAGTACTTTCAAAGAAATGTATTTCGAACTCACAACAATGGCGTAGCACCGCTCCCCCCCCCCCCCCCCCCCCCACTTTAGCGCACCCCATTCTGTATGCTCCCTAGATATATATACTTGCCCCCTCCCCCACTTTCAAAGAAATGTATTTCGAACTCTCAACAGTGGCGTAGACACCCTACCCCCCCACCCCAGCCCCCTCACCTCCCCCCCACCACCACCACCACCGGAACTTCAGTTTATGGACTCATTCCAGGTTAACTTGTATACATGTAGGCAGGCTTATCAGACAGGCGAGTAGCAAAGATATCAAAGTTGGTTGGTGGTGGTGGGGGGGGGGGGGGCATGTATAATATATCTAGGGAGCATACAGAATGGGGTGTGCTAAAATGGGGGGGGGGTGGGCTACGCCACTGTTGAGAGTTCGAAATACTTGTATACATATAGGGAGGCCTATGAGCCAGGCGAGTAGCAAAGACATCAAAGTTGGTGGGGGGGCGGGGGGGGGGGGGGGGGGGGCAAGTGCAATATATCAAAGGAGCATACAGAATGGGGTGCGCTAAAATGGGGGGGGGGGGAGGTGATGGACGGGTATGCCACTGTTGTGAGTTCAAAATACATTTCTTTGAAAACACTCCCCTGTTAGGCGGTGGGCTTTGATATGAGAACTGTTGTCGGTAAGAAAGGCGTGGAAGGGTGCTATGTTTTTATTAAAAAAGTACGAACGATCATATCACTCATCACTTTCTTCCCTGCTGAAACTTGATATTCCATTTAGGACCTTGGAGAAAAACAACAGAATTAAGCCCTATTTTTGAATTAACGTCAGTGTTTATCATGTTCGGACATGCCGTCTTAATCTGTGATGAAGAGAAGGCACAGTTTCAATGGGGGAAAATTTCGATTTCATCAGTACAGTCCGTGATGTGGAGTCATGACTTTTCTGGAACGTTCTTCTAAAGTTCTATGTTGTTTGTTGTTTTCTGTCGGTATCTTGTATTTCTTTATTGAAGCGACATGTAGCAGTAAAGTGCCGATTATTAATTAAGGCGGGCCCTTTTTAGATTGAACTTGGGATGTTTTTTTTGTGCGTCGGAGAATCAATTCGACCATGTGGTTTCATGCTGAAACATTTAAAACTGCCATGTTTTCTCAACGGGCCGGGCGCCATTTTTTCCGATTAGTTTGGGGACACCGTGATTTATCGTTCAACAAAAATGAATGCAGTCTGTCGTCTTCTTCCTGGTCTTCTGCAGTTTATTTTTCATGACATCTGTTCTCATAAATATTAAAAATTTATCTTTTTATGAATTAAAACTTTTGTACTGGAATGTGGCCGTGCATTTTCATTAACATACTTCATGATGTAAAAAACTAAGACGCAAACTAAAATTATAAACAATAACAAAAAAAAACCATGGTCAGTTTGATACGTTTATTACTTTCAACTGAAACTTAATCGGGCTGGTTTCAAACGTCAACATTGTTGTGTACATGTAGATGTAACCCCGGTTGAGCACCGCATCAGAACAATTAGCTTGTATTAACGCACCTCCACTACTAAATTACACCAGCTACTGTTTGACCAAAACAATAAACTGTTCACTTAATCCTCTGTTCAGTAAATCCCAGTGGCCAATTATCGCCACCGTGTTCAACCGGGTCAAATTTGCGTTTTCCACCTATCGCGGGGCTGGGTGTTGGAGACGTAATCCACTTGTCACGTACTGTACCTCTGTTCCAAAGGCTTTCATATTTCACATATACCATCTTTGGAAGATTCATTCACATGTTCAGTGAAATCAAATCCCTGGGACCATATTTGGGCTCTCTATGGGAGCCCAAATGTTCAGATTAATGTATTATAAGGAATATTCTTTAAAAATATTCTTCTTCCGATCCACCAATCAGAATCTTTTGATATTTGATATGCAGCATCCATAGGGGGGTGAGATTCAAGTTTGTTCAATTTGAGTCCCTGGCTTAATATTTGAGCTTTCTATGGATGGGGGTCGCAGGAGGATGTATGTTAGGTTCAGGTTTGTTCAAATCCATTCCTTAGTGTTTTTCCATAAAATTTGCCTTTCATGACTACATTCTTTTGTTGTGTTGATGAACCATGTCTAACTGAATATGACCCCAAATACTTCTTTGAATCACTTTGGCAGGTGAGCGATTAAGGCCAATTGGGGCCTCTGTTTTTTCTGGTTTCTTGGAAACTGATTCCTGTGTGCATATCTTTAATTTAACCCTCTCAAGACTGAAATGTGGGTTCCAAAAATGACTTTAGTGTGTTTTTAAAAGCTTTTATTTCATGCTGAACCCTTTAAATTCTGGAAACATTTATCTGATTCCCGTATGCATGTCTTTAATTTAACCCACTCAAGACTGCAATGTGGGTTCCAAAGATTTTATTGATGTCATGAACAAATCCTTTCAATGCTGTGTATCGTTCCTTGGAAAGAAAATGATCTGATTCCTGTGTGAATATCTTTAATTTAACCCTCTCATGACTTCAGTGTGTTTTCCAAAGATTTTATTTTACGTTGAACCCTTTTAATTTTGTGCACATATGTGTTTTTAGCTCAACTTGACAAAGTCAAGCTGAGCTATTGCCATCACTTCTCGTCCGCCGGCGTACGTACGTACGTATGTACGTACGTACGTACGTATGTACGTACGTTAGTATGTTAGTACGTTAGTACGTACATCCACAATTTCCTTTGGCACACCTCACAGGTCGCATTTATGATCAGATTATTTTGAAACTTCTTATGCTTGTTTGGGGTGACCTCTAGATGGGAGCTATCGATTTTCTTCAATTTCCGTCAAAAAATGTTGCCGCGGCCAACGTTCTTAGAACTTAGTTTAGTCAAACCACAATATTTCCCTTTGGCACACCCTACAGGGCTCATTTATGATTTGATTGCTTTGAAACCTGATATGCTTATTTAGGTTGACCTCTAGATGGGAGCTATCGATTTTCTTCAATTTCCGGCAAAAAATGTTGCCACGGCCAACGTTCGTAGAACTTAGTTTAGTCAGACCTCAATATTTCCCTTTGGCACACCCTACAGGGTACATTTACGATCAGATTGCTTTGAAACCTGGTATGCTTGTTTGGGGAGACCTCTAGATGGGAGCTATCGATTTTCTTCAATTTCTGTCAAAAAATGTTGCCGCGGCCAACGTTCTTAGAACTTAGTTTAGTCAGAAGACTCAATATTTCCCTTTGGCACACCCTACAGGGTACATTTATGATCGGATTGCTTTGAAACCTGGCATGCTTGTTTGGGGTGACCTCTAGATGGGAGCTATCGATTTTCTTCAATTTCTGTCAAAAAATGTTGCCGCGGCCAACATTCTTAGAACTTAGTTTAGTCAGACCACAATATTTCCCTTTGGCTCACCCTACAGGGCACATTTATGATTAGATTGCTTTGAAACCTGGTGTGCTTATTTAGGGTGACCTCTAGATGGGAGCTATCGATTTTCTTCAATTTCCGGCAAAAAATGTTGCCACGGCCAACGTTCGTAGAACTTAGTTCAGTCAGACCTCAATATTTCCCTTTGGCACACCCTACAGGGCCCATTTATGATCAGATTGCTTTGAAACCTGGTATGCTTGTTTGGGGAGACCTCTAGATGGGAGCTATCGATTTTCTTCAATTTCTGTCAAAAAATGTTGCCGCGGCCAACGTTCTTAGAACTTAGTTTAGTCAGAAGACTCAATATTTCCCTTTGGCACACCCTACAGGGTACATTTATGATCGGATTGCTTTGAAACCTGGCATGCTTGTTTGGGGTGACATCTAGATGGGAGCTATTGATTTTCTTCAATTTCTGTCAAAAAATGTTGCCGTGGCAAACGTTTTTAGAACTCAGTTTAGTCAGACCACAATATTTCCCTTTGGCACACCCTACAGGGCACATTTATGATTTGATTGCTTTGAAACCTGGTATGCTTGTTTGGGGAGACCTCTAGATGGGAGCTATCGATTTTCTTCAATTTCTATCAAAAAATGTTGCCGCGGCCAACGTTCTTAGAACTTAGTTTAGTCAGAAGACTCAATATTTCCCTTTGGCACACCCTACAGGGTACATTTATGATCGGATTGCTTTGAAACCTGGCATGCTTGTTTGGGGTGACCTCTAGATGGGAGCTATCGATTTTCTTCAATTTCTGTCAAAAAATGTTGCCGCGGCCAACATTCTTAGAACTTAGTTTAGTCAGACCACAATATTTCCCTTTGGCTCACCCTACAGGGCACATTTATGATTAGATTGCTTTGAAACCTGGTGTGCTTATTTAGGGTGACCTCTAGATGGGAGCTATCGATTTTCTTCAATTTCCGGCAAAAAATGTTGCCACGGCCAACGTTCGTAGAACTTAGTTCAGTCAGACCTCAATATTTCCCTTTGGCACACCCTACAGGGCCCATTTATGATCAGATTGCTTTGAAACCTGGTATGCTTGTTTGGGGTGACCTCTAGATGGGAGCTATCGATTTTCTTCCATTTCCGTAAAAAAATGTTGCCACGGCCAACGTTCTTAGAATTTAGTCTAGTCAGACCACAATATTTCCCTTTGGCACACCCTACAGGGCTCATTTATGATTTGATTGCTTTGAAACCTGGTATGCTTGTTTGGGGAGACCTCTAGATGGGAGCTATCAATTTTCTTCAATTTCCATAAAAAAATGTTGCCACAGCCAACATTCTTAGAACTTAGTTTAGTCAGACCACAATATTTCCCTTTGTCTTACCCTACAGGGCTCATTTATTATTAGATTGCTTTGAAACCTGGTATGCTTATTTACGGTGACCTCTAGATGGGAGCTATCGATTTTCTTCCATTTCCGTCAAAAAATGTTGCCACGGCCAACGTTCTTAGAATTTAGTCTAGTCAGACCACAATATTTCCCTTTTGTACACCCTACAGGGCACATTTATGATCGGATTGCTTTGAAACCTGGCATGCTTGTTTGGGGAGGCCTCTAGATGGGAGCTATCGATTTTCTTCGGTTTCTGTCAAAAAATGTTGCCACTGCCAAAAAACTGACATTGGTCCCAATGATCTTCAATTTTGCCATTTCATTTATAACTTACCAAGTTCAAGTTTGTCAAGTTGAGCTACAGTGTCATTGACACTTTCATTTTCTGGTCTTTTGGAAACATTTATCTGATTCCTGTATGGACGTCTTTAATTTAATCATCTCAAAACTTCAGTATGACTTTCAAAGATGTTATTGATGCCTTGATCAAACCTTTTCAATGTTGTGCACATGTTTTTTTCTGGTTTCTTTGAAAAAAGTTTCTCTAATTCCTGTATGAATATCTTTAATTTAACCCTCTCAATTTGGGTTCCCAAGACTTTATTTCATGTAATACTGTTAATGAAAACCTATTTCTGATTTCTTTAAAAATATTTTACATCCCAAAATAAGCCTCCATAAATTCTCTTTCTGTTTTGTTTATTTTTGATGCTTTAACCATTTACTGGTGGCAGTAAAATTCTGTTTCTCCAGTTTGAAATCTTTCTTAGTCTTTAAAACCACTGGGCCAAATTCATTCATTTATGGCACAGACCATCTTTGGAGTAAACCTTTTCTCTTTCGTTCAAATGAAGCTGCTGCCATCTTCATGCTGGTGGAATTTACTCTTCTGTATTTCCCTCCAAAATCCAAATTACTATATCCCTAAGGGTGGGGTTAATGCTCCATAAACCTAATATGTTTTTAAAATCCTCTTTTTATAAGCCACTTGCAATAATGCTTAGATTTCCTGTTTGGAACTTACTTGAGTGATGCAGGTTCACTTTTTTTCAAAGAAACCCAGTAAGTCAAATTTTGGGCGACACTCAATATTCCTATTTTCAGCTTCAGTGGGCAGATGTGAACCATATTTGTCATGTAGTATATAACTGGGTCATAAGTATTTCATTTATGCCAGATTTTTTTTTTTTTGGGGGGGGGGGGGAGTTAGAGAGAACAATATTAGTTGAAAACAAAACAAAAATTCACAAAACAGAGCTTGCTAGAAAGTTTTCCTAGGACCTGCAGAAATGAAGGGCCAACAAAGTTGCCTTTTGGTTGTGTCATAGCAAATAAAAAAAATTGCTCTTGCTGCTAATCACTTACTGATACACTCATCTCTTTTGACAACTAGAACCAGGTGTGTGTTTTAGGCTCACTTGAGCCTCTGGTTTTTGGGTTGTCGTGTAGCTGAGCGGCCTTTTATTTCAACAATAATGGGGCATTATTAGATCAACAACATAGTATTATTTTAAATAAAGAACAATTATACTTCCCATAAAACCCATAGCACACACATCACCAATGACAATACAAAATCAAATCACATATGCTATGAATAGAATACATGTACACAAACCTCACCTTTGTTCTCCGCAGAAAGCAAATTACGGTGACTATAGAAAATGACCTGGTAGTTGTGCTGTCCTGGAAATTTCCACGAGTAATCATGTAATTAGATTTATGAGGGCTACATGTCTTTTTTTTGAAAAAGTCATTTCATACAAATGACATGAAGCATAGGCATATTTTTTTTTGCATAATGTTAAATATTAATTGTAGTTTTGACAAATCGTCAACTTTGTTTTTTCAAGTTAGTGACTTATTGTCCCTTTAAAATCATGGAGACTTTCAAACAGTTTTCCTACTCTTTGACAGTGTGTTTCTTATCAACCTACCCTACAATTGTTTACTACAGGCTTGCACTACAGTGGAAGTCCCTAACTCGGAAAATATACTCTCTATTTTGATCTTTCCCAAGGGATTTGGGAAAGAAAAGTGATGCAAAAGCACCAAGTAAAAATAAGCCAAAACTTGTTGAGTGCTCTTCTCCTAGTACAGATCCACGGCTTCCGGTACTTTGAGTCAGTAACTAATGAAGCATTCTTTTTTCTTCTGCCGGCATGGCGAGACATCCATTTGCATTACGAAACAGTGATAATTCAACTCGTTGATAATGGTTACCTGTGACTAGAACTATGGATCTGAGTATCGTATAATAACATCTAATATCTTCTCCGTGTTCGCGCATGACTTTTGCGTACCGTGCTGTTCGGACATATAATTTTTAGCTCAACTTTGGCGAAGCCAAATTTGAGCTTATGCTTGGCCAGTCGTCCGTCTGTCTGTCAACAATTCAATACGGCTCGGACTAGAGGGTGTATTTATGAACCGATATTTACGAAACTTCTTGGGTACCTTTGTTATGACCGTGGGACGAGAATGAATGTTTTTGGGGGGTCCGATCTGAAATTCAAGTTGTCCGCTGGTGGCCATTATGTGCAGACTTAGGTGCAATCAGATTTTTGCACAGAACTTCCATATGAAAGCGCTGATTTGAATAATTTTTTGTATGAATGTTTAGTACCATGGGATACATCACATATAATACTTTTTTTTTTCTCATACATAATTTATGCAAATTATACTAACTTCAATGTATTTAGTGTTACTTTCAGCACTGTAAGTGCAAATGCTAATACGGCTCGGGCTAGAGGCTGTATTTATAAACCGATCTTTATGAAACTTCTTGGGTACCTTTGGTATCACCGTGGGACGAGAACGAGTGTTTTTGGGTGTGGTCCGAAATTCAAGATGGCCGGTGGCAGCCATTTTGTACAAAATTAGGTGCAATCAGATTTTTGCTCCGAACTTCCATATGAAAGTGCTGATTTGAAAAATTTTGTGTGTGAATGTTTAGTACCATGGGATACATCACATATAATACAGGTTTTTTCTCGTGCAGAAATTATGCAAATTAGTTGAACTTTGATTTTTTCAGTGCTACTTACACACAGTAAGTACACATGTCAATACGGCTCGGGCTAGAGGCTGTATTTATCAACCGATCTTCACGAAACGTCTTGGGTACCTCTGTTATCACCTTGGGATGAGAATAAGTGTTTCTGGGTGCGGCTTATCCCTGCAGGGGTTTGCAGAGATGTCTGCTAGTGTGGACGTGAGATATCATCCTCAGCCTTCCTTGTCTTTTCTTTGGATTCGGATGTTCCTGGTGGGGTCACCATGGACTCTGTTGTGTTTCTGTCCATGCACTCTGTCTGACTGCCAGTTTTGTGGGACCGATGCTTTTTGTGCAGCCTGGACCTTCTGTCCCTCAGATGTTCGCGGTGACTCTCCTGAGTTCCCGCACTGTTGATCCTTGGGGTCTGCTATACTCCATCAGCATCTGCCTGCAGATGTTTCGGCTGCCGCCCGTTGCCCTGCATCGGGTGTTCTGAAGGATCGTTGACCCTTCGCTGGTTCAGAGGGTCAGGAGTGAAGCCACTTTGCCAGTTTGTTCCCCACATCAAACCAGCTGCCACGGGCTGTGAGCTTAGGGAGGCCCTCTCCTTGCTTACGCAGGTTCTTTCCAAGGGCCTTCCCATTGCCTCCAGCGAAGCTACTAGTGGTTTCCAGATGCCCCCCACGGCGCTGCCTCCCGGGATTGGAAGCAGGCCGCTTTCTGATCCCCCTGGTGTGCCTACACCATGGAAGACATCGGCTGGTTTGCCCGTGATGGCTTATGTGTCTTCCGACTGAGAGGATGGGTCAGACATATCTGACATTGAGGGCCAACAGTCTTCTGACTTGGGGGCAGCTCTTGACTTTGTGTTGAGTTCCTTCCAGATCTCAAACTGTCAGACCAGCCGACGGTATCAGCCAGGTCACGATCTTCAGTCGTGCGCCTCCAGTCTGTGGAGCAACCCACTTCTGGTTCTGGGCGCCTTCGATTGTGCCTGTCGGTACAGGTGGTTGAAGCGTTTGCAGCTTTGGACTCTAAGCTGAGTTCCAAGGCTATGAAGACTTCGTTCTTCACCAGGGCTGACAACTTTTTTGCCTTCAGTGCATTATCATTCCTACGATTCCACCAATCCGTCAGTCTGCCAGACTTTGACGGCCTTGAATCAGCACTCCACCTCCTTCGGGCTTTCCAAGCCCAAGTCGGCCGTTATTCCTATGGCGGCTCTCCCAGATCACGTTGTCGCTGCTTTGGCTGCTTATCTGCCTCCAGATAGGTTTGACGACATACAGGTTCCTGTGCATGTGATTTCCAAGGCGCTCATGCATGTTACTCACACACATGCCTATAACATGGTTAAATTGGAATTAGTTCACCGGGATGCTGTATTGGACACAAGCCATTCCATTCCTGATGGGCAGTGCACTGCTTTTTGATCCGCTTCTTTGACAGGTCCGCGACTCTTCCATGCTTCCGGGATCTCATGCATCATTCCAAAGATCAGCTGCTGCTTCGCCAGGTTGATGAGCCTTCTGTTGGAGGCAGGGGCCGTTCTAAGCCTAACAATCGTCCTTCTGCTTCCTCTGCGAAGCCAATGGCTGAGCCTCCTGTCACCGCGTCTTCTTCTTGCTCATGTGGTAAGGGTAAGCATCGGCAGACCAGAGGGAGGACTTAGGATCCTTCATCTAATAGAGGAGGTGGTTTCTCCACTCATGGACCTTGCCGGGGCTTGAGATGAAGATCCTCACCTCGATTTGTCCCAGACTGGAGGAAGGATATCAGGGTTTGCAGACCATTGGGCCACAATCACATCCGATCCCTGCGTGTTAGATGTTGTTTGGTCTTGGCTGCGAATATCCTTCCGGAGGCACCCCACTCTGTCGGAGTGCCTCTTCCAACACAAGTTCCTTCAGACGTTTCACTATGGGAGCTTTTGATCACAGAGATGGACAATCTCCTGTGAAAGGGGGCAATCGAGGTCGTAAAGAACATTCATTCAGTGGTATTTTATTCCCGCCTGTTCTTGGTGCTGAAGAAGGACGGCCGACTCCGACCGGTTATCGATCTGAGTATCCTGAACCAGTCTATCATTGCTCCCAAGTTCAGCATGGAGACTTTCAGGTCAGTCCGCCGTTCAATTCACCAGGGAGATTTCGCTTCCAGCTTCGACCTGCGAGACGCTTACTTTCACGTTCCGATTCATCGGGCGTCACGGACGTCAGCATGGAGACTTTCAGGTCGGTTCGCCGCTCCATTCACCAGGGAGATTTCGCTTCCAGCATCGACTTTCGAGACGCTTACTTTCACGTTCTGATTCATCGGACATCGCGAAAGTATCTCAGGTTCGCTTTTCTAGGGCGAGTTTTCCAGTTCAAGGCCATGCCTTTCGGCTTGACTCCTTTGGATCTTCTCCCAACTGGTGTTGCATGTGATAGCCTTCCATCGCACACAGTGTACTTCGGCATATCTGGACTATATCCTCCAGAGGCACTCCAGTGCTGCTCTTCTGGAGTCAGATGTCGATACATTGTTTTGTCATCTGGGGATGTTCTTCCGTACTCAGCTGAATACGGTGGCGGTTCCCCAGGCAAGGGCTGTGATTCTCTCAGCTTTTGCCCTGACTCTGTCCCAGTCCACGTCCGCGACAGCTCAGCTTATTCCCACTGGTTCGGTGACGGATCTCATTCCTCTTGGTCAGCTGCATGTCAGACCTCTCCAACACTTTCTGCTCAGTCAGGTCCTTCTGTTGTCCGACAGTGGTCGCTTACATTCGGAACCAGGGTGGCACGCACTTGTTTCCCATGTACGAATTGGCTCGGGATCTTCTACTAGCTCAGGATGTCAACACCGGAGTGGTTAATCGTCACTTTCCCGGTCATCTGTATGTCCTAGTTGACTCCCTGTCCCGACGGGGAAGAGTCATTTTTAACAAATGGATGCTTCACAGGGCTGTGTTCCAGTCGCTTTGTGATCTCCAGGGTCGTCCCCCACATCGATCTCTTTGTGACCCGTTGGAGCCATCATGTGGACACTTTCGTGTCCCCGTGTCCAGATCCTCTGGCTTTCGCTGTGGACACTCTGTCACTCGATTGGTACGGTCCAGTCGGCTATGCCGTCACGCCGGTTTCGATTCTGCCTCAGGCCAAGGTCAGAACCTGTAGTTGTCGAATCGTTCTGATCGCTCCCCTATTGCCTCAACTGTTGTGGATCACTCAGCTCCTCTCTCTCTTGGCGGCAGTTCCGGCAAGTCTCCCTCTACATCGCGACCTTCTTTGCCAAGGTCACCTGAGGAGGTTTCATGTTGACCCGACTTCATTGTCTTCACGCATATCTTTTGTCAGGTCCTGTCTCCTCCATAGAGGTTTTTTGAGATGAGCGGTGTAGTGAATTTCTGCTTCAAGGTGGCACTCCACTGGTTTAGCCTATGCGGCTATGTGGACTGTCTTCTGTTGATGGTGTGCTGATCACTCTGTTGATTATGCCAATCCTTTGATAACACAGATTGTGGAGTTTCTGGTATATCTGTTTGATTCTCGGGGTCTCCAGCCTGTTACCATCAAAGGGTACAGGTCCATGCGTTAGGAGACCTTTTTGTATGTGGGAAAGCCTCATATCAGCAGTAATCCATACCTCTCCAAGCTTATTCGGCACTTTTCTTTGAAAAGGCCAAGGGTTTTGCAGCTTACCCCAAGATGGAATCTTTTTTGGGTGCTGCTTTGCTTGGGGGGTGTTCGAACCTTTACCCCGGGTGGATATGCGTTTTCTCACATATAAGACAGCTTTTCTGATGGCTTTTGCCTCAGCCAGATGGGTTAGTGAGCTTCACGCCCTCGCTGTTGAGCTGTCCTTTTTCAGGAGCTCCACCAACAGTGTTACTCTTACCACTGATTGTTCCTTTCTGGCCAAGAATCAGATACCAGGAACAACTTCACCTCCTATCTGTATGAGAGCTTTTCCTCCCCACTGATCACATAACTCCAATGTTGGCGGATTAAAAAAAATGATTCATTAGTTACTCACTCTGTAGTGGTACCGGAAGCTGTGGATCTGTACTAGGAGAAGAGCGTCCCCTACTGGGTGTGCGCCGGTGACACTTGACGCAGTTTTGGCTTATTTTTTGTTGGTGTTTTTGCACCACTTTTCTTTTCCAAATCCCTTGGGAAAGATCAAAATAGAGAGTATATTTTCCGAGTTAGGGACTTCCACTGTAGTGCAAGCCTGAAGTAAACAATTGTGGTAGGTATAATGAGAAAGGAAATTTACTATAAAATTTAGATTTCCTGTGGATTTGTAGTTGTTTCTAGGCAAGTCTTGGCTGCCTAAATAGGCAGCCAAGACATGCCAAGAGATAACTGCCAAAGTACTTAGAATGTTAATTGGGAGTTTACTTAGAAACTTCAAGTTGGGGCACCTGTTCAGTTCCAGTAAAAGTGATCCAAGTCAGAATTAGGCTTTTAGGGATTGCAGGCCCAATTCCGACTTGGATAGCTTTTCTTGCACTGGAACAGTTGCCCCATCAAGCAATCTTGAGTTAACCCTTATGTCCTCAGATGAATTTTATATTTTATATGACATGCACGGTTATTTAACTGAACAATCTTGAATGCTGTCACTTCATGTAATTTGTTAAATAAAAAGGGTGGAAATCACAGAAAAAAATCAGAGCCCAGTTGGCCCAATTAATAACTTTTCTGGTCCCATTGGGGCGCGGTGGCATTGCGTTTACCAGTTCTCGTCAGATCACTGAAGTTAAGCAGTGTTGCGCCGGGATAGTCCTCGGATGGGTGACTGTCTGAGCGATCGATTTGGACTCCCACGTTGTGTCCTTGGGCAAGGCACTTAACCCCGATTGTCCACATGGGGGGGCACGATGACGCTTTGTACTAAGGCATACTGCACGTCGACGGTGCGCATGTCTTCTTCAACCAGTCTAACCCTGTCTGTGTTGCAGTGCAGAGTTATGAGGTTGGGGAGCTGGCAGCTGCTCGTCGTTGCTCGGTGGTTTACTCTGGCTTCCTCCACCCATAAAACTGCCCCAGTCATGATTAGTCATTGTGCATAAGTATGTGACCTTAAACACCAATAAATAAATAAATTTGGTCCCATATTATAATTGTATTAATGCATTAAATAAACTTTCTTTCGAATGACAAATCAATGAAATGATTAAAATCCCCACATTCAGTGTGAAATTGAAAGCGCCACCTGGCTTTAGACAAAAATAAAACAAATATCGAATTACCAAAATGACCACACACTTCACTTGAATGCAATATCCATGCATCTGCTAGCCACTGCCAGTAATTTCTCTCTAAATGTTTGAATGGAATTTAAAAAAAACAGTTGTACGCTATACTTGCACCAATAACATGATTCATTAGGCTAATTTTCATGACCTTCAACACCAACAGTAAAACACTGTATCTGTAAAATTATCAATTTATCAAATGCGGTTTCCTTTGCTGAACTGGAATTTATCACTTGCTCCACATTTATACTATTGATATATTTATTTCTACATGTATTTTTGAAAGCTTTAACCTCAAAATAGGTTTCAAATTCACAGTTGAAGTCCGATAAAAATTAGGGTTACAATGACCTAAATGAGCGACTTTTACTTTGTAAAATTTTTAGGGTCGATATAATTGTTTAAGGTCGGTGGGGGTACCCCAGATAAAGGGATTTCTTTTCTTTGCCTGACATTTCACAACATTACATCTTCAGCATTTTTAAACCAAGTTGTGCATTGCCACCACATTATTTTCCTCTTGTCTTGGTGTGTGTGGGTATTGGGGGGGGGGGGGGGGGGGTTGCTTCCAATGCTATTCAGCTGTATATCCAGGGCTCTGTGAACAATCTGCATTGTCTTCTGGATTAATGGTTTACTGTACATGTGCTGCGCTATATATAATTTCATAGTTTTAGAGAGAGGGGAAGGTACTTATTAAAACTAATATTTGGGAAAAGACCCAAGTATTTATAGTGTTTAATACTTGAATATTTTTCTCTAAACAGAACCGAAACCAGACTCAGCTTTTTTTTAAAAAAAACGAGTAGAAACCGAAACCATGGAAAAATTTCCTAACCTCCCAACACTATTGGGGCCCAAAGTTTAACTTAGTGCAATGTGAGGAAATTTCTTTAAAAACCTTCTTCTTCAGATCCACCAGTCAGAATTCGTTCATATTTGGTATATAACATCTCAAGGGGATCAGATTTAAGTTTGTTCAATTTGAGTCCCTGGTTTAATATTTGGGCTCTCTTTGGGTGGGAGTGGCAAGGGGGGGGGGGAGGTATGTTAGGCTCAGGTTTGTTCAAATCCATTCCTGAGTGTTCTTCGATAAAATTTCTTGACTTCATTCCTTTGTAGTGTTGATGAACCATGTCTAAGTGAATGTGACCCCCAAATACTTCTTTGAACCACTTTGGCAGTTAAGCGATTAAGGCCCCATGGGGGCCTCTTGTTTAACAAATCATTAAAATTATTACTGTTTCAGATGCTTGCAGATTCCATCCAGGAGTCCCTGTTTTTCATGATGCTTTGAAATATTGGTCCTGCTGTAAAAAGAAGTCAACAGTCTTCACAGATTTTCTCAACACACCGGTAAAGTATTATCTTCCACTATCTAGCCAAAAGAGATTTATGCAAAGTTCCATTCAGTTAACTTTCTGTCCTTCATTCTTCCAAAATTGACATCAGCAAGTTAAATATCCTCAAGGTGTCATTGTAAACAGAAATGGCAGAACTGATGCAGAAGGGGACCATTGGCCCACCCCCTTTTTTTCTCTGGACATTATTTTTACTCTGGACATTATTACACAAAAAATTTCAATATGAATACTTTGGGGTGAACTTATGTGTCACAGGTAGTGGCATGTACAGAAACCACACCAACAAACTTAACACAAAAGGAAAAGGAATACTCATTCAGGTAAAACTTCTGGGAAGGAATAGCTTTAACAAGGTGTTTGTGAGAAAAACTATGTGGGAAAGGAGCTAACCAAGTATAACTTATGGAACAGATGTGATCCCTTTGAACCAAATGGTTCTGAGGAACTTAAAAATGCTGCAAAAGGGAGTGCAGTGGCTCAGTAGGTAGAGATGCAGACTGCAAGCCGAGAGGTCCTTGGTTCGAATCCCACCTGTCGCAACCGTGCTGTGTCCTTGGACAAGGCACTTAATCCCAGTTGCCCACAAGGGGGCACGGTGGCATTGTGTACTGAGGTGTACTGCAAATCAAGGGTGCACTTGTTTTCAACCAATGCTAACCCTGCTTGTGTGGACTTAGTACGTTGGGGAGTCTGACAGTTGCTCGCCATTGCACGTTCTCTCTGGGTGCTTCGGCTTCCTCCACCCATGCGACTGTTAGCCTCCCCAATGCACTAACTCCACACAAGCTGGGTTAGCATTGGTTGAAGACATTCAGTGTAAATATCTGTATTGATTTTTTCTTATTTGTCACTTAACGTTTTTTTAGTCACCATGAAGGTGATTATTGGATTGCACTCCATCTGTCTGTCTGTCCATCCTTCTGTCCTGCTACCTCCTGTTTCTCAGAGATGCTTTGCACTTTTGTTTCACATTTTCAGATTTGATGGGGCATCAGGAAAAATTGAAAAATTCAAGATGTCCTACTGGTGGCCATTTTTGTTAGAAATTGCATGTAATTCGTTATACGCTCAGAACTTCTGAACGACATTTCCAATTTCAATAATTTTTGGTATGGAGGTCTAGCAGCATAAGATAAATAACATATCGTACGGGTTTTTTCTCGTGCTTAAATGATGCAAATTAGCCTTTCTTAACCTTTTTGAGGGGTAATATTTTTGTGTGTATTATGTTGTGTTCTGTTACCACCTGTATCTGAAGTGATGCTTTTTTTTCAAATTTTCAGATTTGATGAGACATTAGGAAAAATTTATGCACGTCAATTCTTTTCTGAAAAAAATTCAAGATGTCCAACTGGCGGCCATTTTTGTTGGAAATTGCGTGTAAATCGTTATACGCTCAGAACTTCTGAACGACATTTCCAATTTCAATAATTTTTGGTATGGAGGTCTAGCAGCATAAGATAAATAACATGTACGGGTTTTTTCTCGTGCTTAAATGATGCAAATTAGCCTTTCTTAACCTTTTTTGGGGGTAATATTTTTGTGTGTTCTGTTACCACCTGTATCTGAAGTGATGCTTTTGTTTCAAATTTTCAGATTTGATTGGACATTACGAAAAATTTATGCATTTCAATTCTTTTCTGAAAAAAATTCAAGATGTCCAGCTGGCGGCCATTTTTGTTGGAAATTGCGTGTAAATCGTTATACGATCAGAACTTCTGAATGACATATCCGATTTCAATAATTTTTGGTATGGAGGTCTAGCAGCATAAGATAAATAACATGCAGGTTTTTTCTTGTGCATAATTTATGCAGATTAGCCTTACTTAACCTTTTTGGGAGTAATATTTTTGTGCGTATTATGTTGTGTACTGTTACCCCCTGTATCTAAGAGATACTTTGACACTTTTGTTTAAAATTTTCAGATTTGATTGCTGTACGTCAGTTTTTTTGGAAAAATGTCCAACTGGTGGCCATTTTTGTTGGAAATTGTGTGTAATTCGTTATTCGCTCAGAACTTATGAATGACATTCTGATTTCAATTATTTTTGGTATGGAGGTCTAGCAGCATAAGATAAATAACATAAAATACAGGTTTTTTCTCATGCATAAATTATGCAAATTAGCCTTACTTAACCTTTTTCTTGGGTAATATTTTTGTGCGTATTATGTTGTGTACTGTTACTACCTGTATCTCTGAGATGCTTTCATTTCAAATTTTCAGATTTGAAGGGAAGGGACATAAAATAAATAACATATTATACAGGGGTTTTTTTTCTTGTGCATAAATTATGCAAGTTAGTCTTACTCAACTTTTTTACAGGTATTTGAATGCTTCCAGTAAAACCACAGAAATATGGGTAATATTGGGACTAGTTTGTTGAGTTGTTCCTTTGATATCCATATTTGTTTGGGTTTTATTGAGGAAATATCAATATATTTCACAGTAATCCACCTACCGTGGGGGACGATTGTCTGATCGATGACGATCGGCGTTGCACTTGTATTATGTTAATCTGCTAAAATCGGATTAAACGATCATGAATGTATCAGTTGTTTCTTGTTTTTTGAACTGCATAATTAATGTTGCAGACCAGGCTTCAGTAACACAGGTAATCATTGAGGTACTCCGATTAATTGTTGAGATAATCCAGTTAATTTTTAAACAATCAGCTACAACAAAATGACTCCAGACTGAAAAGAACTCTGGTCTGAAACAACCTCAGACTGAAGCAGCACCAGGATAAAGTGGCTGTATCCTGATAAAATTACCCATTCCTGGGAAGAACAAGTTGGCATCTGTGATGAGAGACCTTGAACAGACTCATAATTTCATAAGCCATTCATTTCATGTGATCATCTACTACTGGTGTGTTTGCCCCCCCCCCCCCCCCCCCCCCCCCCCAGGCTGTAACACTACTGGTAATAGTGATTACATTAACTGGTTGTGTTCTAGAAGCCACTATCATGATTTTATTGAAAAGTGCTGAAAGCCACTTTAGCGACTTTACACTGTATGCATTAGCTTTCTTGATGTTTGCTCAACAGTAGAAAATAGAAAAATATTTTATATGAAATTGTAACAAAACTATTGTTTATGAACAAAATCTTCCTAAACTAAGACTACTCTTGTTGGTAGCATGGTATCTAACACTGAGGGTAATAGGCTTGCCGTGATTATGCAAAAAAGTCGACTAATCAATCGTGCCGATTGATCGACTTTATAACCCCGCATGTATAATGTCACCACTGCCTTGCCAGAACGTGATCACGCTGTATATACATGATGGGAAATTTTCTGGATGTATAAACGACAGTAGTAGATCATTTATTTTGAACAACACGAAATGAAACTCGCTGCGTTTGATGAAATTTCAGTATTTTGCATCACAAAACTAAAGTTAGCTCCCTTGAGTCACTCTTTCGTGTTGGAAATCTGAAAATCACAACGTTTCCCACCATTGATAAATTATTGTGAGTGTGTGTGCGGTGGGGGGACTTTTTACATCCTTAGTGCCCTTGCAGGGTTCAGCAGAATAGTCCTTGTAAGTTGTAAAATCCCTCTCCCTTGGATCAGGCCTCGTTCCTTCTGGCTGCTCACTGTTATGGTTCATCTGAATTTTGGGCGTCGGGGTGTATTACTGTTTAACGGTATGGCAGATGATCGACCAACTTAACAGAATATGGTCAACGAAACGTTCATTCCGACGTTCACCAAGCTTTATAATGTGGGAATGATGGATCGTTGACTATGTCACCATGTTATTTGAAATGTACACGGCCACGCGCCTGGTTATACCTACCTTTAGGACCATTCAGCCATCTTGTTTTAGTTGATCCTTTGTTAAAATAACATGGTCAAAAAAGTCGACGAATCGTCGATTTGGGGCTCTGATTAATCGACTATGGAATTTCATAATCGTGGCAAGCCTAGAGGGTAATGGTGAAAACTTTTAAGTTCCCCCTCCAATCATGACCTGGTGCCTTTTGTGATGTCTTGCCCTTGCTGTCCAAATTTGCTTTTGGTGCCCTTGGAACAATCTGGTTCAGTTGAGCTATTACAAAAAAGGAAAATTAAAAGCTGTATGAATTTTGTTTGCAGTGATTTGTTAATCTTTCAGATTCATTAAGTGAGAGGTTAAGTACTTATCAGAAGTATTTTCATGTTCAGAAGTAGTGAAGCAGTAAATGGCCTCCATTGAAACCTAGCTAAGGAAGAATTTTATTACATATGTCATTTATTTATTTCAGGGATGTGCCAGGGGGAAACACAGTAATGAGAAGCCTCCAGAGCCTGAAAAACTTGATATAGCAGCATCTTCAGAATCTAGTCAAAAGGTGAAAATATGTTTGCAGGACGGACTCCCCCTCTAACCCCCCCCCCCCCTCCCCACCACCTGCCCACCCATCCTCAAATCTTAATAAATAACAGGGTAAACTTGAGGAAAATTAAATTTTAGTGGACCATGAACACTTGCAGTTTGGATTGTCAGTTGAATGGTCAAACAAAAGAATGTGAGCCCTTCAATAAGATTTAGTACATTGTGAAGACAACATGCATGTAAAAGAAATCAGTAAGAAAGTCAAGAATGTGTGGGGCTTAGATTGAATGGAAACAGTACCTGAATGGAACTTATTTCACTGTGGTTTTCCATAAAGTAACAAGCACTGGTGTGGGCAAGTGTACCATTTGTGGATCCTGTAGTTTTATCACTAGGTTAATAATCTACAGTAAGTCTTAAGAATCCAGGAAATTTTATTATTTTTTTGAGTGTTTTTTCAAATTTTTAAAAACATTTCAACAAAACCATACCATCTGACCCCTCATTGGATTCCATTGAGTGGGCCACATGGTATGGTTTTTTTTAAAATTTTTGGAAAGTTTTTTTTTTTTCAACTGCTTAATCCTTTACCCAATTTAATGGCAAAAACCTACCAGCACTATTCTAAAAAATCGACAATTAATTTTCATTATTTTTTGTCTCAAAAACATAGTTAAAAAATTAGTTATTCAAGGATTTGTTTTGCAACTGTTGTCTGCTTTTCATGTTAGGTAAAGGGTTAATTTGTAAATTGTGCCGGTGGATGTGACTGATTCAATAGGTAAAGGGTTAAGCTATGTTTTCAAGGCAAAAAATTTGAATATTTAGTTATTCAAGACAGTTTTTTTGCAAGTGACCCCTGCTAATTTAGGCTAGGGAAAAGGTTAACACTACCTGCAGAGGCCGAGTTTCCTGAGCAGTACAAAAATACCTTATCACCTAGTTGAGGTACATTTGAGCCCATATAATTGAATACCTCTTATGTGACTATTAGTTGAGTATAACTTTCAAATATAAAACCATTTACCTCAACTTCTGTGCAAATTTCACCTGTTGATTGCATATAGGTGTAAACTCCGCTTAACCCTTTACCCAACGTGCCTGATAACAAAATTTATTATTTTAAATATCATTTTTCTAATTTTTTTCAAAAAATTCAACAAAACCATATCATGTGACCCCCTCATTGGAACGAGATCAACGGTATGGTTTTGTTGACATTTTTCGAAAAATAATATTTTTTCAGCTGCTCAGTTTGCATATTACGTGGGCGGTTGCGGGCGATTCGTTGGGTAAAAGGTTAATTTAATAAAAAAATCTTGTAATATGTCCAGCAATTACTCTTAACACCAATTTCCCCTTATTTTGTAGTTCCAGTTCTCTCTGAAATTCAATACTGACATTTAATCTGTTACGTCTTGTTTGCCAGAGCTTACAGAGCTCTGTCAAACAAGATATAATAGAATAAATGCTCAGTTTATCTCAAGAATACAGAAAAGGGACCAAATCCTGGTTAATTGCTTACACCTGTTAATTTGAATAATGTTCACTCGCAAATTTGCTATTCAATTAACAGGTGTCCCCTTCAAAATTATGCCCCTTGTCAACAACAAAATATATCTCTACAAATAAGAATGATCCTCTTATCAAAGACTTCTTGATGCCTCTGACACTGGTGGAAGTGGCAAGAGTATGTAGTTGCATTACTGACCAGGTTCCATTCATATAAAAAACACTTGTTCCAGTTTGTTGGTTTTCCACTGCTCTTTTCTGCATCGTGGTGGTCATGATTATCCTTCGAGAAAAAGTGCACCATACACACAGAAATACAGGGTAATAAATTACTCAAATTGTAAGGAAATAATTGAGTAGATATTGTCAAGAAAATGCGGAAAAATGTTTCTTATAGAACTAATTCAAAAACATTTTCTGGTGGACCCCCACCCCACCTTTGGATCTTGCAGGGCCCATAATGCCAGTTCTACACATCCTTGCTCTCGGTGGCCCTGCATTTTCATATCTAAAAAATATCTATTTTCTACATTGTTCAGCACATTTGTTTTGGCTTTTCCCCAGAACAGCCTTTTCTGCATTGCTGTGCATTTGGAATCCCCAAAATGATCAGAAACTATCAAACTGTTCAGTATTTTTGAGCTCAAAGAAGTGAGGTAACAACGGTGTGATCATTATCATGAAATCCCCTGGCCTGTATTTAATACAGTTTGAATTGCTGTTAATTGAATCCCAGAACTTGGTATCTGTTGTTTAGTTGCTCTGAAGTCACCATATAAGCATCTAAAATATATTATATCTTGTTTGCAAAAATTCCATGAGGTCTGTCAAATAAGATAAAATACTCACTTTATCAGCAGAATGAAGGAAAATGGACTTATTTCCATTGGAGCTTTTCTAATGCTAAGTTGTCCGTCCATTGTCAACAATTAGTTTGTCCAGGCCATAATTTCTTTACCACAGAATATTTTGTAACAAAACTTTGTAATCATATATATTGTCACTGGACAGTGTGTCATCAGTCATAATGAGGTTGCCCGACTTTGATCCAAGGTCATATCATCAAAGTCAAGGTCACAGACAGCAAAACATTGATATTTTTATACAGCCCTTGTCCGGTCCATATAAATTGATATGATTGACAGATCTTATTTATATGATGTACAATTATTGCTCCTGACTCAAAGGTGTGTTGTGACTTTGATCCAAGGTCATATCATGAAGGTCAAGGTCAGGGACAGCAAAACTTTGATATTGTTATACAGCCCTTGTCAGGTCACTATAACTTGGTATAATTGACTGATCTTATTGATACTTGGTGCAATTAATGCTCATGACTCAAAAAAGTGTGTCGTGACTTTGATCTGGGGTCAAATCATCAAGGGCAAGGTTACAGGCAGAAAAACTTTTGTATTGTTATACAGATCTTGACTGATCCATATAACTTAGTATGATTGACAAAATCTTATCCATAGTGGGTACAATTATTGGTCATGACTCCAAGGTGTATCGTGACTGTATAATTGGATCTTTGTGACAGATCTTGTTCATATTTAACACAATTGTTATCCATAACCTAATATTGTACCATGACCGTGGCCCATTGTCATATCATGATGGTTAAGGTCACAAGTAGTAACACTTGGATTCTTGTCTTGTATTCAGTTTCCCCTAAAAGCAGTGACCCTTAGCAGAGCTGTCTAGGCTGAGAGGCCTCTTGTTTTTGTTTGTGGTTTTCTTTGCTACTAAAAATACTTAAAAGAGCCAGGCTATACTAAATTAAAATTAGGTACAGTACTTCAAGTGCAACAAGTCCATTAGCATTGCAGATGGCACCTTATTGCACTCAAAGGACTATGCATGATTAATTTGTTCTCATTTACAATTAGATTCCATTTGGCACTAAAAATATTTCATTTGGCTCCAAACGAATTTATTTGTCACTAAGCTAAAATTCCACTTATCGCCCAAAAGTGGTAATGGTGTGAACAGTGGCCCTCATATTGAAAATAACAAAAATTTGAAAGCAATTTTTATCCCCGCATTTTAAAAAATGCGGGGATATTGTCATGATCTCCGTCCATACATCCGTACGTCCGGTTTTGTAATTCGAAACGCTGTAACTTTCTACAGTTGTTCGATAGGGTCTGTGCAACCCCAAAATACAACTTTTAAATTTTTGTGCCACCAGGTGGCTTCTGTGGAGCCACTTAAAAATGCGTTATTTTTTCACTTTTTTGCTGAATAGTCCCAACCTATGTAATTCGGAGTTCTAAAATTACACTAGGGTGTTGCTAAATGATCTGTAGATGTGTAGGAAGGTTTCGGATTTTTCGGGTGCACGTGGCTGTGCCACCGTAGCCACTTTTGTGTTTTCTTAGACCGTTTCCGGCAAAAGGCTCGTAGGATATGTAATTCGAAATGCTAAATCCATGCTCAGATGTTGCAGTAGGGTCTATAGATGCGCACGAAGGTTTCGGATTTTTCGGGTGCCACATGGCTGTGCCACCGTAGCCACTTTTGTGTTTTCTTAGACCGTTTCTGCCAAAAGGCTCGTAGGATATGTAATTCGAAACGCTAAATCCATGCTCAGAAGTTGCAGTAGGGGCTATAGATGCGCAGGAAGGTTTCGGATTTTTCGGGTGCCACGTGGCTGTGCCACCGTAGCCACTTTTGTGTTTTCTTGAACCGTTTCCGGCAAAAGGCTCGTAGGGTATGTAATTCGAAATGCTAAAACCATGCTCATATGTTGTAGTAGGGTCTATAGATGCACACGAAGGTTTCAGATTTTTCGGGTGCCACGTGGCTGTGCCACCGTAGCCACTTTCGTGTTTTCTTAGATCGTTTCCGGCGAAAGGCTCGTAGGGAATGTAATTCAAAATTCTAAAACCATGCTCATATCTTGCAGTAGGGACTATAGATGCGCACAAAGGTTTCGGATTTTTCGGGTGCCACGTGGCTGTGCCACCGTAGCCACTTTTGTGTTTTCTTAGACCGTTTCCGGCAAAAGGCTCGTAGGATATGTAATTCGAAATGCTAAATCCATGCTGAGATGTTGCAGTAGGGGCTATAGATGCACAGGAAGGTTTTGGATTTTTCGGGTGCCACGTGGCTGTGCCACCGTAGCCACTTTTGTGTTTTCTTGAACCGTTTCCGGCAAAAGGCTCGTAGGGTATGTAATTCGAAATGCTAAAACCATGCTCATATGTTGCAGTAGGGTCTATAGATGCACACAAAGGTTTCGGATTTTTCGGGTGCCACGTGGCTGTGCCACCATAGCCACTTTCGTGTTTTCTTAGATCCTTTCCGGCGAAAGGCTCGTAGGGAATGTAATTCGAAATGCTCAAACCATGCTCATATGTTGCAGTAGGGACTATAGATGTGCACAAAGGTTTCGGATTTTTCGGGTGCCACGTGGCTGTGCCACTTTAGCCACTTTTATGTTTTCTTAGACCGTTTCCGCCAAAAGTCTCGTAGGGTATGTAATTCGAAATGCTAAAACTATTCTCAGATGTTGCAGTATGGTCTATAGATGCGTACGAAGGTTTTGGATTTTTTGGGTGCCACGTGGCTGTGCCACCGTTGCCACTTTTGTGTTTTCTTAGACCTTTTCCGGTGAAAGGCTCGTAGGGTATGTAATTCGAAATGCTAAATCCATGCTCAGATGTTGCAGTATGGTCTATAGATGCATACGAAGGTTTCGGATTTTTCGGGTGCCATGTGGCTGTGCCACCGTAGCCACTTTCATGTTTTTTTAGTCTGTGAGGAGTTGCCTTGTTACAACTTGGCACTCTCCCATAAATTGTAACAAGGCAAAGAGACGTGGAAAAATTTGGATGACCAAAAATAATTCAGCACTCTACCAGTTAAACTATGCTAAGGTGTTCAGGTAGCATCTCTAGATGTGTATGAAGGTTTCGGAATTTTGATATGGCCCCAAGTTCTGGTGGAACCACTTTTATCTTTGGAAAATTAGTTTTCATCGAAAGGCTCCTAGGGTATTTAATTCGAAACATTTAAACTATGCCAATGTATTTCAGCGGAAATGCGGGGATACACCATTGTGTGCTTTGCACACAAATAACTCTTTCTAGTTGTGAATAGTGCTTATAGCTGTTACATTAGTAAAAGGTTAAACTTAACCTTGTGCATATGTTAATTCTGGTTTAGCAACTATATTTTTCATTTTTTCAGCAGATTACAGTTAGTGCACCAAGACCTCCACAACAGAATTTATCAGAAAGACCACCTCAAGACGAACCATTAACAAAATTGCCAATAACAGTTGCCAAGTCATTACAGCAAGCATTAGACACACAATTAAGTCAGTTAACTATACAAAATAAAGAATCTGGTATGTAAAACTTTTCTCTTTACTTTGAATGCCGTTGTTATTGAGTATTTCTTAGTATTGAATGGGAGTGTGGTGGCTCAGTGGTAGATTGTTGGACTTCTATGTTAGAGGTCCTGAGTTCGATCCCCATTTGGAACGACCCATGTTGTGTCCTTGTGCAAGGCACTTTATCTCAGTTGCCTGCATGGAGTACAATGATGCTTTGTACTAAGGCGTACTGCACGTGGATGGTGCACATGTCTTTAACCACTGTAAGCCTGCTTGAGTGGAGCTTGAACAGAGTTAGAATGTTGAGGAATTGACAGTTATTCGTCGATGCTTGGTGGTTCTCTCTGGGTACTCTGGCTTCCTCCACCCGTAAAATTGTCACGGTCACGATTAGCCATTGTGCATAAGTATATGATCTTAAACACCCATAAATAATAAATAAATATAAATAGTATTGAATAGTCAGTTTGCCAGTCAAAACTATTCAATGTGGATAACCCATCAAATTTTCTTCACTGTCACTGTTGAATGTCAGTAACAATGGTTAATTGAAAAATGGCATTGCAATAAGGGCATCATATGTTGGAGATATTTCTCACATTCAGTCTGAAGCAAATAGTATTTTGATCATATGAACTTGTTAGTTGCTGTGTGTAAGATCAGTAACTTTTCGAAAAAAAATGCCAGAGTTGAAAAACTGTACTTGTATTTTTGGAAGGAGAAATTGGTGATGTATCATCTGAGGTACCATGAAATTGCATTTCTGGAGGCTAAAGTTCCAATTTTTCTTCATGTTTGTGTGTATATGGGGGTGGGGAGATCTTTATTCTGCAATAAGTTTGGGAAAAGGTGCATCCCTGGAGCTTGCAGTATGCATGGAACAACTATAGTTTAATACAGTTGGCTGAACATTTAGTCATTGAATCAATACATTACAGAGAGTATTGTTTATGGCATGGTAATGAGTCATGCTACATGCAGGCTGAAATGAGATTTTTTTTATCATTGAAAAGTCTTATATTTTGTAATGCTATGTCCATCGGGAGCAATAGTGGTATGTGATATGTAGGTCATCCAGGAATTTAATTTAATAGTTCTGTGGTGTGCAAATGTGATCAAACATCATTGTCCTAGGCTGCTGTTGAAGAGTGCCAACTGTTGTGAAATAACATACTGTAGAATTTCACTGGAGTGGATCTGAGAGAATAATAAGAGAAACATGAAAATCCAAACCCTACATGCACACCTGCAAACCCTACCCCCTGAATATACTTTTAACATTTCAATTTACATACCCCCAAAACCTTGCACCAAAAATGGTCTCAAGAAACACTGAAGTGGCTGGGGTGGTAAATGATAAATCTGAAACCTTTGTGCATAGGATGGCACCCTATTGCAACACCCAAGCATAGTTGTAGCATTTCAAATTACTTCCCTAAGAAGCCTTTTGCTGCAAATATTTTACGGAAACACAAGTGCCTACAATGACACACAAAAAATCCCAAAACACTTGTAACACAACAATCTGAAACCTTCATGCACATCTGCTTACACTATTGCAACACCTCATCACAGTTTAGTAATTCAAACCTGAGAAGCCTTTCGCTGAAAATATTCTGAGAAAACAGTAAAGTGGCTGTGAAAAATCCAAAATCTTTGTGCACACCTACAAACACTATTTTAAGACCTGATTATAGTTTCATCATTTCTTACGCAGCTAAGAAATATTGAACCCTTTACCCAACGAAGGCGATATAAAAATTTATTATTTTAAATATCATTTTTGGCTCACCAAAGTTAGTTGTGTGAGCCTATGGCATAGCCCTCATGTCGGCGTCGACGTCCGCTCTCAAATATTTTGAACTTTTGTGTACACGTTTTGATTTTTTGGCTTTTTAAAATTTTGTTTAGTTTCTGCATATTGTATGGTGGTTCACTATAACATTTAACTCTTTTCCAGAGTATTTTGTCTTAATTTTAACCCTTTGAATCAAATTTTAGACTTATTTTGATGTTTGCATACAGGTTTTGATGGTTTTTTTGGCTCACCAATGTTAGTTGTGTGAGCCTATGACATAGCCCTCATGTCGGCGTCGGCGTCAGCGTCGGCGTCTGCATCCGCTCTCAAATATTTTAAACTTTTGTGTACAGGTTTTGATTTTTTGGCTTTTCAAATTTTTTTTTAGTTTCAGCATATTGCTATAGTGGTTCACTATAACATTTAACTCTTTTCCAGGGTATTTTGTCGTAATTTTAACCCTTTGAATCAAATTTTAGACTTATTTTGATGTTTGCGTGCAGGTTTTGATGTTTATTTTTTCCTTTCTTTCAAGTGGAGATTTACCTTGCAGCATATGTCCATGCTTTCTATTGTATGTATACATGCATCTTAGGGCTATGTTTGTATTATTTAACCCTTTTCCTGCTGAATTACTTCAATTTTGGACTTTTATGTACAGCTTATGGACTTAGGCTTACAGCTTCTTACTTTTATGTACAGGTTGTGATAAAAAAAAAACAATTTCAAGTGATGTTGACCTCACTGCATATTGCAGTGGTGGTTATTATAACATTGATATCTTTCCAGTGCATTTTTAAAATTTTTTTAACCCTATGAATAGATTTTTAGACTTATTTTGACGTTTGTGTGCAGGTTTTCATGGGTTTTTTTTTTTCCTTTCTTCCAAGTGTAGAGTTTCTGCATATTGCTATGGTGGTTCACTATAACATTTAACTCTTTTCCAAGGTATTTTGTCTTAATTTTAACCCTTTGAATCAAATTTTAGACTTATTTTGATGTTTGCGTGCAGGTTTTGATGTTTTTTTTTCCTTTCTTCCAAGTGGAGATTTACCTTGCAGCATATGTCCATGCTTTCTATTGTATGTAAACATGCATCTTAGGGCTATGTTTGTATTATTTAACCCCTTTCCTGCTGAATTACTTCAATTTTGGACTTTTATGTACAGCTTTTGGACTTAGGCTTACAGTTTCTTACTTTTATGTACAGGTTGTGATAAAAAAAAAACAATTTCAAGTGAGGTTGACCTTACTGCATATTGCAGTGGTGGTTATTACAACATTGATATCTTTCCAGTGCATTTTTAAAAAAATGTTAACCCTTTGAATAGATTTTTAGACTTATTTTGACGTTTGCGTGCAGGTTTTCATGGGGTTTTTTTTTTTCCTTTCTTCCAAGTGTAGAGTTTCTGCATATTGCTATGGTGGTTCACTATAACATTTAACTCTTTTCCAGGGTATTTTGTCTTAATTTTAACCCTTTGAATCAAATTTTAGACTTATTTTGATGTTTGCGTGCAGGTTTTGATGTTTTTTTTTTCCTTTCTCCCAAGTGGAGATTTACCTTGCAGCATATCTCCATGCTTCTTAGGGGTTATTATTATATTATTTAACCCTTTAGCTGCTTATTTTCTTTAATTTTGGACTTTTGTGTGCAGGTTTTGAACTTTTTTTTTTACTCCAGCCACCCGTTTACATTGGCCACCTGTTGGTGAGCCACGGGGTACTGATACCCCCTCTAGTTTTCCTTTCTTCCAAGTGGAGATTTACCTTGCAGCATATGGCCATGCTTTCTATTGTATGTAAACATGCATCTTAGGGCTAAGTTTGTATTATTTAACCCTTTTCCCGCTGAATTACTTCAATTTTGGACTTTTATGTACTGGTTTTGGACTTAGGCTTACAGCTTTTTACTTTTATGTACAGGTTGTGATAAAAAAAAAAAAAATAAATTGAGGTTGACCTCACTGCATATTGCAGTGGTGGTTATTATAACATTGACATCTTTCCAGTGCATTTTTAAAATTTTTTAACCCTTTGAATAGATTTTTAGACTTATTTTGACGTTTGCGTGCAGGTTTTCATGGGTTTTTTTTTCCTTTCTTCCAAGTGTAGATTTACCTTGTAGCATATGTCCATGCTTTCTATTGTATGTAAACATGCATCTTAGGGCAACGTTGTATTCTTTAACCCTTTTCCTGCTTAATTACTTCAATTTTGGTCTTCTTTTGATTACAGGTTTGGATTTTTGTGCTTTTTAAAAAAAAATTTTCTTCTTTGCATATTGCTATGGGGATTCACGATAACATTTAACTCTTTTCCAGGGTATTTTGTCTTAATTTTAACCCTTTGAATCAAATTTTGGACTTATTTTGACGTTTGTGTGCAGGTTTTGATGTTTTTTTTTCCTTTTTTTCAAGTGGAGATATACCTCGCAGCATATGACCATGCCTTCTATTGTATGTGAACATGCATCTTAGGGCTAGGTTTGTATTATTTAACCCTTTTCCTGCTTAATTATTTCAATTTTGGACTTTTGTGTAAAGGTTTCGATTTTTGTGTTTTTTTTTAAATTTTTCTCCTTTTTTGCATATTGCTATGGTGCTTCACGATAACATTTAACTCTTTTCCATGGTATTTTGTCTTAATTTTAACCCTTTGAATCAAATTTTAGACTTATTTTGATGTTTGCGTGCAGGTTTTGATGTTTTTTTTCCTTTCTTCCAAGTGGAGATTTACCTTGCTGCATATGGCCATGCTTTGTATTGTATTTAAACATGCATCTTGGAGCTATGTTTGTATTATATAACCCTTTTCCTGCTTAATTACTTCAATTTTGGACTTTTGTGTACAGGTTTGGATTTTTGTGCTTTTAAAATTTTTCTTTTTTTGCATATTGCTATGGTGGTTCACGATAACATTTAACTCTCTTCCAGGGCATTTTGTCTTAATTTTAACCCTTTGAATCAAATTTTTGTCTTATTTTGATGTTTGCTTGCAGGTTTTGATATTTTGTTTTGGCTCACCAACGTTAGTTGTGTCAGCCTATGGCATAGCCCTCATGTCGGTGTAGGCGTCTGAGTCCGCTCTCAAATATTTTGACCTTTTCTGTACAGGTTTTGATTTTTTGGCTTTTTTATTTCATTTCTTTTAGTTTCTGCATATTGCTATGGTGATTCACTATAATATTTAACTCTTTTCCAGGGTTTTTTGTCTTATTTTTAAACCTTTGAATCAAATTTTAGACTTATTTTGATGTTTGCGTGCAGGTTTTGATGTTTTTTTTTTTCCTTTCTTCCAAGTGGAGATCTACCTTGCAGCATATGGCCGTGCTTTCTATTGTATGTAAACATGCATCTTAGGGCTAAGTTTGTATTATTTAACCCTTTTTCTGGTGAATTACTTCAATTTTGAACTTTTATGTACAGGTTTTGGACTTACGCTTACAGCTTTTTACTTTTATGTGCAGGTTGTGATAAAAAAAAAAAAATTCAATTGAGGTTGACCTCACTGCATATTGCAGTGGTTTTTACTGTAACATTGATATCCTTCCAGTGCATTTCTAAAAAATTTTTAACCCTTTGATTCGATTTTTAGACTTATTTTGACATTTGCGTGCAGGTTTTGATGGTTTTTTTTTTCCTTTCTTCCAAGTGTAGATTTTCTTTCTTTTCTTCCAAGTGGATATTTTTCAGGTAGGGTTTCACCTTACTGGCATATTGCCATGGTGGTTACTGTGACATTATCAGGGTATTTTTCTCAATTTTAACCCATTGAAACAAATGTGATATTTTTTTTTTCTCTTTTATGTGCAGGTTTTGAGGTTTGTCTATCTTTTCTTCAAAGTGGAGACTTACCCTGTAGCATATTGCCATGGTTCCTATTTTATGTTAGCATGCTTCTTAGGGGTTATTATTATATTATCTAACCCTTTAGCTGCTTATTTTCTTCAATTTTGGACTTTTGTGTGCAGGTTTTGAACTTTTTTTTTTTACTCCAGCCACCCCTTTACATTGGCCACCTGTTGGTGAGCCATGGGGTACTGATACCCCCTATAGTTTTAAATTTTTCCAGAAATTTCAACAAAACCATATCATGTGACCTCCTCATTGGAACGAGATGGTTTTGTTGAAATTTTTAGAAAAATAATATTTTTTCAGCTACTGAATTTGCATATTATGCGGGCGGATGTGGCTGATTCGTTGGGTAAAGGGTTAATAAAATTCATTAAAGTGACACGATGGCACAACCAGGTTGCACATGAAAAATCTTAAATCTTTGTGCACGTCTACAGATCCTATTGAAACATTTGAGAATAGTTTCAGCGTTTCAAATTTCATACTCTAAAAGCCTCGCACCACACACAGTCTAAAGAAAGCACGAAAATGGTGGTGGTGGTACATGGGAAATGTATATTTCTACATGCACATCAACAAGTAAACATAATTGTAACACCCAAGCTGAAGGTGCGGTGGCTCAGTAGGTAGAGGTGCAGGCTGCAAGCCGAGAGGTCCTCGGTTCGAATCCCACTTGTGGCAACTGTATTGTTTCCTTGGGCAAGACACTTCACCCCCATTGCCCACGTGGGAGGACGGTGACGATGTGTACTAAGGCGTAGTGCACGTCGATGGTGCACTGTCTTCAACCAATGCTAACCCTGCTTGTGTGGAGTTAGTATGTTGGGGAGCTGACAGTTGCTCGCTGTTGCTCGGTGGTTCTCTCCAGGGGCTCCAGCTTCCTCCACCCGTAAAACTGTCGAGGTCATGATTAGCCATTGTGCAGAAATATGTGACCTTACACCAATAAATAAATAACACCCAAGCTAAGTTTCAGCATTTTAAATTTCATTTCCCAGAAGCCTTTTGCCAGAAAAGGTATCTGGAAACACCAAATTCCCTATTGTGGCTCAACCAGGTAACCAATGAAAAATCCACAACCTTTGTGCACACCTATAGACCCTGTTGCACCACCATTAGTTCACAATTTCAAATTAAATACTCAAGAAGTCATTTGTCACAAACATTCTAAGAAAAAGCTAAAGTTGCTGTGGTGGCAGGTGACATATGAAAAATTTGGAACCGTTGTGCCCATTTGCAAACACTATTGGAACACCTAAGCATAGTTTCGTCATTTCAAATTACATACCTTAGAAACCTGTTGGTTCAAACAGTTGGAAGAAAGCACTTAAGTGGCTGTTTTGGCAGAGGCAGGTGACATTGGTAAAACGTTCAACTTTTGTATACATCTACACCTTAGCATAGATTTATGCTTTTTAAAGTTACAAAACCCTGACACCTTTCATTGGAAATGGTCTAAGAAAACATTAAAATGCTTGCTGCGATACATAAAAATTGGAAACTTTCATGTACATCTACAGAGTCATTTTGATCACATGAGCGCAGATTAAACTATTCAAATGCATACTTAGAATTCAGTATAATCAGTGTAGGAAAACACAAATGTGGCTTTGGAGGCACAAGAAAAATCTGAAACGCTTGTGCACATCTATAGTCCGTATGCAAAACTTAAGCACAGTTTCTGCTGTTCAGAATTAAATTCTGTAGAAGCCTTTCTCTGAATGTAAACAGTCTAAGAAAACACTGAAGTTTCTGCCATGGCATAAGAAAAATTTCTTAATGCACATCTATTGGCTCTATTGCGATGCCTGAGTGGAGATTCAGAATTTTGAATTACACACAAGAAGTTTTTCTTAGGAAATAGTCAAAGAAAACATTAATGTGTCACATGCAGGTGGCACATGAAAAGTCTCCCAACCTTTATGTATACAGATCCTATTGCCACACCTAAGCATAATTTCAATGGTTCAAATTACATACTCTAGAAGCCTTTTGCTGGACACCGCTTAAGAAAACATTAAGGTGATTGCCATGGAACAGCCAGGTAATTATGTACCTTAGAAGTATTTCACATGAAACAGTGTAAAAAAAATCACAAAAGTGGCTTCTGTTTTTATTTTGGCCATTATGACAAATTCATATAATTATTCCATCTGGTTCCTGCTCTAGAATCTCATTTGGCAGAATTGTTAGTGTCACAGTTATTTGTTAGATACCAATTTTTCGGAGTTTAATTTGTACCAGCTATGGAATTATGTATCTCCACATTTATGTGTTTGGTATCTGCTTCTGTAATGCAGAGCTTTTGCTTTGTTTATTGATTATTCAGATCTTTCATCCTGAGAATTATTTTTGGGTGGAAGAGAACTATTTTGGGGTGGAAAGTTGAAATGTGTTTGTCCCTTTTCTCTGCAGATTTTAAGGGACATCCAATTTATTTATTCATTTGTCGGGGTTTAACAACACTTTCAACAGCCAGGGTCACCTCGTGTCAGACAGTTATACGGGTGGTGGAAGCCAGAGTACCCAGGGAGAACTACTGAGCAATGGCCAGCAACTGTCAATCTACCCAACATAATAACTACACACAAGCAGGGTTAGCATTGGTTGAAGACAAGTGCATGATCGACGTGCAGTGCACCATAGTACACAACACTACCGTGCCCCCATGTGGGCAATTGGGATTGAGTGTCCTGCCCAAGGACACAGCGTGGTCGTCACAAGTGGGATTCGAACCGAGGACATCTCGGCTTGCAGCCTGCATATCTACCTACTGAGCCACTGCGCCCCTCCACAGGAAATCCAAATTACACATTTGTATATTGTTAGCTTTAGACACCATGTTATGTATCTGATACTGACCAGACTGGACCAAATTTGCAACTGTATAAATGCTTGTGTGGTCAATTACTTACTACTTCATGAAGTGATATCTTGCACCTCTTTCAGACTTAATCCTTTACCGAATTAATTGGCCACAATGGTCCAAGTAATTTACAAATTTGTAAGAAGATTATTTTTTAAAAATCTTCAATAATGAGCTCGTTCTAGTGAGGGGCCACATGATATGTTTTTTGATGAAATATTTTGAAAAATTTGAAAAAACAATAATTAAAATAATAAATTTTGATATCATGTCTGTTGGGGAAAGGTTAAGACATCAGCGCATGCGATCTTTATCCATTCATATCTTTTACTTGAGAAAACTTTTAAGAGTATTGTGCAGAGATATGTTTTTATTGGTGCCATATTGCCAGGATTTATCTTTTTACAACTTTGTCAGTGGTAGATATTTTTGATGCTTCTTATCGAGAGATAATTTTATGGCATAAGTTGAGTTCAGTTGAATAGTTTGTTATTGGGATGTTTTTGTCTTTACGTATGTTTTTTTTTTCTTGTTTATGAACTAATTTTTCTTCAAATCCCCTTCAACTTAGAAGTTTTTGTGGGTGATTTTTGTTGCACCTAATTATCTACTTTTCAGGGACATATCTTGCATTTTCCCACTGCACCGAGAAGATGAAAAATTTTGTACATATATATGTATATATGGTAAGCTTGATAAGCAAATTAATTTTGTTTGAAAAGTTAACTAAATGTTTCACATGTCTGTCAAATTATTACAAAACTTTATTTCAATCTTTCAGGTGATACCAAAAACATAACAGTGGGAACATCATGTAAAAATAATGCATGCACATCAGTAAGTACATTTTATGGACCTGTACACTTAACTGTTTACCACAGACTTGAAATATTTTGAATTAGTATTAATGGTTTAACCCTTTACCCAACGTAACGGCCAAAACCGACCAGCACTATTCTAGAAAATCGCCAGTTTTCATTTTTTGTCTCTAAAACATAGATTATGACCCCTTATTGGAATGAGCTCAATCAGCTTGTTCCAGTGAGGGGTCATAACCTATGTTTTTGAGACAAGAAATGAAAAAAGAATTAGTTATTCCAGAATATTTTTGGCAAGTGTCATCTACTTTTCATGTTAAGTAAATGGTAACTTCAGATAGATCTTTCAGGTTTGCAGAAAGCTTTTAATCCTTTACCAAACACAACTAAAAGACAACACTTTCAAAAATGACTTATTGTATTAGGTCTCTAAAAACAAGTCTGTGAGCTCTATGAAACAAGGTTTTGCTGGTTGAATATTTGCCCTACAAATGCAAAATAGTGTCATAACAAAGATCTCCAGGTGAAAAAAGGTGATAAGGCAGATTTTCTGTGATGAAGGAGGTGCCTGAGAAACAAGAATACAGTTACAGTTCAATTATGGGCCCAACAAAATATCCAAAAACTAGGAAATGTTAGTCTCCATATATGGAACTTGTGACACAGTCGCAAACAAAAGTATCAGACCGTACAAAAATGGCAAACAGGAGTGTGCCAGAATCTATAAAAAGACGAACTGGCTCGCAAAGTTGGGATAATGCAATTCTGGAAAATTGGACAACGGCTGAATTACGGACACGATTGTTAAACCATGGCTTTGTGGTACCCGCAGGGCTGAAGCAATCGCTTCTTATCCAGTTGTATTTGGATAATGTATTTAGTAAGTCGACAACTCCCATACATATCAACGATGAGTCTGCTGACCTTCATTGTTATCAGCACCAGCTTTTCATGAAAATGTCCTCGTGGATTTGGAATTTCCTCTTTCAACATCGACAGAAACATCGGCACCAGTTTCTTCACTTCTGGCTTTTCAAGGTGCGGGCCCAGATTCTTTACAGAAAATAGATACTGTGACCCTAGCTTTACGTACTCAAATTTTATCTGGAAAATATGTTGATTCAGCTTGTTTGTTGATATTGCATTGTGGTATTGAACAGCATCTAGTCAACACGGATGACGGACAAGTTAATTTACGTCCTGACCCTAGGTTGTCCAGACAAGTCTCACTTGGTGAATTTATAACAGTGTTTACGACATATAAATCTGTCATGTGTGAACATTACCCAACATGGTGGGTGGAGCTTGATGCATACGGAATTGAAATTATTGAAATGGCTCAACAATTTGGTGTACACTTGATTACTCATATCACAAAGCCTTCATAGCTCACGCAGCCAATCAGTTGCTATACAATAAAAAGAAAGTAGATTGGAGTAAGCGGGATACCAAGCTGTTTAGTACTATATTTGCTGGCCATCAAATGTTTCGCTGTCAGATTTGCAACTTGGAAGACCATACCACTGAGTTTTGTCTCCAGGTTAAAACATCTTATATTTTTATACTAAAACCAATGGCCCAGACTTACCTTGTGCAACCTTAATATTATCTAGGGCCAAACACAAATTTTGAACCCCCCCCCCAATCCCCCAAATTTGCATACAATACTGAAATTTAAAAGTCCTATCTGGCCCTCCATACTTTTAGTACTTGCACATGAACAGTACCCAGGAAGAGACCGGAATTGACACAACATCATTTTTAGCTCACTTTGGCGAAGCCAAATGTGAGGTATTGTCATGGCCCGTCGTCCGTCTGTCATGCCGTCAACACGGCTAGGGCTAGAGGCCGTATTTATGAACCGATCTTTACGAAACTTCTTGGGTACTTTTGTTATCACTGTGGGACGAGAACGAGTGTTTTGGGGTAAGGTCCAAGATTAAAGATGGCCGCTGGCAGCCATTTTGTACAAAATTTGGTGCAATCAGAATTTTGCGCAGAACTTCCATATGAAAGCTCTGATTTGAATAATATTTTGTATGAATGTTTAGTACCATGGAATACATCACATATAATACAGGTTTTTTTCCTGTGCGTAATTTATGCCAATTAGACTAACTCTTATTTATTTAGTGTTCCTTTCAGCACTGTAAGTGCAATGTCAATACGGCTCAGGCTAGAGGCCGTATTTATGAACCGATCTTAACAAAACTTCTTGGGTATCTTTGTTATCATTGTGGGACGAGAACGAGTGTTTTGGGGTCCGGTCTGAAATTCAAGATGGCCGCTGGCAGCCATTTTGTACAAAATTAGGTGCAATCAGATTTTTGCGCAGAACTTCCATATGAAAGCGCTGATTTGAATAATTTTTTGTGTGAATGTTTAGTACCATGGGATACATCACATATAATACAGGTTTTTTTCTTTAAATTATGCTAATTAGTCTAACTTTGATCTATTTAATGTTACTTTCAGCACTGTAACTGCAAGTTCCAATACGGCTCTGGCTAGAGGCCGTATTTATGAATTGATCTTTACGAAACTTCTTGGATATCTTTGTTATCACCTTGGGACGAGTACGAGTGTTTTGGGGTCCGGTCTGAAATTCAAGATGGCCACCAGCAGCCATTTTGTACAAAATTTTGTGCAATCAGTTTTTTGCTCAGAACTTCTATATGAAAGCTCTGATTTGAATAAATTTTTGTTTGTTTACTAACATGAGATGCATCACATATAATACTTGTGTCCTATTCTTTAGACCATTGCAGTCACCTTGTAACTGATTTACTGTGGTTGACGTGGTCACAACAAAACTCTTTTTTCTCTTATTCATTATTGTTGACTTGGTCACAACAAATACGGATTCCTGTCATATTCATTATTGTTGACCTGGTCACAGCAGATACTAATTCCTGTCATATTCAGAGTTGAGCTACAGTGTCATTGACACTTTCATTTTGTTTGGCCCAAGTCAGTAAACATTTGAACTGACATCTGTGCAATAAATTCTCATTTTTGAAGATGCCAGACATAAATCAATGATGGTTTTCATGGAATCAACAGTGTAGCAGGATGCTGGAAGTGCATAACGGTGGTTTTGGATGCTCAGGGTTGTAACTTTATAATTTTTATGTAAAATTATTCATTTTCCTCAATTTTGGGATATGCTTCAGAATGTTGTCATTATAATATGTCTTCACTGTTGTTTTGTTAGTATTACTTCCCTTCCCTCTCCTGAACCCTCCTGTTATACTCCCATGCTCTTTCGGCTTTTTTTATTGAAGAAGTTTTTATTAAATTCTTGGGAGTTTAACTTGTAAAACTGAATAGGTATTCTGTTTATCCCCGTCCTGTTCATAACTGTTCAGGACGTTTTGTATTCTTGCATCTTCTACCAGATGCATTGTTTTTTATTCATATAAAGCTCTAGCTTTGCATCAGGTGGTTGTTGTACGGTTACTGACTTTGGGCCTTTGTTGTGCCCCTATTGTTGGTTAGTTTCTGGTTTTTCCTCTTGACGTCTGTTCAATAACGTTTTGGATTCGTATTAATTCAGTGTTTAGTTAGATTCTGTTATTGTTTTTTCCATTAGGATACATATTGTATCTTATTCCAGTAGTTATGCATTAATTAGGTAGTGTTTGGCTACACTTAGGCTCTATCGGGATGCCCTTGGGCTCATGAAGTTCCCTTGGGGCATTTAGGCTTCGTTCAAAATTTTTCGAAAATGTTTTTTTTTAAATTTAGTTTGAAAATTTTTGTGATTGTCTGTGTTATATATCCTTGCGATGCCTATTTTGTATTATTGGGAGTGCAGCGAACTTATGATCTTTTTATACTAAAACCAATGGCCCAGACACAGCTAGCGCTAACTCAAAATTATCTAGGGTCAAACACAAATTTTGCCCCCCAATCCCCCAAATTTACATGCAAAACCGAAAATTAAAAGTATTATCTGGCCCTCCATACATTTACTCTCCGGCATGCTCAGACGCCAGGATGTCACCGAAACTGGCACCAACATCATTCTTTGTTTGGCTCTTCAGTCAGATAACATCAAACTGATATTTTTATACTGTACCAATGACCCAGACATAGCTGGTGCTAACTCTTAAAATATAGGGCCAAACACAAATTTTGCCCCCCAATCCCCAAAATTTGCATCTAAAACCAAAGAAAACATGTCCTGAAAGGCCCTCCACACTTCGCCTCTACTGCGCATGTGCAGTGTCAAGGACGTTCCGAAATTGGCGCCATTAATCATTCTAAGTTTGGCCCTTCATCAGTTAACATCTGACTGATCTTTGTGCTTGTAAATCTCAGTTTAAATGATGCCAGACACATAAATATTAGTGAAATGGTGATTCTAAGGAGGATAGAGAAGGAGGAGAGGAAAAATGTGTGACAGAATATTATCAGGGCTGTAACTTAAAATTTTTTAATGAAATTATGTTAAGTTACCTATTTTCGAGGCAGCAGCCATTTTGTTGTCATTCTGATTATTTAGTTACACTGTTTTTTTAAGTGTTTTCCTCTCTCCCTGTCCTTTAAGTCCCCCCTTGCTATTCTCCCATGCTTTTGGCATAGTTTTTGTAATTATTATTACTAAATTTTCTTGGGAGTTTTAGCTGAATAACAGAATGAATTCTGTTCTTTTCCCCATGTTTACGTCTTCACCTACGGGTGGTTAGGCGTTGTGTTCTGCATCTACCATCTGATGTTCTGCAGTTTCTTCCCTGGAAGTCTCTGTTTTGCATCAGATAGTGTATTTTTGGTAACTGATTTCGGGCCTGGGTGCCTGGAGTCTTATTTTAGTGTTTTTACACTCATTGTTTACATTTACAACAGCCCTCTGTGTGAGGGGGGGATTTCTGGAAAATAATATCTTGATGTTATTTTAATCATAACTAGATACATTATTATTGTTCGTAAGTGTTGAATAAATTGTTTAAAATATTTTTAAAATTTTTATCCACACTTAGGCTTGGGATCCATTGGGGCTCAACGTTACTTTTCAGAAACTTGGGCTGTTCTGAAAAAATATTTTTTCAAAATATTTTTGATTTCAATTATTTTTTCTATATTAATGGATCATATTATTATTATGTATTTTGATTGCCAGGGGTTAGTGCGAGTACCAGGACTTGTTTTCTTTTCACATTGAAAGGATATTGATCAATTGTAATAAGAGGAAGTCTTCCTCTGACTTTATAATCATTCTATATGTGGTCAGTGTACTCGCATTAACTCCTGTTCTGTATCGTATGATTTCGATGACAATATGGGAAGCGTATGTCACGGTATGTTATTGGGGAATTGGACACTCCGGTCCTTTCCCCCGCAGGGTCACTCTACTTTATCAATTTCTATTTCAGACGATCAAGATTAGGGTGATGTATCTGTGATGTCTTCCAACAGTGTGCCTCCGTCGTCACAATTTAATGAAGGGCTAGCGGAAAAGTGCTCATGTAAATACGCCAATTGCCTAAGAGTAGCCTAGTAGGTTTGACGGCCTTTTACGTCCGAGCTCGCCCGGTGTAGCGTCCATTCACCGAATGGTTCGGCAGCCGGGTTCGTCCGTTGCGGTCTAGAAGGAATTTTGGGGTGATGCGAGCACTATAAATCAACCTAATGCACACCCAGTGACGGCGGATCGGAGGGAGAACGGAGGAAGCCTTTTAGTCCGGTTCATAGCTCGTTCTGGTCCATCCGGACGGCGAGCGAGAGAGGCCCCTCTCTCGTACAACAACATCTGGCCCCAGATGTTATGGTACAAAATGTTTCGCACTCGGAGCATACGTCCGTTGCTCGGGACGCTCCGACATATAGTCAGTCCGGAGTAGACTGTCAATAAGGCTTCCTCATTCTCATGGTAGCGCACACGACCGCTCTTGGCTACGTGACCACGGATATCCAGTCAGCTTCGCCAGTCAGAGAATCATCGGCGACCAGGTCACACCATCCGGTAGCCAGGGACACGAGGCCTGCAGACTCCGGACGTTCGCATAGGAAAGTGTGCGGGAGTCAATGTACACGGAGCTTCCGGCGGCAATGCATCGTAAGACCGCTACTGCACAGGCCTCGGGAACGGACGTGCTTTCCTATAGCACAGTTTATCGCAGCATCCCAGCATCAACTGAATCTGTCGCATATTTTTTATCCGACGATGCTGGGTCGGGACGCTCCGCGGAAGCGGGTACGGACGTCCGAATATTTCATCCGGTCCGACGGGATACCGAAAGGGATTCGGAGGATTTCGAGCTTTCCCTTTCGGACCTACATATGCTGTTGTGTATGTCATCTGACTTGGTCTTCTACAGCTTCTTTCGTCGGACCAGATTGCTGCGATGCCGGATAAGAAACTGATAGCGTCGGTGGACTTAGAAATTTTTGGTTCGGTTCAGGGACATCGTCCCTCAGTTCCGACATAGTTCAATAATGTCACACAAACTTTCGAATTATTGAACGTCGCTATATATATTATTATTATATGCTTGCTATAACCAAGCATTTCTGGTTTCTTGTTCGCAAAGTTACGGAGATGTCTTTCAAAAGTGTGCCTCTGTCGTCATAGTTAATGAAGAGCTAGCGGCAATAAGTGCTCATGGAATATGTCTATCTCCTACGGAGTGACATGCGCTAGCTCACCCGGTGTAGCGTGCATTCATCGAATGGTTCGGCTGCCGGGTTCGTCCGTTGCGGTCTAGGAAGGAGATTTGGGTGATGCGAGCACTTTAATTACTTTAGTACTCACCCAGTGACGGCAGATTGAGGACAGATCGGAGGAAGCCTGTTAGTCCGGTTCCTGGCTTGTCCAGGTCCGTCCGGGCTGTGAGCGAGAGAGGTCCCTCTCTCGTCCAACAACATAGGGGCCTGCATGTTGTGGTTCTGATATTTTACATTCGGAGCATATGTCTGTCGGTCGGGACGCTCCGTTATATTGACAGTCCGAGAGACTGTCCATAATGCTTCCTTATCCTCACAGCAGGGCACACGACCGCACATTGACTACGTGACCTCGAGTATCCGATCAGTTTCGTCATTCAGTGATTCCACGGCGAATAGGTCGCGCCATCCGGTAGCCAAGGGACACGAGGCCTATACACTCCATTCGCTCGCATATTGGTAGTATGCACGGGGTAACGATCACGGAGCTTTCAGCGGCAATGCATTGTAGGACCACTTCTCCTCAGGCCTCAGTGACGGACGTGCTATCCGAGTTAGCACAGTTGTTTCGCAGCATTCCAGCAATTGACAGTTTCTTGGTCGAATCAGGAATTATCCGACGGCGCTGGGTCGGTGCGGTCCGCGGTTGCATCAGGTACGGACGACCGAACGCTTTATAGGGTCCGACAGGATGGCGAAAGGGATTCGAAAGATTTTGAGTTTTCCCTTTTGTTGTATCGGAAGCTGCCATTCATATCTTCTGGCATTATCTTCCAGTGATTGTTATTTCGGACTACATTGCTGCGATGTTGGATAAGAGACTTATAGCGTCATTGGACTCGGAATTTTCGATCGGTTCGGGGACATTGTCCCTGACTTACCGACGCAGTCCAATAATTTCATTACAACATGTGTTTTATTTTTCGACGCTATATATGCATACAAGCCTGCTACCAAGCATGATAGTTTAGTTTCTTGTCCGCGTTGCTCATTTCTGCCGTTTTATCATTTATACGTATAGTTTATTTTGGCAGTGCAGGGCATACCGAGAGTTCATATGCGTCTAGACGGTGTGGTTAAAGACTGGAAATATTCTTTTTTGCCGTCTATGTCTTTTCCAACTTCAATGTTGGAAACGACAATGATGTCTAGTAGACTTAACTTAGACGCTTTATCATACGTGAGGCGTTATCATTACGTCTTCAAGAAAAGATTTACGGGATATTATTCTCAATGTAATTTCTTTTGAGGGCAGTAGTTTGTTCACGTATAACTCCACCCTTCAGTGGCTGATTGGAGTTGGTTAGACGTGACGCAGCCCTAGCTACATCCACGTGCGTGGATAGTAAGGTTAAGAACTCTCTCAGAGTCGCTTCGTTCTCGGAGAAGCTTCTCTTCGACGGCAACTTTTCGGCAATCCATGAATTGCTCGATTTACACGTTCTCTTGTCTATCTAGTGTTACAAGAGATTCAGACTGGGGCAAACATTCGGTGGTTGACTCAGAGAGTGCTACTGCAGTTGCCGGACCCGAGTGTTGCTGTTATGACGGTTGCCAGTCAAACAGATTGGGATATAATTCTGATCCCAACGGATTCGAAGTGCCAGGGTCTTTGGGTTCCGCAGTCTCTTAGCAACCAATTATCTTCCGCGGAATAATGTTTTTTAGGCTTGCTTTATGTCATTGCATAAACATTATTCAGAAACGCATGCCCAAATCCTGTCCGTTAATTCGACAGTAGTGGCATATCTCCGGAACCAGGGAGGCACTCTTTCGTTTCCGTTATTCAATTTAATGGGAAGAATCCGTCTGTTGGTTATAGTACACCAAGTTCTGTTTTGGTCCGTCATATTCCGGGTCGTCTGATTGTTTTACCGGACTCCCGTTCACTTATGGGTCGCTTGTTGCTGTCAGAATGGACTCTCAACAAACAAGTATTCAATCAGATTTGCTATCTATAGGAGCGCCCAATGATGATTTATTTACGACACAGCTTGCTAATCTATTGCAGACGTATGTGTTGGCTTGTCCAGATCTCTGAGCTAATGTTGTTAACGCTCTATTGATCTATAGGATGGAATGATAGGATACGCGTATCCTCCGGCGCTGTTGTTTCAGCAGGTATTGCTAAGATAAACAACCACAATACATTTCTATTGATAGCATCTCTATCTTCACAGAGATCATGGGTAATTTACTCTCTTGTCTACTGTGGGACTTAACGTGAAATCTTCCTCACTGTGAGGATCTTTTTTCACTGGGTAAATCGTGTCATCTTTATCACAACCCGCAAGGTCGCAACCTTCATGTATTCCGTTGTGTGGTCCGTATTGCATTGTAAGCATTGTACTGGACGAGCTTTAGACGCGATTTCTTACTATAGGAGATCCTCTTCTTCGCTATTCTATGCGGCTAAAGTGGAGGCTCTTCCGTCGTTGGTGTAGGGATCATTATGTCCATATTGTTGATCCCTCCATACTACTCATTGCAATTTTTTAGTATACTTGTTTCACAAGATCTACTGCAGCCTGTTATTATTAAGGTTATAGGTTTATGTTACCTCATACCTATGAACTCTAGGATAGTTTACAATTGAGTCTTATGTCTCTTTATCTAAGTCAGTTAGTATCTTTTTGATAAATAGACTTAGAATCTTTAGATTAAATTCCTATATGGAATTTAACTTCGGTTCTTATTTAGCTAAGTAATCATTTGAGCCTCTGGAAACAGTAGTTTTCAAATTCTGACCTTTTAGACAGTAATTCTGTTGGTTTCTCTTTTACTGAAGAGTCAGTGAGTTTCATGCATTATCGATGGATGATTTTCACTTTCGTAGTTTCGGAATCACTACTTCCGTTACTATTTAGGTTGGATTTTTGCATAAGAGTTAGGCTCCTAATATCCAGAACCTATTGTTATTAAGGTCCTTCCATCTTCGTACGGGCATAGGCCTTTACTCTTTCCGGGTAGAGTTTATGTATTTATAAACAGATATCTGTTTATTACTATGGGCGTAAGCTTCTGTCTTTGATGCCTAGTAGAAGGACGTTACGCTCCATTCTATTGTTAATGGATTCTATTAACTATCGATACTGCTTATGGTATATCTTTGACTCAGCAGTTGTGCTTGAGATTTCGGCTCATGAAGTAAGAGTTCTTCTACATCTTGGGCTTACATTAATAGTGTCGCTATTATAGATTTTTGAAGGCTGCTCATTGCGCTCAGCCATCCTCATTCATGAATTTTTATCTCAGAAATATCGAGTCCATTTCTGGAGGCCTCTATTGTTAGGTCTATTATCTACTGCTCAGAATGTCATTCACTTAACAGTTGCTACTATAGCTAGGTAGGCTGTCTGTTTCGGCAGTGTCTCCGTTCTGCTGCCCTCTTCGCTCTGGGCTATTTGACCCAGGGCAAGAAAAAGGGGGGGGGGGGAGGGTGTTCCCTTGGGTCACCTGTTTTACTATGAAAACACGGGGATACCTCCTCCGGAGTTAGTAATTCTGAGCTGTCATTGGGATGGTTGTTTAGTGAGAAGTTTATGTTTTTAAAATTCATTCAAGTCTTAGTTTTTAAAGTATAGCTTTTGAATATTGCATATGTCAACGGACATGATTATGCAATCCTCAGACACTTTTAGGAGTATAAGAGTCTCTATTCTCTAGACTTACTTTATTTATTGTCTTACTTTAAAAATTATTAGTATAAGGATTATATTGGATATTAATAGAGTACATGGATGTATGAAGCTCAATTTTGGAAGGTGTTGTATCTTTCTAATTTATTATAAATAAGAAAGATACATGTAAGGCCTATTACTTCTTTTTCCCTACAGGGGATGACTCTATTTTATATTATTGAGCGTATTCCATTTTGCTCTATGTCCTTGGCCCTCCAGCCTTTTTACTATTCAGCTATGTCTGGGTCATTGGTACAGTATAAAAATGTTAAAAAATTTATAGTAATTTCTATATTTTATATACTTACCAATGACCCAGACGGGGATGGCCCTCCCAGGAGTTGGGAACTCTTGCCTCCCCGCTGAGTACATAGCGCTTACCAGGCACTGGTTATTAGAATGATTAATGGCGCCAATTTCGGATCGTCCTTGACACTGCGCATGCGCAGTAGAGGCGAAGTGTGGGGCCTTTCAGGACATGTTTTCTTTGGTTTTAGATGCAAATTTTGGGGATTGGGGGCAAAATTTGTGTTTGGCCCTATATTTTAAGAGTTAGCACCAGCTATGTCTGGGTCATTGGTAAGTATAAAAAATATAGAAATTACTATAAATTTTTTAACTTCTGTGCTTTTAAATCTCAATTTTAATGATGCTAGACACAAATCAATGGTTAATTTGGTGGATCCAAGGACACAACTGGATGAAGGAAGGAAGAAATGGTGGTTTGAAACGTTCAGGGCTGTAATTTTATAATATTTATAAAATTAGTTCATGTTCCCCAATTTCGGGACATGGGCCTGACGTCATCATTGTTGATAATGATTTTTCCACGGTTTGTTAAGTATTCCTTCCCTACCCTCCCTTGATTCCCTCCAGTTAAACTCCCAAGCTTTATGGCTTATTTTATTAAAAAAAATTTATAAAATTTCTTGGGAGTTTAACGTTTTATGAAGGAAGATTATTCTGTACATCCCCAGGGTTACGTCCTCACCCTTGGGGTGTTTAGGCATTTTGGTCATGCATTATACATCCGATGTATCGTTTTTTCTTCTGTTGAAGATCTTGCTTTACATTGGATAGTTTTATTTCTGTTACTGACTTCGGGCCGTGTTGTTTGGGGTCTTGTTTCTGGTTTTTATTCTGAAGTTGTTTACATTGACAATGCTATATTTATATAGGTAGTTTCCTATTATTTTTAGGGAATGATGGTTGTCAGTAACATATATATTCCGGTAGTGTGGCAATTATTTTGGGGGATATTATTATAATTTTGTCCAAACTTAGGCTCTTTTGGCTCATTGTTCCCTTTGGGAACTTGAGCTCGTATTTGAGAAAAATATTTTCAAAAATTTTTTTTTTTAAATGTTTTTAGCTCACCTGAGCGAAGCTCAAGGTGAGTTTTACTAATCGCTTTCTGTCCGTCGTCCATCCGTCATCCGTCGTCGTCCGGCGTAAACTTTACAAAACCAACTTCTCCGAAAAAACCACTGGCCCAATATTTTTCAAATGTTGAGTAAATGTTTATTACCTAATGTCAATTCAGATTTGTTCAAATGAAGTTGCCCCTCCTCCTGGGTGGGGGCCACGCCCCCAAGGGGCACCAAAATCTTTGAAAATCTTCTTCTCATGAACCAGCAGTAGCAGAGACTTGATATTTGGTATGCAGCTTCCTTTTGAGGTGTAGAATCAAGTTTGTTCAAGAGAAGTTTGTCGGGCATTATTTGCCTTCGTTATGGGTTGGGCAAAAATTTTGGCCACGCCTAAAATTTCTATTTTCTGAACCGTGAGGTCGATTTGAACCAAATTTGATATGAGATGATAATGGATCATAAGTAGTTGATTGATGCAAAAAAAAATTTTCTCATTGCCCCGTGGGAACCTCGGGAGCTAAAAATAGGAAAAACCTTAAAACTGCCATATCTCCAAAACTACACGGCACAGAGAATTCTTATTTTGTATAAAGCTTACTTTTATCCAGTAGAATAGAATGGTTAAAAAAAATCCCCATCGGTTTGATCACAAGGTACTTTTTTCAAGACTTTGAAAAAGTGCTGAGTCAGCACTTTTTAACACTGTAGGCAATGGGAAAAACATTAAAAAATCTTCTTCTCCAGATCCAGCAGGCAGAATCTTTTGATATTTGGTATGCAACATTGTAGGGTGGATCTGATTCAAGTTTGTTCAAATCGGCCCCTGGGTTCATATTTGGGCTCAGTATAGGAGCCCGATTTCGAACTTAGTGCATTTCAGGCAAATTTCTTAAAAAATCTTCTCCAGATCCAGCAGGCAGAATCTTTTGATATTTAGTATGCAACATTGTGGGGTGGATCTGATTCAAGTTTGTTCAAATCGGCTCCCTAGATTCATATTTGGACTCACTATGGAAGCTCGAATTCGAACTTAGTGCATTTCAGGCAAATTTCTTTGAAAATCTTCTTCTCCAGATCCAGCAGGTAGAATCTTTTGATATTTGGTATGCAACATTGTGGGGTGGATCTGATTCAAGTTTGTTCAAATCGGCCCTCTGGATTCATATTTGGGCTCACTATAGAAGCCTGAATTCGAACTTAGTGCATTTCAGGCAAATTTCTTGAAAATCTTCTTCTCCAGATCCAGCAGGCAGAATCTTTTGATATTTGGTATGCAACTTTGTGGGGTGGATCTGATTCAAGTTTGTTCAAATCGGCTCCCTAGATTCATATTTGGGCTCACTATAGAAGCTCGAATTCAAACTTAGTGCATTTCAGGCAAATTTATTAAAAAATCTTCTTCTCCAGATCCAGCAGGCAGAATCTTTTGATATTTGGTATGCAACATTGTGGGGTGGATCTGATTCATGTTTGATCAAATCGGCTTCCTAGATTCATATTTGGGCTCACTATAGAAGCTCGAATTCGAACTTAGTGCATTTCAGGCAAATTTCTTAAAAAATCTTCTTTTCCTGATCCAGCAGGCAGAATCTTTTGATATTTGGTAAGCAACATTGTGGGGTGGATCTGATTCAAGTTTGTTCAAATCGCCCCCTGGGTTTATATTTGGGCTCAGTATAGGAGCCCAAATTTGAACTTAGTGCATTTCAGTCAAATTTCTTAAAAAATCTTCTTCTCCAGATCCAGCTGGCAGAATCTTTTGATATTTGGTATGCAAAATTGTGGGGTGGATCTGATGCAAATTTGTTCAAATCGGCCCCCTAGATTCATATTTGGGCTCACTATAGAAGCTCGTATTCGAACTTAGTGCATTTCAGGCAAATTTCTTAAAAAATCTTCTTCTCCAGATCCAGCAGGCAGAATCTTTTGATATTGTGTATGCAACATTGTGGGGTGGATCTGATTCAAGTTTGTTCAAATCGGCTCCCTAGATTCATATTTGGGCTCACTATAGAAGCTCGAATTCGAACTTAGTGCATTTCAGGCAAATTTATTAAAAAATCTTCTTCTCCAGATCCAGAAGGCAGAATCTTTTGATATTTGGTATGCAACATTGTGGGGGTGGATCTGATTCAAGTTTGATCAAATCGGCTTCCTAGATTCATATTTGGCCTCACTATAGAAGCTCGAATTCAAACTTAGTGCATTTCAGGCAAATTTCTTAAAAATCTTCTTCTCCAGATCCAGCAGGTAGAATCTTTTCATATTTGGTATGCAACAGTGTGGGGTGGATCTGATACAAATTTGTTCAAATCGGCTCCCTAGATTCATATTTGGGTTCACTATAGAAGCTCGAATTCGAACTTCGTGCATTTCAGGCAAATTTCTTAAAAAATCTTCTTCTCCAGATCCAGCAGGCAGAATCTTTTGATATTTAGTATGCAACATTGCGGGGTGGATCTGATTCAAGTTTGTACAAATCGGCCCCTGGGTTTATATTTGGGCTCAGTATAGGAGCCCAAATTTGAACTTAGTGCATTTCAGGCAAATTTCTTTGAAAATCTTCTTCTCAAGATCCAGCTGGCAGAATCTTTTCATATTTGGTAAGCAACATTGTGGGGTGGATATGATTCAAGTTTGTTCAAATCGGTCCCCTGGATTCATATTTGGGCTCACTATAGAAGCCTGAATTCGAACTTCGTGCATTTCAGGCAAATTTCTTAAAAAATCTTCTTCTCCAGATCCAGCTGGTAGAATCTTTTGATATTTTGTATGCATCATTGTGGGGTGGATCTGATTCAAGTGTGTTCAAATCGGCTCCCCCCTCCCCCCTCCCCCCCTCCCCCGGGTTTATATTTGGGCTCAGTATAGGAGCCCAAATTTGAACTTAGTGCATTTCAGGCAAATTTCTTGAGAAATCTTCTTCTCCAGATCCAGCAGGCAGAATCTTTTGATATTTGGTATGCAACATTGTGGGGTGGATCAGATTCAAGTTTGTTCAAATCGGTCCCCTGGATTCATATTTGGGCTCACTATAGAAGCCTGAATTCGAACTTAGTGCATTTCAGGCAAATTTCTTAAAAAATCTTCTTCTCCAGATCCAGCTGGTAGAATCTTTTGATATTTTGTATGCATCATTGTGGGGTGGATCTGATTCAAGTGTGTTCAAATCGGCCCCCTGAGTTTATATTTGGGCTCAGTATAGGAGCCCAAATTTGAACTCAGTGCATTTCAGGCAAATTTCTTTGAAAATCTTCTTCTCCAGATCCAGCAGGCAGAATCTTTTGATATTTGGTATGCAACATTGTGGGGTGGATCTGATCCAAGTTTGGTCAAATCGGCCCCCTGGATTCATATTTGGGCTCACTATAGAGGCCTGAATTCGAACTTCGTGCATTTCAGGCAAATTTCTTAAAAAATCTTCTTCTCCAGATCCAGCTGGTAGAATCTTTTGATATTTTGTATGCATCATTGTGGGGTGGATCTGATTCAAGTTTGTTCAAATCGGCTCCCTGGGTTTATATTTGGGCTCAGTATAGGAGCCCAAATTTGAACTTAGTGCATTTCAGGCAAATTTCTTTGAAAATCTTCTTCTCCAGATCCAGCAGGCAGAATCTTTTGATATTGGGTATGCACCATGCTTAGGGGGGTTGAGATTCAAGTTTGTTCAAGCCAAGTCCCTGGGTTCATATTTGGGCTCAATGTGGTAGCCCGAATTATAACTTAGTTCAAAATGAGGAATTTTCTTTAAAAATCTTCTTCAGATCCAGCAGTCGGAGTGTTTTGATATTTGGTATGCAACATCCTTAGGGGGGTGAGATTTAAGTTTGTTCAAGCCATGTCCCTAGGTCCATATTTGGACTCACTGTGGGTGCCCGAATGATAACTTAGTTCAAAATGAGGAATTTTCTTTAAAAATCTTCTTCAGATCCATCAGTTGGAATGGTTTGATATTTGGTATGTTGCATCCTCGGAGGTGAGATTCAAGTTTGTTCATACCATGTCCCAAGGTCCATATTTGGACTCACTGTGGGAGCTCGAATTGTAACTTAGTTCAAAATGAGGAATTTTCTTTAAAAATCTTCTTCTTCAGATCCAGCAGTCAGAATGTTTTGATATTTGGTGTGCAGCATCCTTGGGGGGGGGGGGGGGGGGGGATGGGGGGGAATTCAAGTTTGTTAAAGCCAAGTCCTGGGTTGATATATGAGCTCCATGTGGGAATCTTTGGATATTTGGTATAAGCTTTTCTTAGGAGGAGCAGATGCAACTTGTTGAAATCAATTCTCTGGGTTGATATTTAGGCTACCATGTCAGGTGAGTGTCCTCAGGCCCCTTGGGGCCTCTTGTTTCTTTTGGGTGTAATTATTTCATTGATTATATATTTTAATGTTATCTTATATTTATGTAGATTTGGTGGTAGTACAATCGACCTATTTTAGCTATGATGTAATAATATTTCTCAAATAGCAGGGCAAATAAGAGGAAACCTTTCTCCTGTTTTCATGATTGTTGTCTTGCTTGTAGTCGATGTACTACCACTAATTCTTGCACAACATGTGTCAGAGTTACTCAGCATTGGAGACAGGTGTTGTTTGAGGCACCGATCCTTTTGTGGCGAGGGGACACTTCTGATCCTCTCACCAAAAAGTCACTCTAGTTTTTAGCTTAACTTGACATAGTCAAGATAAGCTATTGCCATCACGCGTGCGGAACTCTGTTAGTCTGTGAGACTGTTAGTCTGTGAGTCTGTTCACATTTTCCTTTAGAGTGGGCTACACCCTGCAGTTCTGATCGTCACGAAATTTCATATGCAGGTTTGGGGTCATGTCGAGATGAGAACGTCCCCGTTTGGTCGCGATATGGCAACCGGTATGGCTGCCCGAGCCCAAAACCCGAAAACCATTAGCACAGTCTACAGGTCGTATTTATGAAGGGATTTCATTGTAACTTGGTAGGATGCCTCTGTATAATGCCTGGATGAGAACGTCCCCTTTTGGGCATGATCTATCAACCGTGATGGCTGCCCAAGCCCGAAACCCCAAGACTTTTAGCACAGTCTGCAGATCATGTTTAATATGGAGGAATTTCATTGTAACTTGGTAGGATGACTCCTTATGATCTCTAGATGAGAATTTCCCCATTTGGGCATGATCTGCCAACCGTGACGACTGCTCGAGCCCAAAACCCGAAAACCTTTAGCACAGTCTACAGGTCATATTTATTGAGGAATTTCATTGTAACTTGGTGGGTAGACTTCATACAATGTCTAGATGATAAAGTCACCTTTTGGCCCTGATTGGGCAACTGTGATGGCTACAGGGGCCCGAAGCCCGAAAACCTTTAGCACAGTCTAGAGGTCATATTTATGAAGGGATTTCATTGTAACTTTGTAGGATGGCTCCAAATAATGTCTAGATGAGAACGTCCCATTTTGATCGCGATCATTCAGCCTTGATGGGTGCCCGAGCCCAAAAACCTTTAGCATAGGCAAAAGGTCATATTTATGGAAGGATTTCATTGTAACCTGTTAGGTTGACTCCATATAATGCCTAGATGATGACATCCCCTTTTGGTCGTGATTGGTCAACTGTGATGGCTACAGGTGCCCGAAGCCCGAAAACCTTGAGCACAGTCTGCAGGTCATATTTATAAAGAGATTTCAGTGTAATTTCGTAGGATCACTCCAGTTGATGCCCAGATGAGATTGTCCCCTTTGGCTGCGATCATTCAACCATGATGGATGCCTGAGCCCGAAGCCTGAAAACCTTTAGCATAGTCTACAGGTCATATTTATGAAGGGATTTCATTGTAACTTGGTAGGTTGACTTCATGTAATGTCTAGATGAGAACGCCTCCTTTTGGACATGCTTGGGCCACTGTGACGGCTACAGGGGCCCAAAGCCTGAAAACCTTTAGAACAGTCTACAGGTCATAATTATGAAGGGATTTCATTGTAGCTAGAGAGGATGACTCCAAATAATGTCTAGATGAAAACATCCACTTTTGGTCGCGATCATTCAGCCTTTATGGCTGCCCGAGCCCAAAGGCCTTTAGTATATTCTACAGGTCGTATTTATGGAAGAATTTCATTGTAACTTGTTAAGTTGACTCCATATAATGCCTAGATGATGACATCCCCTTTTGGTCATGATTGGTCAGCTGTGATGGCTACAGGTGCCCGAAGCCCGAAAATCTTGAGCACAGTCTACAGCTCATATTTATGAAGGGATTTCATTGTAGCTTTGTAGGATCACTCCAGATGATGCCCAGATGAGAATGTCCCCTTTTGGTTGCGATCATTCAACCATTAGGCCATAAAAAAAAGAACCTCTGTTTCTCAGGCCCGCGCGCATGGTCATTTTTGGTGCGCATGCAACCTTTTTATGACGCCAAAAAATCTTCAAAAAAAATTTGAGATATTGTGCTCATTTCGGTAAATCGATATCGATGCGTTCGCAAATTTTAAATTAACACACTTCAAGCTTTTTCTATATCATACCTTAATAAAGTGGGTGGGTTTTAGCAATATTCACGACAGAAAGTGTTTTATTCTGTAAAAGGTAAGTCATAATGACAGCAAGAAGGAAGGTGTCTTTCAGTCTGACAACAAACAGTCACAAAGGGGAATGTTTGATTCGCATCAACCCTCAGAAAGTCTGCAAAGTCAGGTGCTATTTTGAATGGAACATAGTCTCCTGGCATTTATTTTTAGTAACATTTGTATTGTAAACGGCCGTCATTGGGAATTTGTGTATTGTTATTTGAAACCGTTACGAGTTTCCCAGTTAATTTAAATAAATGCATTTGAGATGCAGGATAATTGGATAACTAATAGTAACCGTTGCTTGATATAAAAGTAACAGTCATAGTTGAAAATAAATTGCATATAGGCAGGTATGTGTGGTCGAATTGGTTAATAAAAACACGCAAACATTCGTTTTGTATTTCATTTTCAGATTTCAAAAAAATATGATTTATGGATGAACTGCCCGTTCAGATGGGTTGTGATAATTTTGAATATAATGGGGAAAAATTGCGATTCACGATTTTATTAGGCAGGTTGTGAAAGGAATTTTTTTTTTTTGGTAAAATAAATCTCTGAAAGTTGGCACTTCGACATTTGATTTGTCCCAGAGACGTTTCAACCCGAGACGTTTCACCCACGAGGCGTTTCGTGACTTTTGTCCTGTGTTATAATTTTCACGTTTCACTGAAAAAACAAACATTCAAACCCCACTTCATTTACGACCCAACACCCCTATGGTGAATAACCAATATATTTGCGAAATTTTGCGTGGTCCACCAGGCATTTGTGTGGGGGTCAAATTACCACAAACAACCTCTCGGGGAGAAAATAAAAAGAAAAGAAAAAAACGCCCGCCTGCATGCTTTTTGGGAAAAAATGGCCTGAGAAACAGACAATCAACTTTGTATGGCCTTATGGTGGCTGCCCGAGCCCGAAGCCCGAATACCTTTAGCACAGTCTACAGGTCATATTTATGAAGGGATTTCATTGTAACTTGGTAGGTTTGACTTTATATAATGTCCAGATGAGAACGTCCCCTTTTGGACACGATTGGGCAACTGTGACACCTACAGGGGCCTGAAGCCCGAAAACCTTTAGAACAGTCTACAGGTCATAATTATGAATGGATTTCATTGTAGCTTGGTAGGATGACTCCAAATAGTGTCTAGATGAGAACGTCCCCTTTTGGTCACGTTCATTCAGCCTTGATGGCTGCCCGAGCCCCAAAACCTTTAGCATAGTCTATAGGTTGTATTTATGGAAGGATTTCATTGTAACTTGTTAGGCTGACTCCTTATAATGCCTAGATGATGACATCCCCTTTTGGTCGTGATTGGTCAACTGTGATGGCTACATGTGACTGAAGCCCAAAAATCTTGAGCATAGTCTACAGGTTGTATTTATGAAGGGATTTCATTGTAACTTCGTAGGATCACTCCAGATGATGCCCAGATGAGAATGTCCCTTTTTGGTTGCGATCATTCAACCATGATGGCTTCCCAAACCCAAAGCCCAAAATCCTTTAGCACAGTCTACAGGTCATATTTATGAAGGGATTTCATTGTAACTTGGTAGGTTGACTTCATATAATGTCTAGATGAGAACGTCCCTGTTGGACGCAGTTGGGAAACTGATGGCTCCAGGGGCCCGAAGCCTGGAAACCTTTAGCACGGTCTACAGGCCATATTTATAAAGGGATTTCAATGTAACTTGATAGGATGACTCATTTTGGAATAATTTCACTGTAACTTGGTAACTTTCATTGATATACGTTAACTGTGAGGGCCACATACATTAACTGTGAGGTCATATGAACCCACCTCTCAGCTCTTTAGTACAGTGTACACCTCATATTATTTTTTATCAAAAACAGCATACAGGGAACAGAAATGAACATATTCCCAATTATCACAATTCTTGTTTTATTTCATAATCCTTTCATAAACATTGAACATTATCCTTTTCATCAAACACAACACACAAGTTGTGCTACAGTGTCATTGACACTTTCATTTAGTTTCTTTTTACAGAGGAACAAGAACATGATGAGGTTACGTGACACCGTCAGAGAGTGTGCTTCCGTCGTCGCAATATACAATTAGAGCTAGTGGCAAAAGTGCTCAATGAAATAAGACAAGGCCCCAGATCACAGATCATGTGATTTTCGTCCTTGTCACCAGCTAGCTCAACCGGCACTTCTATCACTCAGAATATGGGTGTTATGACACCGGGTAAGTCCGTAGCAGTCGAGGAAAGGAAAAAGGGTGTTGCGAGTACTATAATATCTAAACATGCTTACCCTGCGACGATGGAAAGGAGGAAGCAGACCAGTTCTGAGGTATGCTCGTCCAGGTCTGCCACAACCGTGGACAAGAGAGAGGCCCCTCTCTCTTACAACATCTGGGGTCAGAGGTTGTTGGTAGGAACATGCATCAGTTGGAGCTTACGTCCATGCCTTCCTGTCCGGGATGTTCCTTCTAATAGGCTGCCGGGGTTTGCTTGTCTTACAGCTTCCTCTACGTCCAAAAAGCACACACAACCACACAAAAAGTCCATTGTCGCATTTAGACATGGCTAAAAACCACGGCATATGGTTTTAGTTCCCTGTCGCCAGCTAGCTCGAGCGGTAAAGCGGTTACACTGGCCTCTGAGAACTGTGACGCCGCTGGGCTAGGAATATGCAATGCCGCAATATACAATTAGAGCTAGCGGCAAAAGTGCTCAATGAAATAATCCAAGGGCCTAGATCTCAGATCATGAGATAGCCGTCTTGTCGCCAGCTAGCTCAACCGGTGCTTCTGTCACTCAGAGCATGGGTGTTATGATGCCGGGTATGTCCGTAACGGTCGAGGAGAGAACAAGGGTGGAGCGAGCACTATAATATGCAATCATGCTCACCCAGCGACGACGGAAGGAGAAAGCCGGCAAGTTCTGAGGTACGCTCGTCCAGGTCTGCCAGGACCGCGAGCAAGAGAGAGGTCTCTCTTACAGCATCATCTGGGGACAGATTGTTGGTAGGAATTTGCATCAGTTGGAGTTTACGTCCATGCCTCCTGTCCAGGACGTCCCGTCTAATAGGCAGCCAGGGTCGGATAGTCTTACAGCTTCCTCTACATAACGGCTAAAGTGCTCTTTATATTGCACAGGGCTATAAACCGCAGTGAGTGGTTTCAGTTCCCTGTCGCCGGTGAAGCAGTTACTCTTGAATATGAGGACTGTGACACCGGGTGTGTCGCATTTACATAGTAAATCAGAGCTAGCGGCAAAAGTGCTCAATGATATAAGACAAGGGCCTAGACCTTAAAATATAGGGTTTACGACCTTGTCTTCAGCTGGCTCAACCGGTGGATCATTACTCAGAATATGGGTAGTGTGACGCCGGGTTTGTCCGTAGCAGTCGAGGAGAGAAACAAGGGTGTAGCAAACACTATAAAATCCAATCATGCTCACCCTGCGACGATGGAAAGGAGGAAGCCAGGAAGTTCTGAGGTATGCTTGGCTAGGTCTCCCAGGACCACGAGCAAGAGGGAGACCCCTCTCTCTCTTTTAACAATATCTGGGGCCAGATTCTGTTGGTAGGAACTTGCGTCATACGGAGCTTACATACATGCCTATTGTCCAGGATGCTCCATTTAATTTTCAGCCGGGGTTGGCTACAATTCAGCTTCTTCAGTGTCTGCTAAGCACTCATGACCGCACCTTGGCTATGTGACTTCGGATATCTAGTCTGCATCGTCAATAGGTCCACTCTTTGTCAAGGAAGTCGCACCATCTAGTAGCCAAGGAGATGAGGCCTCATTCATCGGGACGTCCGCAGTTAAGAGCTATCTCGGACTCCCTGTCCTAGGAGCAGCCGGCGGACAAGCAATACATGACCGCTGCTCCTCAGGCCTCTGTGATGGACTTGCTGTCGCAGATTGCGCAGCTCATCGCAATATTTCTGCAAAGGCAGAAGCACTCAACGTCAGTCTCAAAACTTGAACTGTCGGATGGTGCTTGATGGGTCCAGTCATCAGCGTGTTCAGATGCCATTGACCGTGATTCTAAAGTTGATTTAGACGGATGATGAAAGGGATACGGTTTCTTATCATCATCTTCTGCATTTTTAATTGTTTTTTGAACACATTCATTTAAAAAATCACCGGGGAAGATGTGTTGAGAATTTCTCTGCATTTGAATGAGCAGGCTAAGCTCTTAGTTGTAACCTTACCTTCATCATTTCGCTGTTCGCTCGGACACAGTTGAGAAGATAATTTCTTATTCAGAGCGAATTTAGACTCACGGTTTTGTGTACTTCACTTTTAAGTACTGTTATGCAATGTCTATATGGAAAGGAATATTGTGGACGTTTGTACCTCTTTAAAAATTCTTTTCAGACCTATTTATCGCATATATCTCTGTTTTAACATTTGTTTAGTGGGAGTTATTCTGATGTGACGAAGCCTTGCGTCGTCATCTTTAATATATGACAAGGTGGAAAACTCTCTACAGGTCGCTCTAGTTTTCCAGACACTAAGTCTTTGACGATAAGCTTTCATTAATGTAGGACTAAGCTACAAGAAAGCATCAATACTCGGCTTTTTAAGTTGGGGTCTAATCGACCAGCAACAGCAGAAAAGAGTAGGAGAGGATGACCTAGACTTAGATCGTCTATATGGACTCATAGCGAAGGTATAGGTATCTCTCCTATAATTACTTTAGGAATCGACTATACAGCCACTTGGATAGGGGGTTTAGGTCTGTTCAAGTTTACTGATCAGACACCCCTGAACCGGTGACTCGAGGCTCTTCTAGAGTTCGGTCCGACCGATAATTAACTGGAACTGGATAACATGTTTATGATGGCGCTAAAAGGTTATTTAGGATAATCATTCAGTCGAAAAAGGGAGCGTTCGAATGATCGACTGTGCGGCAATTATAGTTCTTAAGATCACTTGAAGAATGAACTAGATAATGTCTCATGGGATGAATGATAGGATACACGTATCCTACAATTCATTTTCAACAAGCTGGTTCATTTGTTGTTTCACATAGTGAATTAGCGATTTGTTAGGTTCGCTTTTGTTTTCTATCAGCCACATTAACAGCGAAGGATTTTATTCGTCGGATGAGATTGTGCGGAGCGGCTACAAATGTTATTTCGATGGTGCCCTTACACACATGTCCCCTCTTAACTGGAGTGGGTAGACGTTTTTCGCTCTAGACCTGTTTTGTTTTAGCAGATCTAGTTAACATAAGGTCAAGTTTGGGCAGATATTCAATGGTTTTACAGCTGCCAGATTCTGTTTTCTCAATTATTAGGGATGTGAGTTCATAAATTAGGTTACAACCCTGAGTCTGATGGACTCGATATGCAAGGTTCTTGGGACCCTCAGTTCTTGGAGATCACATATTCATCAGAAATGATGTCTTATTGTTTATGTTGCATCTTTGGATTTATATTATTAGCGAACATGCATGTGGATTCGCTCCAGGATAGTTAAGTTTGTGACGCATAGGAACAATAGTTTCCATCATTTGTGTCGCCAGTGTTAGACATTTGAGCACATACAGTTGACGCTCATCCATATTCATGGGAATGAATGGTAGGATATGTGTATCCTTCAATTCATTTGATTCAGTAGATTACGTTAAGATTAAACAATGTCAGTGTGATTCCTACTAATAACATATCTGTCGTCACAATATCCTTCTATCAGTTTTCTCAAGTGCCTGTTATTGAACATTCACCAGAAGCTTCCTCCACGAGAGGGCCTTCTTCTTCAGGGGAAGTTTTGTTCTTCACATCATTCTCCGCCCATAGTGGCGTAAGGGAGTCTGTTAGACGTGATGGAGCCTTTGGGGTTCCTATATTTTTGCTGTCTGGACCAGCAATGATTAAGGTATGTGGGTGAGGAGGTTTCGACAGGACTTCGAATCCCCCCTCCACACTCGCACTCTGTCTTGTATATATATCTTAATACATACTATGCATTTGGGTCGTGTTGGATGGCGCCCTCACAGGCATATAAGCAGTTTTGTTGCATTAGTTCCTGGTGATTATTTTTTTATTTTTGATATAAAAGCGCTTATTAAAATCATCATAATTGCTGCCATTTGAGTTCATCGGTGGCTGCATAACCAGTTATTGGTTTTTAGATGATTACATGCTGGATTTTAATGCACGTATGCAATATCTTCTCTCATCCTAATTTTTGGGGCTTAGTCCAGACTAGCCTTAAAAATGCCGCTCAGGATCACAGATCCAATGTCGAGTTGTGACCTTGACCTTTGACCTGGCGAGTCCAAGGTCAATAGGGTTCTTCCTCGCACCAAGGCCAACACACCTATGAAGTTTCATGACTCTAGGTTGAACCACTATCAAGTTCTCATCCGGAAACCAATTGTTGCGATATACTATGTTCAAGGTCACTGTGACCTTGACCTTTGACCTGGTGAGTCCAACATCAATAGGGTTCTTCCTCGCACCAAGGCCAACACGCCTGTAAAGTTTCATGGCTCTAGGTTGAACCACTATCAAGTTAGCATCCGGAAACCAATTGTTGCGATATACTATGTTCAAGGTCACTGTGACCTTGACCTTTGACCTGGTGAGTCCAAGATCAATAGGGTTCTTCCTCGCACCAAGGCCAACATACCTATGAAGTTTCATGACTCTAGGTTGAACCACTATCAAGTTATCATCCGGAAACCAATTGTTGCGATATACTATGTTCAAGGTCACTGTGACCTTGACCTTTGACCTGGTGAGTCCAAGATCAATAGGGTTCTTCCTCGCACCAAGGCCAACACACCTATACAGTTTCATGACTCTAGGTTGAACCACTATCAAGTTATCATCCGGAAACCAATTGTTGCGATATACTATGTTCAAGGTCACTGTGACCTTGACCTTTGACCTGGTGAGTCCAAGATCAATAGGGTTCTTCCTCGCACCAAGGCCAACACACCTATGAAGTTTCATGACTCTAGGTTGAACCACTATCAAGTTATCATCCAGAAACCAATTGTTGCGATATACTATGTTAAAGGTCACTGTGACCTTGACCTTTGACGTAGCGAGTCCAAAATCAATAGGGTTCTTCCCCTCACCAAGGCCAATCTACCTATGAAGTTTCATGAATGTGAGTTGAACCATTATCAAGTTATCATCCGGAAACCAATTGTTTAAGATTTACTATGTTCAAGGTCACTGTGACCTTGACCTTCGACGTAGCATGTCCAAAATCAATAGGGTTCTTCCTCCCACCAAGACCAACCTACGTATGAAGTTTAATGAATGTGAGTTGAACCACTATCAAGTTATCATCCGGAAACCAATTGTTTATGCCCGCCCGCCCACCCGCCCGCCCGCCCACCCGCCCGCCATTCACCAAACTATAAGTCGAGTTTGACTTCGTCACAACTCGACTAAAAATTGGGAACTCGTTACATCCTAATTAGCATGGTTTCATGCTCAGATTTAGGATTTTTATAATTGGGATCCATTTTAGGGTATGTCTCCTCTATTTTGGTATAGAGAGACATACATGTAAATTCTAATTATTCTAAATTCCTTCATCATGGATTGAAGGGTTTGATCTATGTTGATCATCTATTTCAGAATTTCTAGGCCCTCCACCTTTTTATGATTCAGCTAAGTCTGGGCCATTGGTTTTAGTACATAAATATGAAAAAATTTAAAGTAATTTATATATTTTTTATACTTTACAATGGCCCAGACGGGAATGGCCCTCCTATGAGTGGGCAGTACTGGGCACTCATACCTCCCCACTGAATTATTATATTATAATCTTTTTTACAAAGAATGATGTTGGCGCCCGTTTCGGCGACTTCCTGGCATCTGCGTATGCGCGGAGAGTAAATGAATGGAGAGATAGGACTTCTAATTTTCGGTTTTGCATTCAAATTTGGGGGATTGGGGGGGCAAAATTTGTGTTTGGCCCTAGATAATTTTGAGTTAGCACCAGCTAAGTCTGGGCTATTGGTAAGTATAAAAAGTATATAAATTACTTTCAATTTTTTCATTTTTGCTTCATTATTATTGTATTTATTATAATAATTGGTACAGTAGAATTCTTTTAATTGAATATCCATTTTGCCAGTGAAAATTATTCAATTAAGAGGAGTATACAATTAACAGGGATTTGGTCAGTTTCCTGTGTTCTGGAGGTAAACTGAGCAGTTATTCTATTATATCTTGTTTGACAGAGCTCTGTCAAACAAGATATAATAGAATAAATGCCTGTATTGGATAAAGTGAGGCCAAAAAGGTTGATAAATAAGGGGAAATTGGTGCATGTCACAGTCATTTTTTTGACATATTATAAAAATTTATATACAATTAACAGGATTTTCCTCTACAACCCATATGCAATTAACAGATCAAATTTGTACTTTGAGCTTTCACCGCTGGCTAATAATACTAGTCTTTCAGTTTCTTTTTCAAAGGAACAAGAACATGGTGATGGTACTTTGACACTTGTCCGTTATATGCTACCGTCGTCGCACTCTGATGAGCCCCACTCTGATGAGTAAACAGTGCTAGCTGCCAAGGTGCTCATGATATTTGCACAGGATTACGGCCGTTAGAAGCTTAATCCTCTGCATGCAGCTAGGTCGACCGGTGAAGTGGTCATTCCTATATGGGAGCCAGGATGCGGGTAAGTCCGTTGCAGTCGAGTAGTATAACGTGGGTAGAGCGAGCACCTCATAATATAAAGCTCACCCAGCGATGATGACAAAAGGAGAAGAAGCCTGACAGTTTCTCTACTGGACGCTTGGCGAGATCTGGGGTCAGATCGTGAGTTGGAGAACCTTCTCTGCCCAGTGAACAGTTAGGGTCAACCGTGTCTATTGCGAGAATCTATAATGAGTCAGAACACACGTCAGGATGTTTCTTCCACACTGCAGCTGGGGTCTGCTGCGGTTATGGCTTCTACTACATGGAAGCGCACGCAAAGAGGATTAGCCTACAAGTTTCTCAATGGAATACTTGGCAAGATCTGGGGTCAGATCTCGAATTGGAGAGCATTCTCCATCCTGTTAGCAGACAGGTTCGACTGTTGTCTGTTGTGAGAAACTTCTATGAGTTGGAGTACCCATCCAAAATGTGTGAGTCGGAATGCTCCTTCCCACTTCTGCTGGGGTCGGCTGTTGTTACAGCTGCCTCTTCTTCCATGGAAAAGTACGCTAAGGGGTAGAAACCTACAAGTTTCTGAACAGAACGATCAGCGAGGTCTGGAGCCAGGCCGCGAGTTGGAGAACCCTCTCCGTTACATCAACAGTCGGGGTCGACTGTTTCCGCTTCGAGAAACTTGAGTGAGTTGGCACGCCCTTTCACGCTTGCGGTTCGGGACGTTCCTTCCACACTGCAGCAGGGGTCAGTTGCAGCTATGGCCTCTTCCTCTCCTTCATCGATGAAGCATGTTAGACCACAGACTAGCTGTCTGACTTCACATGTTCTTGCTGTTCCACGGAGATGTTCCCAGTCTTCACCACCGAAGTCAGATTAACCTGTAACTAGTGGTTCGAGGCATTTTTATGCGGGACATGTGCTGAAAGATCTGGGGTCAGATCTCCATCTCATGAGCAGCATATGGCAAAGAAGTGGATAATCGCTGCTCTGCAAGGCTCGATCACGGACCTGCTGCTGCAGATTGTGCATCGTATCACAGCATCCCAGTGGTCGCAGGTTCTGCCATAATAGTTTCCAGTAGTGAGCTGTTGGACAGTGCTGGGTTGGTCCAGTCATCTGTACATTTGGATGGTGTTGAACCATGTTTTTCAGATGGAACATTGAAATGGTGAGAGGGCTCTGGAGGTTGATTCTCCTTCCCTCATGGAACGGCACATTAAGAATATGAATTTTTATTCACAAGTTCTTCAAATCTTGTTCCATCTGAACAAAAGTCTGCATTTGCTAGACAAAAACAGCTTAAGGTGCAGGGCGAAGGAAAGACGAAGATCTTTCCTTCCCGGAAATTTCTGCTCAGGTGTTGAAGGCTTTGGTCCGATTAACAATGCCTCCCTTGGCTTAGCAATAGTATAAGAAAGGCAATGATCTATTCTTTACGAATAGAAGATTTATAGCTCATAGTTAGGCTGAGACAGTTGTCTTGTTTGGAATAGAACCGTTAGAAGGAATAAGTATGTCTTTTCATTCTCGGTGTTGTATCCCTAGGCGTCAGAGGCATTTAGTGCTATTGTTGATGCCATAGTAGCCTTATGTACAGTTTGAGCGGTCTTTTCTTATACATTAGCGGCTAAAGTCATAAGTCTCCTTTTAGTGAGCTGTCTAAATCTGCAGGGTAACACACAGATATCTCTCTTCACCGATATATGACTTCTAAGCTGTGTTAGCTACGTTGAGACCCCTAGCTTTTTGGAATAAAGCCGTTAGAAGGAAAGATTATGTTTTCCTTCTCGGTGTGGTATTCCTAGGCGTCACAGGCAGTTAGTGCTATTGTTGTCTCCTTAGTTTGGCTTATGTGAATTAAGAGTGGTCTGTTTTTATATATCATTAGAGGCTAATGTCCTAGTGGCCTTATATATTTTACAGCATTTTTTTTCTTATACATTGCGTCTAACGTTGTAAATCTCTATTTAGTAAGCTTTCAAGGCCTCAGGTAACACAGATATTTGTCTTCATCGAGATGAAGACTAATAAGCTGCGTTATCTATGCTGAGACTACTGTCTCTTTGGAATTACGACTGTTAGAAGAGCGGTCCTTTATTCCTTACCTTGAGTGACTAATGTAAGTTTCCTTTTAGTGAGCTTTCAAAGTCGCAAGTTTCACTGAGATATCTGTCTTCACGGGATGAAGACTTATTAGCTGCGCTAGCTAATCTGAGACTACTGTATCTTTGGAATTAGGGCTGTTAAAAGGAAAGAGTATGTTGTTTCTTTCTCGGTGTTGTATTCTTAGGCATCTGAGGCTTTTAGTCATTTTGTTGACGCCTTATAAGAATCAAGTGCGGCCCTTTTTCCCTTAACTTGAGCAACTAACGTTGTAAGACTCCATCTAGTGAGCTTTCTAAAGTCGCAAAAATTACACCGAGATATCTGTCTTCACGGAGATGAAGTCTTCTAGCTTCATTAGCTAGGCCAAGACCACTGTCTTTTAGGAACAGAACCACTAAGGAAAGAGTTCATTTTTTCCTTCTCTGTGTGTTATTTTCTTTAGTGTCACAGACTTTAGTCTTATTGTTGACACTATAGTAGCTTAGCTTGAATTAGGGGCGGTGTTTTTTCCTATCATTGGCGGCTAGCATTGTAAGTCTCCTTTAGTGAGCTTCTAGGGCCGCAGTTAACAGCTGTTTAATTGTCTTCACGAATAGGAAAACCATTAGATGCTTCAGTCAGGCTGAGACCACTGTCCTATTGGAGAAAGTTCCATTACAAGAGAGGAGTTTGTTCTCTCTTAACTATATTGTTTTTGTGTTAGTTGTCTGAGGCTTTTAGCCCTATTGATGATGCCATATTAACGTAGTGTGATTAATGAGCGTTCTTTCGAATACCTATAGTTAACTCCTTTTCAGGAATATATTCCCTGCTATAATCGAAACGGGGTGCAAGGAATTCTTCTAGGTTTTTATGATCGGGTGCTGGAACATAGCTTTTCATCACCTGCTTCATTTGTATCCAATCTATTGTTGTGGATTATATTTCCACTTGGTGGATTGGATATTATGTCTATATGGTGTGTTATTTGGTGCCATGGTGTACTGTCTTGATTTCAAGGGATATGTCATTGCTGTTTCAGCGGGTATATTCCTTGCAATAGTGCCATGTTCATCATTTCCCCCCCTCCGTCCTTAGTGGCATTATTGAGTTGGTCAGACGTGAGGGAGCCCTACGGTTTCTATACTATTCTAGATAACTAACACTGAAGCATTATGAGTCGCGCCGTGTTAGTGTCATTATGCTTGCTTTGACTAACTATAGGCTTTTTAGCTGCATTACTCTTTATTGAGAATGCCAGCAGCAGTATAGCTTTGGGGATGTAGCGTGAAGTTTCCTTTTCTAAAAGTGAAAAGGAAATTTGTCACTATTCCAAGCTTTAGTATTACTGCACTGGCCTTACTTATCTTCCTATACAAGTAATGCAGGTGAAGAGGGTTCAATATGAATTATTCACGAACACTGCCCGCCCGCCAATATGTTAAGAGGTGATTACTGGGCAGTACATAGTTCTCTTCCGGTAAACCATATATGCTTTCAATTATATGCATGTCTTTCATTGTTCTTCAATTGGCGGGTGGGTTGTGGTCAAATGGCGACATCAGGGGCGCATCAGCGCTTTAGTTGGTTTGCTTCCTGTGGTTGGTTGTTCATAAGTTATATTCGACCATATGATTCCTGAACAGGAACTGCTTTGGGATTCTGAATTCTTTCATGAATACATTCGGTTGATATTGCAAGCCTTCATGTACCTGTGTTGCAGGCATGTCGGTTATCTGGTGCCATTTTCCAAATGTGGCAATTAATCCACTCTGAGAAGTTTCGCTCAGATTTGTCTGCTTTTGTTACATTTGAGTCTATTCCTCAGGTTATTTGCATTAAATTTGTTTTATTCCTTCAGTTTCTTGGTTAGATTTTGTATCGCTCGGTCACACTGTTGATACAGGCTGAATTCAGTCGAGGATATATGCTGGATTCTGTTGATTGCATGCATAATATGTATTTATTATTAGGCAGACATATTATTGAATAGATCTCTTAAATTCTTGCTCTGAGTTAGTGTAGAGCTTATGAGAATTTTGGGGCTAGTTGGATCAGTTATGGAGTTTCCTACAGGCTGTCTCTGCATACGTTCTCTATTTTTGGCTTCATTATTCGGAGTGGTATATTCTTTCTCCGAACAGTCTTTACTTCTTCTGGCCTTATATTAAGTGTGTAACTGAGTGAAGCTGTTATCGTCTGTAGATTATTCTGATTTTATGTACAGCTTGTTACATTATTTACAGCGTGTGTTTGTGGGCATTAGTCTCTCACTCTCAGACAAGCTTTTCCTAATTTTAAGTGTCTTCCGGACTAGCCTTAAAATTGGTGGCTCGTTACACCCAATTAGCTTAACCATTTTTGCTGGGTAATAGGAAATTACTTGGATATTGCTCCTTATTTCGGTGGTATGTCTTCTCTATTGTTGTATAGAGAGACATATATGTAATTTCTTAAACTTTTAATCTCTTTTTCACCTTGGGAGTTCTAATGCAGGCTAAGGAGCTGAATTTTGGTCTGCTATTCCTTTAAGTCCTAGGCCCTCCGCTTTTTTTGCGATTCCTCTTGGTCTGGGCCTTTGGTTTTAGTATAAAAATGTGGTAAATTTAAAATAATTTGTATATTTTTTATACTTACCAATGGCTCAGATGGGGATGGCCCTCCCATGAGTGGGCACTCATACCTCCCCACTGAGTTATAACATTAGTAGACGCAACTAGGAAGAATGATGTTGGCGCCAATTCCAGTCTCTTCCTGGGTACTGCGCATGTGCAAGTACTAAAAGTATGGAGGGCCAGGTAGGTCTTTTAAATTTCGGTCTTGTATGCAAATTTTGGGGATGGGGGGGGGGGGATTCAAAATTTGTGTTTGGCCCTTGATAATATTGAGGTTGCACCAGCTAAGTCTGGGCCAATGGTAAGTATAAAAAATATACAAATTACTTTAAATTTATCATTTATTGAGGCCTTCCAGGTTGAATACTAGGAGATCTTTCAAAAATACTTTGAATGTCCAGGGTCGACATCGGGTGACACACATGTTAAAGGAATTCTGTAATAATTACAATGCATCAAAAGGATTTAGCCAACCTTCATGTAATTTGGTTCATATATGTTTATGTGTAAAGGAGGACATTCTTCCATTAACTGCAAAGGGACTGGTAATCAGAAATGACTACATGTACCACTCTCACAGGATGATTTGACCCTCCACTGTTCTCAGTCTTGCAATACATTTATTGACAAGATGGTTACAGATGGGGTGCCAGGGTCCAGTGTTGGTGTGACATCTTCTCAACATCTTCGGTCCCTCACAATTCCAAGCAAATGTTATGCACAGATTTTAGTTCGGCAACTACTCCCATCAATATTGCACAACTTTCCCATGAATTATGTATGCATCCATATCAAATGTTTGTACACTATCTCCTAGATGGATTCTCTAATGGTTTCTTCACAGGACTTAGCAGTATCTCTTCCATTTCCTTCGAATGTAAGAATCTCTGATCTGCCCTTGACCAACTCTCAGTTGTCGATTCTATTATTCAGACAGAACTAGACAAAATAGACAAGGGTTAGCTCATGGGCCTGTAGCTGAAGGAAAATATTCTCAAAAGAAATGATTAATTGTTGGTCTCTCATCTCCTCATGATAATGTAAGACACCAAGCATGAATGACCCTATTGACGAACAATTCCTTTTGCCTTTCCTATATTCCTATGTTCGGGCTGACAACTCCATCAATTTACTCTGCCAGTTGGGTGTCAGGGCCTGGCTGTGCAAAACCGACATCACTGAGCTTTTAAATTGTTGATTACACAGTAAAACCTGTCTTGAGTGACCAGCTGTCTTGAGAGACCACTGTGACCATGCACCAATTGGTTGGTTTCACTCTATAATGAACATTTCATGAGAGACCACCTGTCATGAGAGACCACCTGTCTTAAGAGGCTGCGGAACTGCGGCAAAAACTAAGTTTTTCACCTGTTTTGAGAGACCTGAAAATCAATATTTTTATACTGTACCAATGACCCAGACTTAGCTGGTGCTAACTCTAAAATATTTAGGGCCAAATGCAAATTTTACCCCCCAATCCCCCAAATTTGCAATTAAAACCGAAAATTACATGTCCTATATGGTCCTCCATACCTTTACTCCACTGCACATGCGCAGTGTCAAGGAGGTCCCGAAACTGCCGCCAAAAGTCATTCTTTGTTTGGCCCTCAATACAGTTACACTTCACTGTTATTTGTGCTTGTAAATCTCAGTTTTAAAGATGCCAGACGCATAATTATGAGAGAAATGGTGGATATATGGTGGAAATAGAAGGTGGAGAGGAAAAAACAGTGGAAACAAATGTTCAGGGCTGTAACTTATAATTATTTTACGAAATTATTCATGTTACCTATTTTCGAGGCATGACCTTGTTTATGGTCATTCTTGCTATGAATGTTCCATTGTTTAATCAGTGTTTCCTCTCTCTCTTTCCTTTATTCCCCCCTAGCTATTCTCCCATGCTTTTGGCTTATTTTTTGTAATGTTTATTACTAAAATTTCTTGGGAGTTTTGGCTTGGTAACAGAATTATTTTCTGTTTTTTCCCCATGTTTACGTCCTCACCCTAGGGGTGTTTAGGCGTTTTGGTCTGCATCTACCATCTGATGTTCTACAGTTTCTTCACTGGAAGTCTCTGTTTTGCAACAGATAGTGTTTAAATTGGTAACTGATTTCGGGCTATGTTTGTTTCAGTGCCTGGAGTCATGTTTCTTGTTTGTTGACACTTTTGCTTATGTTGAGAATAAAAACTGATTAAAAATCCTTCCTGTTCAAGCCGATTGGATTGAGTGTTTTTAATAAAAAGATCCATTGGACCTCTTTTTTGCGACGTACCTCGGTAGATTTGAGTGTATCTGTGTCCGAGAATAGGACCTCAGTAATACAGAAATGTAAATCATCCAATTTGTGGTCATGTTGGTTGAAGTGAATAGCGACTGGTGTTGTTCTTTGATGTCTGATGTCGGCGATATGTTCTGTGATTCTATCTTGAAATTGTCTCTTTGTTTCGCCAACATATTGTTTGGAACACGTGGCGCAAGTTAGTAAATAAATACAGTTGTGCGTAAGGCAATTTGGGCGCTTTGGGCCCTTGAAGCATTTTTTCGTATAAGTTGATTTGAACCAGCGTCCCCTAGGTAGGGAATAGCAAATTTGGCAGTAATCTTTTATTTATGGCGTCCGTGGATTTAGAATTATTTTTCCACTGATTTGGTGGAGTGGTGGTAATTTAGCTCGTGTGAGAATTTCTTTAAGCGATTTATTGCGCCTTAAGGCGCGGAGGGGGGTTCTGCAAAGGCTTGTCATCCTGACTCAGTGCTGGACAGTATGGGCCATAACCTGTGTACATAGCTGTTTGTCTTGCAGCTATTAGGGTGATAATTGATGACAAAAGGTGTGCGAGTGTTGGACTCTACATCTGTTGAGTGCCAAGGTTGGAGAAGCTGCCTCCTATCTAATTGTTTGACCTTTTCGAGAGTTTGTTTGAGGAGTTCTGTCGGGTAACCTCTGTCCCTGAAGTGAGCAAGCATTGAGTTTGCGTGTTGTAAACAATCACAATCCAGGCTGCAGATACGTTTTATTCTGAGTAGTTGACTGTACGGTATGCCTTCTATTAGTCTTCGCGGATGGCATGAGTCATACCTAAGGTATGCATGTGGTTTTACGTAGAGATCAGTTTGGAGTGTGTTGCCAGTTTTCTTGATTGTGACATCTAAAAAATTCACGGATAGGGTAGAATACTCTACCGTGAATTCAGTTGTTGGGTGGAACGTGTTGCAGAACTGGATGAAATCCTTTAATTTTTCTTCTCCATGATTCCAGATGAGAAAGATGTCATCAATAAATCGAAGGTATATTTCGGGTTTGAAATTGGCTGCATTTAGAAGTTCCATTTCTAACTCACCCATAAAGATGTTGGCATAGCTGGGGGCTAATTTAGTGACCATAGCTGTTCCCCCTACTTGGAGATAATTTTCGTCATTGAATTGGAAGTTGTTGCAATGTAAAACCAATTTAAGTAGTTTTAGTAGGCTGCTTGGGCTGATTTGAGTACTGATGAGTACAAACCAGTACGAAACTGGTCAGGCTTCATATTCGCTAGGGTTAACAGTTGCTCTCTATCTCCCTTGGGTACTTCGTACCAGTGTTAATAACTTTTGCTTATGTTGACAACTGTTACTTCTGACAGTGATTACTTGTCTTCTGCTTAATTTAGTTCATAGCAAGATACATTAATATTGTCTGTAAGTGTTACTTTAATTTTTCAAAATGATTAAAAATTTTTGTCCACACTTAGGCTTGTTTGGGCTCCTTTGGGCTCAAGGTTCCCATTGGGAACTTGGGCTCTTCTGAAAATTTTCTCAAAATTTTTTTTTTTTGAAAATTATTTTCTTTTGAAATGTAATAATGAATTATAATTATATTATGTATATTTATTTCAAGGGTTAGTGCGAGTAATATGACAGTGTATATTTTTTCTGGTTGGAAAAAAATATTCTTCATTCGTAATGCGAGGATATCTTCCTCTAATTCACAAGTTCATTGTGTTTCTTATAGTCAATGTAGTCGCATTAATTCTTGCTCTGTGTTTGTTGATTGATATGACAACGTTGGAGACGGGTGTCACGATATTTTATTAGCGGTGAGGGGTCCATTATGGCCCTCTCTCCGTAGGGTCACTATATATTATCAGTTTCTTTTTCAGAATTCAGACTGATGTTTCCGTGATGTCTTCAATAAGTGTGTCTCCGTCATTGCAATATTAAGGCTAGCGGGAAGTGCTCAAGGTATTACGACAATTGCTGGGAGTTTGCTGGTTCAATCGAAGGCATTTTCATCCGCTAGTCCACCCGGTGTCACGTCCATTCACAGGAAAGAATGGTACAGCACCCGGGTTAGTCCGTTGCTGTCCAGGGAAGCAGATTGGGTGATGCGGGCACTATAAAACTTCAGATGTGCACACCCAGCAACGACGGATCCGAGGATAGTACGGAGGAAGCCTGTCAGTCCGGTGGCTAGCTCAATCAGGTCCCCCGGACCGCGAACGAAAGAGGCCCCCTCTCTCTTGCATCAACATCTGCGTGCGCGATGTTGTTGTATGTTGTTCGCTTAGTCAGAGCTTACGTCCACTCCTCCTGCTCGGGATGCTCCGTCGCATGACAGTCCGACGCGGCTGTTATATTGGCTTCCTCATCCTCATCAACACACACGACCGCACCTTGGCTATGTGACCACAGATTTCCAGGGGATGTTCGCATATTATATAAATGCAGGATTGAACGTCCCTGGTGCTCCTGCTTCGCCAACCAAGGAATACACGTCAACCAGGTCACTCCATCTGCTAGCCAAGGATACGAGACCTTTCCAGTTGGGACGTTCGCATATTATATAAATGCAGGAATGAACGTCCCGGGAGCTTCCAGCGGATATTTCACGTAGGACCGCGGCTCCACAGGTCTCATAGGGTAACATGAACTAGGTATTGTTACCGTGATGTTTTCGTAAGTGTGCTTCCGTTGTCACAGTCAAATGAAGAGCTAGTGGTAAAGTGCTCATGCAGATACGTCAATTGCCTAAGAGGTCCCAAGTAGGATCAACGGTGTTGGTGTCCGCTAGCTCGCCTGGTGTTGCGGCCATTCACCGAATGGCTCAGCACCCAGGTTCATCCGTGGCGGTCCAGGAAGGAGATTTGGGTGATGCAAGCACTGTAAAATACAATGTGCACACCCAGTGACTACGGATACGAGGATGGTACGGAGGAAGCCTATTAGTCCGGTTCCTAGCTCGTCCAGGTCCATCCGGGCTGCAAACGAGAGAGGTTCCTCTCTCGTATTACAACATCTGGGCCCAGATGTTGTGGTACAAAACGTTTCTCAGTCGGAGCATACGTCCAACATTCGGGACACTCCGTTATATAGACAGTCCGGAGAGACAGCTCTTTCGGCTTCCTCATCCTCACGGCAGCATACGCGACCACACCTTGGCTACGTGACCTGTGATATTCAACCAACATCGCCGACCAGGTATTCTACGGCGACCAGGTCAAGCCATCCGGTAGCCAAGTATACGAGGCCTTCATACTCCGGACGTTCGCATATTAGATGTATACAGGAGTGAACGTCCAAGGAGCTTCCAGCGGCTAAATCCTATAAGACCGCAGCTCCACAGGCCTCTGTTACGGACATGCTATCGCAGATAGCACAAATTATCGCAGCATCCCAGCAATCGACAGTAACTCTTGTCGGATCAGGAATTATTCGAGGAAGCTGGGTTGGTACGTTCCGCTGCAGGTTCAGGCACGGACGACCAAGAATTACAAGTGGTCTGACAGGATGGCGAAAGGGATATGGATGAGTTGTATTTTCCCTTTTCGGAACAACATAATTGCCGTAGAGTGCATCCAGCATTATCATCTGATGTTGTTCCTCCGGACCAAAATGCTGCGTTGGTGGATAAGAGACTGATAGCGCCACTGGACACAGAATTCTTAATCGGTTTAGGGACATCATCCCTCAGTTTCCGACATAGTCCAGATATGTCTCACAGACATTTGATCTGTTGAACGACGCTATATTTATTTAACTTGCTACCTAAATGGGCAGGTCAGGTTTCTTATCGGCAATATGCTCTACATTTGCCTTTCATCAATTCAACAAATATTTTGAAACAGCAGGACAGAGCATTCTGAGAGTTCTCTGCATCTAGACGACCAGGTCAGGACCTGTATTGTTTTTTACTGTCGTCTATGTCAATTCCAACCATGATTTTGGAAATAACAATATCATCTAGCAGGATCAGCTTAGATGCATCATCGTACGCAGATCACCTTACCAGAACATTATCATTACGTCTCAAAGGAAAAAGAATTCTAGGATGCACAATCTCCTTAAGAGTTCTTTCAAGGGCCTCACATAAAACTCCATCCTTTAGTGGCAATATGGAGTTGGTTAGACATGACGCGGCCCTGGCTACATCCACGGGTGTAGATAGTAAGGTGAAAAACTCTATCAGAGTCGCTCCGGACTCCGGAGAGTTTTCTTCGACAGCAAGCTTTCCGCAGTCTATGATCAGTTAACTAAGAAAGCTTTAGACTCTCTGCTATTAAAATTCACTTCCATATAGTCAGATTCAGCAGAGAAGAGTAGGACAGGCACTTCTGGGACGAATACATCCAAGGGACGTTCCTATAGAGGTTCCTATGCGTCCTCTAGGTCTTATTCTAGAGACCGTCAGGGTAACGACTCATATAGGGGCCATAATTTCGGTCAGACGTCCCTAGGTCGACGGGGCGAGGTGCGGACCGTGGAGGACATGGCTTCTCCTTTCGCAAGCCTCACAGGACCAGGAGGTAATGGTTTTAACCTCTATCATGTACTAGTGAGCGGAAGTCTGTCGAGTTTCTCAGTTATTTGGGAATAGATTACGGACATCCCTTGGATTCAAGGGGTGATTTCGGTAGGACTAAATTGTTCCTCAAACGAAATCCTCTGTTAACTCGGAGTCCAAGATGGACTCAGCTTCCGCCAAGTCAGTAGGATAGAGGCTCGCTTCCATCAGAAGTCTAGTCTCTTCTGGAATGATCGCGATGGAGATCGTAGAAATCCAGGAATTTCCAGGTTTCTACAACCATCCTTTTCTGGTTCCAAAAACCAGACGGCTCGTTCCGTTCACTCATTATTCGGAACTGGATAAACAAGCTGATCGTGGCTCCAAGTTTATATATGGAGTCCACCCGATCGATCAGAGCGAGTATTCGGGTGTACAATTATGCTACATGCATAGATCTCAAGATGTGTACTTTCACGTCATGGTACATCATGCGTCAGAAAGTATCTTCGCTTCCTTATCATAGGAGTCGTATATCAGTTCCGAGCAATATGCTTCAGTCTGAATCTAGCCCCCTGGGTCTTCACTCGAATAACGGACTCGGTAATGACTCATTTCCGAGCTTATTTGTCTGCGATAACGTCGGCCTACCTGGACGACATTCATACAGGTACGGCAATGAGTTAACGCTTCAGAACTATGTGCAGAATCTGCTTCTATTGCTCCGACGTCTCGGTTTCTGAAGTAAACGAGGAGAAGTCGGATCTGGTATCATCCAAGTCATTTACCCACCGGGGGATGAGCTTCGTAACGCACAACTTTTTCATTCGTCTGCTGTTACCCAGAACGAAATTATTCAGTTGTTATGCTCACTATTGTCTTCGCTCAGACAAAATCTCAGCGAGAGATCTTTTGAGACGGATACGTTTAGGCAGAACTGCCGCAATTTTATTCTGATGGGGCGGTTACGCATTGGTCCTCTCCAAATTTCTTTAATTCAGAATTGGAGGGTGAAGATTCTTTTGCTCGATACGGACATCTTCTTGTCAAATCAAGTGAATAAGAGATTCAGACTTGGGCAAGTTTTCTGGGCTTAACTCAGGTAGTTCCACTGCAATTGCCAGATCCGAGTTTTACAGTCTTGTCAGATGCCAGTAAAACAGGTTGGGTCGTTTCATTGAGCCCAACGGATTGAAGTGCCAGGGTCTTTTGATTCCGTAGTTCCTTATCAAGCACTCAAACATCAAGTATGATGTCATTTTGGCTTGCGCTATGTTATTGGATAACGTAATTCAGAATGTTCATATGCTAATTCTGTCCGACAACTCGACGGTATTAGCGTATTTTCGGAATTATGGAGGCACTCATTCCATCCTGTTATTCATGTTAACGGAATGAATCTTTCGGTTGCTACTAGAACATCAAGTTCTATTGGTCCGTCATATTCCGGGTCATCTGAACGTATTAGCGGACTCCCTTCGTGGAGGGGCCGTTTGTTGCCGCCAGAATCGGCTTTCAACAAACGAATTTTCAATCAGATTGCTATCAAGGCGAGTGGCCAATGATCGACTTATTCGCGATGCATCTCAACAATCAGTTGCAGACGTATGTGTCATGTTTGGATCTTCGAGCGTTTGCAGTAAACGCTCTATCGATCTTGTTAGACGGAATAATAAGATATGCATATCTTCCAGCGCTGTTGATTCAGCAGATATTGCTCTAGTGTAATTATTTCAATGCAAATTCTGTTGGTAGGTTCTCTAGCTCCACAAGACTGTGGACTAATTTATTCAGGCGTCTGTTGTGGGACATGCCGTGGAAGCTTCCTCCACATTTCGGTCCATTCTATGGTCAGATGGATTCAATCTACAGTCAGTTCTGCTTATGATTATATCTTTATTCAGCAGTCTGTGTTTTAGTTTTATGCTCATGAAGTAAGAGTTCTTCTACTTCATGGGCTTAAGCTATTAATATTGTTATTACAGATTTAATGAGGGCTGCATATTAGTGTTAGCCCTCCATTTTCACGATTTTGTATCTGATAATATTGAGTCCTTTTCTGCAGATCTACATTGTTTAGGTCCGCACTTTTTTACTCAGAATGTTGTCTACTAAACAGTGGCAACTATGTGTGTATAGGCTTTCGGTTCCGGCAGTGACTCTGTCCTGCTGCCCTCTTTGCTCTGGAGTATTTGATCCAGGGCAAGGGAAAGGGGGGGGGGGGGGGGTGTTCCCTTAGGTCACCTGCTTTATAGTGTAAAGCAAGGGAATACCTCCCTTGGACTTAGTAATTCCGTGTCGGTTCCGAGATGATTTCAGGGTTAAGCCTATGTTTACTCATCTGTGTAATATTTTTTAAGTGTTGATTCGTGTGAAGCATTCGTATATATCATGTGATTAATTGGGCATTAATATACAATCCTCAAACACTTTTAAATGAGTATATAGAGTCTCATTACTCTAGACTCCCGTATTTATTGGCTTTCCTTCAAAAATATTAGTATAAAGGGTTATACTAGATGTTTATAGAGATCATTGATGTTATTGTGCTCAATTACAGAATAGTATTGTGTCTTTCTTTTTTGTTACAAATAAGAAAGATACATGTAAGACTATCTCTCCTTTTCTCCGTAAGGGGATAGGTCTGTTATAGGTAATTGAGTCTATTGGATTTTCCTTATGTCCTAGGCCCTCCAACCTTTTTACTATTCAGCTAAGTCTGGGTCATTGGTACAGTATAAAAATGTTAAAAAATTTATAGTAATTTATATATTTTTTATACTTACCAATGACCCAGACGGGGATGGCCCTCCCATGAGTTGGGAACTCATACCTCCCGGCTGAGTACATAATGCTTACCAGGCACTGGTTGTAAGAATGATTTTTGCGGCAATTTCGAGACCTCCTTGACACTGCGCATGCGCAGTGGAGTAAAGGTATGGAGGACCATATGGGACATGTAAATTTCGGTTTTAGATGCAAATTTGGGGGATTGGGGGGTAAAATTTGCATTTGGCCCTAAATATTTTAGAGTTAGCACCAGCTAAGTCTGGGTCATTGGTAAGTATAAAAAATATATAAACTACTATAAATTTTTTAACTTTTGCAATTTCAGAGTATTAAAATCAGTTAAGATCAACACAATGTGTAAAGAAATCAATAGTTAAAAAATGTAACCAGGACATCTGCCCAAACAGTAAAATTGTCAGGACAATTGTCCCCTGAAACCTTAATATCTGAATCATACACATGTATGACAAATATCCTTCACTGTAGTTTGTCTGAAAACTAGATTAATTGGCTTTCAATTACATTGTTACTCATATGTATAACTCTTCAAGTCTGAGAAATTTTTTATCAAGATCCCTTTGAAATATAAAAGATTATAGTTAAAAAGACAAACATAGTTTATGTCCATTATTTGCTCAAGTGTGACAAATTCAAAGAGGATTAAGCAAAATAGGATCAAACGAACTAAAACACCCTGGTAAGCTTATTTTTACTTAAAGTGTGACTGAAATTTTCTATTAAAACAAAACCTGATAGACACAAAAACAGACTTTTCAAGGTACAACTATAAATTATAAAAATAACTCATTTGAACCATGGTATTCACACCCTTGGCTGCAGAGCGTGAACACCTTGACAACTATGGAATTACAGGACAATCTAGACAGGAGAAAGCCATGTCAGCTCTGGGCATCTCTTGCCCTATCTCCTGGACTATCCAGGAAATAGACATGAGCTTCCATCTGAAACTGGAATTCAAAGTTGATGAGAACACCACAGCACCACCCTCCTCGGGGAGAGGTAGCACCTTTGGTGAGAGGATCCCTCCCTCACACTGATCTTCACCTGAGGGGGCAGGGAGACCCTGAGAAGAGTATAAAGAAGAAAAGAAAGAAGAGCCTGTCAACCATGCGTAGGGATGCCAATGCACGGAGGCTTTCCTGGCTAAAACGAACCAAGAGAATGGGGGATGGGGTGGGGGGGGGGGAGGTTCCAGAGGCAGCCACCAGTTCCCCACCTAATCCCACAGGCATACCCAACCAGCTACCTGCTCCCCGGCCGATACAGTTGAATGAGGAACGTCCTGTGGAGATTGAGGAGGAACTGGAAGTAGCTTTTTCGCCACCTCCCACCCCTCACTCCCCTCTTCCTTCGCTTCCGGACAACCCAGGCAAAGGTAGCACACCAATTCAGCCACCAGAGATCTCAGAAACATGCGAAGAAAAGATTACGAGGGAATACAATAAAGTTATGGCTGAGTCCCAAGAATTCAAACAACAATCAGCTGAAGTCTCCAGAATGGCTCAGGAATGGCTGGACAAGAAAAAACAACAAAATCAAGAAACAACCTTATCTCCATCACAGCCACCTTCTAAAAAGAAGAACCGCAGGAAACACAAATGTGGATAAGCTGCTTCCTTCTCTTTTCCTCCTTTAACGAACTCAGACGTGGCAAATATTATACAGCTAACGAGGGTCGAAAGGGGCTTGCCCCACAGCGTCCCATCGGCATGCAAAAACCATTTCATTTCATGGCATTCACACCTCTGACTTCAGAGTGTGAACAACCAATTAGCCATGGACGACCTGCCTAAGAAAATCAAAGACACTTTGCTGGTGCTGGACGCTAGCTCACTCCTCAACTGGAATTAAATATAAGACAAAGCCCACCTCTGGAAGTGGTAGCACCTTTCGCGGGCCTCCCCGCACTGGTCCACCCCAGGGGAAGGGGAAGAAGACTGCCACCGTGAAACCAGTGGAAGACAAGAAGAAACAAAAGAAGAAGTCACCTTCCACCAAATGCTGGGACACCAAGCGAATGGAGGTGTGGATCGAGAGGAAAAGGGCTGATACTGGGAAACAGAAGGCGGGGAGGGTGACAACTATCAACCTCCAAAACCAGCACCTCCAACTCCAAATCATACCTCTACACCAAAGAGGTTGGAAGGAGAGGAGAAGCAGGGAGTGGAGGATGAAAAGATGGAAGTCGTCCAAACCACACCTGGCTCTCCTATCAACTCCAACCAATCAGACCACAAACCCAGTTTGACCTCGGACTCGGAGTATGAAACGGTGAAAAAAGAAGATATGACTCTCGAGACCTATACAGAATACCTGGACAAGTGCGCAATGGAGTGCGTCAGTGAACTCAAGCTGGACTTCAGTGGAACCACGGAGGACTACCTGGCATTCCTAAAGACACAAAAAGGATGGGCTGAAGGAAAACTCGACTTCCTACTCAAGAAACCTGGACACTTCGAAGCATCCAAGATCCACTCCCGCTTCTTCCACAAATGGCTGCAACGGAAGACAGCAGAAACAACAGCAACATCAACTACCACTACCTCTCCCTTAGAGCAACCTCCTTCCAGGAAGAGAGGCAAAAAACATAAGCGCTGTTAGTTTTCTTCCTTTCCCTTTCTTCCTTTAACACACTCAGACATGGTGCAGAAAACTTAAAAACAAAAGTAACACTATTATACAGTTAGAGAAGAGTCGAAAGGGGCTTGCCCCCACCGTCCCTGCGTGCCTTTGGTGCGCTAAAACCATTTCGTTTCATTTGAAAATATTGATAGAAAGAGAACACTTTGTTTACATAAAGTAAGAAATTACTATTTTGGTTGGACCAGCCCCTTCACATCATAATCTCGAACAGTTTTTCAATTTATGTCCTTTTAACTGTAATTTCTCAAACAATGCCTCTGTACTTGTATTAAAACTGAATTAAAATAAAACAATAATAAAAAAAGTTGAAAAATCAATTCTTCTCAATTTCTGCAACAAATATTCTCTGGTTGGTCATTCCCTGACTGGCAAAAACCTTAAGGGGTCGTCCAACCTAACTTTGGTCAATTTTTTGACATTTTTCCCAATGCCTCAGAAACAGATAAGAGAAGTAAGGAAAGGCAAATTATATATCAAAATAACGAGTAAAGTGCATGGAAAAGGTACATATATTTTTTTTCCAGAAAAAAAGTGAATTTTATGATTTTGAAGAAGATTAATTTGCCAATGGCATAAGTAACGAACCGGTAAAACCACAAAATAATCGGCAATTCGAAAGCCTTGTCCTCAATATAATGATAACATACTACAGACTCGGAGAAAGCATTTTTTTGACACACACTCTGGTGGGTTTTGATGTTTGAATGTAATAACACCAACACAAATTTTGGATGTTCCGGATGTGGCCATGTTTCAATGATGTTTATGCCGGTCATGTGATTACAATGTGGTTCTTGCAGAAATACTCAATTTGGGCAATCATAAGAACGCAAGGACATGATCATGCCCTTTATTTGTTCGAGACAATGTATGAGCGGATTTGCAAACAGGTGACAGCAAATACATGAGCTGTTAATGTCATAACTGCAAAATATGGTTCGAAATTCCCTCTCGTGTTTACAGGCCGACTGAACTTTTTTGTTGACAAAAGATCTGAATTATTGCGCACTAGAAAGTCAACATAAACCACTTGTAAAAAAATAACCAAGTGTATAAAATCGGGATGATACACATAAAATAAGGCAATATTCATAACAAAGTAAGCAGAATGCTTCAGAAATAACTTTTTCACGAAGTATATTCCAAGTGACCTAGAACTATATTGAGCGTCTTGATTTCCCCCGATGTTGCGAAGTTATTTACTTCCAAGTAACCATGGAATTTGTCGCGGCTGTGTTTGATGTCTGCAAAGGACCAATTGAAGATGGGTTGAAAATGATGCATTCGCACTTTTAAATAAGGTGCGCTTGGATGATGCTGAGAATTTAGTTTTTTCTTGCAACCAACCATACTAACACAAGCGTCGAATGCCGTCGATCAGTGTCTTTTGTCATCATTTTATACTGACAAATGTGACAAATCTCCTTCACCGGAAACCATCCCCCAATTTGCATATCACAATAAACATAACTGCTGTCAGCGTGGCCGTGTGGTCAAAACCGAAACGAATTATCGAATCAACGGTCAATATTAGCTGCAATTGGCTTTTAAACAAATGAAATATACGAAATATTCGCAATTTCTTCATTATCCATCCCGAGTTACTTTTTAACCAGACCACATGCGTTCAGTTTCGTTTGTCGGCATCAAACGGATATTGTTTGTGGTAATTAATAGTACGAGAAGGCGAAAGAAGCCAAATATTTCCCATCATCTATTAATTAAAATTGATAATTTCTTTTATTTTACTGAAATTATGAATTGATAAGGTGAGTGTGTTGCGATTATTATGCCCAGACCTGGAAGTTCATCATTACGTGTACCAACATGCTCCGTTGTATCTCAACCATTGCTACTCCAATTTGAAGGATATTTGATGTTGTGATCGAGCATCATGGGAAAACATTGCCTGTGTAGCTGCTGTAGCATGTGTTTCTTCCCACATTTTTTTCAGAGTTGTACTTTTTCACTCTTTTGAGTTAGAAAATTTTGTTTATAACTAGTTGATTTGTTACAATTTGTTGGAAAGTGCCTGCTGACACCCTCAAATTTATTGCTACAAAATATTTTTGGTGAAGATTTTCTTCCTATTACTTATCAAGCAACAACCTAATGAATATTCTGTATAAAGCCACCAATCTGATGTTTGACACTTTTATCGGAGCTGTTATGGAGGCTTATGGAACTCAAAATGTTGATTATGGCAGGACTTTTCTGTTCATCCATTAATCGATAAATTAAGTGTTATAGTTGGAAGTAAGAAGTATGAACGGTCCAGAACTTAAAGTCTAAAAAGAATGTTTTGTAATGTAACATGATTTTTGCAGATACACTTATTTGGAGGGTTAAAAGTCTGATAGTGTTTGGAACATGTGTCAGGATCTTCAAAAAGAAAAAAAAGAGTTAAACTTTGAGAAAAAAGGCATATGCCTTGAGTGCCGGAGGTAGAGTCATACAAGGAAGAGAGCCCCCCCCCCCCCCCCCCCCCTCCTCCCCCTGGGAAATTTTCTATGTCAAATGGAGCTCACTTGTCACCTTTTGGGGATTGCTTTGTGTACTTCGTTCTTGAAAAAAAATATGTGAGGCCCTCAGGATGTGCCCTTCTGATCTCAATATGCCAATAAGCCTCCTTGGGGAAAGTACATGCAATAATGGTTATGTAAGGTTGATTTGGTGAGTTTTGAATAACAATGTACTTTTAAGTACATTAAATGGTTTATTGCAGTGACAGGTTACAGTTACCCTTATTTCTTCTCCAACAGATATCATGAGTGTATTGGTGTCCAAGAGTATATAAAGCTATTATACTTATTGATAAACCAGACAAATTTAACAATTTAATCACTATCAAATTGATGTATGGGATAAAACGGGTTACAGTGCAAGGGGTTCGTAAATATATTTATTCAACTACAATGTATGACTTTGCAGTGCATTCTACATAGCAGAATATTATAGTTTTTTTCCAAACCACTACAGTGACACATACATCTTTATATTGGGAGACACTCTTTTGTCCTTCCATACTTCTTCTGGTGGACTCCTTCAAGTTGACCTTTGATGAACTCCCCAAATCAAAACATAAACAAAAGAAAATGTCTGCCTTCAATCAGTGAGCACTTCACTTATAACATTTGGTCTCAATCTTTATTACTTTCATGAATTAGGAAAAGATTTCTTCGAGTATGCACTTCAATGTTTATAGAATACAGCTGTTATTTTATTTTGAGGTATTTTATTGTAAAAATTTTGTTCTCTTACTTATGCCATAGCATACTTTCAGGTGGTGCTATTTACACATGGCACCATTTCCATGGCAAATTTCAGTTTCCACTTGTTCTATGTTTCTTTCCAAGCATTTTGGTATATAATTTATTGGGGTTATTCATTTTGGGCCTTTTTCAGACTTGAAAGAAAATTACATGAAATTTGACCAAAGTTAGGTTGGACATTCCCTTAAGCCTCAAATGAGAGACCACCTGTCTTGAGAGACCACTTTTGCTTGGCAAAAGGGGTGGTCTGTCAAGACAGGTCCTACTGTACTCCCCTCGTGGAATTTCTATGGTATACACTGGAAGGACCAGTATTATATTTTTCTACTAAAACCCAATGGCCCAGACTAGCTGGTGCTAACTCAAAAATATCTAGGGCCAAACACAAATTTTGGCCCCCCAATCCCCCAAATTTGCATGCAAAACCAAAAATTTGAAGTCCTATCTGGCACTTCATACCTTTACTCTCCGCGTATGCGCACACGTCAGGAAGTGACCGGAATAGGCGCAAACATCATTCTTCGGCCCTCAGTCAGATAACAACAAACTGACATCTGTGCTTTTAAATCTCAGTTTTAACGATGCCAGACACAAATCAATGGTTAATTTGGTGGATCCAAGGACAAAACTGGATGAAAGAAGAAGAAACGGTGGTTTGAAACGTTCAGGGCTGTAACTTTATAATATTTATAAAAATTATTTCATGTTCCTCATTTTCGGGACATAGGCCTGACGTCATCATTCTTGCTAATGATTTTTCCACTCTTTGTTAAGTGTTCCTTCCCTATCCTTCCTTGAAACCCCCCGGTTAAACTCCCATGCTTTTTGGCTTGTTTTATGGAAATTTTTTTAAAAATTTCTTGGGAGTTTAACGTGTTTCACAGAATGTTTATTCTGTATATCCCCATGGTTATGTCCTCACCTTAGGGGTGTTTTGGCATTTTGGGTCATGCATCGTACATCCGATGTATCGTTTTTTCTTCTGATGAAGATCTTGCTTTACATCGGATAGTTCAAAATCTGTTACTGACTTCGGGCTGTGTTGCCTGGGGTCTTGTTTCCGTTTTTCATTCTGATGTTGTTTTCACTGATAATGCTCTATTTATATATGTAATATCCTATTTATTATCCTGGTGGGACTGTTGTTAGATTCATTTAATATTCTAGTAGTGAAGCAATTAATTTTTTGAATAATAAAAAAAAATTTGTCCCCTCTTAGGCTCTATCAGGATACTTTTGGGCTGGTCTCATCACAGGACAGCATCCTAGCTACCCGACTTAAGATATCCAGCCTGCTGCATGAAGAAGGAACCACTCTTCGCCCGTGAAGTCGGTCCATCCGTTAGCTAGGGAGATGAGGCCTTGATCATCGGGACGCTCGGAGAAAGGATTCGTTTCTGACGCACCGTCCCAGGAGCAGCATGCGTCTAAGGAACGGAATTCTGCTGCTCCTCAGACCTCGATGACGGACTTGCTGTCGCAGATTGCACAGCTAATCTCAGCATCCCAGTAAGTGCAGATGCAGCCTCCCCCAGACTCAGAAAAAACGGTGCTGAGTCGGTCCAGTCGTATGTTCGCGCAGATGCAATGGACCGAGATTCGCAACTGATTCTCTCAGATGGTAAAAGGGATAAGGAAGAGGATTACCCTTCCCTTTCAGAACAGTACATGGTTACGATGGCTTTTATCAATACTACCCTGCTTTTGTTCACCGAATCAGAATGCTGCGATGACAAGAGAGGAACCGCTGGCGTCATTAGGCGCAAACTTTATCCGGACAAAGGAGGAAGTCCTTGCTTTTCCAGTTCAGTTTATACAGGTGTCTCAGGCCTCCGGCCGTATAGACAACGCCGTATTTATCCTTCGAAGAAGGCGTTTTTTTTTTTATCTTCGTCTTCCGTATACATACCATTTTTGGACCACGTTCAGTTAAAAACGGTCGGGGAAGATGTTCAGAGACTTCTTCTGTGTTTGGATGAGCAGGCCGGGGATCTAGAGGAATTCTTACCCGTATCATTCACTATTCCCTCAGACACAATTGAGACGACAATTTCTTCCAATAGAGCGAATTTGGATGTTATGTCTTACGCAGATCACCTTACAAGAGCTATGACGCAACGTCTCAAGGGAAAGGAATTTGAGACTTTCGTACCTCTCTTAGAGTTCTTTCCAGAGCAATTATATATGCCAAGTATAACTCCGCCCTAACAGTGGCTAATCTGGAGTTAATCAGATGTGATGCTGCCCTTGCGTCGTCATCACTGATAAGATGACAAGGTGAAAAGCTCTCTCTGAGTCGCTCCGGTTTCCGGACATTTTATTTTTGACGACTAGCTTTCGTTAGTTTATGAACAGGCTACTAAGAAAGCATTGAGTGCTCTACTTTTGAAGTCGGCATATTAACGTCCCGCTTCAGCAGACAAGAGTAAAGGAGGGTGTTCCAGACAAAAATTGTCAAAAGGAAAATCCTCACGAGGGTACTAGAACCCTCTTGTAATTACTCTGGAGGTCGTCAGTATAGCAACTCGAGAAAGGGGCGTAGGTCTGATCGGGACTAGAGGTCAGAATTCCCTAGGCCGACGAGACAAGGTTTTTCGCGGAGAGGATGTGGTTCCTCCTCCCGTAAGCCTCGCAGGTCATACAGGTGAGGGTTTAGACCTCTATTGCTGGCCATTTGGCAGAAGGTTATCGAGCTCTGCAGAAAACTGGATAACTATCATGGAAGATCAGTGGGTGAGAAGTGTAGTCTCGGACGGCTTACGGCTATCTGATCTAGCTCTGTACAAGTCGTCTATTCACTTGGTATTGAGCTTTGTGACTCAAAACAATCTTGTTCATCTGCCGTTACCCAGAGCGGAGTTAGTCAGTTGTTATGCTCGCTTTTGTCTACACTCAGACGCATTAATAGTGAGGGAATTCATGCGATGGTTGGAGTTGTGCGGAGCGGCTGTGGATCTCATTCCGATGGGCCGCCTGTGCACACATCAGAACTGGAATGTGAAGATGCTTTCACTTGAACCAGTTTTGTTTTAACAGACCTAGTTAAACATGGGTTCAGTTGGGCAGATATTCAGTGGTTAACTCAGGGAGTTACGCTGTAACTGCCGGATCCGGCTTTCACGATTATGATGGATGTGTGTCAGACGGGTTGACCCTAAGTTCCGCAGTCTTTAAGTGTCAGGGTCTTTGGGACCCTCGGTTTCAGGAGAAACACATAAACATCAACGAGATGATGTTAATTATAGCTAGCGCTACAACATTGGATTCACATAATAATGGACATCCATGTTCAATTTGGTCGGACAACTCGACAGTAGTAGCGTACTTTGGGAACCAGGGCGGCACCCATTCATTTCCGTTATGCCAACTGACGGAGAAGATTTTTCTATACGTCATGAATCATCATGTTCATCTTTCTATCTGTCATATACTTGGTCGTCTGAACGTACTAGCAGACTCACTCTCTCGAAAAGGTCGCCTGTTGCAATTGGAGTGGACACTCAGCAAGTGAGTATTTGGACAGATTTGCTACCAGAGGGATCGCCCCATGATAGATACGTTTGTGACGCACCAGAATCAGTTACTGTTGTTCATGTCACCATGCCCAGACCATTGAGCATATGCAGTAGATGCTCTGTCGATCTCGTGGGGATGGATGATAAGATATGCGTATCCTCCATTTCAGTTGATTCCGTAGATTTTGATAAGATAAACAGTCTCATTGTGAATCCTACTAGTAGCACCTCTGTTCTCACAGAAACGTATGATCAGTCTTCTCAAGTGTCTCTTATGGGACGTTCCCCAGAAGCTTCCTCCATGAGAGGCCCTTCTTTATCAGGGGAAGTTTTTGTTTTTCACGTCCTTCTCCGCCCATAGTGGCATAATGGAGTCAGTTAGACATGAGGGAACCACTGTGGTTCCTATATTATTTGATGACTAACATAGGAACGATTAAGTAATTAATGTCAGTACTCAATTCGCATATTCACACGTGTATACGGTCATAGATATCGGATAGTACATATTGGAGAGTGTTGTTACTGGAATTTATCGTGCACCTAAAAGAGGTCGCCTGTGGGTTACCTCGAAAATCAGTGTGGCTCGATTGGACAAGTGCATGTTATATTTTATATCACCGGTTTTCGACGCATCTGTGTACGCCATCTGCAGTGTACGTTATATAGCAGGCAATATTAATTACCAGTATCGTTGCTATAGCCTTAACTTCTGAAGTGGCATTAAGCACCATTTATTAATCATGGATTAATACCTGAGTGCCTGTTCGACAAGTATTTATATTGTTTTTTGTACCGCTCTCACTGATTCCTGAGCTTTCCTCTCTTTCTTTTGAAGATTCCTTTAAAAGAAAGTTGGGGAGAGGTGATTTTTACCTCTTCTCTGGCTGGATAGGTTTGTAACTGTGAAGGAAGCTCTTTTGTCCGTAATCATATCCTGCATACAGCTGGAGTGTTGTATGGCATATGTTTGTGGAGGATTTTCTCCCATTCTCAGATATGCCATCCTAATTTTTGGGGCATAGTCTGGACTAGCCTTAAAAATTACGAACTCGTTACATCCTAATTACATAGTTTGCATGCTTAGAATAAGGAATTACTTAAATCAGGCTCCTTATGTAGGATATGTCTCCTCTATTACTGTATAGAGAGACATACATGTAATTCCTAATTATTCTAATTTCCTTTCATCTTGGATTGCAGGATTGGAACTATGTTGATCTACTATTTCGGAAGTCCTAGGCCCTCCACTTTTTTACGATTCAGCTAGTCTGGGCCATTGGGTTGTAGTAGAAAAATATTATAAATTCATAGTAATTTGTATATTTATTATACTTACCAATGGCCCAGACAGAGATGGCCCTCCCATGAGTGGGCACTCATACTTCCCTGCTGAATGATTATGTAGTACTCTCTTTTACAAAGAATGATGTTGGCTCCAATTCTGGACACTTCCTGACGTTTGCGCACACGTGGAGAGTAAAGGTATGGAGGGCCAGATAGGACTTTTAATTTTAAGTTTTGCATGCAAATTTGGGGGATTGGGGGGGGGGGGGGGTGCAAAATTTGTGTTTGGCCCAAAATATTTTTGAGTTAGCACCAGCTAGTCTGGGTCATTGGTAAGTATAAAAAATATACAAATTACTATGAATTTATAATTTTTTTTGTTCGTCTAGTTTTCGGAAGTCGTTCAAGTCCCAAAATCTTTGACCAACTATCTACTGCTATATGTTGGATTGTGCTACTCAATTACAATATTTCACATATTCTGCTTTTACTTGATTATTTTCTGACCATAGATCCCCCGGATGGTGAGCCTTTCAGGACTATGATTTTTCGCAAAATCAGTACACCAATTCCTGGCCACAAAACATTTGGCCTAGCAACCTCTCTGGGATTTCTTGGGATTATTCTCGACTCTGACAAAATGGAAGCCCACCTTCCTTTCAAGAAAATACAACGCATTCAAAAAATCATCTCTGACTTTATTGCGCGGTCCAAGTGCAAGGTTTAATTGCTGAGTCTTTTTAGTCATTTGAATTATGCTTGTAGAGTCATTATTCTAGATAGGTCATTCATATCACATTGTTAACGCTGTCCGTTAAAGCCAAAAAACTGCACCATTTTGTCAATGTGATTGTTTCACATGTTTATTGAAATCAAATCCCTGGGTCCATATTTGGGCTCTCTATGGGAACCCAAATGTTTAAATTAGTGCACTATGAGGAATGTTTTTTAAAAAATCTTCTTCAGATGCACCAATCAGAATCTTGATATTTGGTATGCGGCATCCTTAGGTGGGAGAGATTCAAGGTTGTTCAAGCCAAGTCTCTGGGTTCATATTTGGGCTCCTTGAGGGAATTATAACTTAGTTCAATATGAGGAGTTTTCTTTAAAAATCTTCTTGTTCAGATCCAGCAGTCAGAATGTTTTGATATTTGGTATACAGCATCCTTAGGGAGATGTGATTCAAATTTGTTTAAGCCATGTCTCTGAGTCCATAATTGGGCTCCCTGTGGAAGACCGAATTGTAACTTAGTTCAATATGAGGAACATTCTCTAAAAAATCTTCTTCTTCACATCCACCAGTAAGAATCTTTTGATATTTGGTATACTGTATCGATAGGGAGATGAGATTCAAATTTGTTAAAAGCCAAGTCCCTGGGTTGATATTTGGGCTCCCTGTGGGAGCCTGAATTATAACTTAGTTCAAAATCAATAGTCTTTTCTAAATATTTTTCTTCAGATCCAGAAGTCAGAATCTTTTGATATTTGGAATACAGCATCCTTTGGGAGGTGAGATTCACGTGTGTTCAAGCCAAGTCCCTGGTTCATATTTGGACTCCCTATAGTTCAATATGAGGTATATTTAAAAGAAAAAAAAATTTCACATCCACCGGTCAGAATGTTTTGACATTTGGTATATGGTTTTCTTAATGGGGCAGATGCAAGTTTGTTCAAAATCTGGACCCTCGATTGATAGTTGTCAATGTCAGGTGAGTGCTCTCAGGTCCCTTCGGGCCTCCTGTTGTAATCCTTATTTTGATTTCTTAATGGAGGCTGCTTGCTGCATCGTATTTTTAGTCGAGTTTGACGAAGTCAAACTCGACTTATAGTTTGATGAAATTCATTGATGGGCGGGCGGCGGGCGTAAACAATTGGTTTCCGGGCAATAACTTTAGTTTTTTTTGATGCACCTCTACCAAATTTATACCATAGTTTACCCTATAGGAAAGGAAGACACCTATCGATTTCAGAGTCTCGCGCCCCTAGGACAAGGTCACTGTTACTATAAAAAGAATATTTTGTGAGAAATTGGTTTCCAGGCAATAACTTTAGTTCTATTTGACGCACCTTTACCAAACTTATACCAGAGGTTACCTTATAGGAAGGGAAGACACCTATTGATTTTGGAGTCTGGGACTCCAAGGTCAAGGTCACTGTTACTAAAAATAGAATATTTTGTGACAAATTGGTTTCCGGGCAATAACGTTAGTTCTATTCTGTGTATCTTCACCAAACTTATCCCACAGGTTACCCTATAGGAAGGGAAGACACCTATTGCTTTCGGAGTCTGGGGCCCCAAGGTCAAGGTCACTGTTACTATCAATAGAATATTTTGTGACAAATTTTGTGACAAATTTCCAGGCAATAACTTTAGTTCTATTTGACACACCTTTACCAAACTTACACAAGAGGTTACCCTATAGAAAAGGAAGACACCTATTGATTTCAGGGTGTCGCCCCCCCCCCCCCCAGGTCAAGGTCACTGTTGCTACAAATAGCTTATTTCTTCAGAATTTAATGTCAGAACTCGACCTCTGGATCTGTAATCCTCTTGCTGTATTTTTCTGTTTTCTTAGATGTGGCAAATTTACTACCCATAGTCTGCGTTTCAACCCAGCCTGTAGTCTCTGTGTGCGTGGCACCCAATATCGTTTAACAGATCAAGTCCTTTTGCTTCTCTTGAAGGCCTCTTAAGTGTGACCCCTTCTGTAAAGGTGTTACCATTCAGCTCTGTCGGACTGGGCATGATGTTTGTCCTGTCTGCAGTCTCCTGGCTTATATTGCGTTCAAACCATCAGATTCCTTCTGCTCCTGACGCACGTCATTTTTGTCTTTCAAATTGGTCTCCCCTCACTCACACTCTTTTTATCCAGTCATTGAAAGTGCTCCTCTCCCTTATTGCCCTTCCTGATTCAAGCTACCCCAGCCACTCATTTTGAATATGTGCAGCCACATGTTGAAGACCACTTGATCAAGACATTAGGTCAGGGGTCATCGGATTGTTATTCCCAATGTATTCATGTTCAAGGTCTCTGTGTCATGCAGGCACAGAGGGCCATGGTATGTGACCATAGTCCTGTACATGTGGTGTTCTGGGCTGGTATGAGCACATGCTTCGTCGCTGCTGCCCATGTTTATGACCACTTGATCGAGCAGTTAGGTTGGCAGTATATATTGTTTCCCTCGCCCATGCAAGTGTCATGCATGCACGGAGGGCCATGTGTGCATGACTGCTGTCATGTACAGGCGGTGTGCTTTACAGGCATGGACGTTGTGTTCATCACAGGCTTTGCAGCCGCTTATGTTCAGGAGTTTTTAGTTGGTTCTTGTCGGATTCTTGCCCGACATCAATCCTATTTTTGTTCTAGTCTGTGTTGTCGGGCCTCATGCATGTCGCTGTTGTTATGTACATGTGGTCTCCTATGCAAGCAATCACATTGTGTTGCCTCTGTATGCATGATGAACTCTGGCCTGGGTCGGCCCATTGGCGGTTGTCCGATTGTTCTTGCTACTGTCTTCATAGCCACAGTGTCATGCTTGCATGGAGGGCCATATGGACGTGAGTTGTTGTCATGTCCATGTGGTTTTCTGCGTCAAATTGAGCACTGTGTTAAACTTTTTCTCTGTTTTTCCTCCACTGTCCGTTTCCGTTTCCCACCTGTGCCCATCCCACCCTAGCCTTGTCGGGTATATTTCATGTTTCTGTCTGGGTGTTGTTTTTTTTTTGAGGGGGGGGGGGAGGGGGGGTGGGGGTTGGCAGGTAGAGGAGCAGGCTGCAAGCCGAGAAGTCCTCTGTTCGAATCCCATCTGCGGCAACCCACGTTGTTTCCTTGGGCAAGACACTTCACCCCCATTGCCCACATGGAGGCATGGCAGCATTGTGTACTAAGGCGTACTGCACGTTGATTGTGCACCTGTCTTCAACCAATGCTAACCCTGCTTGTGTGGAGTTAGTATGTTGGAGAGCTGACAGTTCCTTACCATTGCTCGGTGGTTCTCTCCAGGTACTCTGGCTTCCTCCAGAAATATGTGACTATAAACAACAATAAATAAAATAAGTAGTTAATACATAATAATGTGTCCCAGCTGAGCGACTATTTTTGACGTGCATTTTTGTGTCAAATGGCCATAATAATGCCATTTGTGGTTTCCTGGATTCTGTGTGTGTTTTTCTGTGTGCACACTCATTCTGTTGTTCCTGTTTTGCAGTGGATAGAGACCTCGTGCCGGCATGATCATTATCTTGTGGACGCTGCTCTCATGCTGTTTATAGACTCAGTACTGTTCCTTTATTTCAGTGTCTACTGACTTTTATGGAGTAGGGTTGTGCACATTCCGTATGCTCCGGATGTGCTTCGAATGTGCTTCAGACATTCTTTCCTTGTTTTATGTCCTGCCCTGTGTGACCAACAGGTTCATCTCTTCCTTCCCTGTGTTTTTCCCTCACCCTCTTCCTCATTCTTGGGGAGATTCGACATGTTTCACACTCCTTCTTTGGAGGTTGCGATGCTGAAAATACATTTGTGTTCTCAGCATTGTCTCCCCAATTCATTTTGTTTACCTAGCCTGCAATACTTATCTTCACCCATGGTGGACTTTGTAACTAGGTACTAGTCAATAACATGTATTTGTGTGACGCTGCAGTATTCATACCTCGCCGATCAGCCCAACTCATCCAGGGTGAATTCACCTCACTGAATGAACTGCTAAATTTCAAAATTAAATACTCTGCCCAAGTTGGTCAGGGGTGAGCGATTTAAAATGTACTGCAATTTAATAGCAATAGAGTTTCAATCTATCACCATGTTTTATAATGTACTTTTGTTTGATGTACATGAGCACATGATCATTGGACTAACTCACTTAAAATCTATAACAGAAAAAGAATTAACTATCGGAGGATGGTGGTGGTGTGGGCAGCTAAACAGCATGGTCAGAATTTTAAGTCACACAATTAGAATGTTAATAGTTTCCTTTAATCAAAATAAAACCGAAACACTAATAATCTCAATTGGAAACGTAATTCTTATTAAATGGTCCAAGTGTTAAAACTTGCAACATTCAACAAGGTTTGCTTTTCTAGACTATAAACTGATATATTAAGTCGGAACTCTGAACTTATCACTTATCCGTGCATCATGGATCATGGATGAATGTTTTAGTTCAGAAACACACTTTTCTTTTGCTTGAAAAATCTGTCTTGAACCTATCCATGATGGCATCATACTCTGTCTCAGTAAGATTGTCATATTTTACACGAAAGGCTATTCTTGTCAAGTGTTCCAAGTTTTCTTGGGTCAGCCGTGTGCGTAATTCTGTTTTCACACCATTTAATAAACTGAAGAAACATTCTACCGAAGATGTACTCACAGGGGCCAAAGCGGCAAGCTTCAGTAGATGCACGCAACCCAATGCCAGTTTTTAAAATAGCTGGTGTATGTCCGTCCTTCCGTGCATCCATCCCACTTTGGTTTCCTGATAACCTTAGTTACAGTTGGACAAATCAAATGATATTTGGTATGTAGGTGTATCAATATAAAATACAGGTCAAGTTTGAATCGAGATGTGGTCTGATAATTTTTGCCAGAGTTATGCCCTTTTTTCAACTTTGAAAATTCATTTTTTAGCTCAACTTGACAAAGTCAAGCTGAGCTATTGCCATCACTTCTTGTCCGTTGGCGTACGTACATTAGTACGTACGACCACAATTTCCTTTGGCACACCTCACAGGTCGCATTTATGATCAGACCACTTTGAAACTTGGTATGCTTGTTTGGGGTGACCTCTAGATGGGAGCTATCGATTTTCTTCAATTTCGTCAAAAAAAAATGTTGCCACGGCCAACGTTCTTAGAACTCAGTTTAGTCAGACCTCAATATTTCCCTTTGGCACACCCTACAGGGCACATTTATGATTGGATCGCTTTGCAACTTGGTATGCTTGTTTGGGGTAACCTCTAGATGGGAGCTATGTATATTTTCTTCAATTTTCGTCAAAAAATGTTGCCGCGGCCAATGTTCTTAGAACTTAGTTTAGTCAAACCTCAATATTTCCCTTTGGCACACTCTACAGGCCACATTTATGATTGGATTGCTTTGAAACCTGGCATGCTTGTTTGGGGTGACCTCTAGATGGAAGCTATCGATTTTCTTCCATTGCCGTCTAAAAATGTTGCCACGGCCAACGTTCATAGAACTTCGTTTAGTCAGACCTCAATATTACCCTTTGGCACACCCTACAGGGCACATTTATGATTGGATTGCTGTGAAACTTTGTATGCTTGTTTGGGGTGTCCTCTAGATGGGAACTATCGATTTTCTTCCATTTCCGTCAAAAAATGTTGCCACGGCCAACATTCTTAGAACTTAGTTTAGTTAGACCTCAATATTTCTCTTTGGCACACCCTACAGGGCACATTTATGATCGGATTGCTTTGAAACCTGGCATGCTTGTTTGGAGTGACCTCTAGATGGTTACTATCGATTTTCTTCCATTTCCGCCTGTCAAAAAATGTTGCTGCTGGCAACGATCTTTGAACTTAGTTTAGACAGGTATCAATATGTTCCTTTGGCATGCCCTACAGGGCACATTTATGATCAGATCGGTTTGAAACTTTGTATGCTTGTTTGGGGTTTCCTCTAGATGGGAGCTATCGATTTTCTTCAATTTCCGTCAAAAAATGTTGAGCAGCCAATGTTCTTAGAACTTAGTTTAGTCAGACCTCAATATTTCCCGTTGGCACACCCTACAGGGCACATTTATGATTGGATTACTTTAAAACCTGGCATGCTTGTTTAGGGTGACCTCTAGATGGGAGCTATCGATTTTCTTCAATTTCCGTCAAAAAATGTTGCCGCGACCAACGTTCTTAGAACTTAGTCAGATCTCAATATTTCCCTTTGGCACACCCTACATGGCACATTTATGATCGGATTGCTTTGAAACCTGGTATGCTTGTTTGGGGAGACCTCTAGATGGGAGCTATTGATTTTCTTCCATCTCCATCGAAAATGTTGCCGCAGCCAACATTCTTAGAACTTCGTTTAGTCCGACCTCAATACTTCCCTTTGGCACGCCCTACAGGGCACATTTATGTTTGGATTGCTTTGAAACCTGGCTCGCTTGTTTGGGGTGACCTCCAGATGGGAGCTATCGATTTTTTTCCTTTTCCGTAAAAAAATGTTGCAGCGGCCAATGTTCTTAGAACTTAGTTTAGTCAGAAGACCTCAATATTTCCCTTTGGCACACCCTACAGTGCACATTTATGATCGGATTGTTTTGAAATCTGGCATGCTTGTTTATGGTGACCTTTAGATGGGAGCTATCGATTTTCTTCAATTTCCGTCAAAAAATGTTGCCGCGGCCAATGTTCTTAGAACTTAGTTTAGTCAGACCTCAATATTTCCCTTTGGCACTACATGGCACATTTATGATCGGATTGCTTTGAAACCTGGTATGCTTGTTTCGGGAGACCTCTAGATGGGAGCTATTGATTTCTTCCATTTCCATTGAAAATGTTGCCGCAGCCAACATTCTTAGAACTCCGTTTAGTCCGACCTCAATACTTCCCTTTGGCACGCCCTGCAGGGCACATTTATGTTTGGATTGCTTTGAAACCTGGCTTGCTTGTTTGGGGTGACCTCTAGATGGGAGCTATCGATTATTTTCCTTTTCCGTCAAAAAATGTTGCAGCGGCCAACGTTCTTAGAACTTAGTTTAGTCAGAAGACCTCAATATTTCCCTTTGGCACACCCTACAGTGCACATTTACGATCGGATTGTTTTGAAATCTGGCATGCTTGTTTGGGGTGACCTTTAGATGGGAGCTATCGATTTTCTTCAATTTCCGCCAAAAGATGTTGCCGCAGCCAACATTCTTAGAACTTAGTTTAGTCAGACCACAATATTTCCCTTTGGCACACCTTACAGGGCACATTTATGATTGGATTGCTTTGATACCTGGTATGCTTGTTTGGGGTGACCTGTAGATGGGAGCTATCGATTTTTTTCCATTTCCGTCAAAAAATGTTGCCACGGCCAACGTTCTTACAACTTAGTTTAGTCAGACCTCAATATTTCCCTTTGGCACACCTTACAGAGCACATTTATGATCGGATTGCTTTGAAACCTGGTATGCTTGTTTGGGGAGACCTCTAGATGGGAGCTATCGATTTTCTTCCATTTCCATCGAAAAGTGTTGCCACAGCCAACATTCTTAGAACTTAGTTTAGTCAGACCTCAATACTTCCCTTTGGCACACCCTACAGGGCACATTTATGTTTGGATTGCTTTGAAACCTGGCATTCTTGTTTGGGGTGACCTCTGGATTGGAGCTATCGATTTTCTTCCAATTCTCTCCGTCATAAAATGTTGCCACTGGCAACGATCTTTGAACTAAGTTTAGTCAGGCATCAGTATATTCCTTTGGCATGCCCTACAGGGCACATTTATGATCAGATCGGTTTGAAACTTTGTATGCTTGTTTGGGGTTACCTCTAGATGGGAGCTATTGATTTTCTCCGATTTCCGTCAAAAAATGTTGCCACTGGCAGTGACCTTCGATGAACTTAGTAAAAACTTAGTGCAGTTTAGCATCAATATTTCAATTTTACACACCCTGCAGGGCACATTTAAGATTTGATTGCTTGCAAACTTTTTGTGCTTGTGTGGAGTGACATCTGTATGGGAGCTGTCGATTTTTTTCCATTTCTGTCAAAAAATGTTGCCGCTGACCTTTGAACTTAGTTTAGTCAGACCTCAATATTTCCCTTTAACACAATGTTCAGGGCACATTTGTGATCGGATCACTTTGAAACTTGGTATATGTGTTTGGGGTGACCTCCAGATGTGAGCTATTTTTTAATTTCTATAAAAAAATTATTGTTGTCATCACCAGCTCTTGAATTTACTGCATTTGTGCATCAACTTATCCCTTTTGCACTCTCTGTAAGGTATATATATGCATTTCCATACCCCCTCCCCCCCCCAAAAAAAACAAAAAAAACAAAAAAAAAAACCATTGCCACAATGCAATAACCTTCTACTTAGTGCATTTGTGCATTAACATCTTCCTTTGGCATGCCTCAGAGGGCACATTCATTATCAGGTTGTTTTGAAACTTTGTATGCTTATGCAGGGTGACAAAGATAGGAGCTATTGATTTTCTTTTCATTTCCATCAAAAACTGTTGCTGTTAGCAACAATCTTTGAATTTATTGCATTTGTGCATCAACATTCTTTGACATGGCCTTAAGGCCACATTTATCATAGGATTGTTTTTGAACTTGGTGTGCTCATTAGCCAATATCTCTAGATAAGTGCTGTTGATTAGCATTCATTTCTGTGAAAAAAAGTTGCCATTTACAATAACCTCTGAACATCCTGCATTTGTGTATCAGCATTCTTCCTTTAGCCATTCTTACAGTTTACATTTAAAAATGCATGGATTACTCTGACTTTGTGCACACATAATGCTGTTATGTTGAAATTTCATCAAATAACATTGGTACCAATGATCTTCAGTTTTGCCATTTCATTTATAACTTACCAAGTTCAAGTTTGTCAAGTTGAGCTACAGTGTCATTGACACTTTCATTTTGGTTTCCCGATGATAACTTTAGTTGTTGTTGACTGAATCAAATAAAATTTTGTATGTGGATCTATCAATATAAAATACAGGTCAATTTCAAATTGGGGTTTGGTCTGAAATTTTTTGCCAGAGTTATGTTTCTTTTTCGACTTCGAAAAATTCAATTTTTTTTCAAATACCTCGAATTGGACACCTTTTTTTCAGGGGACATGTGGCCAAGCAACTATTTATTTGTTTCCTCATCATGGCATGTTGAGGGCACCTGTTCTGAAGTCATAAAACTCAGAAATAGGTCTTTAACCCTTTACCCAACTAATCGCCTGCATCTGCCTGTGTAATATGCAAATTGAGCAGTTGAAAAAATTAAATTTTTCAAAATATTTCAACAAAACCATTTCAGGTGACCCCTCATTGGAACGAGCTCATTGAGCAGTTTGTTCCAATGAGGGGTCACATGGTATGGTTTTGTTGAAATTTTTTGAAAAATTTAAAAAAATTATATTTAAAATAATAAATTTTGATATCGTCTGTGTTGGATAAAGGGTTAAGGGTTAAAATACTAACGTTCAAAACTTTATTTTATCAAAAATTTCTTTTCTCAACATATAAAATGAAATTTGAAGCAGTTATGGAGACTTCGCAAACTTGACTCAACAAGCCCCACTTGCCATTGTCCATTGCGACATCACAACTCAGCCGCATGACACAGCATCCTTGTTGGGAGTTAGATACAAATTTTGCTCAAATCAAGTCCCTAGGTTCTTTATTTGGGCTCTATGGGAGCTCACACTTTTACTAAGAGCGATGTGGGAAAATTTCTTTAAAAACCATATTCAAATCCATGAGACAGAATCTTTTGATATTTGGTATGCAACATATCATTGGGCACATCAGATTCAAGTTTGTCAAATAAAATCCTAACAAATCAGGCCTTTAGTCATCCTAATCCTTTCAACTTTATTATTCTATATTTTGTGGCAATTGGTAATTTTCTGTTCATATGAAGTATTTATAATAATGTAATTTTCCTTGTGGGAACCCTGATAATTAATCAAACCACTGGCCTAATTAGTGAACAAAAAATAAAAGTAAATAATAATAATTGACCCATTTTTTTTTAAAAATCCCTAAATCTCAGTGAAGAATCACTGGGCCTTTGTGAGGCCTTTGTGAGGTGAGTGCTTCAGGCCTCTTGATGGCTCCTATTTAAAAGATATTAAATATCGGCTCTTGAGTGCAACAAGGTATCTTCTGCAATGCTAAAGCATTGAAGACGATATATTGTATGAAGAAATGTGTTAATGAAATGAGACAACATGCCATTGCATTTCAACTTTCTAACCCCAAAAGATGAAATTCTGTATTGAACAGTTATCAATATAAAAATTGAATGAACAGATGTTTACTTTATTGAAGTTTATTTTTATAACAGTTTTGAATCATCAGCATATTTAACTTCTCACATGGGAGCGCAGTGGCTCAGTGGTAGACTGTTGGACTTCTATGCTAGATGTCCTCAGTTCGTTCCCTGTCCAGGACGACCCACATTGTGTTCTTGGGCAAGGCACTTTATCCCGGTTGTCTACATGGGGGCATGATGACTGACACTGTGTACTAAGGCATATTGCATCTCGATGGTGCACATGTCTTCAACCGCTGTAACCCTGCTTGAGCGGAGCTTGAACAGAGTAAGAATGTTGAGGAGCTGACATTTGTTCGTCGATGCTCAGTAGTTTTCTCCGGGTACTCTGGCTTCCTCCACCCGTAAAATTGTCATGGTCACGATAAGCCATTGTGCAAAAGTATGTGACCTTAAACTCCTTACATACAGCTGGCAGATATTCCGGCTCGGGACTGGAAGCTTTTTGTCACTAAAATGAGAAAAATCCGAGTACATTAAACCAACTTTTCCCCAGCAAACTGTATCAGACTTTTGACCGGTGATGTCTCATGTCAACTCTTCATGAATTCTTCATGAAATCTAGTCATGGTAGCTTCTTAGCAGCCATGACTAGATTTGATGAAAAGTATTTTTAAACTACTGAGCAGGTCAAGAGTTAATTAATCCTTTACCAAACAAGACTGGCGCGGATTGCACTTGCCAATGATTTATTGAGTAATGACCTGTCTGTGGAACAAGCTTGATAAGTTAGGTTCATGGAGGTGTTGTGAGCTATGTTTTGGAGGTAAAAATCACAAAAAAAGTGTGTGAATGTTGATTTTGTTTTGCAAAGTTAATGTCCAGATCTGGATTATTAGTGATAAAAACAATGTCGAAATGTAAAAAATAAGTTGGCAATTGCAATATATATGATACTCCAGTGATTTGGTTATTTTGAGGTGAAACTTCAAATGCCTTTCTGCCAAGGATCCAACCGATAAGACCATAATATGCCACCTCATGTCAGAATCATCTAACATTATGCTGAACATATGTGTTATATGACTTATAACTGTTGGAAGGAAGTCAAGAGATAATTTCATCAACTGAAGCAAGGATGCTTGGAGATCTTGTCCAAATTCTGAAACAGTTCATAACACTTGAACATTTAACAGTAGAGTATCATTCGCAGAGTATATCTAATGAGTCATGTTTTGTTCTCCCCCCCCCCCCCCACCCCCCAGAAACTATTGAAAAAAACCCTAATTTTGGGGCACTATTAAATTTTGGGGTACTATTAAAATAGCCGGTGTCCATGTGAGCTTCCGTCTGTCCATCCCACATTGGTTTCCCGATGATAACTTTAGTTATAGTTGGCCAAATCAGATGTAATTTGGCATGTAGGTGTATCAACAGAAAATACAGGTCAAGTTCGAATTGGGGGTGCGGTCCGACAATTTTTGCTAGAGTTAATCCCCTCTTTCGACTTAAAAATTCATTTTTAGCTCAACTTTGGCGAAGCCAAATTTGAGCTTTTGTCATGGCCCGTCGTTCGTCTGTCCGTACGTCAACAATTGGATACGGCTCGGGCTAGAGGCCGTATTTATGAAACGATCTTTATGAAACTTCTTGGGTACCTTTGTTATGACAGTGGGACGAGAACGAGTGTTTTGGGGTGTGGTCCGAAATTCAAGATGGCTGCCAGCCACAATTTTGTACTGACGATGCAGAAATCTGTTTTTTTATACAGAACTTCCATATGAAAGCTCTGATTTGAATAATTTTTTGTATGAATGTTTAGTACCATGGGATACATCACATATAATACGTTTTTTTTTCTTGTGCGCAAATTGTGCAAATTAGACTAATTTTGATGTTTTTTGGTGTTACTTTCAGCACTGTAAGTGCAAATGCCAATGCAGCTCGGGCTAGAGGCCGTATTTATGAACCGATCTTTATGAAACTTCTTGTGTACCTTTGGTATCACTGTGGGACGAGAACAAGTGTTTTGGGATCCGGTCCAAAATTCAAAATGGCCGATGGCAGCCATTTTGTACAAAATTAGGTGCAATCAGATTTTTGCACAGAACTTCCATATGAAAGCGCTGATTTGAATAATTTTTTGTGTGAATGTTTAGTACTATGGGACACATCACATATAATACAGGTTTTTTTCTCATGCAGAAATTATGCATATTAGATAAACTTTGATTTTTTTCAGTGCTACTTACACACAGTCAGTACACATGTCAATACAGCTCGGGCTAGAGTCTGTATTTATGAACCGATCTTCACGAAACGTCTTGGGTACCTTTGTTAACACCTTGGGATGAGAACGAATGTTTCTGGGTGCAGTCCAAAATTCAAGATGCCTGCCAGTGGCCATTTTGTACCAAAATTAGGTCTAATCAGTTTTTTGTCACAACATCTATACAGCTCGTATTTATGAACTGATCTTCACGAAACTTCTTGGGTACCTTTGTTATCACCGTGGGATGAGAGCGAGTGTTTTTGGGTGTGGTCCGAAATTCAAGATGGCCACCAGCAGCCATTTTGTACCAAAATTAGTGCAATCAGTCTTTTGTACAGAACTTCTGTATGAAAGTTCTGATTTGAATAAATGTTTATATGAATGTTTAGTAACATGGAATACATCACATATTGTAAGGGGTTTTTTTTTCGTGCAGAAATTATGCAAATTAGATGAACTTTGATTTATTCAGTGCTACTTGCACAGTGTAAGCACACATGTCAATACGGCTCAGGGTAGAGGCTGTATTTATGAACCGATCTTCACAAAACTTCTTGGGTACCTTTGTTATCACCTTGGGACGAGAATGAGTGTTTCTGGGTGCGGTCCAACATTCAAGATGGCTGCCAGTGGCCATTTTGTACCAAAATTAGGTCCAATCAGTTTTTTGTCACAAGTTCTATACACATTGTATTTATGAACTGATCTTCACGAAACTTCTTAGGTACCTTTGTTTTCACCTTGGGATAGGAACGAGTGTGTTTTGGGGTGCCTTTGTTATCACTTTGCTATGAGAACAAATATTTTCGGGTTCAGTCAGACCCACTCTGGGACTCAAAGATTTTTTTCTAGTTTTGCACCTGACTGTCACCCACCTTTACAATACTTTACCTATACATTTGTTACAGGCAACGGTCAGTATTTATGTACAGACCGTTACAATACTTTATATGTACCTTTGTTATCAGGTCATTACCTAGATGTTTGTCATTGCTGTGTCAATACTATACTTGTACATGTCTTTGTCTTGACAAGTTGAGCTACAGTGTCATTGACACTTTCATTTTAGGTATCCCGATGATAACTTCAGTTACAGTTGGCTGATTCAAATAAAATTTGGTATGTAGGTGTATCAACATAAAATACAGGTCAAGTTCGAATTGGGGTTTGCTCTGACAATTTTTGCCAGAGTTATGTCCCTTTTTCCACTTCAAAAACTTCATTTTTTTCCCCAGTAACCTTGAATTGCACACTTTTTTCAGGGGGACGTGCGGCCGTGTGTCCCTTTTTTGGGGGGTTGGAAATTTCTGAACCAAGTTCACAAAAATAAGTTTGAGCTGAGGTTCAAGAAGTCTTATTTCGATTTTAGTGAAGAAGGTTCAGAGATTTCATATCAAATCATGATGAAAGTGATTGTGTTTATCCAATGATATGTAATTTAAAACTAAAAACAACTCACAAAACTTGTGAACCAAATTTTCCAATTTTAGCTTATGTACCCTCATTGGAATGAGCATGTTAAGCTTGGTCCAGTGTCTGACCGAAAGCTATGTTTTCGAGACAAAAATTGAAATTTGGTTGATTTCAGGGATTGTGGAGAGAGTGGGTTTCAGGATAAAAATTTGCACCCAATAAGCTGAAAAAAAAATTTCACCACATTGGACATCCATCACCCTCTTTTGTGGACAAAACTGTTTTTAGCTCACCTGACTGAAAGTCAGGGTGCGTTTTTCTGATCACTTTTCGTCTGTCGTCTGTTGTCCGCCGTCTGTCATCCGTCGTGAAGGTGGTGTTTGGGCCTTTTTCTCCCAAACCACTGGCCGCATATTAATGAAATTTCATGTGAGTAGGGGTTATATAAGGGCATTTTGATTTTTTATCAAATTAGGTTTCGGCTCATATTGAGCAGAGGGATGGGGCAAAAATACTCCAGTTCTTAAAAAATCTTCTTCTCAAGAACCAGCAATAGCAGAGACTTGATATTTGGGATGCAGCTTCCTTTTGGGGTGTAGACTCAAGTTTGTTCAAGAGAAGTTCGAGGGGCTATATTTGACGATGTTAAAGGAGGGGCAAAAATTTTGGCCCCGCCCCAAATTTCTATTTTCCAAACTGAGATGCCGATTTGAACCAAATTTTACGTGAGTGCTTATTGGGTCATAAGTACCTAATTTATGCAGAATCTTTTTTTTCCATAGCCACAGGAGCTAAAAATATAAAAAATTAAAATGCCCAAATCTCCAAAACTGCACGGCAGTGAGAATTTTTATTTGGTGTGAAGCTTCCTTGGGACCAACAGAAAGGATTGGTAAAAAAAATTTTCCATCGGTTTTATCATAGGGTACAGTTTCGGGACTTTGAAAAAGTGCTGAGTCAGCACTTTTTAACACTGTAGGCAATGGGAAAAACATAAAAAAATCTTCTCCAGATCCAGCAGGCAGAATGTTTTGAAATTTGGTATGCAACATTGTGGGGTGGATCTGATTCAAGTTTGTTCAAATCGACCCCCTGGATTCATATTTGGGCTCACTATAGAAGCCCGAATTCAAACTTGGTGCATTTGAGGCAAATTTCTTAAAAAATCTTCTTCTCCAGTTTCAGCAGGCAGAATCTTTTGATATTTGGTATGCAACATTGTGGGGTGGATCTGATTCAAGTTTGTTCAAATCGGCCCCCTGGGTTCATATTTGGGCTCACTATTGAAGCTTGAATTGGAACTTAGTGCATTTCAGGCAAATTTCTTTAAAAATCTTCTTCTCCAGATCCAGCAGGCAGAATCTTTTGATATTTGGTATGCAACATTGTGGGATGGTTCTGATTCAAGTTTGTTCAAATCAGTATAGGAGCCCAAATTTGAACTTAGTGCATTTCAGTCAAATTTCTTTGAAAATCTTCTTCTGAAGATCCAGCAGGCAGAATCTTTTGATATTGGGTATGCACCATGTTAAGGGGGTGAGATTCAATTTTGTTCAAGCCAAGTCCCTGGGTTCATATTTGGGCTCACTGTGGGAGCCCAAATTATAACTTAGTTCAAAATGAGGAATTTTCTTTAAAAATCTTCTTCAGATCCAGCAGTCGGAATGTTTTGATATTTGGTATGCAGCATCCTTAGGGGTGGTGAGATTCAAGGTTGTTCAAGCCATGTCCCTAGGTCCATATTTGAGCTCACTTGGGGAGCCCGAATGATAACTTAGTTCAAAATGAGGAATTTTCTTTAAAAATCTTCTTCTTCAGATCCAGCAGTCGGAATGTTTTGATATTTGGTATGCAGCATCTTTAGGGAGGTGAGATTCAAGTTTGTTCAAGCCATGTCCCTAGGTCCATATTTGGGCTCACTGTGGGAGCTTGAATTGTAACTTAATTCGAAATGAGGATTTTTCTTAAAAAATTGTCTTCTTCAGATCCAGCAGTCGGAATGTTTTGATATGTGGTGTGTAGCTTCCTTAGGGGGTGGGGGTGGGGGGGGGGGGGGGGGTCTTGGGAGGGGGGAGATTCAAGTTTGTTAAAGCCAAGTCCCGAATTATAACTTCGTCAATATGAGGAATTTTTCTTTAAAAATCTTCTTCTTCAGATTCAGCAGTCGGAATGTTTTGATATTTAGCATGCAGCAACCTTAGGGCGCTGAGATTCAAGTTTGTTCAAGCCAAGTTCCTTGGTTCACATTTGGGCTCACTATGGGAGCCCGAATAACAACTTAGTTCAAAATGAGGAATTTTCTTTAAAAATCTTCTTCAGATCCAGCAGATGAATGCTTTTGATATTTTTTATGCGGCATCCTTAGGAGGTAAGATTCAAGTTTGTTCAAGCCATGTCCCTAGGTCCATATTTGGGCTCATTGTGGGTGCTTGAATTGTAACTTAGTTGAAAATGAGGAATTTTTTAAAAAAATCTTCTTCTTCAGATCCAGCAGTCAGAATGTTTTGATATTTGGTGTGCAGCATCCTTAGGGAGGTGAGATTCAAGTTTGTTAAAGCCAAGTCCCTGGGTTCATATATGGGCTCCCTGTGAGAGCCTGAATTATAACTTAGTTCAATATGAGGAATATTCTTTAAAAATCTTCTTTTTTTTTTAGATCCACTGGTCAGAATCTTTGGATATTTGGTAGGAGGCTTTTCTTAGGAGGAGCAGATGCAACTTGTTGAAATCAATTCTCTGGGTTGATATTTAGGCTACCATGTCAGGTGATCGCCCTCAGGCCCCCTGCGGCCTCTTGTGTTTTTTTCCTTTCGTCCAGGTTTTTGGACACTCACCTGGCCTGAATGTAATTTTGAAAAAGTTTGCATTGCATTCCAAGGAGTTTCTCATCCTTATATTATTTATTTCAGATTATAATCCACATTCCTTGAAAATTTCTAATTGTTAATCAGAAGGCAGTACTTAGACACAACCCAACTGAACAAAACTCATTTTCATGTTTTTGTTGACAAATTACCAATAAACAATAAGAAAAAAAAACAATAGAAGTCCACTCTCCTTGACCCTGTCCAAACATTCATCTGTCCATATCTATGAATATTGTCGCTGCTGTTGTTCTCTTACATCTCACTCAATTCTAGATCTCAATTTAGTTCAGTGTACATGTAAAATCCTTCTGAACGAGTAGAGTAATTGGTGAAAGCTTGATCACCTGTGGTGTATATATTGACTTGTGTACAAGGCTCTGACTTGCAAGCATGGTTAGGACAGCTAATCAGATGGGGTGACACTTTTATGGTAGCATCACAGCTACTTCTATCAATAATTACCGAAATAATAGAGCATCGCTTTTAGATGACATTACCACCGATAATCTAACATAGTGTTATAGTCAATGACATATTTTCAATGATTATGTCATACACTATTAACCCTTTGAACACGAGAAGCTGTTTCTGGTCCCAGAACATAAGTCATATTTCATTAAGTAGGATTACTGCTAAGTGTGTGTGTGTGGTAGTCCAATCAATATTTTCAATGTGCAGCTCTAAGGCTGCACGTTGAAAATATCGATTGGTCTACCCCCGGATAATGAATATGGACTCTTTCCAATTGCTGCCCTTGAACTGACATGGAAGATACTATCAAGGTTCAAAGAGTTTAAGTGGAACACATTATTTTGATTATTGATACAGGCAAATGTGTGACAAGTGGCTCGGTGAATCAGATGAGAATATATTCTCAAGTTCCTGTTGTGTCAAGTTATGAGCAAACTGCAGGCTTACCTATGACGATACATCAGTAGCCTTTGTTTTCTTGACCTCATGAATTTAGTAGCTGAAAATGCAGGTGTACAATCTTTATCACCAAATAGTGGTGGCATTAAAAGAGTTAACCATTCAGAATCAGCAAGCAAACTCAAGTCATTGAAGTAGTATGATAACAGGTTTGATATTTTATTTCATATGTTTTAATTTTAACCCTTTACCCAATGTAATGGCCAAAACCAGCCAGCGCTATTCACAAAAAATTGCCATTCAATATTCATTATTTTTTCTTTTTTTTGCCTCAAAAACATAGCTTATGAACCTCATTGGAATGAGCTCATTCCAATGAGGGCCCATAACCTATATTTTTGAGGCAAAAATGGAAAAAATAGGTATTGAATAATTTTGTTTGCGAGTGTTGTCTGCTTTTCATGGTAAGTAAAGGGTTAAATACATAAACTATATTGTTCAGATTTCCCAAATTTGTAAGATGTCTTTTCCTGGAATTGCTATCAGCTTGAATTCATGTCGCAGGAAGCTATATGCAATGGATCCCACTTAAAGGATAGCTTTAATTGAAAATCCCTGTTAATTGAATATAATTTCCAACCACAATATCATTTACCATACCTTCCGTACAAATCTGACCTGTTAATTGCATATAGCTTATTGAGTAAACTGTTAACTCCTGTCAATAGAATAAAAAAATCATGAAATATATTGAGAAATTACCATGACAGTCACCAAATTACCCTTGTATATCATCCAATTAGGCATTAGTATATCAAATGCAGGCATTTAATATGTTATGTCTTGTTTGATAGGGCTCCATGAACTCTGTCGAATTACCCTTGTATATCATCGAATTTGGCATTAGTACATCAAATGCAGGCATTTAATATAGTATGTCATGTTTGACAGGGCTCCATAAAATCGTGTCAAACAAGATGTAATAGGTTAAATGCTCAGTTTATGTTCAAAGTAAAGGGAAGTGATCAAATCCCCTTTGATCGAATACTCCTGTTAATCGAATAATTCTCACTGGCAAAGTGGCTATTCAATTAACAGGGTTCTACTGTATTGTGTCTGCGTATCTCAAATATGTCTTATTAGACTACTAGGTACCAGTACAGCATCTTTTGACTTCAAAATTGGAGAAAATGAATTAAATTCTATCCCAACCATCTCTGAATGTTACGGCATCATGCTGACTCCTGTTGTCACATTTTTTTATTGGATGTGTTGTAGACAATATGTCCATAATAGGCTATTTTGATGATGATGATTATTTGATAATTATAATGAAAACTTTCACTTCAGTCATATGAAGGGGAACACAGTAACGAAGACATATGTAAATATCATCCAGGATGTCCTGTCTTTCATGAAGGGTGAGTTATATATCTCTTGTCTGTTATAATAAACTTGGTATACAGTAACTTGGTTTGTAGGAGTTATGCCCCCTTTTGTTGGAAATTGGATGTTTGTCTGATAATGACTTTATGTATGAATAAATAAATTAAATAAATGTAATCCGATTTTCATGAAACTGCTTTTGGTATACTTTGCGAGAAAATCTTACTAAAGTTTGGTATTCACCAAATATGACAGTTTTTGAAGGAGTGATGCCCCTTTCTTGGGTGGGGGATGCAGTGTTTGTCTGATATTGACTTTGTGAATGCAATAACTTGAACAAATGAAATCAGATTTTCATTAAACCTGGCAAACCTGAGAAAATCTTGCTCTAGTTTAATATTTGCTTTTTAATGAGTTATGCCCCTTTTTTAAGCATTTGATGGTCCTTTTTGTTGGACATTCAGTGTCCATCTGTCTAGAAGCAGAATTTGTGCAAAAACTTACATATAATTTCTCATAAACTCTTTAACTCACTTCTTTCTTCACTGGGTGGGGGATTTTGTCATCTCATGTCATTTACTTGCTATCCCCTGCCAAAACGAAGTTTGCGGGGGATATAGGAATGGGTTTTGTCTGTCCGTCTATCCATATGGCCATCCTTCTGTCCAACCATTACAACTTTGGACCTTCATATCTCAGTCAGTGGATATTGGATTTAAATGATCGTTGGTTTTCTGATAGACCACCATAGGGGAAAGGATATTCACAAGTAACAGGTTTTGTCAATTTTGTTTTCTCTAGAGTTATGGGCCTTTTTCTGCTTTTTCAACTTAGAAACCCTTGGTGGGGGATACCGGTGGTATTGCACCTTGTTATATATCCCCAAATTGAATAATCCTGGCTGTTAATTGCATATAACTCCCAAACATCAAACAATTCATCATTCCTTCATTGCAAACTTTTTCTGTTATTTGAACATAGGTTATTGAGCAAACTTTTGTTAGCTGAATGAAAATCTTGTAAACTATTGTAGAATTACTCAGACAGTGCTTGAATTCACATTTATAGACCTATTTAGTGTAGATATATCCAATACAGGCATTTAATCTGTTTTATGGAAGTGTAGTGACGCGGTGGTAGGAGCATTGGGCTTCAAACTCAAAGGTGCATGGTTCGATCTTAATGTGCAGTAACTGCATTTTGTCCTTGGGCAAGGCATTTAATCCTGATTGCCCATGTGTAGGCACAGTGGTTCTGTATATTAAGGTGTAGTTGCCTGTCAGTGGAGCACTTGCAGGGGTCGATTTAATGTAGAATTTTTGCGTAGCATTTTACTACAAGCATTGGAAAAATGCATAGCAGTTTTATAAAATTGCATAGCTGTTTTCAAATTGTGTAATTTAAATAATTTTGTATTTGTTTCAGGTCCTAAAAGCCTGGAGCATATGACTCATGAGCTTGGAACTTTCAACTATGTCCCAGATTAATGACCCAGTCCCAGTCTCCCAGAACCTCTCCTCAATCCCCATGCTTACCTGTCATACCTATGGTAACTCAACCGAGTCAACTCCATGTATTGTACCATGTTTCATGATATGTGCATAATTATGTAATGTTGAATTGAGAATAAAAAAGCTATGTATATCTCTTGATTGTACAATTTCTTTTGTCAATTTGTGCAAAACAGATTATGTGGGATCCCTGGAACTTGGAAGTACTTGTAATTGTAAAATGTAAACCAACTGTTACCAGGTTATTAAATTGCACAGGCCAGTGAGGCCCCTGGCATTAACCCCTAAGTCCCATAAACGTCCACATTGTCATCGTGGCAGTTTATGGGGACTTGGGGTTAAAACCACTGAGCCAGCCAGTGCAATTTAATAAGCAGCCAGACTGAGCCAGACTCGGCCAGTAGCAGCCACAGTCCAACTTGTATTCTATTGCTTTGAAATTTGAAAAATTTGTTCCCCAGGAGCAGCTGCAGCCTTGTGACTACTGACTGTCTGACTAGTATTATTCCTTGGGACGTTAAAACGAGAACCCAATGAATCAACCTGTAAGGTCTATTATCTTTTGCAATGTTTTACATCAGTGTTGGCTGCCTGCTCGGGCAACCAGCAATGATGTCGACACATTGTCAAGGCATCTGCAGCATGCAGTTGTGTACATATAGATATATCATAATGCTAATCTTGTAATTACTAATTAACCTCAGGATTTAAGAGTCAGAGTGCTGCCCATTTCTACATGTAATCATGTATCAGGGATAGAGATACTGATTGAAGAAACTGAAAAGGAGGAAGTGATGGACAGCATTAAACGGTTTGTATCTGAGTGCTGGGTGGAGAGGAGGAGGGGAGGGTGGGATGTAGGGGGGTTGATGGCATTCTCTTATGAGAACCACGACAAATCAGCGGCTTGCCAAAGTGATATTATTATCATATATGTTGAATTGGAAAGAAGAGAAACTGAGAAACTGTCATTTATGTGAACTTGGTTAATCAATAATAAACATCTTATTTTTATTTTGCAAAACAGTTGAAAAGTTTTTGAACTCTCGTTCAATCATACTCCATTTGTTCACTCTGAGGTTCAGATTGGCTCACAGAGTCCTCAGACTCAGGCTCAGCTGGTCGTTTGGGTGGCCTGGGACCATAGGGTTCAACTGAAACTCATCTTGTTTTTCCTGCTAAAAATAGGTCCATAGATGATTTACTGTCAAACTCAGCAGGAGGGGGTCCTTGTAGGTCAATGATCATCAGATCATCTAAAATGTCATCTCCAAGTTTGCTACGAAAATCTGTCTTCACTCGGAGCATTGTTGAGAACCCCCTTTCAACGACTGCATTCGAGGAAGGAAACACAAGGAGAATTTTCATGACATGTAGAATGTTAGGATAGTCATTTTGATTTTTTGTCAACAGCAATTTCTCAATCTCAGTGGGTGTCAAGTGTTTCAGGTTTCTACTTATGAAACATTTGAGTTCACTCCACTCATCCAGCATCTGGTCTATACAAACCCCTTTCGCCTCCAGCAATGCTTTAAAATGAGTGATGAAAACGGAGAGCTCGACATTTCCAAAATTCTCCAAAACAGCAGACTTTGGAGGCCAAATGTCTGTGTTTATGAGCTTGAAACTGTTAAATATAGGATCCTCGTGAATGCCCCCAAACCGATCACATAAACATTTTAAAACTTTGTCAATGCATTGGATATATTGTTTCTTGTTGGTGTCAGAGGCCTCGATATTCAGCTTGATACCGCGGTAGCAAACACAAGCTGGGTCTTCATTTAGTAACTTCAAAATAATACCGAGTTGATCAAGTTCGGAAACATCGGGGTCAGACACAGTCTTACGTGTAGGATGTGGTTGAGTAATTTGAGTTTGTTCTGTATCAGTAAATTCAGCTAAATTGGTATTTTCACATAAATCAATAAAAGATTGTTTAAGATTGTTCATCTGAGAATATGTTTTCTCCAAAAGGGAGGGTTTTGACAACAAATCAATTGATTCCTTTTGCAATGAAAGTGAAAGCTTGGACAAAGACTGTAATATCTGTCTGAACAGCAACATGTAAATGACAAACTTGACTGATTTTAGTATTCTTATATATCCCCTCATTTTGGATTTGTCATCGGATTTCGACTCGTCATCTTCAGCCATATTTTCCAGATGTGACAAAATAACAGGATATGATTTATCTAAGCTGTCGCATGCTCTTCGCTTGTGCTGCACCGATCTTGTACCGTTAGCTTTTTGTGGGACCTTAACGTGTTCATTCATTACCTCTGCAAGAATTTTTAACTCTCTTAATCGTTTGGGGCTTCGATGGTACATATTGTGAAGTGCAAACAAAATTTCAACAACCTTATCCAAATATGTCTCTTTGAAGGCATCTTTGGCAGCCAATTCAAGTCTGTGGTTAAGGCAGTGAATTGTTATCAGTCATGGGTGAGTCGCTTTCAGAAGAGTCGATACACCACCTTTGCACCCCAAGTTCACACTTGCCCCTTCGGAGCAAAAGCTGACAAGTTTAGAATCCAAATGAAAATCAGAAAGAATAGTACGTAAATGGGCAGTGACTGCAGCAGCCTTCCCGCTTCCCAATGCTTTGATATTGAAGTACACTGTTTTGGGCTCACCCCTTTCGATTATTTTCAAGAACACAAGTTCTTTTTTGGAAACACTGGTGTCAGTGGACCCGTCAATTAGAGCAGAATAATACTCGGACAGTTTTATTGATTCCATTACATTATCCCGAATGTGCATAGCAATGTAACTGGTAAACTCGTTGCATTTTTTGTCATTTATATAGGTATTACTCCAAGTTCACCCCATGTCGTTTTTCGAGTTCAACCAACTGCGTGAATTTTATGAATGGGATTTCCTCCTTTGCCATCATGTAGGCGCAATCAAACATCTTCACAAGCCTGGACTTTTCCTCGGAATCCCCTTTCACAAGAGCTTTTCCTATTGGTGTTTTTTATACAGTCCTGAACGGACCGAGGTGGGCACTTTAGGTCAAGAGCTTTTTTGTGTTGCTCTCTTTGCGCGTGTTTTAACTACAGTGTCTTTTTATACCACCCACTTGAAAAGTGGGCGGTATATAGCATTCATGGTGTCCGTACTTCCGTACTTACGTACGTCCGTACGTCCGTGACGCTTTGGGGGTACACATCTGCTATCCACTACTCCTCTTAAACCAGTGGGTGGATTTCATTGAAACTTACAGGCATTCTTTTCTATACATTATAGATGTGCACCTCCTATTTTGCTTTCAGGTATTTTTATTTTTTACTCTTTCCCAAAGGGCGAAATGAACTTAGCCAAATTGTTGTGATGCTTTAAGGGGGTACACTCCCGCTATCCGCTACTCCTCTTATACCAGTGGGCGAATTTCATTGAAACTCTCAGACATTCTTTTATATACATTATAGATGTGCACCTTCTATTCTGCTTTCAGGTATTTTTATTTTTTTTTTTTTTGGGGGGGGGGGGGGGGGGGGGGGGTTGTCAGTGTTTGTGCTCTCTACATTAAACACACTTTTACTGTTGTAAAATGTTTCTTGGTGGGAGTGGGTGGTATCATTTAGTGAGCAGTGCTCACAGTTTTTCTAGTTTTATTTTGTCACAGACACCATCGATAAATGCGCGATTAAAATTACGCAAATGACGCCACCTGTCCTCGTACGTGACACACAGCTCACACGAAATTGAAGTAACTTCATTCTTTTCATTCAGTGTGTACTTCAAACCACGGATATTCCTTCACCCAGTTTTTTATTGTTTTTAATTTTATAGACATCTTCGATCAGACGATCACGTTTCGAGCAGATGAGCTGTCACGACCATGCGCACGCATCAACCAAAACACGTTGCCAACAGTACAATACCCTAAGAGAACTGGACCCTCTCGTTTTTGCCCAAAGAGTCCTCGCATATTTGACCCAAATAGTCTTTCATTTAAAAAACTTTCAAGTTTAAGTGAAAATTTTTATCTAACCCAAAATGTCCCTTAGTCAAACTATCCAAAGAGTTTTTTTTACTGAAACCGTGTACAATAAAAAATAACTTGTCATCAAATTTGCGGATACATTTTATTTTGTCGAAATTGAACAGGATTTTCTGTCCCATGAATAAATCATAATTGAATAGGCCCTACTGGCAAATTTGGAACTAAGGGTAAAAATAAGACAATTGTAATGCGGATCAATAATAATTCTCGTGATACAGTCATCCAGGATCGTTGCGAAGTGCCGGTCGAGGGATTTCAGTTCACCCCGCTGCCTAATCGAGTTCCAGACCCCACCCCGAAAAAACTCTGGACGATTCGGACCAGTTTATTTTTCGACAATTCGTCCCAGATTTTTTAACGGTTCGGGAATTAGGTCTGAACACATAAAGCCACATGTTTGAACCTTGCTTCCCAACACAGAACCACGGCCCGTCGGCCCAGAAGGATCATGATCATCGGTTTAGGGTCAAGTCGCCCTCAGGTCAAGTCGCCCCCCGCTTATTTTTCCAGGTCAACTCGCCCCCAGTCAGGGGCGAGTTGACCCCAGTTTTGAGGGGCGAGCTGACCCGGTAAA